>FR997794.1:8904410-10104410 GCA_905475355.2 Clostera curtula | reverse complement strand
TTGTTTAAGAAACTTCAATGTAATGACTGTTTGGTGTTGTTGTAGCTGATGTATTTTGACTCTAGCAACTACTACGATACGACTGGATACGAAATGTTTCATGCTCCATAAACAGACAAATTAAGAAGCTTTATCTTTTAGTCGGACAGAAAGTAGTACCCTTCGTTATTGTCTGGGTCAAGGGTTCCGACATTCCTTAAGGAAGCCTTTGAAGTGTTTACATTTTAGTCAGTCTTAAAATAATTAAATTGATTAATTTTTGTTACACTAGTTTACAGAATGCACACCAAATTTACTTCTGTAAATTCGTGAACCAAAATTGATCAACTTGATTATCATACATAAAATACAAAAATAGTTCATAATTGATGTGTTAATTTTACGTCTTAGTTAAGGGCATAGTGTTAAAATTATTATTTTATATTCTTGCAATTATTGACAATCAGTAATTGCTCTGTAAGCAGAACACCAATTCGCGTAGTTGTAAATAGAAAAACAATATAATCATATATTTTTGAAAAAATAACAAAGTGTACCACTAGCAATAATAGGCATACATTAAAATTAATACGAGAGACTATCACGTCTATTTAAATTAAGTTCGATGTGTTATTTTAGGTAAATGTTGTAAAATTTTAATATTAGGTATCATCAACACTATTTGTATCTGAACTAAAATACTAAACTATCGTTATTGCAAAGATTAAACATCTATTGACAACTTTTCACCAGACTCACTTTTAAAAAAATCTTTGCAATATCTTTTGTATAAAAGCTCAAATACTTTTAGATTTACTTGGAGAACTAAACCGGGGTGTGCTTGAAACTTGGGGCGATATTCACAATAATCCTTCAGTACTGGTTTGCATTTCCATGATATTAACTAACTTAACTACTTATTGAAATCTTTAATTAGTTAAATATATTTAGGTTTAAGTCATTACAGTTTGTTTCATAAATTATGGTGTTCGCTCTGTGCCTATATGTATTTTATAGTACTATTTACTTTAACACATTACGAGATTTAATTTCTCCTCCCAACTGATGGTGGGATACCCTTATATTTATCGCTTATATATTTTAATACTGAAATATATTTATCGCTCTCAGTGGAAAGACTCAGAAAATAGGATCAGTGAAAATGTAAATTAAAGCGTTTCCCTAACACTGTACGTTGGTTTTGATCAAAAGACAGGTATGGATTGTGGTTTAGGTCTATCAACATTTGGAAATACTTAAAATAAAATAATTTAACTATATGCATGAATAATATATTTAAGTATCGTTATAAGTGGGTGTTTCAATTTTTTTATTACTTACGTATGGCACAATGTTTGAGTATATATTAGTTATTTATATTTCCTATTTATTTGGTAGTAGTAATAAGTACATTAAGTATTAATATAGAGGTAAAGTTGCAAAGTTCGAACACGCCGTAGGTGGTCGATAGTCAACTTATTTAGTATAGTACCTAACATAAAATAGAATACCTAATTAACTTAGAGATAAGTTCGAATTAAGCTGATTCTCATTAAATTTATTCTAGTTTAACAACTATTATATTACTTTACTTAATCTTCCAAGTTTCATGGAAGAAAGAAAACATTCATAATTTTGCGTTTTTTCTAATTAATATTTCTATGAACACCTCTTTTCAAATTGGTGTGAATATGTCTTGTGATAAATATTACATATCTTTTCTACCATTTTCAGTTCTTAGAGCTGTATCTTTTTCATATGAATTTAATAAGTACTAGTTGTAATCGAATATTTAAATTAGGAAGTATAGTACCTTACTATAAATCGGTAAATAATCATCATTTCAGTGAAGTATTTAAGTTCACAGATAGCGGTATTTAAACAATAATATGTATTTTATCTTATTTAACGTTATTTACATACATTGTATTTATATGTATTTCACTGAAAGTGTATTGATATCTCTAGTGTATATTTATTAACAGTGTAACTTGCTACTCAAAGAACTAAGATTAGTACTAAAATATCATCTTATATCATTTCAGTAACTTATCATAGTCATGTAAGATGTTCGTGTCAATTTGTACCGACTCTTTAAAAAAAAAAAAACTTTTTTAAGTTTCTTGATTTTTCTTTATTGAGAAATGTGAATTTTCGGGTGACTGCATACAATCTCTACCTATTTATATAAATGAATACATTTCTGAACATTGATTTTCCAAAATAGTAGTGACGAATACATTTTAATTAAATAAATTTGCAATAATAATATTAATACTATTAATACCGTATCTATGCTGTCGCTAAAACAAATTGTTGGAATATAAATTTATAAGATCATTCACGTGTTTGTTTTAGGGTGCAGGAATCTCATGTTGTTATTTAGCTGTATTTTATTTTTAACATATTTAAAAAAGGGAGACGTTCTTAATTCGAATGTATTTTACCGTATAACTCCGTCATTTACAACAACCGATTGAAAATATGTATGATTGAAATAGGTTCAGTAGTCACTGCACCACTTAAATAAACACCTACGGTAATTGGTATGGTTGTTTATTGGCCTTTTAGGTATTTACGTTTTAAATTTTTCGTCCTACATACATTTACTGTGATGTCAGCGGGTGTGAAGAAGTGATCCAATACGTTTGTGTATGTGAAGTGGGAAACGCGGGCCTTGACAGTCAACATCCAATAAGTAGCCTTCATTCCGATTAACATTGCTATCGTAGATATTTTCTAATCCACGGAATTTAATTGCGTCGGTTCAAATTATTCATGAGGCATGTTTAAATTTTAGTTTGAAATTTAACTTGGCTATCGGTCCTTTAAATTTATAAAATAAATGTTACTGTAATCATTTAGTGATTAAGTAAGTGATGTATTTTTTTCCTTATACCCAACGATAGGAGGTTCTCGCTATTACGTGGCCAGACATAATAGTCAGAGTTTTTTTTAAATATATTAAATAAATAAATAAATAAATATCCTTGGACATTTCACACAACGCCATCTCGTCCCAAGTTAAGCAACTTAATGCTTGTGTTATGGTAACGAGATGGATGATAAACTACTTATATACATTTTTTTTTTGTAAATACATACATATTATAGATAGAAATGACACCCAGACTCCGAGCCAGTGCCTCTGGTTTAGACAAAGACACTGGCCCGACCCCGGAATCGAACCCGGGACCCGTTGATCCAAAGGCGGCACATCTGACCACTAGACCAACGAGGCAGTTATTAAGTTTTATTTAATTTTTATTATCTTTTTCTGAGCCCATGAATGATCCACTTCTGACTCCGTCCTCCTCCAACTACATGGAGGGCGGAGGGTAATTAGCCTTCTGTGCCACGCTGGCCAGATGGGTTGGCATAGGGTTTCGTACCAAGTTTTCCTTCTCTTGCGGCTAGGTTTTTGCCGTTATCATTTCCTTTCTAACGGCTCTTACTTTGAGACCCTCAGGAAATTTTAATAATCACTACATAGTATAAAACAAAGTTGCTGTCGTCTGTCCGTCCATATGTATGCTTAAATCTTTAAAACTACGCAACGGATTTTGACGCGGTTTTTTTAATAGATAGAGTGATTCAAGAGGAAGGTTTATGTGTGTAATACATGCATAATATTGTAGAGAAACACTCATAATTTTAGATGTTAATCATTGCACCCGGGCGGACCCGGGCGGACCCGGGCGGGTCGCTAGTTTAATATGAATTAAATGTCAAAACTTAATTTGTCTTTGTCGTATTTGTGTGATTCAACAGCAAAAATAATAATTTTCACAAAAACAATATTGTGATTACAATAAATGAATGAAGGCATCATTAGTATGGGAAATATAACACGGTAAAATGTTCCCATCGCTCTATTGGTACAGCCATTATGTCCTGTTTTTCCAGCCCCTAATAGGTTTAACACGGACTTTTTCGGGATTTATAAAGATTACCTCGTCTTAACTTTCCCTGTTTAAGCTTAGCAGCTGAATAAGATTTCTTTGGATGAATTATAGAAAATAATATCATGAATGTTATCAGATTAATACATTTATATTGTTCATTGGTTTAATTTTAATGACTTGTACAATGTCTATGTATATTTTTCTATCGAGCATTATAATAAGACGTACCTATATCTCTAAACTGTTGTAGTCAGCAGAAGGTATAATACTTCATCATTTTATTAAGCCGTTTTGAATTGCGGCTTTATCTAAAATGTTGGTTGTTCGACGAAAATATCATTCGCAAACATCGTGCATCCGCTTAATAAACGGATTTAATAACAGTTTGCGGAATCGCTTTATAGCCACATTTGTAATGAATTACTAAGTTAATAGACATTTGACCATTTATTAAAACGCAACCAGTCTAAATTAAAGCTTCGGTTTGTACATATCATTCGGCAATGTAGCGTGAGTGTTTAATCAATTAATCAAATTCTTTTGACGACTCCCTGCAAACGATTGGTCCTAAAATAACTTTATAAATTCCTTTGAAGTCATGAGTGCGTGTGTGTGTTTTTTACTTAATTATTTACTTTGTGTGCCCATATTTGCTTCATATTTTGGAGCCCTTTGTGATGGCAGGGTGTACGGTAATGTACGGTATTTGCGAAACTTTCACATAGGTCATATAAATAGTAATGTCATAAAAGGAGTAATGTGCATAAAACCTAGGTATAGCAATAACAAAACGAAGTAAAGGTATGGTTCTAATCAAAAGAAGCAGTAGGTACTGTGATGTTTTTCTTTTCTGAAATAAACATTGAGGTTTTTCTTAACCATGCTTTACGATAAAACACGCCTGTGTTTTTTTTTCTTAAATTCTCCACACTGTATTAGTAGTGCTATCGATTCATTCCGTGTTGTGACGGATTTAGAATATTTAGTGTCGCTACCCCATTTCATCCTGAGGGTGTAAGAGCCGACAAAAGGAAATGGTAAGGCCGAAAACCTAGCCGCAAGAGAAGGTAAACACTTTGATGAAACCCCACCCATCTGGCCAGCGTGGCACAGTAGGCTTATTACCCTCCACGTAGTCAAGTTGTATGGTCATTTAGTGTCCGAGAAGAAGAAGAAGATCGACTCATTCGTTATATTTAAAGGTTTGTGTGTTACACCTTTTTTAACAACATAAGTACCTACCACTGTTGCTGTTTTATGTGTTGCTTTGTATAACTGCAACATATTTTTTTTCGTCTAAGTGTGATTTTTCGTTTTATAAAAAGATTGTATATTAAAGTTATGCAATATACGATCACACACACATGCACACGTGTGCGCTCTCATAAATACGAACACACAAAACAGACGTACACGCAATT
The DNA here is from genome assembly GCA_905475355.2 of Clostera curtula. Lineage (NCBI taxonomy): Eukaryota > Metazoa > Arthropoda > Insecta > Lepidoptera > Notodontidae > Clostera > Clostera curtula. The sequence continues at coordinate 10,099,105 of FR997794.1, read as the reverse complement.
ATAATGAAAGTATGGTGCTACCTCATGTTGCTTGTATAATGTTCATCTAAATTTCTTTGTTTTATTGAGGTTGAGTTGATAGGAGTGTATGGAAACTACAACTTAGCAATATATTTTTGTGATAAAGCCTACGTAATTATTTATTTATGAGTTTTAGTAACTGAAAATCATTTTTCCAAATTTTGCGTGCAACACATTATTATAATATTTCCGCTATCAATCCATACATTTTTTATATACAAAAATTTATTCACGTTTGTAATTCTCCCAAAACCCTAAAATAGGTCAGCTAGTGCTCAGAGGAAACAGTCCTCAGTAACGTTCTCATTCTTTTTGACCTCATGTCTAACTTAAGAACTACGGGATCTTAGCATGACATATGTTTTAAGATGTTTCAATTACTGACGAATTAATGCTTTGCAGCACGATCTTATCCATAATTACGAATCCATATTTTATTTTTAATTAAATTTAATTTCAATTAAAATTATTTACCATACCAGACATTTTATCTAGTAAGGATGTTTGCCCTTTTCGGTATAAACACATTAGAAAAACAATACCTAACGAGTAAGAGGAAACCATCACTTATGTCTATGTTTATTCAGAAAGAATTTACTCGTTGACCTTTATCGAATTCCCCACGTCTGCCCTACACCAGGGAAAGCCTCATCGTTCATTTCATAATGAACATTCTGATAAATCCTTATAACATGTTTTCGTTTCAGTAATTTAGTGAAGATAGGAGCCCTAAATGGTTATATATAGCCCTAAGATTGTATTTTAGCTCACTGATGAGCCAAGCCTTCTCTATTCTAATGAAGGTATTGAAGTTACTTTATCTGACTGGTCAGTCGTGTTGGATAATGGTTTAATTTATCTTCCTATCGCGTATGGATTTCCTGAGTTGGCCTAATCGCCTTGCACGACATTCACACAAAGAATGAGTTGGTAACATGACGTATTTTGTACGTAAGATTTTTGTTAGGGCTGTGAAGGCAGTGATTCGATTCGATTCCGGGGTCGGGCAAGTGTCTTTGTCTAAACCAGAGGCACTTGCTCGGAGTCTGGGTGTCATTTATATCTATAATATGTATGTATTTACAAAAAGAAATGTATATAAGTAGTTTATCATCCATCTCGTTACCATAACACAAGCATTAAGTTGCTTAGCTTGGGACGAGATGGCGTTGTGTGAAATGTCCAAGGATATTTATTTATTAGTGACAGCACAGATCGGAGATTAATACGCATAAAATATACGAATAATAACATTACTTAGATTATTGTCTCTAGAGCTAATACATAGTTTACTTTCCTACTGACCACACTGTTTACAGAAATTCCGCCAGCACCTTCTGTGTGTAACTATTTCAATATTATAAAAGCTTACGTAATGTTTACACTTATAAGTGCGAATACTTAGTGTGCGCAAAATCTCCTTTTCGTTTGTTACGTCATAGGTAGTTATTTGTCATTTGCTTTCAGTGGTAGAGACCACAATGGGTAGCTGTAAATATAGCTCTTACGAGATGATTTTCAACTATTGTGTGAATTCTAATTTTCTTAGTAATTACTTACAAGACGTACCCGTAGCACTCCACATTTAAACAATTCCTACTGTGAAACTAAATTGTGTAATAGATAAAAAGTGTAACCTATCGTGTACTCAATGTTTTAATGTTTAATAATTATTTTATTTATTAGCGTAGTGTAACCGCGTCCTTCTGAAGTTACTGTAGTTGAAATTCACAATGTTTGGATTACTTTGGTTTTGTGTTTGCTGCGACAAATACGTTTCATTGTAAAGTAGCTTTACTAATTGTACTGAGTTGCTTACTACTCGGAATAAATTGTGTATGAATGATTTTGTTCTATATTCAAAATATATTTCAATGATTTTAGTTTACTCATTCAACATTACAAAAATAAAACTATCATCTATCAATCAGGAATGAGGAGATACGCAGGAAAACACAGGATTGCCAAACTTAAGTGGCAGTGGGCAGGGCACATAGCGCGCAGGACCGACGCCCGATGGGGCAGAAAAGTCCTGGAATGGCGACCGCGTTCCGGAAAGCGCAGTGCTGGTAGGCCTCCCACACGGTGGACCGATGACCTGGTTAAGGTCGCCGGAAAACGATGGATACGGGCGGCCCAGGACCGGCCTTTGTGGAAATTTTTGGTGGAGGGCTATGTCCAGCAGTGGACGTCTTTTGCTGAAATGATGATGATGATGATGAATTAGGAATAAAATAGTAATTTTTCTAAAATCCTGTTGGTAATGTTAAAATCCTGTGTGTGTAGATGGTAAACTATTTCATTTACGTAGCATAAAATTGGGCAATCAAACATAAAAAATCATGCATGTAACGAAATATACGCTTATTGTAACATTAGCATGGTCCAAGGGTTGCATGCAGCACCTTTGGATCACGGGTCTTCCATTCGGGGGTCGAGTAAGTATCTTTGAATTCATCCGTGAAAACCAGCTATACTTACTCTGGGTCTGAGTGTCTTTATGTTCGTAATTTATATGTTTGTAAAGAGCCCCCGCTATACAAAGTTACACATTAATACAGAGGAGTTTTTTTAAAAAGGAACGCATCAGCGATGTATGCCCATACTAGGCCCGAAATTTGCATCATATTTATTAATTAAGTTATCATCTGAATGTTTGACCTGGATCAAAAAATAATTTTGGTCTCTTATTGGGATTACAAACTATGGCGCGAGTTTTAACAATTTGTACATCAACGTATTTTTAGTATCAAACTTAATTTTAAGTATTATTTATCTATTTCTATAATTAATACATAATTTCCTTTGTCAAGCGTCTAGTTTTAGACTCACTCTATAACTATTTTGGTTATATGTAACGGATATGTTAGCGCACTAAAATGAATGTAATCCTATGTAATGAAGATAATAAAGTAAAATCATTGATATAAGTGGTTTCATTAACAACTTGAAAAGCCCGTTTTATCCGTATTAAATCGAAGATAGAGTTTTAAACACATTTAGATGGAGATCGCGTATTTACTGCCGAACTTAGCTTCTCTTCATTTTAGTTATCAAATTAAACTGCAAACAATTTCACCAGTTTATGTACTGTGAATATTCTAATGTACAGAGGTCAGCTCCTTTTGGATATGTAAATGGGAAGTCCAATTTTAGTTTAAAGCCTGCGCGTTTGTCGAAATGGCTCAAAAGATTAGCCTTGTATGCATTGCATTACAGTGCCCGAAAATAAAAATAAATTAAAGGGGCGATGTAACGTAAATAAATAAATAATGACATTGCTATAGGTATTAAAATTCTAAAATCTAAAAATTCTTTAAAAAAAAATGATTTTTGCACCAATATTCACTTTAAATATCATCACCATTTCAGCCAAAAGACGTCCACTGGTGGACATAGGCCTCCCCCAAGAATCTCCACAAAGGCCGGTCCTGGGCGCCCGCATGCTTCGTTTTCCGGCGATCTTAACCAGCTCGTCGGTCCACCGTGTGGGAGGCCTACCAGCACTGCGCGTTCCGGAGCGCGGACTTTTCTGCCCCATGGAGCGTCGGTCCTGCGAGTTATGTGCCCTCCCGACTGTCACTTAAGCGTGGCACTCCTGTGGGCTATGACAGTGGCCTCATTTCTGATTCGATTTCGCAGGGAAACTCCGAGCATAGCCCTCTCCATTTCCCTTTGGGTGACTTTGAGCCTTCTGATGGAGTCCATAGTAAGCGACTCTAAATATGCCTATGGCTATAATATTCCGTACAAAATGTTTTCCTAAACAGGTTTTTTCTGACCAAACAAAAATAGGACATGCTGAAAAAATGCTGACAACTGTGAGAACGCCCTTGGCGATCGCATCGCAGTGTCATTAGATGGCCATTATGTTAATATCAGTGCCTTGTGACGCCACATCATCGACGTGATCGTTCCTAGCACAAATAATTTGTGTCTTATGTCTAGCTACCACGTTAAGTATAGTGTATAGTAAGTAAAACCTTTTTATGAAATGGGCGGACAAAATCATATTATGAATGGTATTATACATTCACAGAGAAATCATTACATTGGGGCAAGTGACTTTGTGTAAACCAGAGGCTGTCTGTCTGGGTGTAATCTGTGTGCGTGAATTACATGTTTGTAAACTGCCCCAGCGATACAGGCTATACTTAGTGCAGAGGTTTCGTTTTTTAAAAAAGAAAAAGAAGATGGCCTACTGCTAACTCGGGCCTCTTCCAATTACATGAAGGGTAATCTACTGTGCCACGTATTTTCTTTTAATACCTATCTGGGGTTTTTAAGTTAATTGCACCTTTTTTGCCGGTACAGTCGACGAACTTGCGCATCGTACATTTAATAACCAATACGAACGTAGCTCACTCACACTAACACGCGGGTGGCGAGGACGCTTGCGGTCGAAAAACGGCATGTCAAGTTTTCCATCTATTACTTAACCGGTTATCTGGCACTAGTGTTCCTTTAGTCACCTTTTACGACACCCTCAGGATGACATGGGTTAGTGACCTTGTGTATTGTAAATCCGTCAACACACGGACCAGTTGATATTAAGAACAATGCGAGTATCTCAATGCGTCTTGTTGACATCAATAGCTATCTAGATATCTCAGAACTGTCAGTAAATATATCACGCATAGGATATGTTTTACAGGTTCTAATCATTTAAAACCTCCCCTTGACCAGCCCTTGTTTTAAATATGAGCTGTAAACAGTAACACCTAATTAACGCGATTTGGCCGTACAACTACTTGCAGGTATTATTGTCAACTTCGATAATTGGACCTCTAGTATCCGGAAAAGAATTTCTTAGCCTTCTTCAGAATAAAGACATGTCGGACTGGAAACTAACAAACTGAACCGCAGCGAGACGTCTTGTTAGCTGAAGTTCGCGAAAAATAACTTGTCCGTTCGACGTAAAACGTTTTCTTCTCTTGTCTTTACTCTACACACATCGAGTTTTAAAAAATTAAGTTATTTTATGTATTCTAATTTTACTTAACTTAACATATATATTTTTTATATTATAAAAAGACGACTCATGAGCAGGCGGTCCACCTGATGGAGAGTGATCACCGTCGCCCAGGACATCTGCAACCTAACGGGAGAAGATGCGTTGCCGGCGTTTAAGATACCTGTATAAACCTCTTTTGAAGAGCCATGTTGTAGCGCAGAGGAAACACTTCGGGAGGTAGACCATTCCACATCTTGCACGTGCGCGGTAAAAAAGCTCGCGATGCACGTACAGTTGCTGAAAACTGTATATCCAGCCGATGTGGATGAAATTTCTCCGAGTGCCGCAGGGTGCGATGGCGGAAAAGTGACGATGGTGCATATAATTTGACCGTGTGGTGACTGACTTAGGTAGATACATAACGACACTGGGCTGGTGACGTTTTGTCCACCACCCTGATGTTAAATGGATCGACTGAAAGAACGCAAGAGGCATTCCCCTAGCCATAATAGAAGCGATACTTGATTCAAACCCTGTGCCAATCCGTCTTGTCAGCGTGGCACAGAAGGCTAATTTCTCTCCATGAAATTGGAGGAGAGGAGGCCTGACACAGTAGAGGTTATTAGCTATTACATTTGCTGGATGTCGTAAGAGAGAACTAAATCCCGTTCCACCCACTAAAACACTGTATCACTTCTCGAAGGGAGACTATGATCCGAGAAGCTGGTGGGTGGGTTTGGACTGTGTAACGAAGATGTCAGCCCTTTGTTGTTACTGTTGTCACGAGAAGCTCTAGCTCTTTTGCCTCTGTAAAGAGGAAAGCGTGTGGATAGTGTAGATAGTAGGTACATGAAGGATTTTACACCCGCAAAAAGTTTCCAGAACTAGCGGCGCGTCCTACTTCTTTCTGGTCGTCTGAGCATCTGTGTCCATAGATTCCATTCCGTTGGACCGCCTTTGACTACCTGTCAACAACTTTGACGGGCCTAAAACGGCCTATCTTGGCGTGAGTATGTATACCCATTTGTGACAAGTTTGTGTGTGTGGTACTTTCCCACATATTATTTCCTGATTCGAATAACTACAAGTCAACATGGAAATTTCCGTCTCTTGTTTTTAAGACGCTGTTGTTTAAGTCTCCTTTAATTCTAATTTCTTGCATCATGTTCCTCATGTCCCATGTGGTAATAACAAAATGTGATAATGATGTTATAAAGTATTTTATTTTTTAGTCAGAGCTTTTCCTAATTACTTGTCACTTAATGGATAAATCACAATATAACTTTATAAATTATAGCCTAAGTGTAATTCTAATGTGTTAGATATATTATTGCAATGGTTCATCAAAATCCATTCAGAAGCTTTTGCGTTGAAAGAGTAACAAACTTTCTTTCTTTCTAACCTTCGCATTATTAGTAGGAATAAGCGTAGAGATATATTGTTTTAAATCGTTCCTTTTATTCACAACTGATCGCCCTTGAACAAGACGTAAATAAAACTATATAATGTTAGTATAACAAAAACAAATATGAGGCAATAATAACAGCCTTTGGAGAAACAAGCTAACAATATACCAAACAAGTAATAACAGTTGTAGATTATGTACCATCGACCTTCGAATATTCACGCTCTTATTATCTGTTACCAGAAAATCGAAATGTTTGTAGCATTGTTCAACTTTATCAAGTCAAATTAAGAACTTCGGCCTAAATAATAATACGTTTCTTACGAGCACTTGCTGTCGGTAATATACTAATGACCCACTGCTAACCCAGACCTCCCCTCATCACAGGGAGGGTAATTAATTAGCCTACTGTGCCACGCTGTCCAGACGGGTTGATACAGGGTTTCGTTACAAGTTTTCCTTCAGGATGGAATGGGGTGGTGACAGTATGTATTCTAAATCCGTCACCACACGGAATAAGAGACGCCTGATTACATGTTTCAAACCATGTTGACTTGTAGTTATTCGAATCAGGAAATAATATGTGGAAAGTACCACACAAACACGAACCTGTCACAAATGAGTCACATTAAGGCCGTTTCAGGCCTGTCAAAGTTGTTGACAGATGGTCTAAGGCGGTCCAACGGTATGGAGCCTATGGACACAGATGCTCAGGCGACACCTGTGTATGCCTAGGATGCGCCGCTAGCTCTGGAAGCTTTTATTTGCGAGTGTAAAATCCTTCCTGTACTATCGGGCCTGTTCTTAAATTGATCGAGGTAGTAAGCCTTGGATAAAGTACAACACTGGTTATTTATAATTCCGAAATAATTTAAAGTTCGTTACTGTGTTATATATACATGTGTCACATTAGAATAAATGACCGAATTGAAGAATTTTATTCAACGTAATGGTACCTACTGTTATGTTGATGAAAGATATCCATATATTGGTTCATTGACAAACATTATATCGGCAACATATCTGTGCATAGCTAAATGACCATTATATCTAACTTTCATTGATATAAAAAAAGACTGTTAATCTCTGTTAATTGTCGTAACAGAACTTGCGTAACGGTAGTCAGTGTTCGATTTTTTATACATCACTTAATATAATATCTACGTTACGACGCTATTCGCGTAGCAAATCGCTATTTGAAAACATTTCCATGGCGCGTGGCACTACCGCACAGTTGTAACTATTATTTAATTACTTTTATGATTTATCGTTTCAGCAATTAACCGTACGTATTTGCGTTTGGTACCGATTTTGGATTTATACTAACACATTACATAAAAGTAGATGTTACTCGCGACTTTGACCTGATTTTTTGGAAGATTCGAACCCAAATTTATCGTTTGAATTTGTGCGTTTCTTTGCATCTAAGCTTTGGACCTACTTCTGATGGAACTAAAATATTGAAGACCGTTAATAGTGACTAAATATACTCATACAACGAAACTTTATGGTATAAACTCAAATCGCTTTTGAGTAATGACTGTCATAATCATAAAAAAATTAAACCATAAACAAGTACATCTTTAAAATCAGTGTGTAAAATATTTAGAAATCAGATATGTTTTTAATATATCGTGCAAAAAGTAGCACTTGGAACAATTGTCGCAAAGTTTTGGTTAAGTCGGTTTGTCATTACAGTGAGTCCACCGATTCCTGCTCGCCGTACACTCCGTGTCCACCGTGTGCACCGTGTCCACCATGTACCCCATATCCTCAGTATAACCCTTGCCCACCGTGTCCGCAGCCACGAACACCGCTACCGCCTTGTCCCCCACAGCCGGCACCGAAACGTCCACCATTCTACGAAAATCCCAGAACCATGTATGGAGTTGGCTTTATCTACGTGAATGACAAACCTCCTCCGTCGTCTACACTCACGGATTTGGTAGATCGAGCTGCGCAAATTATCTTTTGGACCGAAATAGTACGAGGTTAGCACTTTAGTTTTTATTACGGTTCACATAAGTTTTGCACGGAGCAAAGAGTGGCCTCAAAAAACGCGGGTCTGTTGAATTCAATCTAACTCTTCCGAAAGTGATATGAAATTTATATTGGAAAATCATTTATAGTCTATTATGAACCGGTTGTAAAAATTTATGTTTTTTAAAATGCCATAAGTCTGTTGTTCATTTACTCCTTTACGTTTTACGTGAAACTTTTGCGCTTCCCATTACAATTCTTAGACAATAATATACAGAGTAACAAAACTCCATAATAAGCCATAATTAATACTGTAAGTACAGCTAATACTGTGTGCAATCACATTTCACACAGGACACAGTTCAGGATAAACTAAGTTTACTTTGTATTCCTGAAATGAAACCATCTGGTGATGGGGCAAAATGGTCGTAAAACGAGATATGAGCACATAGAACCTCAGAAACGTTATGGACCAGTTTACTAAACGTGGAGGATTATATTATCGATAGCCGCTACTCCTCTACTCGTCCGCCCATAAATGACCCACTACTGAGCTGGGCCTCTTCCTATTATATGGAGGGTAATTAGCCTACTGAGCCACGCTGGCAAAACGGGTTGGCACATAGTTTTGTTTCAAGTTGTCCTTCTGTTGCGGCTAGGTTTTCGGCCTTGTTATTTCCTCTTGTCGGCTCTTAAGACAACCTCAGGATGGTATGGGGTATTATAAAACCGTCACCGCACGGACTTCGACAGCTATAGGATATCGATTGCTAGTTGGTTGATTGTCAGTAGAATCCATGTTTTATATATAGTAAAAATCTGGTTTCGGAACCGTCAATATTTCACTCATACTTCAAGACAGCAAAAAAGGCTTTTCGTTTCGGGTGTGTATCGGGTTTTTGTTACACTGCGTAATAGGAGGTCGAATTATACCAATCATAATATGGCTGGAAGGTACAAATCCTTTGGTTCGATTCCCATTCATAGAATAAGAAATGAGTATTAGTAACTGAACTATTGTGAGTAAAGACAATGTTTTACCGTTAGATTAGATAATTTAATGCCAAACTTATAAATATCAGTTTACTGCGCCCCAGTTTACACTTTAATAATGAATCGCTAAGCTAGGCGACCTTACACAAATACCTACTTGTTAGGGTTTTCATGGCCTTCATAGACAAAATACGCACCTTTTACTAAATCGCGACGTGCCTCACTTGTCTCTATAGAGTAAGTAAGTATATTTGATAAGTAACTCACCCTTTTCCATGTCCAAGAGGATAGACTAAAACACTGGACGACTATGATGAAAAAGAGATTTCACAAACAGATATTAAATGAATGCATATCAATGAATGCTTCGTGACGGAAATCATGAACTATGAAAAATCAATCCACAGACTGTCAAAAATTTACAGTTCAGGCAATTTATTTAAATACTAGCTGACCTCGCAAACGTTTTTTTGCCATTTAATTAAATAGGGGTTGATCGTAGGCGGTTAAAAAATAACACAAAAAAATGTCCAAAAATAAAATGATCTTTTTGGCGTGAACCACCCTTAACACTTGGGGTGTAAAAATTAGTTTTCTACCAATTCTCATACCTACTGAATATGCGTATGAAATATCATCAAAATCGGTCAAGCTGTTTCGGAGGAGTATACCTAAACACTAAAACTGTGACACAAGAATTTTATATATTAGATGTTTATTCAGAAATGGACGTATGAACGTATAGGAATATAAAACTTTTGATGACCGAGTAAAACCCAAATGTGAAGGATAAATGCTAAAGTAGCGCTAATGAGAATCATATGGCCACACGGTCGCGCATTTGAAGAGCGAGCTCTTGGTATCATATGAATCTTCTTTATAGTGATGATACCCAAATTAAAGTATCGATGTTATATAAGTCGAAGTTACCAGAATGCGGGTTTGTTGATCAGTTTCGAAAACTCAGATGAATAGCGGTAAAATAATTAATCCGTTTGGCGGTTATTTTGATATTACTAACAGTTGTGTTAATTATAGGGTTTGCAGTGACTTTAGGTCACATATTCGGAGAGCCAGCTACTATCAACTATCCATTCGAGAAGGGCCCTCTGTCCCCGAGGTTTCGTGGGGAGCATGCACTGCGGCGTTACCCTTCTGGCGAGGAACGATGCATCGCATGCAAGCTCTGTGAAGCCATTTGCCCTTCGCAGGCTATAACTATTGAAGCCGAAGAACGCTGCGATGGTGCTCGTCGGGCAATCCGGTACGACCTTGACCTGACGAAGTGCATCTTTTGCGGCTACTGCCAGGAAGCCTGTCCAGTCGATGCTATCGTCGAAGGTCCAAACTTTGAGTACAGCACGGAAACCCACGAAGAACTCTTGTATAATAAGGAAAAGTTACTATTGAACGGGGACCGATGGGAGCCGGAGATAGCAAGCAATATCCGGGATACTCATTTGTATCGTTAATTGCTTCTACATGACAACTAACATTTAATTTCTAGTCCATTATAACTGTTGATTAGTTTTTTCTATTTTATCTACGTAAATTATGGTAAATTGTGTAACACACCATTATATTTCTATATATATGTATGTAGCTGGGACTATACCCAAGTTATTTCTAATTATCAATAATTGAAATATATTATTGTATTGAACGTTGTGTTTCAATTATGACCGTGTAGCGACTAGCATGCTACATACTTTACATAATTTACCCGAACAATCTGAACTATCAATATCAAGAAATATCTTCTACAGATGCGACATTTACCAAAAAGTCTTAACACCGCAATGGCGAAAATTTACAGTGCAGTTCGCACAGTAAAGAAATCCCCCACTACAGTTATCGGGGGATAGCCTCCGCGGCCCCTGCCAGACATACCACCTCGTCTGGCAGGATGATCATTCATTTGTGCTTAAGGACGCATAGATGTCAACACGGATTTGAGGCTACCTTTAACAACCTCCACAGGTTACGTCGCTTTAGTCGTCAGCTTTATTTTTTTTCTTTGTCCACCCTACTTGTCCATCTATCATATTGGACAAGTTCAAGCACTTCACAACAACACTTTTACTGAAGTCCAACTACAAAGTGGACACCGAAACCATAAAACTAAATAAACGGCCTACTGTTAGCATTCTCGAATTTGATGGAGCACGCCGTTCATATATATCACGGCCAGTACCTATAAGTTCAAGATTTTCTTTTTGTGCGGCCATTTTCCTATTTCACTTATTCAGTCTCCTTTTATCCAATGAAAATTACAAAGCAGTTTTTATGTTACAAAATGCATACCCCAAGATTCTATACTATGGTAATTCTTGTTTAAACTCTATAAATAAGCTGTTATTTATATAATAAATAAAAAATAAATAAATATCCTTGGACATTTCACACAACGCCATCTCGTCCCAAGCTTAGCAACTTAATGCTTGTGTTATGGTAACGAGATGGATGATAAACTACTTATATACATTTCTTTTGTAAATACATACATATTTTAAATAAAAAACACCCAGACCCGGAACAAATACTTGTAGGTCGTACAAATATTTCTTCCGTGCGGGGAGCGAACCCGCGACATGATGCGCCTATTTAAAGAGTTTAAACAAGAATTACTTATATAATAGCCTTACTATTACGAATATAATTCGAATTATTTATATGATAGCCAGAAACTGCTTTGTAATTATCATTTATTTTTAGTAACTAGTTAAATTCCTAAAGTATTAGCTAAATTCCCCCCATAAATTTGGAGGAGCCCGACCCAGTAGTGAGTCTTTTATGGGCTGAAACGACGAAAATAAATACAATTTTTAAACATAAATATATATTTTTTTAATTATTTGTATCCTATAAATCCTTGCACACCATGTTCGGCGCAGGCGACCGCATCACCAGCGGATTCGGCGCGGATAAATCTGCGATCACCTTTAATTTGACACGTACTCTCGATGACACCCCAATTATAGCGGTCAGCGACCCTTATTATGTTGCATTATCATATACGGCCTAATGGTGTAATATTGTCGGATCATGTTGACAATCCTGTCAGTCCTGCTCTGTCATGCTAGACCAGTTATTCGATACTCAGCTTATTGGTCTACACCGGGTGGGATATACGAGCTGTCGTATATTTCATCCGTTCTCCGGCTATTCAATACTAGTATAATGGGGTAACCATTATATCAGTATGAGGTAGCCGCGGTGCATCCATTATTAATAGATACATAATTATTGTCTCCTCAATATGTATCTATTCCCAACCCTCGAAGTTGTTGCTGTTAAATCTAGGTCATCAGGGAATTATTCTTGAAGCTACGCAACATTCCTTACAAATTCTGCAATGTTTAAAGACGCAATTATTTTCGGACCGTGCCAACCGCGTCATAAATGATCGTGGCCGTTGACGATGTGCTCGATAAGAAAGCTCATGGAAAAACAACAGAATATCGCAGTTTAGACTTGAGCGTTTCTACCGTAGACGATCTGACATGGACTGAAGTAGCTATGGTCTAGAAGTACTCTGAATGGCTTACATAACTAACGAGATCAGTAACTGTGAAGGTCTATTGGCTCTTTTTTAAACTATTTAATTTAGGGCTTTTTTTCACTAGATATACCATTCTCATTACACCCGTTCGAAGCTGGGGCGGGTCGCTAGTTATCAATAAAACAGATTCTTCGGAATATGGACTAGCCAGATCCCATCTCAATTTCTGTTATCTTTAGATATATTCTAAGATTCAATCTCTTAGCAATCTTTTGGGTCTGTAAATGATGACGTATACATGTTAGAAGCGCCATGGGAGACTAAACTATGTGTTCAGTTGCTTACTGATCCCCTATAGAATAGCAACTCATCCATACTGCAGTGAAATACGCTGCAGGTTACCGCTAAATAAAATTTGGTGTTCGCATTTTTGTCGCTAATAATGCTAATAACCAGTCACTTAAATGGACGAGCGACGGAAAATGGTTCTGCAGTCTACAGATGATGCGACGCAGCTTCGGATGCTCAATAGACAGATATCAAAGTCCCTGAAGCGTGATATACGCCGATTCAACACGAATCGTGTTGAAGAGGCTATTGAACGCAACAGGGGCTCCAAGGTTTTTGCCAGGGATCTGTCTATTGGGCAAAGCCAGCTCGTCAGGCTGAAGACTGATGACGGCAGGATCGTCACGTCGAAGTCCGAGATTTTGGGTGAGGTCGAGAGTTTCTATGGACAACTGTACACGTCTACACAGGAACCCGTCATAAATCTAGCAGACGACCCACGAGCTAGATTAACCCGGCACTACACAGAAGACCTCCCGGACGTCAGCCTGTGTGAGATCGGGATGGCTCTCGAGCAACTTAAAAACAACAAGGCGGCGGGTGATGACGGAATTACCGCAGAACTTCTGAAGGCGGGTGGAGAACCGATCCTTAGGGCCCTTCAGAAGTTATTCAATTCCGTCATACTCGAAGGACGAACGCCAAAGGCATGGAACAGAAGTGTGGTGGTGCTGTTCTTCAAGAAGGGAGATAACACCTTATTGAAGAACTACAGACCCATCTCACTTCTGAGCCATGTCTACAAGTTGTTCTCGAGGGTCATCACGAATCGACTCGCGTGCAGGCTTGACGATTCCCAGCCTCCCGAACAAGCCGGTTTCCGAAAAGGCTTCAGTACCGTAGACCATATTTTAACGCTACGGCAGGTTATACAGAAGACCGAGGAGTATAACCTGCCCCTTTGTCTGGCGTTCGTGGACTACGAGAAAGCCTTCGATTCGATCGAGACGTGGGCAGTATTGCAGGCTCTCCAGAGGTGCCAAGTCGACTATCGGTATATCGAAGTGTTGAAGTGCTTGTATGAAAACGCCACCATGTCAGTCCGACTCCAGGACCAGACCTCGAAACCGATCCAGTTGCAGCGAGGTGTTAGACAGGGAGACGTTATCTCTCCGAAACTGTTCTCCGCTGCACTGGAAGATGTTTTCAAGGTTCTGGACTGGAAAGGGCTGGGCATTAACGTGAACGGCGAGTACATGACTCACCTTCGATTCGCTGACGACATAGTCGTAATGGCTGAGACCATGGAGGGCCTCACTACGATGCTCGATGGCCTCTGTGGAGCCTCCGAACGAGTCGGCCTTAAGATGAACATGGAGAAGACGAAGATCATGTCTAATATCCATGTTCAAGCCACTCCTGTTAACATCGGAGGTTCTACCCTCGAAGTTGTTGACCATTACATTTACCTGGGACACACTGTCCAGTTAGGTAAGTCCAACTTCGAGAAAGAGGTCAATCGTCGGATCCAACTCGGCTGGGCAGCGTTCGGGAAGCTGCGAAAGATCTTCTCGTCCACAATACCGCAGTGTCTGAAGACAAAAGTCTTCAACCAATGTGTGTTGCCAGTGATGACATATGGAACTGAGACGTGGTCGCTCACTATGGGCTCCATCAGAAGGCTCAAAGTCACCCAAAGGGCAATGGAGAGGGCTATGCTCGGGGTTTCCCTGCGAGATCGAATCAGAAATGAGGAGATACGCAGGAAAACCAGGGTCACCGACATAGCCCACCGGATTGACAAACTTAAGTGGCAGTGGGCAGGGCACATAGCTCGCAGGACCGACGTCCGATGGGGCAGAAAAGTCCTCGAGTGGCGACCGCGTTCCGGAAGGCGCAGTGCTGGTAGGCCTCCCACACGGTGGACCGACGACCTGGTTAAGATCGCCGGAAAGCAGTGGATGCGGGCGGCCCAGGACCGGCCTTTGTGGAAATCCTTGGGGGAGGCCTATGTCCAGCAGTGGACGTCCTTTGGCTGAAATGATGAGTCACTTAAAAGTAGTTTTAATGAAAATACAGGCGTACTACAATAGTCATGTTTCAAAGCAATAATGCCACAAAGACCTTGGATTCGGGCCAGTATGCGTAGTACTTAACCAACATGTTATTATCAAATTATCATTATACTAGCGACCTACCTCAGCTTCGCATGGTCTTGAATATTTTAGAGCGGGTCCATATTTTTTCTTGCCCATGTTAGACAATATATAGCATTATAAATTTCAGTTGTTGACATCGGTAGGTACTGCAGTTTCTGAGTTTATGCGTTGCAAACATACAACTCTTTCCTCCATTTTAATATACACTAGTGTTGATATTAATAAGTAACTTGCATTACGTCATATTTAAATAGGTTTTGGTATAACTTTTCAACTAGGCCTCCCACACGGTGGACCTTAACCAGGTCATCGCCTGGTTAAGGTCCACCGTTTAGCCCTCTGAGTTTCTTGCCAGTTCTTCTCAGCAGTGGTCGCGTTCCGAACTGGTGGTAGATGGTAGACTATTTGTTTTATATAGACTCATTATGTATGTTGTGTTGACTTTTTGTAAGTGTCCATCGTGACCCAAGCAAAATAAATGATTTGAATTTGAATTTGAATTTGAATTTGTTAAGGTCGCCGGAAAACGATGGATGCGGTCGGCCCAGGACCGGCCTTTGTGGAAATCCTTGTGGGAGGCCTATGTCCAGCAGTGGATGTTATGTGGCTGAAATGATGATGATGATGATAACTTTTCAAATATTATTATTTAATTACTTGCTGTTAAGTTTTGTATGACTTCTGTGGGTTTATGTACGATGTGTTTATATTATTTAGGGATATTAGTAACTTTTCGCTATTTGCATTAAGAACTAATTATAGAAAGAAATTTTAACTGCTCGTGGTTTTCAAAAAGATACTTGGTATACAAATTGAAAGTTGCCTTAAAATGTTCAACGCAGATTTTTGAATTGGTGTATCCTATTTATTAAATCCATGATTTTGTACTTGTTTTTTCGTTATACACTAAAATATTAAAAAAATACGATTTTATCCATTTGTGAAACTAGCACACACAGACAAATATACTAAGATTGACAAAAAGATAGAATTTTGATAATATTAGTCAAGCGAATCGTGCGTATGGCTCACGACCTGCAAGTGTAAGCTCGGCTGGATCTTGGAGAGATGTCCATTTATCACTTCGGACCTCCTCAGTGCTTCGAAGCACGTAAATCCGTCGATCCCAACCACGGGGGGCACGGCTGTCAATGCGCGTAAAAGCGTAAAAGACTGTCAGCGGGTCTAAATAATTACCGGTTGGCCCACTAGGGGGCAGACGGCAGTCGCTCGGTCTAAATAATGGTAGTTATCTAAATCAGGTTAGATCTGGGGGAAGAATACAGAATATTCGCGCCATACTTGTAATAATTTTGTAATAAGACGTTTCTCTCATACGTACAAACATTCTAGGTACGTTTTAAATTATTCATTTTCAATTTCAACCAATTTCGAAGAGAAGGAGTTTCTCAATTCAGTTGTATGTTCTCTTTAATTTATTTTATGATATCAATAAATTAAAGACAGTTTCATGATCTCAGTGTTTACTAATAATTGCTTCACAAATTCGGCGACAGTCATTTAATTTTGCTTACGAAATGCTTTTTGAGAGAAAGTTGGAGACCTTTAAAACTTTGGCTCACACAGCGGATGAAGATACTGTTTGATATTTAAGTTACGAAAGTTATGATACTTCTTCGTAGATATTTAAAATCTTTATTTAAAACGTCAATATGAAGGTAACAAATATTATTCTAATTAGACTAGTTGGCTAGGTAAAAGTGGTTTAGTCATATAAATAATTTCTGCTGAATATTTTGGTTATGATGTCTTTGGTTTTCGCGATTATTACACATTGAAATTGAACACTTTTCAATGGTTTTATCGTGTGTAATTTATTCATTTTCGAGTTTTTCGGTCGAAGGTTGGGTGTTAAAATAATGTAAAATACACGCGATAAATCCGTTGAAAAGTGTTACTTTCAATATTTTGGTTGTTAAAAATAACTAATAAAAACAAACTAAGCTATTGTAAGAATGGGGGGATGGGGAATATGACTGAAAGAGGACAAATACTGACACGAAGTTTTATATCAATTCTATACAATGTGGCTTAAAAATACATAATGTAATCCATCCATTCCACCCTGAAGGTGTCGTTAGAGCCAACTAAAGGAAATTACATGGCATACACCCTAGCCGCAAGATACGGAACACTTGAAACAAAAGCCGGTGCCAACCCGTCTGGCCAGCATGGCCCAGTAGGCTAATTTCTCTGCTGTAATTGGAAAAGGCCCAGCTCAGCATTGGGTCTTTCACGGGATGATCAGTAATATATTTCACAATATTCATCCCGAAAAATTTAAGCCAACTTTATAATGCCAAAAGCCTTTTAAGCCAAATACTTTTAAATTCATAATCAAATTCGCCACCACGCCATAACAACGGGTGAAGGTTTGAAAGTTCCTGTTAACACAGTTAATAAAAAGGTAAATAACAAAACTCCTTTACTCGAATTTACGTATGTATCAAACACAAGTCAACTCATAAATAACTTTCTTTTGATTAATTATAATTATTATTTACGTAGGTTTATCACATGACTCTCACAAATAGGCATAATTAGAACTACGATCATCATCTCTCGGCCCTTGTCCCACGCTAGGTGGTAAATAAATATGACGACCGATAGGAGTGTACAGGGACCTGTACACTCCTATCGGTCGTCATATTGCCTCGTTGGTCTAGTGGTTAGATGTGCCGCCTTTGGATCAACAGGTCCCGGGTTCGATTCCGGGGTCGGGCAAGTGTCTTTGTCTAAACCAGAGGCACTGGCTCGGAGTCTGGGTGTCGATTTCTATCTATTATATGTACGTATTTACAAAAAAAAATGTATCTAAGTAGTTTATCATCCATCTCGTTACCATAACACAAGCATTAAGTTGCTTAGCTTGGGACGAGATGGCGTTGTGTGAAATGTCCAAGGATATTTTTTTTTATTTATATTTACATTCACGCCTTTTATGCTTATTTCCTCATTCACAACCATTAATATATTTTGGTTAACCACAACTTTTGCGTCCACCCACATTCATACTGAAACTAGTTACCACCGGTTCGGAATGCTGCTCTACAGAAAAGAGTCGGCAAGAATGTAAAAATAATATCTGGGCCTGTAGCCAAGAGTCTTTTGTATCGCACTCACTGGGAAGATAGAAAAATAAAAGTGTAGGGTTTACACGACCTTTCTAAGTCACTCCCATATATTCTACCTTTATATTCTACCAAACCGTGCGTTTGAAAGTCACTTGGCTAGGCCACCTAAACATTTATCGCAAGAACACAGTTGTAGCGGTTGAGTAAACTGGTCCGTTTTAAAGCATCACCAATTCAGCTTACAAATTACCCATTGATATGTTAGGTTTTAGGTAATTCTTAGGGTATTTCCCCTTACTGTAACACGCTGGCCCAGAGTTGGCACAGGGTTTTACATAAAGTTTTCCTTCTCTTGCTGTGAGGTCTAATGTCTAACTAATTTGGTTAGGGGACTAAATGAAGTCTAGTCGCCTCTTTCCCACCCATAGAATGGAATGGGCGTCGGGGCGTCACAGTGTTATGCGTTTACGCGAACCTGTGGCGCCCGAAGCGTGTCGTGTGAGCGTATACCGCTGGGGTTTTAGTGGGCAGGCGAACAGTTCTGGAGTGCCACATAATCACCGACTCCATCCCTGGGGGGCGGCGGTGTGCTTAAAGCATTTTCCCAGGATAACTAAAAAAAAGGTTCTTACCACCTTTCTCGCTGCCTTTAGTGTTCCTTTAGTCGGTTCCTACGGCACCCTCAAGGTGGTATGGTTTGGTGACGTCGTGTATTCTAAATCCGTCATCAAACGGATTTTTAATTCGTCACCATACAGAAATAATTCGTAGTCGTTTTGTAGAACACGCCATAAAATTAAACCCAGCAGTTGACTAAAATAGTCGTAATCGTAGAGGACAGTGCAGTACACAATGTAGGCAGTACGTAATGTTGGCTGGGTCCATCTTTTGCCGTTGGTTCCGGTTGCCATTAAGCCATCCGTGGCAGTCCTTACATGTAGTCAGTAGCGTGAAAACTATCAGGTCGTCTAGTTAAACAATTACCGGTTATCCCACAAGATAAGTCGCGGAGGGCAGGCGGCAATCACTCGGTGTAAATAGTGGTACTAGTTGGCCAGATGAGATTAGACTGGTGCCGACCCCAATGAAATAGGGAAACTGCCAAGGAAGAAGCCGAATAGTTGACTACACTATTACTACTCAACCCATATATAGCTCTATGGGGACTGAGTAGTATTTGAATATAAAAAAAAACAAACTATAAAATATGGTAGATACATAAATGTGTTTCTGTGGATTATCACGTGAAAACAACACTTCATAAGTCACGGTACGTTTCTCGATACTCAATGTCGTCATCATCATTTCATCCCATAAGAACCCAATGCTGAGGTGGGCCTCCTCCAAATCGTTTCAGCCCATTTATGACCCACTACTGAGTCGGGCCTCCTCCAAATTCATGGAGGTAAATTAGCCTACTGCGCCACGCTGGCAAGATGGATTGGCACAGGGTTTGTATCAAGTGTTCCTTCTCGTACAGCTAGGTGAACTGTCGCCTGCGCTCCTTTAGTCGCCTCTTACGACAGCTTCAGGATAGTGTGGGTTGGTGACATTGTGTATTCTAAATCCGTCACCACACGGACACTCCTCCAAATACGGCAGGGAAATTACCTTCAAATGCCACGCTGGCCTCTTACGACTAGGGTTTTGGCCTTGTAATTTCGTTTAGCTTACTCTTAATGAAATAGGATGGTGACCTAAGTATTTGCTTGGACACACATGGTATGTGTATTAATTGCGTATACAAAGGCAGCAAATACTCTACATTACTATACAGACGACATTCACCTATTTGAACACACAGACATATTAATCACGCATGGTCCTTTGCCTAAGTGCTTTACGCAAAACAGATCATATAATATCTACCAATGCGTTGTGTTTAGTTACAGTAAATGTATGTACATAAATTGTAACCGCTGAAGCATTATAATAGAGTTTGAATCAATGAAATGAACAAAATCTTCCATGAACTTTATATATTAATTTAAATTCCTAGCGATTAATTTAATCTCTTCCGAGAAGCCAAATAATAAGAAATACAAGTTACAAGTTTGGAAGTTAATTTATTTTCTATTTAACAAGCTTGTTACATCGGCCAAGTAAGGTCGTTACCTCTTCACCCAATATCATAACAAAGCAATTATTTCAAAATATAACAACCTATTTATAGGATCGAATCAGAAATGGGATGATACGCAGAGGAACCCAAACATACCGATTGTTCAAAGGCTTACCAAACTTAAGTGGCAGTGAGCGGGGCAAATAGCTCACGGGCCGATGGGGTAGAACCTTCTCGAATAGTAACCAACAATGATAGCGCAGTGGGCCTTTCACGCCGCAATCCAACGGTTGCAGCAGCATAAGACCCTGGAGGAAACCGTTTAGGCAAAGTTCAGCTGTGGACTCCTTTTGGCTGAAACGATTGCGATGATAAGTACGTATGGTTGATACATTTTAAAATTACTTTAGTGTTAAGGTGGGCACTGACCAACGTTACGAGGTGTAATGTAACATTCGCATCGAGCGTTTACGCATCGAATATGTTACGTTGTGTTCTAAAATAGCCGTAACATGCTCGTCAAATCTCTGTGCTCCATTTTCACTCAAGTTGGCCGACAGCGGGTCCTCGCTGTCGGCCAACGGCTGTCGCTTGGTATCTTTGATGCTACATAATTATTGTTTCATCCAAATCAAGAAGAAGAAATTACAGACGTAAATTGAAATTTTTAAAATTTGATAATAAAATTACGGTCGTAATTTCTTCGTAACGTCTTTCTTTAATTTGGTCTAATGCTCTGGATGAACTGTTTCCACAAAATTGGTTCTTATCTGTATTTTTCTATATAGTACAGAGTTTTTTTATTTGTTCCACTCCAATTTTTAAGAAATAAATTAAATAATTACCAGAGGAACGACGTGTAGCGTACTGACTGAACCGCGTCAAAGGCTTCGCCAAAAAACCGAAGCCGGGTGGAGCACTCAAAGCGAGCATCCCCCATAACACAACGTACAACTGACAGCACGACTGCTCGCTGTGTAACACGTTACATTACGCCCCGTAACACCGGTCGTTACCCAGTTTTAATTGCTCCGATTCTTTCAAGGAACCTGAAGTTGGGCACAGTTACTTACTTCTCTGCCCACACATGACCCACTGCTGAATCGGGCCTCCTCTAATTACATGGAGGGTAGTTAGCCTACTGTGCCACGCTGGCCAGTCGGGTTGGCACTGGGTTTCGTATCAAGTTTTCCTTCTCTTGCGGCTAGGTTATCGGTATTGTCATTTCCTTTTGTCGGCTCTCAGGATAGAATAAGGGGTGGTGACTCTATATACTCTAAATCCGTCACCACACGGATGGCAGAGTTACCTCATTATAAAAAATAGGTACTTGATACTTAATTGTCTTGAGCAAGGTAAGTAGAAAATCTGAGACGTTCGTTAATAATTGGGTTAAGCTAAAATTTTAAGTAATTACGTACGTTTCACGAACAAAAATACTTAAAGACCATTATAATTACGGAATATTATTCTCCTCAGCAAACACGGTCATATATTAAAAACATGTGTTGGATGACCCGTTTATTGAAGAAGGCTTCAGAGCGGATCAGAAATCAGGAGAAATGCAGGCAAACTAGAATCTAAGTAGCAGTGGCACTACCACGCAGGACTGACGGCCGATGGGGTAGAATAGTCCTCGAGTAGCGGCAGTGATACGGTGGACCAATACCCTAATTAAGGTCGCCGACAAAACAATGCATGCTCAGGACTGGCTTTCGTAGATATCCTTGGGGGTGATGATAGGCTATATCATAATTTTCCAATAACATGAGGGATTGAAACATCTTAAATGTCAATAAATCGGGCTATCAATAATCTTGAAATTATCGCAGGTACGATACCCTAGCGTCAGATTAAATTTAAAAGTAAGAATTTACCGTACTACGACGAATATCGTGTTATTGACAGCTACAGATAACACTCAGTCCGTTAATAAGTATCTCTCATTTTAAAAGGCACTTCGCCAATCGGGTAATTGAATCGGAAGTGTTTGCAATCCCGGGCTTAACTAACAAAGCGGTGGAATTATTTTATAAGAACCAATTATGAGATAAAGAAAACGAAAATCTGATATTCATCTGGACTCATAAATGAACTAATGCTTTTTGTTGACGTCGTTTCAGCCCAAAAATAAACCTCTACTGAGTCGGGCCTCCTCCAAATTCATAGAGGGTACCGCGGGGGTTTTAGGGGGCAGGTGAGCAGTTCCGGAGTCCCACATAATCACCGACCCCACCTCCGGGGGGCGGCGGTATGCATAAAGCATTACTAAAAAAAGGTTCGTATCACCTTTCACGCTGCCTTGTGTTCCTTTAGTCGGCTCTTACAGCACCCTT
The DNA here is from genome assembly GCA_905475355.2 of Clostera curtula. Classification (NCBI taxonomy): domain Eukaryota; kingdom Metazoa; phylum Arthropoda; class Insecta; order Lepidoptera; family Notodontidae; genus Clostera; species Clostera curtula. Next base: position 10,076,310 of record FR997794.1, on the reverse strand, counting down.
AAGATGGTACGGTTTGGTGACATCGTGTATTCTAAATCTGTCATGACACGTATTTTGCGGTAGGATTTTGGTTTTCAAGGGATTTTACCAGGACATGGTATGACCAGATTGTGTCTGTTAATTTTATTCATAAACAATTTCCAAACAGTATAACATAAAAAAAATAGTTTAAAATAAAAATACATCCTTACAGAAATCCACAGAAAATGGTAACTATTCATCGACGGGATGGGTTGGTTAATTCGTTCACCACACGGATAACTCTAATACCATTCTACTTTGAGGGGACTTTTTTTGTCTTGAATACTGTCATCACACCAGTACATTATCTATTTTTATTTATTTTTTTATTTATTTATTTATTCGTAGCAAATACATAGATTGGTTACATTGAGTGGAATAGCGCAACATAAACTCATTCGAGCTTTTCTGTGCGCTAGTATCGTCGTTTAAAACTAGATCTTCTCACAAAGTAATCACGCAATAGTTTTCTTACAATATGAAGGTACTTAAAAACTAAACAGAATTACAAAATATTATATTAATGGTGGGTAGTATATTCGATAAAAGTCTTGCGAATTTGTGTGTAATAAAAAGAATACAGGTTGCTCCCAAATGTGGACATCTTTTGCATGTTATGCTGATTAATTATGAAGTACGATTTTTTTGTAAATAATATTTCTTTAAAGTATTTTTAATGTTTGTTTGTGTAATTTTGTCTTTTAATGAAGTTGGTAATTGATTAATGAGCCAGGGTATGAGATATATCAGTGTTCTTTTTCCATATAAATTTCTGTATTTTGGTAGAATTAGTTTACCGCTAGTGATTGTACGAGTGCTTCTTTGATTGAGACTCGGTATTTTTGTTTGCTTTAAGTTGGAATTGAAAAATTCTTCATTTAGAAGTGTCATATTAACCTTATCATGTATCGGAATGATGTTGCAAAAATTTAATAAATGGTGGTAGTTATTTTCATATTTCTTTTTAATATTATTTGGAACAAGGGTTTTTAAAATTCGTAATTGAAGTGAATATATTTGGTCAAGGTGGGTTTTATATGTTCTACCATAACTAGATAGACCATAGGATATTACAGACTCTGCTAGTGATTTGTAAAGTAGTAGAAGTGTTCGGTACGGTAGTTTGTATTTAATTATAGAAAATTTAGCCAAAATAATTCTTAATTTATTGCTTACGTTATTAATATGCTCTTTCCAGCAGAGTCGGTTGTCTATTGTCAGTCCTAGATAAGTGTGTTTTTCGACGACTTCTATGATCTTACACAAACAAGATAGGGGCTGCATTGTATTTTTGGTATTGTGCAGGCATTCATGACATAAAGCTTTTAGTATGGGTGTTGTAACGCTTCTGTTCTGATTTGAACTGATATACATTAATTTAGTTTTATTTGCGTTTAATACTAAACCGTTATCATGTGACCATTTAGTTAACATATCAAAATCGTGTTGTAGCAATTCCAAAGCTTCACCCACACTACGACCAACGGCTACCAGACATGTGTCATCGGCGAATTGATAGATTTCACATTTTTTAATATTGTTTGCTAAGCTGTTAACATAAGTGAGGTAATGTAACGGGCCTATGACGGAACCTTGTGCTGTGCCCTCAGTCACCCGTACAGAAGCACTGTCCGCATCATTTATTCTGACTACGTACTTTCTATCCTTAAGATAGTCCCCACACCATTTAAGTAGGTTTCCCCTAATTCCACTATCGTTTAGGCTCTCTAGCAATGTGCAGTGTCTAAGAGTGTCAAACGCCTTACTGTAGTCTATAAACACTACCAGAACGTGCTTTCTTTCGTCTAAATGTTTGTATATGCTATCTGTAAATGTTGATAACAATTGTGTAGAATTTTTGTGTGGTTGGAAGCCGTATTGTTTGTTAGTTAAAATGTTGTTTTTTTCGTAAAAGTCGTATATCTGTTTACTTATATATTTTTCCGTTATTTTATCTATGGTTGGTAATATTGTTATCGGCCTGTAATTTTCGTAGTCCACTTTACTTCCCTTTTTATGTATTGGTCTTACTATACCCGTTTTAAGTAAATTTGGATATTTGCTGGCGTTAATACTAGCATTTATTAGATTTGCAATAACCGATTTTATTTTTGTACATATCCTTCTTATGTCTATCGTTCTTATACCGTCTATTCCAGGGTTTTTTTTGTAATTTAATGATTTTATTATCTTTTCCACGGAACTTGCATCAGCTTGTTTAAAGCGCATGGTGACATTAGCCTGGTTTTTGTATGTTTGTGTATTAAGTAAAGGTGTGGTACATTGAGGAATGATTTGTTTTAAACTTTTATCAAATGTTTCTGCAAAGTTATTAGCAATGTCCATACAAGTATTGTTATTTTTTAAGAATGAGTTTTCTAACACTTTGTCTATGGACTGCTTTATTCGTCCAGTAATTTGATTCAGGATTTGCCATATGTGTCTTATGTTACTTTTATTTGTTACAATTTCATGTTTTATAGTATTATTTTTAGCTTTACGGATTTGTATGTTGGCATAATTTCTAGATTTGTTGTAATTTTGTTTTAGTATTAAGTTATTTGGATCTTTTATCCATTTAGTATAAAGCTTATCCCTGTAGTCACATGCCTTGATGACTCTTTGGTTAATCCAATTATTGTTGTTACGTGCATGACTGTGTTTAATAATTTTTTTGTATTCTGATTGTTTATAGCATTCTTTGAATTTGGTGTGTATATAGTTGTATAGTGATAAAGGGCATTTAATGTTTTTACTTTCTTCCCAGTTAACTTCATTTAATGAGTCAATGAGTTTTTTATTGTTTATACAAGTTTTATATTTTGTAACATCCTGTGTCATGTTCACCACAGCGCCAGCGCAAGCGATTACTGTCACGCGGTGATCGGCCAGTGCAGTGCCGACTACCGCGGTGTATAGGTCTTGTGAGCGGGATCGGACAAAAATATGATCGATACATGTTTTGGTTATTTTATCGTTAGAAATCTCAATTCTTGTGTAATCAGTGATCCCACCCATAAGGCCCAGGCCGTGCAACATGTTTATGTATTTATGTTTTATAGGATTGTCTGCTTTTAAATCTATATTGATATCTCCTAGTAGGTATAATTCCGAGTGTTTAGTGAACTTATTGAGTGTGTTTTGAAGTTCGTTAATAAACAGGCTTTTGCTATTGCTGGGTGGACGGTATATTGCGATTAACTTTGCTGAGTAGTTAGATGACGTAGTTATTGTACACACTATACTTTCGTAGTAATATGTCCTAGTGGTTTTGATACTACATTTGTGTTTGTTTTTGATGTATAGTATAATCCCTCCCCCCCTTCGTTTTTCACGTAGTGCTGTGTACATTTGATAGCCATTTAGATGAAACAAACAACTGATACTGTCTGATATATTAACTTCTGTTAGTATGATAATATCAATAGACTTTTTCGATGTGTAAATATATTGTTCTAGAGATGCAAAGTTTTTTAGTATAGACCGTATATTTACATGCATGCATAAAAGGTTCAATTTAATGTTAGGTACACTTTCTAAAAAATCATTAATGTTTGTGCAGTTCGTTATCTCCTTAATATCATCGAAATCAATCATTTTGCGTGTTTAAGGTTATGAATAACAATTAGTGGGTAATTACCTATAGTCTTAGGTGATTAATACGCTTAGCTTTATTGTTGACAATAGCATAAATATCGTCCAGTGACCTGATGTTGGCTGTTTTTTCCCCTTCATCTTTACGAGCTTTGACCATTCCTCGTTTGAACCATACATACTTGTAGTCTTGTTTCATTTTTAGTTCTTGCTTGGCGTTCCACAGAATTTGCTTGTTCATTTTCGTCATTGCTTCTCGAATGTACACGGAATTGCTATTGGCTTTTTCTTTAGGGTGTACATCTGCTACAGATATTTTAATATTTTTGGCCGCCGCCAGCCATTTTTCCTGTACATCAACATCTTTTAGGTCTACTATAATGCTTGCCGGTATATCTTTTCTTCCATACACTCTACGTGCACCTATTACATCAGACTTAGGCTGATTTATATTGGATGCCACTTTTTCTATAACGAAGGTAGCTTCCTCAATGTTTTGGTTCGGTACATTTGCAATCTCAATTGATTTGGATAGCTTTTCCTGTTCATATTCATGCAGCCGTTGCTCTAAAGCTCCAACACGGGTTTTGAGGTTGTTATTTTCACCAGTTAGCTCCGTGTTCTTACGCTCCAGGGCCTTTATGGTTTATATATCTAGGACAGTAATCTACATCAATATTACAAAATAATATTATATCCTTAGCATTATCCTTAGGTAGACAAGCATAACCATTTTCGATGATATTCGATATAAATATAACGTAATACAGTCGGGTTAAACTTTTCAGCTATTACGAGTAGATTAGTATTTACAGACAAACATCGCTTTGGTTGAAATTCTAAACGGATAACTATTTTGTAGTGAACAATTGTAGAATTGAGACTGGCTGGTGTCTGTAGTATTTAGGGAACAAATTCAAAGTTGGCAATATTGATAAACTTGGAAGCCCAAACTTCAAGGCAGTTGGGTTGAATTTAAGAGAAAACAGCCAAAGTTCTGTAGATTTCGAATTCTGTGATCGAGTGCTTAATGAAGTAGTGATGGGTTTATCGGGGTTTTGTTATTATATTGCATGGTATCTATATCTATATTTGTATTAATATGTACGAATAAAAACTTTTGGTCTTATTTACGAGTGTTTGTGCTGATTGATGGGAAACATTTTTGGAACAGTTAAATTGTATAGGAAGAAAATATTATATTAATATAAGACATGCATTAGGAATAAAGTTATTTATTATGATAAATAATAAACGAACACTTGTCAATATCACGTATATCACAAATGTATTGTAAATAAATACTTCTTCTTTTGATTATATGGCTGCCATCGTTGACCGATAATTTTTGTAATGGCGAATGTGTCTAGTTTTGAAGTTCATTAAAAAATTACATTTGCAATAATTTCATGATAAAGTTGTAGTATGTCTAGCATAGTTAGTAAGGTATTTTTGTCTAATTTTAACAAATTAGCGCATTCTAGTTCTTTTGAAATTGGAATTATTGGCAATGTATAAAAAACTTAGAATTAGAAAACCTCTTTTTTCTAGTGAGTCCAGATATACCTATTTTCAAACAGCCGTGCAAGATTTTTTTAAACAAATATACCAATATCCGTTCAGTACTTATGATGTCACAGACAGTCTTAATTACCATTTACACCTTTTTAGATGGATAAACGTAGGCCATTATTTTAGCATACACTTAACACAAGTCATTGCGTATTCACTCACATCAAAATGTATATGGATAAAAATAACCGGTGAATACCGATGGGGTCCGCCTCAACATGAGCTGTTTACCATTCAATCAAACGAGAAAGCCTTGTATGACATAGCATGACGGGTTGTAAAAGAACGTGACTTGACGTGATGAGAATCACTCCTTGAGTGGTGTGGCCTACAAAACACATTGCTTTAAAAAGCCTAAAGTTTTCGCGAACTCGAACCTTTTATTTAACAGAATAGTTATTTTCACTTCAGTAGCTCAAACATGGAGGTTTTGCTCACTGAAAACAGTGAGCAAAATGCGATTTTGCCCACTGAGTGGGACAAAGTAACTTTTTAATTAAATTTCGAAACATTGTCACTCTATCTCTTTCCCGCCAATAGAAAAGAGAGAGACAAAGCTCCAGCACCAACAGCATCAAAGACATACACGTTCGGAATTTCGTACTAACTAAAGAAATTTTGCAAAAATGATATTATGTCTTATAATGTAATTTATTGAATTTTTTACTTATTGTTGTTACTTATTTGTGTGTGTTGTACTTATTTGTGTTTTTACTTATTTTTTACTTATTGTTCTTATTGTTTTACTTATTGTTATTTACACTTATTTTTTACCTATAAATATTTAATTCTAGTTTCAAAAATGTTACGTAATATATTACATCTCCTATAGTGTTCTCGCTGCTGAAGTGAAAAGTTATGTGTGTACACGAGAGCAAAGTTTTTTGCATCTCGTGCCTTGGAATCCCTCGCAACCCTCAGGAATCAACTTTAGAATCACTCGCTACGCTCGTGATTCAATCATTGATTCCTTTGCTTGCTCGGGATATCAGCACTCGCAGAAAAAACGACGTTGCTCTCGTGTTACACACATAACTTTTCACTTCAGCAGCGAAACTACTGTACAGAAACTAGAATTAAATATTTATAGGTAAAATATCAGTTTTTTATGCAGTAAGTAAATACTTATTTTCGTTTAAATACAACAATAAGTAAAAATTTCAATAAATTACACCGAAAGACATAATTATCATTTTGCTAAATTTCTTTAGTGCGAAATTCCGAACGTGTTTGTCTTTGAGGTCGAATTCAAAATCGGAGCTGTTGGTGCTGGGGCTTTATCTCTCTCTTTTCTATTGGTGGGAAAGAGACAGAGTGTCATTGTTTCGAATTATAATTAAAAAGTTACTTTGTCTCACTCAGTGAGCAAAACCTACATGTTTGAGCTACTGAAGTAATAACTTTTTCGTTTTGTTTATTAAGTAAAAATACCTACTACATATAACAAATATTTTAATATAGTTTATTACACATTATTTGTGCATAGAACAGTAAAATATTCCTTGAATTGAAGGTACCCACCCAAGCATGTATTTAAACGTGAAAAGAAATGAAACGGCATACAATAGGCGAGCAACGGGCTCTGGAAAATTTTTCTGCACGATTAAACTTTTTTTTTGACTGAATGATTAGCATTTATGTTCAAAAATATAACTACAATTTATATTTCTGTCGAATATTTGAAAATAAGGCATATTTACTAGAAAATTATTTAAGATTTTACTCCATCTTTATATCTGTCTTTTCCTATATAAGTTACGGAAGCTGTAGGATCTCCGACAAGTGGCAACACCCGTTGCGAAAAGCGCTCCTTATTCCTCAGAAAATTGTTCAACTATGCGTGTAGTGGAAAAGATCCGGGCTTTGTATTAAGAGATATTTGATTCGCTTTTAGCCTTGCAATAACATTATCTTCTATCCCTTATCAAATTACCTGTGTAACTCTTGTAGTTTTACTGGCAGGTAAGTACTTAATAGGGTAGATATTATTGCTTTGCCTTCAACTAACCCTAAATAGCTTGGTAAACAATATAATCAAATATGGGTGGATAGTCCATTTACAGATACAGCAACGTGGAAGGCAAATTTATCAATGGACCATTAATAGCTAGAGACACAGGTTACATAGCATATAGTTCATTTGCGTTTAGAATGCAGTAAGTAAAAGTATATTCACAAAAGAATAAAGGACAGGACACAACCGAAAGATCCATAGAGCTTTTAATGGGAATATATTATATAAATATATTGAAAAATCAATTTTATAGCTGGAACAGGTGTTTTTGAATCTCGAGTACAACTCAACGATAACAATAAAAGTAAGCGTCTGAAAAAATAACTTCACTGACACAAAATAGGGGCTGTCCATTAATCACGTGATGTTTTTTTTAACACTTTTTAACCCCTCCCTCCCCCTTGGTGATACGGGGTGAGGTTTAAGAATACCCCCCCACCCCCATCAAAAATCACGTGTATTTTTTGTACCTACAAAGAAGCTTAGACACACCGCTTTTCGGTTCAGAAATGACGCGTTTGACGAATAATTAAATACACGTGATATCTTACTATACCCCCCGTACCCCTTGGTGATGTTTCGTGATTTTTGCCAAACCCCTCCCTCCCCCTTTCGAACCTCACGTGATTAATGGACAGCCCCATAGCGAGCTGGAATAAAATATGATTTATGCATTTTTCCTAGAAAGTGTAGAACAAGAGACACTAATGGTGAATATAACGCAGTAATGTCAACGAAGGCATTTTCCATTCATACGCACTCGTGTATTAAATGGGGGCATAGCGCTTGGGCAGACGTCGGGGCGGTACACTGCTTTACATACATATTCTTTACAAACATTTACGAGTAAAAAAGGTTTAGCTAAACGAAGCAATCATATTTCTATTGCACAATATTTGGTTCCAAGTAAAGTAATAATGATGATAACAAAGAGTAATAAAGAGACATGAGGATGATAATAATGATAGTGGTTTATTTAGTGTCGCTACCTCATTTCATTCTGAAGTTGCCAACAAAAGGAAATGTTAAGGTCGAAAACATAGCCGCAAGAGAAGTAACACTTGATATTATGAAACCATGCCAACCAATCTGACCAGCGTGGGCCATTTCATCATCATCATCATCATTTCAGCCAAAAGACGTCCACTGCTGGACATAGGCCTCCCCCAAGGATTTCCACAAAGGCCGGTCCTGGGCCGCCCGCATCCACTGCTTTCCGGCGATCTTAACCAGGTCGTCGGTCCACCGTGTGGGAGGCCTGCCAGCACTGCGCCGTCCGGAACGCGGTCGCCACTCGAGGACTTTTCTGCCCCATCGGGCGTCGGTCCTGCGAGCTATGTGCCCTGCCCACTGCCACTTAAGACTGCCACCGTGGGCCATTTATGGGCTGGGAAATAGTAGTAGGTATCAGCCTGATGTTATTTGGTCTACTTAAAGTACGTACAGTAGTTGTACGGAGCGTTAGATCAGACTCCAGTCTGTTAATAATCTACAGGTAATTATTTGGTTAGACTACTTAGGAGTTGGTTTTGTTTGTTGTGTTATTCTGTGCGGTGGCAGATTTAGAATACATATGTCACCACCCCATTTCATCCTGAAGGTGTCGGAAGAGCCGACAAAAGGAAATGACAAAACCTAGCTACAAGAGAAGGAAAACTTGAAACGAAGCCAACCCGTCTGGACATCGTGGCATAGTAGACTCTCGTTGGTCTAGTGGTTAGAATAGAATAGAATAGAATAGAAAAATGCTTTATTGTATAAACCAATTATGGCGTTCACAATCGTCATCGGATACATCACTTATAAAATACTACTACCAGGTCGGAACGCGGCACCAACCGAGAAGACCTGGCGGAAGAAACTCGGTGGGCTTGTCTCTTTTTTTTAAACGCCATATTACAATAACCGTTATCTTATAATTAGTTTCGTTTGGTTCCGAAAGGCGCTCAACTGAAATATGAATTTTATAATAAAAAAAAAGAATAATTAAAAATGAAATTATAAGTCATGAATCCAGTGAGTCGACCAACCCCAAACAGCGGCACCTGTTCACAAGCATAACGCATGTGGCAGCCATCGATCTCCTCAACCATATCAAAGGGAAGTGTTCGACCCGCCACATGTCGCTACCACTGTTCAAAGTATTTTAGTGAGCATGACAACTCACAGGATAGACGCACAAAAATAAATGGGGTTAAATTCGAATATTCATTTCCAGTAAGCTTGCCGCTTTGAATCCAAACTAGTAAAAATATATAATTATTTTTCTATTTTATATGTGGTAACATGAGCTCGAGCAGCTTAATCCCAGGCTACGGGGTCAGTCAGGTAATCAGTAACGCTATAGTAGCCTTTCTTACAAAGTTGAGATTTAGCTATCTTTTTGAATCTATGGATCGGAAGTCCTCTCAAATTTGTAGGGACCTTATTGTAGAAGCGAATACACTGACCTACAAATGAATTACTTATTCTATGGAGACGAGTAGCATGTAAAACAAGATTACTTTTATTCCTAGTATTCACAGTGTGAGTGTCACTTAATTTATCAAACTTCTCAATGTTTTTTCGGACATACAATATATTTTCATAGATGTACTGACCAGCTACGGTAAGAATACCCATCTCCTTAAACTTATCTTTGAGGGATGTCCTGGGAGCCAGGTTATAAATAGCTCTTATTGCTCGTTTCTGGAGAACAAAAATTCTGTCTATATCTGCAGAACACCCCCAAAGCAGTATACCATAGGACATTATACTATGAAAGTAACTAAAATAGACTATTCTGGCCGTAGCCACGTCACTTAACTGTCTAATTTTTTTTCACGGTTAGATGTGCCGCCTTTGGATCAACGGGTCCCGGGTTCGATTCCGGGGTCGGGCAAGTGTCTTTGTCTAAACCAGAGGTACTGGCTCGGAGTCTGGGTGTCATTTCTATCTATAATAATATATGTATTTACAAAAAAAATGTATATAAGTAGTTTATCATCCATCTCGTTACCATAACACAAGCATTAAGTTGCTTAGCTTGGGACGAGATGGCGTTGTGTGAAATGTCCAAGAATATTTATTTATATTTATTTAATTACCTTCCCCGTGAAGGGAGGAGGCCCGACTCAACAGTGGGTAATTTATGGACTGAGTAGTAAAAGGCGTTTGTTTTCACTTCAAAGTCTCGCCTGCCATCGTTAGCTGTCAGAAGAATGTCCTGGCAGTAGGTACAAGAATTTTTTTATTCAGTGAGTAACAAAAATATATTACCATAACGAACCACTGTCATGTACCACATGCACCTTTGTCCATATTGCCTACCTACTACCTACACGCCAATTAATTTGCAGCATATGTATTTTTTATTTTCTCTTTTTCATTAATGTGTTATTGTGAGTGTGCAATCAAACTCCGATTAACGCTAGTACTACGTTCAAAGAAATCAGATCAAAGCCGTTTCGTTCAACATTACGAGTTCACATTTTCGTGTCCTTGATAAATGTAATATAAGACGTAGATTACAAAATTTCGCGGGAAAATTTGGTATTTAATGTTCGACTCTCATCGCTCAACAGATGTTTGTTTTATCATCAGCCTATAAATCACCCACTACCACAGACTTGGTGCCATTTTGCCTAATCAATTGTTTACTACTACTCAACCCATATGTCAACGATGGTTGACCATTGGGTGACCCACCGACCTATGGTTGAGGAGGGCGATGGCTGCCGCATGCGTCATGCTTGTGAACAGGTGCCGTTGCTGGGGGTCGGTTGGCTCGGGCATTAGAAGGTTACTGTTGTTTATTTATTTATTTTAAATAAGGATCTCCAACGAAAGATATACACAATACGTGATACATTATTAAAGGGCAACATCAGGAATTAGATAGTGTGCTCCTTCACTTATAGGAGACCACAGCGTGCACAACAAATTTAAAAACTAAGCCAAAAAGTTATATCATTAAAAATAAGCAACATTTGGAAATTAAGGGCCCCCGCGCATTTAGGCGGCCAGGCCGCGCGGCCAGTCACGCGGCCTGGCCGCATAATGCGCGGATTGGTCGCGGCGGCCAATACGCCGCGTATGTGATGCGATGCTTTTCGTTGGCCGCGTGACCAAAACTTGGCCGCGCGGCCTGCCGCGTAATGCGCGCAGCTATATACATCGTAGAAGAATTAGTTGGCCGCAGCGACTTGGCCGCGCGGCCTGGCCGCATAATGCGCGGAGGCCCTAAATGGAAAATATAACATTTAGAAATAGGTACATTAAATTACGTTAAATCTGATAAACACTTGTTGACTTGTTCTAGCTGATGTTTGGCCCTTTGCGACTGTTGCGCGAGTTTGCTCTCACAAATCTGTCTTAACCAGCGTTGTACCTAAAAATGGCGATCTAAAAAGAGCAACTACAGAGTTTCAGACACCCTCAAGATGGAATGAGGAAACGATGTATTTTAAATACCACCACACGAATAGTTTAAAACAGATAAATTATTTAGAATATGTAGTATTTTTGCTTCGTCTTCCGGTGCAATGCGGTACAATTATATACAGGATCTCGAGTTTGCGAAAGACGTGATAAGTGATAAGTGATAAGACGGTATAAGTAATGCTATTGCGGTATTTTTGGGTTTGGTAATGAAGCATTTAATTGTTTAAAGGTCGAAATATACTCGATCGAGCATCAATAGTCTGTGAAACCGGGTCATTTCCAATTCATGTACTAACCCGATCTACGAGTATGTGAGAGTGGTGTGTCTATGTGGTTTGAATATATTTGGTTGAAGATATCGTTTGTTGACCACATACTTGTACATACGTAATAATTGAAATATGAATAACCAATGTAGGAAGTTCACGATTGATGTTCTTAACTGTTTTGTTGGTCTAGGGTTTGGATGTGCCGCCTTCGGAACACAGGTCCCCGTTTCGATTCGGGGGTCGGGAAAGTGTCTTGGAGTATACCAGAAACCCTTGCTCCGAGTCTAGGTGCCATTTGTGTTCGTGAATTATATATTTGCGAACTGCCTCAGCGATACATAATATATAATAGCTACGATTAAGTTTTATTCAAAAAAATCTACAACGACAATATCACTCTCATCACTACATAGTATAAAACAAAGTCGCTGTCGTCTGTCCGTCCCTATGTATGCTTAAATCTATAAGACTACGCAACGGATTTTGAAGCGGTTTCTTTTAATAGATAGAGTGATTCAAGAAGAAGGTTTATATGTATAATACATGCGTAATATTGTAGAGAAACACTGATAAATTTAGAGGTTCATCATTGCACCCGTGCGAAGCCGGGCCTGGGCCCCTTGATCAAATTATGACAAACCGTAAAGCAATTTTTTATTATATACCTAGCTTTACATGGCGCGCGTTGCCTCGCTATCCACTAACTAAAATAAATTTAAAAGAAATACATTATACAATATTTTTTTGTTCAGGATGTCATGTGCTCAGGCAAAATACTTTGCTGAAGATCATCACATGATCAAATACATAGTTTACGATTCTATAAAGGACGTACAGACAAACATTCATTTTCAATTTTTATGTGCATTTAATTTTGATGAGAAAGCGAGCAACTATCTTTATTATAACTTATAATTATACTATAAATGAAGCCTAGCTATAGACTAGATGCTTAGTTCTCTAGATATTTTAAAAGTTTGACCTTGACCAATGATCTGACGTGCAAATCATTTATATTTTGTTTTCCATTATTAATAAATACGAAACAAAACACTTTATTTATTCGTGATTGCTATGAGTCACCATTTTTATTTCACGAACTTTTCGTCAAAATTCAATATTAGTCTAGGGAATAATATTAACAAATTTGCTTATATTCAAAGTATTAATGTATTATATATTCACAGTTTAATCTCTCTTATTGAGTGTAACCACTGTTATTTGGGGACGAATTAAAAGACTTAAGTTATCGTAACTTCTTTTATTTCAAAACAAACTTTGAGTACGACATTTCAGATTAACCTGACCTATTTAACCTGACTGCAAGAGAAGAAACGTTTGGCCAGCGTGGCACATTAGACTCATTACCTTCATGTAACTGGAGGAGGTCTGACTCAATAGTGAGGCATCTATTGGCTAAGTAGTAGTAAGTATAGTAAAAAGAAAGGCGTATACATCACTACATAGTATAAAACAAAGTCGCATTCTTCTGTCCGTCCCTATGTATGCATAAATCTTTAAAACTACGCAACGGATTTTGAAGCGGTTTTTTTTAATAGATAGAGTGTTTCAAGGGGAAGGTTTTTAAGTATAACCCACCCCCGCTTTGCACGGGCGAAGCCGGAGCGGGCCACTAGTATTAATATACTAAAACAAGGCATTCTGGCGGCAAGTGCACGGAGTTCCTCTGGTACGAGAGCTAGCAACGTCGGGAAAAAAAGCATTTCAGTAAGGCCTGTTTTTAGATATGTTATAGCTCTCACTCTCCCGGACGTCATACGGGCCATCTGGCTGGTGGTAGTGGTTGCGTTCATCAGTGCGCATCGAACCTATTCAGGTAAAAAAACAAATTTTCAAATCATTTTAAGAAGGTTCTTTATTTTTTTTATTGAACTTTTTGCAACATGAATCTATTATTGCCAGATACTTTTATTGTTGTTTAACATGTGCCAGACCATAATTTTGGAATAAAAATATTTTTATTTTCAAAGTATTTCAGTATGGCTGAAATTTTAATATAATGTTATTTAAGTCTCTTAAAACCTTAACTTAATTTGCCAGGCAGTAACTCGGTTGTAAACCTTCAGCCAGACCGATTTAAAAGTGGTAAATTTTGTGGTATTTTGCTTGGTCAAGAAATAGTTGTTGAATAAATTACAGAAAAAGAATTGAAAAATTTTGAATTAATGTGTAGATTAATATAAAATACCATATATATATATATTACTAGCGACCCGCCCCGGCTTCGCACGGGTGCAATTATGAACATCTAAATTTATCAGTGTTTCTCTACAATATTACGCATGTTTTATACTTAGAAACCTTCTTCTTGAATCACACCATTTTATACTTGACTTTGTTTTATACTATGTAGTGATATCAAACTAATTATTTATTAATGTACAAAATTAAGATAATGATCAATCTCGAGTATGAAAATATTGGAAAATATACAAAAATTATATAATAATAATTTCTTTATTTATCAGACAACAGAGGTCCATGGGTTAGTTACAGGCAGCTTAAAAGTATGTTAGTAAAACACAAGTACAATTATATTTTTGAATCCATATTTGTATCACAAAAACCGGAGGTATATGTTAATCATCTTCATCACTGCTGTCATTTTGTTAATTTATTAGTAATTTTATTTATTATTTTTACCTTTAATAATAATGTCGGCAACTAATTATGGTAATTGCTCTCCAACAAACCAGACAAGATCATATTTATCGTCATTTATGGTCCAGCCGGAAGCTTGAGGTGATAGAGATGTCGGGTGTTTTAAATGAGCATTTCTCCAAAACTTTGTAGCGTAACGAACTCGTAGTAAATACTAAATGCAATTCAGCTTTGCATGGTGGTAGGCTTGATGGAACAACATTAACAATTTTTTTTTCAAAATTATCATTTGATTTTTTTAGTCCGATAAGTGTTTGAAAACAGATTGAACCGAACTTCATTGACGTTCCAAGTATCACGCGCTCCGTAAATATGACAAATTAACTTTTCTAAGATCTTTAATGTCTCATCCAGTAATTCTTCATCATCTGTTATAATATTTTGACACGCTAATTGATACACTTCTGATTGCTCTAACAGTTTAAACGGTCGAAGTTTACCTTTCCGGAAAAAAGCTGGTGTGTAGTCGCATCCTGTGAGTGCATGAAAGCACGGTAGGGCTTTCGATAAAGAATTCCCTAGAATTTCGTGTACTTGATTGACGCTTATAAATCGCTCATGATTACCCACCCACACCCAAATGTATCCAGATTTTTAGTGATGCATTCAAATGTTCCATGTTACCAAGAAGTATTATTAAAATATCTGTGTCTGATGTGCAAATGTGGTATAATAATGAAGATGATTAACATATACTTCCGGTTTTTGAGATACAAATATGGATTAAAAATATATATTTTGTACAATAATAAATAATTAGTTTGATATCACCACATACCTAGTATAAAACAAAGTCGCCGTCGTCTGTCCGTCCCTATGTATGCATTTATCTTTAAAACTACGCAACGGATTTTGATGCGGTTTTTTTTAAATATAATGGCGTGATTCAAGAAGAAGGTTTTTAAGTATAAAACATGCGTAATATTGTAGAGAAACACTGATAAATTTAGATGTTCATAATTGCACCCGTGCGAAGCCGGGGCGGGTCGCTAGTAATATATATATTGTATTTTATATTAATCTACACATTAATTCAAAAGTTTTCAATTTTTTTCTGTAATTTATTCAACAACTATATCTTGACCAAGCAAAATACCACATAATTTACCACTTTTAAATCGGTCTGGCTGAAGCTTTACAACCGAGTTACTGCCTGGCAAATTAAGTTTAAGTTTTTAGATACTTAAATAACATTATATAAAAATTTCAGCCATACTGAAATTCTTTGAAAAAAAAATTATTTTTATTCCAAAATTATGGTCTGGCACATGTTAAGCTACAATAAAAATATCTGGCAATAATAGATTCATGTTGCAAAAAGTTCAATAAAAAATAAAAAAAGAAACAACCTTCTTAAAATGATTTGAAAATTTGTTTTTTTAACTGAATAGGTTCGATGCGCACTGATGAACGCAACCACTACCACCAGCCAGATGGCCCGTATGACGTCCGGGAGAGTGAGAGCTCTAACATATCTAAAAACAGGCCTTACTGAAATCGTCTCTCTAAAACGTTGCTAGCTCTTAGACCACTCTGAAAACGCCATTGACTTATTAACTGAGTGATTCCTGTAAAATGTAAAGGTAAACAATTTGTTATTTACGTATTGTTTAAATTGATTGAAATATCGAGACACTTGTTCAAGATGTTATTGAACATGAGGTAACATCAACCGTCTGGGAAGTTTACTCGAAATGCAGACAGTGTACGTTTGAGATATACCAAAATAAATTTACAGATTGTCAATTTCTAGAACAAAAAATAAAAAAAAATCATTTATATTCTACTAGTGCGAAGTATGCGGACGGGCTCTAGTGATCTTAAACACCCAAAGGCGCGCTTCATGCCTTTGTAAATGCCGAAGTCAATAATATGCATTAGAGAAAAAGGATTTTTTTTATCTTTTTTTAAGAATGTACTAAATACACTTCATAAGACCGCCGCAGATAGTTAATTTATCACCACTTGATACCACTTGACTGGACTGGGTTCGGAGTTATAATTCTAAAATACTTATGTAGATAGAATAAAGAATTCTTGGCACACCCAAAGCGTCGGATTGGCGACGTCAGAATTAATAGCAGCCATTAAGAAACCTTTCGTGGCGAAAGCAAATAGAAATTGCAACTGGAATTGTTTCATGCGCGCCTTAATTGGAGTTTGCGGTTCTAGAAATTGACAACAACTCAAACTTGAGATGAGAAATTATATAACTAAATTACATATATCCATTAGCATTTTGAGACAGGATTCGAAGACAGTTTGGTTATGGAGTGCGGTTTATTGTTTAATGCTAAAATCATAATTGTTAACATTTCATAACTAATTATTTAACTTGATGAATACCTACTGCAGAATATTAGCTGACGGGTTCCACAAAACATTAAAAAAAATCTGAACCTCTAACATTTAAATTAAATATTTTTTAACGGATTTATCGTGTGTATTTTACATTATTTAATTTGCTTCATCATCATCATCATTTCAGCCAAAAGCAGTCCACTGCTGGACATAGGCCTCCCCCAAGGATTTCCACAAAGGCCGGTCCTGGGCCGCCCGCATCCACCGCTTTCCGGCGATCTTAACCAGGTCATCTGTCCACCGTGTGGGAGGCCTACCAGCACTGCGCCTTCCGGAACGCAGTCGCCACTCGAGGACTTTTCTGCCCCATCGGACGTCGGTCCTGCGAGCTATGTGCCCTGCCCACTGCCACTTAAGTTGGACAATCCGGTGGGCTATTCGTGCTTACGGGAGAGTAGCACGAATAGCCCAAGCTAAGCAACTTAATGCTTGTGTTATGGTAACGAGATACGAGAGAGAGAGAGACGAGAGAAGTAGTTTATCATCCAAACTACTTATATATATATTTTTTTGTAATACATATTATAGATATAAAACACCCAGACCCGGAACAAATACTTGTAGGTCGTACAAATATTTCTTCCGTGCGGGGATCGAACCCGCGACATGCTGCGCAGCAGTCGATCGCTCAACCACTGCGCTAACCGTGTCGTCAAGAGTAAATAATAAAGAAAACTACACGCGCTAATTCAATTGACAAGTGTTTAACTTCAATCAAGATATGACTACTGATAGGTGTGTATGGTATGGAGACTACCACCTAGCGTGGGACAAGGGTGGTAGGATGATAATGGTAATTTTAAATATGACGATTTATAAGACTTTTGTGATAAAACCTACGTAAATAAAGTTCCTTTTGAGTTTGACTTTAAATCGCGAGAACCTAATACATCATTAAATATCGGTAATAATTCTATTAGACATGTAAAATCTCACAATTCCATTCTAAAGATTTGAAATCAAAACAGTAACTAAGAAAGAATACCTAAATTAAATTATCTTGTAATCGTAATTCGTCGTCGTTTCAGCCCATAAATGACCAACTACTGAGTCGGGCCTCATCCAAATCCGTGGAGGGTAACTAGCCTAATGTGCCACGCTGGCCAGACGGGTTGGCACAGGGTTTGTATCACGTTTTCCGTCTCTTGCAGCTAGGTGATCTGCCTTGTAATTTCGACACCCTGAGTATGGAATGGGGTGGTGACTCTAAGTATTCCAAATCCGTCACCGCACGCACGTAATTCGTAATCGTAATTAACATTTAAACTACTAAACTGAATACTACTATTCGTATAACTACAAAACACAATAACTATTTCAATCTCTTAAACCTTAAGTTCTAAATAACCAGTATCGATTTATAGGGACATATTATATTTTATCAGTGTTCTCAAGTGTCATTCATTTACGTACGATCCGTATTTATGCCCCTGTTTCAAGCTGCCCTTGGTATCATATCCTAAACATTGAATGGCCTATCCGGACCGTTTTATTACACTGCAAAACATTTAATTAAAATATAAAAAGACATCTTCTACGGATAATCTTAATTGCTTTTGTTCAAGGTACTGTTTCAAATTAAACAATTTTGGTGAGCTTTCACTTTCAGCTTTAATGAAATTATCTGGTTAAGTGACTGAATAAATACTCTTTTGACTATCACGCCGCATATTGCTGTGCTTAAACTATAAAGAATAAAAGATGATGTAAAATAACGTCACCAATTTTCAGTTATTAAGCTTAGTATACTTGTTATATTAACCGTACTGCATTGTTATGTTTAAAAAAATGACGATATAAGCTAAGAAAAGAAAGAAATGTTTGACATATTACATGTTGCAAAATTACACATTATTCTGTATGTTGACTGATTTAGAATACACAATGTACCATACTATCCTGAGGATGTTGTAAGAGGCTACTAAAGTAACGCAAGATGCAGATCACCTTGCCGCAAGAAAAGGAAAACTTGATACAAACTTCTACCAACACGTCTTTCAAGCAAGACATAGTTGGCTGATTTCCCTCCATGAATTTGGAGGAGTCCCGACTCAAAGGGTGGTCATATAAGGACTCAATTGACCGCGATGTCTCAAGATGTACCTAGTCCAAAAAGTGAGTACATTAAACTAAAGAAAAAATATTAAGATGTGGTTGAATCTTCCTTGACCTTCAATTATTCTAAGATTTATGCGAAAGAACTGTAATATTGTTTCTAGTACGTACCTACATTTCGTCTATAATTGACCTTTTTCAGGTTGGATCTTTTCTGAGAGTATCTAAGTATTACGGACATATTTCCCAAAGGATATACCTATCTTGAGAGATCTCTTGAAGTCCAGTGAGTATACGTTTGTTATTTTGAAAAAGGGATAAGATGATAGTTCTTATTTTAATTTTCGTACTAGATTTTCTTTCTTAAATTGATATGATGGATACCATATCTTTTTCTTCCCACTTATCTTAAATTTACGGTGCTTAATATAGTATGTATAGTTGCACGTTGGACCGTCTAATAGATATTTAGATATGTATAATAGTAACTTGTTTTAGAAAAGGGTGTAATAAATTCTATATCCATAATGAAATACCTATAGTCCTCGTTTTAACCCATAAATGACCCACTACTGACGGAGGGAAATCAGCCTACTATGGCAAGACAGGTTGGCACAAGTTTTCCTTCTCTTTCAGCTAGGTGGTCTGCCTCTTGCGCAGTAGATACATAAAACGCTACACATAGTATATCGCGCTTAAAAATTCAGAAAAGATTTTTTTTAGAAGTCTATTTACCAGTTGGTGATCAAAGTTGGTTAACCTTTAAAAAAAGCACAAGAAACACTGATTTCTAAGTATTTAGTATGTAGCGACAAACATGCTACATTCTTTTTCACAATTTTCATGACAAATCTGAACTAACAACATCAAGAAATAAAGTCTACGCCAGTATTACCAAAGCGCCCTACATCGCCATAGCGAAGATTGCAAAGAACTTCGCACGGTTAAGAAACCCTCGACGACAGTTATCGGGGGATAGGCGCCGCGGCCCATGCACATATACCGCCTTGTCTGGCGGGATGGTTATTCCTTTACGCCTAAAAGTATACTACTACTCCTCAACCCATAGATCACCTACAAGTTACAGACAATTTGTAAGTGTTCATTGTGTCCTGTACAAAATAAATTATTTGACTAAAACATTAACTTTGAATAAGTAGGGCCTCCTACAGTCAGCCTTCTGTGCCACACTGGGCCGACGGGCAGACGGGTTGACGGGTCCTTCTCTGGCGTCTAGGTTATCGGCCTTGTTAGTTCCTATTGTCGGAACAGGATGCCATCATTATAACAAATGGGCAATTGTATTACTATATTTACTAACATTCATAAAAATAAATACTACCCTGAACTGAACATCCTCCTGAAACATCTCACTGCAATGGCAAATTTGTGGAAACTCATTCATTAGTTTCGGTATCGCTCGGGACTAAAGCTGACTGTCAACTCTAATATTTAGGTTTGAATACGGGTAACGCCCTTGCGTAATAAGCTGACTGATTGAAAATTCTGTAGAAAAATTAATTCAGATTTGTTGATATAAAATTTTAAAATGGCCTATGTATAACTTACGAAAATAAGTCCGTATGTCACTGACAGAAAAAAAATCCCGACCCATAAAATCGAATGCGGTTCCATTTTTTTTTTCATTTCTGTCACAGAATAAAATGTTGTTTATTATTTTTTTAAATAATCTGAAAGACTCACTCAAATATAAAAGTGCATTCTGGGAATAATAATAACTTTGGCAAGTTCCGTTTCGAACTCCCCTTGCATTTGCCAAAGACGTAAACTTTCGCGTTTCTTTTACTGCTCTCAGCGTAATTGATTGGATGCATCGAGAAAATGTTACTTTCCTCGGCAATAATCAGAGCTCCTGTTATTTTACATTAAAAACCAGTCTGTCACGATGAAATTACTTAGTAACATGAATCTGCTTAATTCAAAAGTTATTCCCAAGTTATTGCGTCAAAAGGGTGTGTTAAAAGTCCCAAGCTGACTATATACCTACTCAACAATATAATATATTTAGTCTAGCTGACCGGGCAGACGTTGTCCTGGATGATATTCGTTTACCGACTGCAGCGCCACCTGTCGGGCTGATTTGTGAATCTAATCCATACTCGGTGCCACCCAAACGCATACAAAAAAATAATTCAAATCGGCCCAGCCATTTAGGAGGAGTTCAGTGATATACACACGTACAGTAGAATTATATTTATAGTTAATGACTGTAGATTTTGACTCTATTGAATTATCAGGCATGGGGTTCCGTAGTTTACTAAGTAAATAACTTCGTGTGCTATTATCATTCATACAAATATATTTTCAAGAAACACTTACAAGACTATTCTTAGAAGTCTATCTTGAAAATATAATTCTCTAATTACTCGTATATGCTCATATCAAGAACTTTGAGGGGTAAAAGCCGGAAGGAAGCATTTATTTTTTGAAATATTACATTTAATACCTGGAACAGTTTGTCACCGACTTCAAAAAGGATTCTCCCAAAGCATGATTACTTGCCGTTAATAAAGCTAGCATCATGGATTTCTGACGTGTTCAATGAAATACATCTCTGTGATACCTTACATTATAATGTTTATATTGAATCTTCTCGCGGCGTGCTACGCTTAAGGCGATTTTGAAGACCAGATTGGACAATAGGCAACTATCGTTAAAAACGATACTGTTTTCACGGCCGCTTAGTCTCTTTTATTTACTTAACGGTAAAATATAAACTATTTTCTAGGGCTCTAGCTACTGCCATCTCAATTTTTATGATATTGAGGGGCCATTGAACCGATATTTTCCTGTGAATGTTATTGTGCGTAAAGGTTACTGTTAAGAGTAATACGTAGCTATATTCGATCTCAAAAAAATAAATGGTTCCTTCCGCGTATTTATTTTTATAAAACACAGTGACACTACAGAACTGGCCTACTGTGCCACGTTGGCCAGACGGGTTGGCTTTGGGATGGTTTCGTATCAAGCTTTTCTTCTCTTGGTTTTTACCACCATTTCTTTTTGTCGGCTCTTTCGACACCCTCGGGATGGAATGGGGTGACGACACGGTTGCACTATCTGATATACTACCGTCCTTTACTCACTACTACATACTTGAAGTGGTGTGAATTAATTACCTAATTTCATTATCAAAATGACAGTGGATGGTAAGTGGGCCACTAACATTTCTTATGACAGCGTATATTTAATTTAAACGTTCTTAGGAGTTTTCCAGTGGAATATTTCTGCACAGAAAGGTATTTTGTTTAAAATAATTATAAATATCATGTTCCTATTGTACAAGTAGCGTATTGTTTTTCAGTTAATTGTTCTGCATATTTTTATATAGAGCCAAAATTGGCAAGCACAATTATTTGATTTAAGTTTATATTGCAATATTTTTTTTTTTTTATTTAAACTAGCGACCCGGCCCAGCTCCGCACGGGTGCAATTATGCGTGTGTTATACATAATAAACCTTCATCTCGAATCACTCTATCTATTAAAAAAAACCGCTTCAATATCCCGGACGGACAGACGACATTGACTTTGTTTTATACTATGTAGTGAAACGTACAGCGTAGTTGGGCATAGTTGGGAATGGCTTTAATAAGTGCAACTGCTACAACTATTACTCAACCCATAAATGACCCACTCCTGAGTCGGGCTTCATCCCATTACATAGATGGTAATTATACAGTGCCACGCTGGCCAGACGGGTTGGCACATGGTTTCTTTAAAAAGTTTCCTTCTGTTGCGGCTAGCTCGTCATTTCCTTTTGTCGGTTCTTAAGACACCCCCAGGATGTAATGAGGTGGTGACTCTATGTATTCTAAATACGTTATACTAAACGCATCCTTACCAAATAAAAATGTTCATTAGGTTTTAAATTGCAAAATTTGGAAATATACGACGAGATTTCAGTTATTTTAAAATGACCTTTTCAATATTGCATTTGCGTCTCCTATCTAGCTGCCCCAGTGATCTAGAACTGTTAGTTCTATTTGACTGTGGCACGGTAACACGTCAGCTTTCTTAACTTACCCTACCGAAAGTATTTTACAACCCCCAAATCATTATTAGCTTCATTTAAACTGTCATAATGAGTACGTTGAATTGACCAGTGAACCGCAATTTTGCCTCCCAGTGAAAACATTTCCAGGCAAAGTGTTTCAAACTAATTATAATTGGTTCACTCCGCTTCTGATTTCAAGTTTATTTGCTGAATCTTTTTCTTTCATCATATTCAGCATTATATCAGGCGAAGGAAGGCAAAATTATGATGGCCACTTATTTTCATGTACATCGATTGTATTTTTAAGGAGTGATTGCCATCTGCAGTCCGCGAACCACCGGTAATTATGTGGTTAGACCAGCTATCAGCTTTTACTTTACTGATTACGTGTATCGATTGCCATGTGGTAGAATGGAAGCAGGGACCAACTGCTTTACGTGCCCTCTGAAACACTCAAGGTCAAATATTATAATAGTCACCCTTCCAACCAGCACTTCGAACTATCTGCTAGCTTACAACCTCCTTTTTTATTTCGCTGGGGAAGTGCTTTATGCAGACCGCCACCTCTCGGAGGTAGGGTCCTATCTGCTAGCTTACAACCTCTTTTTTTTTCGCTGGGGAAATGCTTTATGCATGCCGCCACCTCTTGGAGGTAGGGTCGGCGATTATGTGGGACCCCGAAAACATTTAGTTTACCCACTAAAACCCCAGCCGTATACCGCGACATGATACGGTACACGATATAACACGACACGCTTGGGGCGCCAAAGGTTCGCGTAAACGCATTCCTCTGTGACGCCCCGACGTGGTGCCCGCTACTCAGGCAAGCGTCAATCGAAGGGCGTCCCGGGTAACTGGGACGCCCACAGATATTGAGGCTTTCGTCGGTGGCGGGTCCCCCGACTGGCCTCTTAGGCGAGGGCAAAAGGGAGGCGTAACTTCACGTCCCCCACCCCTCGTTCTGCGGCGCGTGTCAACTGGAGCTCCCTCCTTTGAGAACCGCCCCGCCACCCCCATCTGCGACATAACAGTCTCGCAGAAGGAAGTCACGTCAGCCCTAGGGTTACGGGACCAACCAGGTAGACCGCCATCCCGAGGACACTGGTGCACCACCATAACTCTGAGGACAGAGGAGTCCCTGGAGCCCCAATTCACTGCGGCGCTGGGTGCCGCTCTTTGTCTCACCTCTCCCCATGGGCCCGCCCGGTATGGGAGGCCCTGGCCGGTATGGCTCCACGGATCATTGAGGCACTCAAGCCCCCTCACCACGACAAGGTGGCAGCACAGTCGAGACAGTGCTTACAACCTCCCGAGCTAACCTAAACAAATGCTTTGCCTGAAAATAAATTAGATTCCGCAATAATCACTAGACAATAACCATGCCAGTGTAGAACTATTGATACTTTAATTAAAATCCATTACTGAAGCAAACGGATCAATTTTATTATAGCATAACTATGACGAAATTAAAACAAAAGTTATATCGCTTGTTAGCATTGACATCCTGGGTTGAATAATAATAATGAGCACAAGATTGTCAGCTCTACCAATACAATAGCAACTGTAATGAGTTTCTTGAAGTGTTGTTTTGTAAAATGAATGTCGATGCAAAATCATTGTTAATGTACTGCGATTAAACAAAATGATGGTATAAATACGAACTGGTTCGATTATTTAGCTTATAATATAATATTATATGACTAGTTTATACTCTGTATATGTGTTGTATTTGGTTTCAGATGTACTTATAATCCCATGGAGAAAGCAAAAAAAAATATTCAGGGCTCCTTATAACACACTAATTCACTAGTTACGAAGTATGTTATAATAAGTTATTCATAAGCTGAATAAATTAAAGCTGAACACGTAACTTACAGGCAAGGTCACTTGATTTTATTCATTGATTTTCCTCGAGTTTTCTTTAATGTTATCAATGAATGAATGATTGAAATTTTAATATAAGCGTTTTTCAAACTCTTTGCTTGATATGATTACTCATTAAAATCGTTTTAATACACGGTAACGTTTAGATACAGTGGACCTTTTCAGGACAAATATAGTAAACTATCAATTAAATATGTATCAAATAATTATACCACATAGTCAGTTCTTAGTGGAAAACACCAAATTGCCCAAGAGGCAATATGTCGGTTACACCGTTATGCCTTGAAAGGCTCGACAACTTTTAGTAAAAGTCTGTCTGTTTATCCTGCCTCGGCTCTAGACCAGGTCTAGTGGTTGGATGTGCCTTTGGATCTCGGGTCCCCGGAGTCTCAGTGTAATTTGTCTTCGTGAATTACATGTTTGTAAATATTGCGATACAGGTTATAACTATGCAGGGGTAAAAAGAAAAAGATATAGCGGGACTAATGTTGATACTTAGAACTTTTTAGCTACACCATTTATGTTACCAGAATTAAAGTTGCGCGTTATCAAAAATAATTGCTATCAGAAAAACGATTTGTTAAATCAACGAAGCATTGTTCGTTAATTTTTAAGTAAATTGTGAGTTTAGAAGTACGTAAATGTTTTGTATTAAATAGGACTATGACACGTTCCTTATTTAGTAAGTATTAGCACTCAATACGAGCATACGGTTACATTAACAAAACAACAAATGTTCATTCAACCCAAATAATAAGTAGCTCTAACTAACAATGGCGTTAAACGTGCCACAAAGGTGGGCAAACATTACCATTAATTGGACGTCTGAAAATGGATCGCTAGCCTCTACATTGTCGGTAGATAAAATTTATTTTTGTACTAAGACATGCCTAACTTTCCACAGGTCGCAGAATACTAATAATGTTCGGGATTGGTCGTTTTGAACTAAAAAAATCAAACCTTCTTCCTTGGGTCAAATGTACTAGTTTAATTTAAGTATTTATTTATTTTATTTTATTTTATATCATATTTATTTATTAATCAATAATAAATAAATAAATATCCTTGGACATTTCACACAACGCCATCTCGTCCCAAGCTAAGCAAACTTAATGCTTGTGTTATGGTAACGAGATGGATGATAAACTACTTACATACATTTTTTTTTGTAAATACATACTTATTATAGACATAAATGACACCCAGACTCCGAGCCAGTGCCTCTGGTTTAGACAAAGACACTTGCCCGACCCCGGAATCGAACCCGGGACCCGTTGATCCAAAGGCGGCACATCTAACCACTATATATATTATATTTTGTTTATTCAGGAAAACATACAGTTATACAAAAGTACAATAAAGTAAGACTTAAATAACATATAGACCTAATAGTTCCGTTGCATAGATACCAATTAAATCGATAATTTGTCCCTTATAAATTTCTGTAAATTGTTTTTAAACAGTTAGCACCCAATATTATAAAGAAATACTAATATAACATTCTATCAAATACTACGTCTCCACCTTGTTTACTCTCACCAGCTATACATTTCTGCCATCTCGCGAGAAGTTAATTTATGCCTGTGTGGTAGAACTCTGGGGACTTGGAATCAACAAATTGTGTGAAGGCATTTTGTATTTCTTACTGGGAAGATTTTTTTTACAATGTAACAAATTATCCGGGCCGGTCCTGTGCCTACTGGAGGATTTCTAATGGTAGGTTCTGTAGTGTTGCAATGATTTCTCAAGTAAATGTGAGGAATTGCGTTATCATGGAGCAATAGTAGTGAAGATCGCTTGACGAGTCGGGGCTGTCTAACAATGGACATGCTTTTGGAACGCGGGTTCCCCGTCAGATTCTTGGAGTCGTGCAAGTGTCATTGTGTAACCCAAAGATTCTTACTCTGGGTCTGGGAGTTATTTATGGTCGTAAAATATGTGTTTGTATATTGACCCCGCGATGCAGCTTTTGCTTAGAGCAAGGGTCAAGTTGTCTATACGAGTATACAGGGTGGTCAAAAAGTCATGGATCAAACGAAACCAGCGGTTAGATGGGACCATCAGCAGCAAAAAATTGTTCTACGGGAGGTCCTTAGGGTCAACCCCTGCAGAGTTACAATAGATTTTGTGTTTTTATGAGAAATTGTGTTTTTTTTACTAAAACTTGACAAAATTCGAAAAAATCTACACCCTGTATCTTTTTTATAATTTTCACTAGATTGGTACTGATGAGTCCTTTCGTTAGACATGCTATTTATGGTAGTTTATTGGGTGTGTTGAAGATAATATTAAGTTTTACGAAAGCAATAATTCTTAAATCAAAACTTGTTACTTACTACGGACCCCACTGTGAAAAAAAAATACTCTACAGAAAAGTGCCACTGTATCACAATTTTTGGCGCATTTAATAGGGATTCTAAAAAGGTATTACACATGGCTATGCGTGGCTTCGATATCTTTCAAGGACGATCTTTTGTAGCAAGGCCAGAGTTAATTCATACATAAAACTCGGTTAGGCCTATAACCTAACCTTACCTAAGCGTGATCGTTTTCCGGACTACAGGGTCTTTATCGTCGTTTCAGCCCATAAATGACCCACTACTGAGTCGGGCCTCCTCTAGGTTCATGTTGGGAGATTCGCCTACTGTGCCACGCAGCCAAGACGGGTTGACACAGGGTTTGCTTCAAGTTTTCCTTCTGTTGCGGCTAGGTGATCTGCCTAATGCGTTCTTTTAGTCGCCTCTTACGACACCTTCGATATGGTATGGGTTGATGACATTGTTTATTCTTTATCGTCTTCGTTTCCACCCATAAATGACCCACTACTGTGTCGGGCCTACTCACAATTCATGGAAGGACATTAGCCTACTGTGCCACGCTGGCAAAACGGGTTGGCACAGGGTTTGCTGACCGGGTAAGACTCCCTCCATGTACGAATTAGTACGCACATAAAGAATACAATTCTAATAAATTGTCCGTGTGGCCATACCAGCCCATACCATATTGAGGGTGTCGTAAGAAGCGACTAAAAGAACGCATTAGGCAGATCACCTAGCCGCAACAGAAGGAAAACTTGAAGCAAACCCTGTGTCAACCCGTCTTGGCTGCGTGGCACAGTAGGCTAATCTCCCAACATGAACTTAGAGGAGGCCCGACTCAGTAGTGGGTCATTTATGGGCTGAAACGACGATAAAGACCCTGTAGTCCGGAAAACGATCACGCTTAGGTAAGGTTAGGTTAGTAGGCCTAACCGAGTTTTATGTATGAATTAACTCTGGCCTTGCTACGAAAGATCGTCCTTGAAAGATATCGAAGCCACGCATAGCCATGTGTAATACCTTTTTAGAATCCCTATTAAATGCGCCAAAAATTGTGATACAGTGGCACTTTTCTGTAGAGTATTTTTTTTTCACAGTGTGGTCCGAAGTAAGTAACAAGTTTTGATTTAAGAATTATGTCTTTCGGAAAACTTAATGTTATCTTTAACACACCCAATAAACTACCATAAATAGCATGTCTAACGAAAGGGCTCATCAGTACCAATCTATTGAAAATTTTAAAAAAGATACAGGGTGTAGATTTTGTGGAATTTTATCAAGTTTTAGTAAAAAAAGGACAATTTCTCATAAAAACACAAAATCAATTATAACTCTGCAGGGTTTGACCTTAGGGACCTCCCGTAGAACAATTTTTTGCTGCTGATGGTCCCATCTAACCGCTGGTTGCGTTTGATCCACGACTTTTTGACCACCCTGTATAAAACTCTTTGATCGTTTTGTAAACCCATAAAAGTACAATCCCAACGTACCTAATGTTAAATAAAGTACACTTGAAGGCCTTTTTGATATTTTCCGGAACCCTTTTATCACATATTTCAACCACTTTAGATAGATCCTTAATTAATAATTATATAAACTTTTCTCAGAAAACACTCAGAAAACTCAGTATTTTTTTATATGTGAAATTCGGATTTAGAATACATAATTTCAGCAACCAATACCTCCCTTATGATGACTACTTGACACAAACTCCGCGTCAACGTGCCACAGTAGGCTAATTTCTGCCATTTTAGGAGGCTCGTCTCTGTTGGATAATGTATGGGCTCGACAGTGACGACGACGTCGACAAATGAAAGCAAGTATTTATTTATGTTATTTCGAACAAGCATATAGACGTGGTTGTAGAATTCGTTTTATTATTTATAGCGGTTTCATTTTAAGCCTGGTCTGATTTTCCTAGAATCGCGTAGAACTGAAAATAGCTTATCTTTTTTTTTTAATCCAGAGCTTATATTGATGAGCCCTGGAGGTGTCAAAAACATGAAAACAAACGCCTGAACAAATTAATATCATTAAGAATACATACTAATATTTCGCCATTTAATCTATTCCTATTATTCAGCCCATAAATGACCCACCACTTTCATTCTGCTGCCAGCGACATACTTTTACTTCTTGCAGGGTCTTTGACACGTCCCGTGGAAACACAGTTGGGACCCACGAGGCAGGCGGGACTGTACACCGGGGGTTGTTTAGTGGGTATGGGGACGCCTTTAACATTACTGATTGGCGGGCCAGAGTCTCACATACATACACTGGCCTCCGCCAGGCCGGTGTAAATAGTCCACAAAGGATATTACCACTGGCAACCAAAAAAAAGGAAAGGGTCGTTGACGTAATACCTTAAGGTTACCCACCTTAGTGGTATAGAAAAAAATGTTGATGAAAACTTCTTATAAAGGCAGCAGCAGGGCTAGACGGGTTGGCGCAGAGCTTCGAGATCACCTTCACTTGCGGCAAAATTTCCCTTTAATAGGGATTTACGACACCGTCCGGAAATAGGGTAGTGGTACCAAATTTCCTAAATCCCACACCACATGGACGTAAAATGTATTAATGTACTGAATCTTGCTTTAAAATCATGAATATGTATTTCTAGATATAATTTTCTTGCGATTTACCATTAAACAAACGAACAATCAAACTTTGTCATTTTGTTACGCATAAACTAGGGGAAGTATAAATGGACTCATCTATGAAGAGCCAACGTCTAAAAGCTCATCAAAACTTGCGCATAATCTCACCACTGCTCGATTATTCCGAGTGGAATCTGCTTGCGTATTTTAGAAATATTAAATTTATAACTACTACACTTCTCCTCAGAAAAATCGAAACACCTTCCAAGTGTATGTTGTGTAGGGATTATCAGAAAAATGTGTATATTTAGGAATATATTTGTCAAATGTCGTTTATTAGTGAATAATATGAGATAGATGCGAGGGTGCTGGGTGCTCGTACCACCAAGCGTGCTGGGTTTTTTTGACTTTTACAACACGCGTTATTTCCCAGCGTGCGGTGGGGAAGTTTTATATTCCACACGAGGTGAATTTTATTGGTCACAAAAACGCGTATTATATAACTACTATTTTGTTTAATATTAAAGTCTGTTATCAAATTGAGAATATAACTATATTTTTACAACTATAATATACATTAATTAAGGTTGAATTTCCCCCGCTGGGCGACCACTAGTAACAATAAATATACAATGACAAATAATAATAGACAAATATAAATCTCTGAGGACATATGAGTTCTTGAAACCTGAACCCACTACGATACTGATCTTTGCCTGGCCTCCCACAGTACCTGTACCCGGCCGCCAGTACCTCCGACTGGAGCTCCCAGCGGGGGCTTCAGCGATTGATACGAAAACCTTTTTTTTTTTTTCGCTTATCACCGGAGACTACTCCTCTACCCACTAAAACCCCAGCAGCATACTCCCACAGGACACGCCTGGGGCGCCACAGGTTCGCGTAAATGCATTCACACGCTTGTAATTTGGAGGATGCCCGACTCTACACTGGGTCTTTTATGGGCTATGAGGATAATGATGAAGAATATCATCTAATTATGACTTTAGAAAAAATCGGTCAGGAACCTAGCCGCGATTAATCCTCAGAAAAACGTCTTAACAGGATTTAGGGCGACAGACAGTGGTTTGGCGGCAGGCTCTAAATTTGTACGAATATCGTGGGTATTATTAATTCTAGTCCAACTAACAAATAGCCTAGTATTCGTAATCCTGTCCGGCCATTTAGAATTACCTAATGTTCGTGACACCAGTTGTATAGATTAGACCAGAATATGTACATAGTACGACGTATAGGTATAAATGAGTATTTTAGTCATTTTACATGGGCTGTTCCAAGATATTTAGTGTAATAAAAATATTTACAAAACGAAAAAGTGACATACGTACATACAGTCACACCTTTTTCCCGCAGGGGTAGGCAGAGATCACATACTTCCACTAACAACTTTCGCTTCTTCCACTTTCATCAATCTCTTCATGCGTGCTCGTCGGTTTAGGGTGCTTCTGACCCGACCACTTATTTGGTCATGGAATGTCCTTCTTGGCCTGCCCCTTCCAACACTCCAATCCACACTCCCGCTAGATTTCTTTTGTAAGTGTACTTTCACTCATCCTCTCGGTATGACCAAACCATCTAAGCATACCTTTCTCAATGTTATTTTCAGCTTTTCAAAATATTCCTCTCTAACCCCAATGCACTTATACAATTGGGTGAACCAGCTATCGAAACCTTTTAAATCATATTATCTTGCGGGACGTCCCAAAATAACCGCTGAAATTCATCGACGGTCTCGTCTGCAGTGTCGAAATTTCACCCTCAAAGCAAATATTTTACTGTGAGTACTCGTAATTAAATGAAATCGCATGGATACTGCCATTGTTGCAAATAAAGTAGACCAACAGATATTTTTTAAATATTAGAATCAAAAACTACACATAGGTGGACAATGAGTTTTACCAAGGGGATTTTGGATTAGCAATTCGAATACCCGTTAATCCAAAATAGTTTAGTAATATCGTATTTATTCTGCAACACTATGTTTTGTTAGGAAAATTTAAGCAAACTGTGACCTGGTTAAGTCTGGCCCTTATCTGGTCCCAGCTCAAGACCAACCATTGTGGAGATATGTCCAGAACTGGACTTCTCTTGGCTGGCATGATGATGAAACTTGAGAAAGAGCAGAATATTTAGTAAGTAAGGTAAATATTTAGTAAGGTAAGGTAAATCATCATTTCAGCCAAAAGGTTCCACTGCTGGACATAGGCCTCCCCCAAGGTTCTCCTTAGTGTCCGTTCATTTGGGGGGATTTGCCATAATCGCCACGCTTGGCAGGCGGGTTGGCGATCGCAGTACGGATGGTGTGTTTTTGGACAGAACGTCGCTGCTGCCCAAAGTCTGTTGTCCCTTAGTCGCCTTCTACGACACCCACGGGAAAATATGGGGTGGTAGTATTCTTACTCCGCTACCACACGGAAAGTAGGTAGTGTAGGTAAAGGTAGGGTAAGTAATCCTTCTGCGAGGACGTTATGTCGCAGAAGGAGGCGGCGGAGCGGGTCAGGGAGGAGGACATCCTGGCCGACCCGCGCCGCAGACGGAGGCCGGGGAGGAGGAGGCGACTGTACGCCCACCTCCTTGCCCCGCCATAGAGGCCAGTGATGGGTCGGGGGACCCGCCACCGACGAAAGCCTCGATGACTGAGGGCGTCCCAGTGTACCGGGACGCCCTCTCTGATAGTCGCTTGCCCTTGCCGCTTGCGCTTGCGTAGCGGGCACCTCGTCGCAGCGTCAACGTGGACTGCGCTAACGCGAACCGTTGGCGCCCCAAGCGTGCCGCGTGAGGGTACACCGCTGGGGTTTTAGTGGTGTATACGGGTTCTGTCCCGGGAGTCCCACATAATCACCGACCTCTCCCCCGGGGGGCGGTGGCATGCATAAAGCATTACCCCAGCGAAAACAAAAAAAAAAGAAAAAAGGGTAAGTAAGTTAGGCAAAACATCTCCTAGCTCCAAGCCGTATTACCAGAACTGTCATAGGAAACGAAGCGGTGAAAGGCACCGCTTGTCGATTTAGACTCTATCGCATTAGCAAGTTTGGTGTCCAGAATACGAATGTTGACGATGCAATTTCTGCCTTCAGAATTTTCAACGAAAAAAGGTAGCCTAATGAGATTTCAACTAAATTGATAGTTACGTTATTATCATAATAAACATTTACATTTCTATCTCTGGCGGCTAGAATTTAATTATATATATAAATATAATTATAAATACATATTATATAGCTAACTATTTCTTAACTTTTCTATATATTTAAGTAGGCACATTTATTTTGTTTAACATATGTGATTTTCTATCTCAACTCTGCGCTTAACCTTATTTAAATGCTAAAGCAATGTTTTATACTGTAAACGTCATGATGATAATTTATAATTATGTTGTTTGTGTACTCATGAAATAAAATTATTATTATTCATATTACATTCATAAAGCGCAGTGCTGGTGCGGGTGCGGGTGCGGGCGGCCCAGGACCGGCCTTTGTGGAAATCTTTGGGGGAGGCCTATGTCCAGCAGTGGACG
The DNA here is from genome assembly GCA_905475355.2 of Clostera curtula. Classification (NCBI taxonomy): domain Eukaryota; kingdom Metazoa; phylum Arthropoda; class Insecta; order Lepidoptera; family Notodontidae; genus Clostera; species Clostera curtula. Next base: position 10,042,969 of record FR997794.1, on the reverse strand, counting down.
TCTTTTGGCTGAAATGATGATGATGATGATGATATTACATTTTTATATATTTCATTCATATATACATTATTTATATACCTACCTTCTCTGTGTTTTTGCGCTCTTCAACCAGTAATGGCGGTTATGTAAAATATTGCCATGTGTTGACAAAACGTAACAAATTATGCATATTTGTACGGCTTTGTGGTGAAATGTCAGCCAGCGGTGCCAAAGATTAGCAATTACGAGCGCATAACGGGTCCCCGACGGGCGCCAGGCTGACGATCAAACCCCTCACGGCTTATTGTGTTGCCACGTAACTATCACATAATAATTAGGCCGTCGTTTCAGCCCTTAGATGACCCACTACTGAGTCGGGCCTCCTCCAAATCATACGGCTAGGTGATCTGCCTCTTACGATCCTTTTGTCACCTCTTACGACACCCTCTGGCTGGTGTGGGTTGGTGACACTGTGTATTCTAAATCCGTTACCATATAATTAGGTACAAAAGACTAACTCATGTATGTGCCCCACTTTTCATACGTAAGTTAGGCACTTGCGCTAGAATTATAGACTCTACGAACTTTTGTAGTTTGCTAAAAATACCGTAAGTCATATCAATATATTTGGCATATGAAATTATTTTTCAGAATTTGTTCAATCAAGATAAAAATATAAATTATGTTATAAAACAGGGCGTATTTTTTTAATATACGCCCTTCACTATCACTATCACTACATAGTATAAAACAAAGTCGCATTCTTCTGTCCGTCCCTATGTATGCATAAATCTTTAAAACTACGCAACGGATTTCGAAGCGGTTTTTTTTAATAGATAGAGTGATTTAAGGGGAAGGTTTTTAAGTATAACCCACCCCCGCTTTGCGCGGGCGAAGCCGGGGCGGGCCACTAGTTTAATATAATATCATCATCATCATCATTTCAGCCAAAAGACGTCCACTGCTGGACATAGGCCTCCCCCAAGGATCTCCACAAAGGCCGGTCCTGGGCCGCCCGCATCCACTGCTTTTCGGCGACCTTAACCAGGTCGTCGGTCCACCGTGTGGGAGGCCTACCAGCACTGCGCCTTCCGGAACGCGGTCGCCACTCGAGGACTTTTCTGCCCCATCGGGCGTCGGTCCTGCGAGCTATGTGCCCTGCCCACTGCCACTTAAGTTTGGCAATCCGGTGGGCTATGTCGGTGACCCTGGTTTTCCTGCGTATCTCCTCATTTCTGATTCGATCTCGCAGGGAAACTCCGAGCATAGCCCTCTCCATTGCCCTTTGGGTGACTTTGAGCCTTCTGATGGAGCCCATAGTGAGCGACCACGTCTCTGTTCCATATGTCATCACTGGCAACACACATTGGTTGAAGACTTTTGTCTAAGGTTATATTGCTGGCTAGGAATAATGATTTTTCAAACATAATGCAGTTTTAGTTTAAATCTAAATCGGCCTAGAGATTCCTTTGGGTGTTGTACTATATACCTTGTAGGGTAGATATTGACCAACCAGGCACATTTAAAAAATCATCCCTTTATGTCTACGTGTTCCCAACCCTAGCGAGACAACATGGTGAGCGATGGTTATCTCTGCATTGGTCGAGCGCGCGTTGTATGTACATAGATTTCTGTACCTATCTATTTTGTAACTAGCTTGAAATTACACATATTGTTGTGATCCTGTATAATTGCTCTGTATAATTGTCTGTATAACTTTATTATTATGACTGCCTCGTTGGTCTAGTGGTCAGATGTGCCGCCTTTGGATCAACGGGTCCCGGGTTCGATACCGGGGTCGGGCCAGTGTCTTTGTCTAAACCAGAGGCACTGGCTCGGAGTCTGGGTGTCATTTCTATCTATAATATGTATGTATTTACAAAAAAAATGTATATAAGTAGTTTATCATCCATCTCGTTACCATAACACAACCATTAAGTTGCTTAACTTGGGACGAGATGGCGTTGTGTGAAATGTCCAAGGATATTTAACTGTATAAGCGAACGGTCAGGTGGATGATAGATAAGGCGTAGCATAAAAAATATAGTTCGTATGGTGACGGATTTATAATTAAGACTGTCACCAGTCAGAACCGGAGGCCCGACAGGGCATTTCCTTGAATTACCTGCTCCATCTTAGACCCTGGCGTTGCTTTCCATCACGCAAGCCTAGGGTCCAAGGCGTTCAAGTCACTGATAAAAAATGATAAGGGTGATAATATTTTAGAGCACCAGAGAAGGAGAAAGTTATTTAAAATAACTACACTTGTTAAAAATGCTAAAGTACATTTTCGCTGTGAAGACCTAGTTGAGGTGTAAGCTTTTCTTAAAGTAGTTAACTGACTCACCGCACCTGAGGAATGGGATCATTTTATCTCTCCGGTAAAAACTTGCCAGCGGCGATGGGGACGTCGGCCTTGTTAGTTTTTTTTTTACACAGTTTTACAAGGACTCGACAGCAGTGAGTCATCTATGGGTTGAGAAGTAGTACATAGTTGTAGTAAACTTTTCATATTAAAACCGCAGTATATTGACAATTTAAATGGATATCTAAACATTCGGTATTTTATTGTGAACTATTTTAAACATATAAAAAAAAAGGGAACTTTAAAAAATAGGGAACCTTTTTTTTATATGTGGATGTGAGCCCTTTTACCTCGCTGGTTGTGAGCGTTGGTGGAGCACGAGCCTTTGGTTCAGTTTCGGGGTCAGCCAAATGTCGTTGTGTAAGCCAAACAACATTTTCATCGAGCCTTGGAGTTTTTCGTGTTAATTAAATACATTATATATCTGTAATAATTAATTGCATAACATAACTTATATTATAAGCATAACTTAATTGTAGTAAAAAACAGGATAATATTTTATAAAAAATAAGTACTTAAAAGGAAATCACGATACTGTACAATTACAATTTACTATAAATTATCTAAGCTGTTTAAGGCTGTTTAGGACTACGTCATGGGTGACCCAGAGCCGGTATGGCCGGATTCTAAAGGCACGCAAGCCCCCTCACCACAACAAGGTAGCAGCACGGTCGAAGGGTTGGCTCATATACGCTAACCGTTTCTGACCTACCACTGAAAAATAGGTTGGGTTAGGTTAGTCTTCCCCCTCGACCGTCCTGCCACCTTGTTGTGGTGAGGGGGCTTGCGTGTCTTTGGGATCCGTTGGGGCCATACCGGCTCAGGGTCACCCATGCCGGGCGGGCTCACGGGGAGAGGTCAGACGAAGAGCGGCACACGAAGGCGTGGTGGTTTTTGGCTCCGGGGACTCCTCTGTACTCAGAGTTGCCTCCGAAGCCTTAACCTGCCGCGACAAACGGCGTGGTGATGCATTGGAGGGCAGCCAGGCGTTAAGGTCAGGCCACCACTAGCAGCTGAGGGGCGGCCAGGCAGGCGTGCGACGGCTGCCGCCGCAACTGACGGGGCACTTGCAATGTCCCGCACGTGCCTCTCGGTGGTTTGGGGAGCACTCAGAGCTCCCCATAAAAGCGTGGGGCCCACTTGTACAAGCGAACCAATGCCCCATCAGGGTCAGGGAGCATGCTCCCACATCGGGTGGAGTGAAACCCGTGGCCCTGTCTCGGGCAGTTAAGGGACACCGTTGGTTTTAGTGGGTAGGTTGGGGCGCAATTACCATCTCTTCGCGCCTCGGAGTCCCACATAACCCGGCTGGAGTTTAGCGGCCGGGTAACCATGAGGATTTTCAAAGAAAAAAAAATAGGTTAGTCTTTTAATTGTTATTATCAAAGCCACGCATAGCCATGTGTAACATCTTTTTAGAGTCCCTATTAGATACACCAAGACTTGTAATGCAGGGTTACTTTTCGGTAGAGTATTTTTTTCACAGTGGGGTCCCAATTAAATAAAAAGTTATGCTTAGTAAAACTTAATATTATCTTCACCTACCGTAAATAGCATGTCTACCGTAAGGACTCGTCAGTACCAATCTAGTGAAGATTATAGAAAAACATACAGGATGTATATTTTTCGAATTTTATCAAGAATTAGTAAATAAAGTCAATTTTCTCATAAAAACACAAATCAAAATTAACTATAGCTCTGCAGGGGTTGACCTTAGGAACCTCCCGTAGAACAATTTTTTTCAGCTTAGGAACCTCCCGTAGAACAATTTCTAACCGCTAGTTTCCCTGTATAAAGCTACAGTATGATGTATGATCACACCGCACATATTTTTTTGGGTTGACGCACAAATGAGAATGAAATGAAGAAAAGACAAAACGAAGTTGTGATTAAACGAGTTAAAAATCTTATTATGTATTTTTATATTTCCCTTTTTTGTATAAACTGCTTATTATTGGGGACGTGCCGCCAAATTAGTGGTTCAATAATACATAATTAATTCAGCCCCAATTTGCGACATCGTTACTCGGAGCCATTAGGGCTCATATTATACCCGCGTCTAGTAGACCCCAGTGGCATTTTGTCCGTGCCTGTGTTTATTTTCAGGGCTTTTAGGATACCACATCCCATTTCATTTTTATTAAAAGTCATATTATTGCGTTGGTGTTTATACATATATACGTATACAGGAAAATGTTTTTCTCTTTGTAAAATGAAAATAATCATGAATCTACCACCCACTGGTTCGGAATGCCGGAGTACAGACCAGAAACTCTGTAAAAAAATCAATACAAATCTAATTTTGCAAAACCCTTTGTTAGCTCATGTTGCAAAGCTAATGTGTAGGATAGTAACATGTTCACCGTGAAGGCACAGTCAGCAACCGCGGCACGGTACAACCCGGGGTCGTTTAGTGGGTATGCCTCCGTCTCCTCACAGAGGCGGAGGAGACTCCCACACACCCCCTGCTGGCCATCTCCAGGCTGGCAGGGATAATCCTAAAAATATTATCCCCGGGTCCAAAAAAAGATATTAATATGTGAATACTTCAGAAGAATGTGCATTTTACAAAGTATGTGTAAGCAAAAACCAAAATCCAAACGTATATTTTTTTTTTTTTTTTTTATTTATTCTGTTACTACACCACAGACTTGTAGTCCGTGTTCTTTTTAGCAATGAATGGTAGTTATTTGCTCTTTTTTTTTTTTTTCGTCTGTCGTACCCTGCGCCTCGGCACCTGGGACATTGGTGTTTCATTTAACCTACTCTCAGTAGGTGCTTCCTTAGCTTATGTTTGGTAATAGCTGTTTGGTCTTGATATTTAAATTATATTCCGTGTCCGTGTAATTTCTGCTGATCAAGGTTTTCGATCACCTTGTTGTTCCTGGCCTTTATTGCCATTTTCATGTTGTATTCCTGGATGGTGTGGTCGTCTGCAGCCAGGGCTTGCTTTATAAGTCTTCCAATAGCGTCGTTGTTGTTGTCTGTGTAGTATGTGCAGTTCTCAGTGTGTCTTGAAACTGCTACTACAGCATGGGGAACGCTATCGTGCAGTTGCAGTTTTGCTGAGAGTGTTTGCATTATGAGAACGTTTGCGTAGGTTAATCCCTGAGCTTCGTGGATTGTTAGGATGATTGAGCCTTCCCCTCTCCCGTAGCCCTCCATGGTTAGGGCCTCCTTCTCTGCCTGTGTGTGGACGATAAAAAGGGTATTTCCTAGGGCGGGGGGCATTCTTACTCCAGTTATTCTTCTCAGCTGCAGCGATATACGTATATTATAAACGTAAACGTATATTTAAAACTAGCGACCCACCCCGGCTTTGCACGGGTGCGATGATGAACCTCTAAATTTATGAGTCTTTCTCTACAATATTATGTATTTATTAAACATATAAACCTTCCTCTTGAATCACTCTATCTATTAATAAAAACCGCTTCAAAATCCGTTGCGTAGTTTTAAAGATTTAAGCATACATAGGGACGGACAGACTACAGTGACTTTGTTTTATACTATGTAGTGATAGTGATAGTGGAGCTAAAGTAGCAAGTCTGTTCCCGTTTTACGTCGAAACATTTTAACTTTGAAGACAGAAATACTATTTTTATATTATTATCTTTTTACAAAGAATTATCTATTAAATTTAAACGGTGATCAGAAGGCTGGTTATTACTTCGCTCAACGAATTAACACTGACATACTACGTGGGAATGCTACTAGCCTTGTTGGCACCATACCCGATGACAGGATCTGGCGCAAATTATATTTTTATAATTTTAGTTACCTATTTACTTTATTTAAGTCATTTAGTTTTTATTGATTAATAAATTCATTATTATAATAGAGGATGAAAGTTTGCGACGACAAATATTTGGGTGGTAATTAGTTGTACCAAGATATTTTATTTGTTGGAAATCCTCATGTATTTCTGAGTTACGTCGGAATTCGGAACGCTGAAAAATTATCCGGGATAGTGCAAATACGCGGAACAAGCATTGGATAATTCCGCGTATCTGACAAATGTAGCCAATTTGAAATGTCGCGAGAAAAGCAATTTTTAATATGTTTAATTTCTACTGTTAACAATACATAGAACACATAGACTATTACTCTCTCTGTAAAAATGATGTCAATAGCCGTTGAAATAACAAAAAATATAAACTTAAAACCATCTCCTGTAAACCTACAAGATACGCGCACTTTACGTATGGTAGTTTCGCGACTTTACACTATCCCCGACGAAATGGTATATAGCGCTCCGTCCTACCCACTAAATCCAACGGTGTTCTTCGATTGCACGCTTCAGTGTCGTATGATACGCTCCCCAATAGGGAACATGCTCCGTGACCTTGTGGCCTTGACTTGCCTCGATGAATGGACCCCGAAGCTCTGAGGCGGGCCCTCCGGCACTAAGCTTCATACTGTTTTGTTAACGATATGTCTTTAGGTAACTAGTGTATATTTATGAATAGCGGATTTGAACGTTTAAAAACCTTAATAAATAGTACCTATTAAGGGTGTAACCAACACCAACGAAAATAAAGAAAGAGCGATAGGACTAATGATACAGATGCCTTGTACAAACTTTCAGGAAAGACACAGAAACTTTATCACCGCCTGCGATAAACACGCTCAATGTATACTTTACATTAGCATAAGCCTCTCACTCTGTAACTGTTTCTTGGTCTGCCATAAAGATTAAATAAATGAACTGTTTCTTCATAATAATGTCCATCACAAATGTAAGAAATCGCAATTAGCGATAAGACTGCCCTGATGACAATAAAGAGTTAGATCTTTAAACTATTTTCTTGAATTTCTATTACTAAGCTAATGAAGAAATTGTCATAACTCAATAAATAAAAAATAAAAACACTGGAACTCAAGTAACTCAACTTGCACGATAATACTAATACATATATTTACCTGATAAGATCATCTCATCTCTAGCTTTAAGATTATTTAAGTGAAGGCTTAAAAGCTTTAAGTGATTGGCTATCCGTCAACTAGATCAGAGTTTAAAGTCTTCCATATCTCAAATAAATTCGTAAGGATACATATTTAGTTCGTAGGTTTTCACTGATATCCAAAATCTATGGATAAGAAAAACGTCGATGTCTATCTCATACTCCAAGAAAAAGATATACCTACATTTAAGAAATAGAACTGATTCTTTTAAAAAGCTCTATACCCCCATGCCTTCAGTTCGGATAGTTACATAAAGGGTTTTCGTTACACGCTGTATATAACTATACTTAAGAAAAGAAAATCTTGTTTATTCTTCGTTATCTTGTTTTTGTCTCTTGCGTGGATGGATCTGGGTGAACAGTTTTCACATTTGGGGCGTGTAACTTAAAATCTGGTATGTGTATTATGGTCTATCTTAATATACTGTCTGGAAGCAAAGTTATGCGAAGTCAAAATAAACCTTCGGAGGCCGCCGGCAAAAACTGGCGTGTAATGTGTTATTTTACGAAGCTTTTGTTCTAAGTGCCAGGCTAAAATTAATGTTTACATTTACACACACATACTACAATCACCACATTTACATAAATCGCTTTCCAATTTGATTTACTTGAATAGCCATTTAACTAGATCATCATCATCATTTCAGCCAAAAGACGTCCACTGCTGGACAAAGGCCTCACCCAAGGATCTCCACAAAGGCCGGTCCTGGGTCGCCCGCATCCACAGCTTTCCGGCGACCCTAACCTGGTTAATTTAATTTTAACTAGATAAATGTGTATAATTGAGAAAAACACGAACTAGCAATTTCAGTTCGCCCTTGACATTTTTTCTGTAATGGCGAAACGACTCCGGCTCCATGCGCTGTGGATAGTCATCGATGATTGATTACGACGCCTTTGCACAGCTATTACTGTAACCAGTCAATCGGTAAATATTAAAAGGAGCACCTCAGAATTAGGGACAAATGACATAACTCTCCTCATGTCTCGTTTTATCGATACTGTAATAAATTGTCAAAAGAATGAACACAGTGTTAAGATTGATTTTCTTAGAACACACGCCCAATCCTCAGTTGTGCTTGTGTTCTAAGAAATCTAATCAATAAAAAAAAAACAATTTATAATTGTTGCGTCATCATCATTATCGTCATTTTAGCCAAAAGAATTCCACTGCTGGACATGGAGCTTGCTAAGGATTCCCCCAAGCCACAACTTCAGGTCCTGAGCCGCCTGCATCCATTCCGCCCGATGCCATTATGATGGATTGAGAATACTTGGTGTCACCAGCCAATTCCATCCTGAGGGTGTCGTAAGAGCCTATATAAGGGAATGACAAGGCTGATAACCTAGCCGCAGGAGAAGGAAAACAGTGCCAACCCGTCTGACCAGCGTGGCACAGTAGGCTAATTACTCTCCATGTAACTGGCGGAAGTCCGACTCAGCACATTATAGGTGATGAGAATGTGACCAAGAATCTCGAGCCTTTACAACTTCGTCGAGATATTGCTGCTCTGAGTGCATTCTACCGACTGTACCACGGGGAGTGCTCAGAGGAGCTTTTCTCCCTTATCCCTCCCTCTCCTTTCCTTTGTCGTAATACGCGTGCAGGGCTTCCGATTCGCAGTAGCCACCATTCCATCGCGAACCAAGAAATTTGGCAACTCGTTTCTTGGTCGCACCTCACGGGCATGGAACTCCCTCCCTGCACACGTATTTCCATCCACCTACAATATAGGGTCTTTCAAACGAAGCGTGAAGAGGCACCTTGCGGGCTGGCATGGCGAGGATGGCTAGTGCTGTTCATATAGTTTGGCACTAGGTATCCCCACTTCGAGACTGCATTTCCACTTAACATCAGGCGGAATGCAGTCATCTGCCTGCTCTTACATAAAAAAAAGCACGGCTGAGTAATGGTAGAGATAGGTTACCTGACGTAGTAAGTCGATCCGCCATGTGGGAGGCCTACCAGCACTTTAATTTCGGATGTCCTGTCCACAGCCCACAGACTCAGTTTGGTAATCAGAACATTCATTTTTAATATCAACAGTAATTTTCTAACCGTAGATTCGGATTTGGCGTAGCAAAATCATCTCGCGATTCACACATCGTCTTGCATTCTTATCGCTGAACCATAACGTAACAAATTATGCTATTACTCATTGCGCGCGGCCACGGAAAACTCAACCGCAACGCTGTCAGGTTTATGCGGCTAGACCAACGCTTATTCTACACATCAAAAGTACACGTGCGCTGAATTCAGAATTAGTCTTCGCCTTGACAAGGAAGAATTAGGAATAGAAGGCCAAGTTATCCTCTTAATCAAATAACAATCTGTTATGTTTGTGTTGAAGCAGAAAAGTTAATGACATCCCACACGATCCCCTTAAAATATGATACACTGTTGAGTCGGATGAATTTAAAATTAGTGTCACCATCCCATTCTATCCTGAGGGTATGGTAATGGCCGATAGAAGGCCAATGACAGGGCCAAAATCTAGATGCAAGAGAAGGAAAACTTAGTGAGAAATACGTGTGTCAGCGTGGCACAGTGGGTTAATTACCCTACATATAAGGAGGAGGCGACTCAGCTTGGGTCATTTATGGGCTGAATAGTAGCAGTATGTAACTTCTAACTTCAACATCTATGATAGGGCCGAGGCGACGTAGGCGTTTCCTTTTTCAGGTGGGACACGTACCCCACTCCGCGATTTTCTTCAGAGCTTTTGGTGGGAGGATTAATGTTTGAGACATCCTGATTGAATGTCTCGCCGACGACAGTCTTTAAACTTTGTTGACAGCGTTATGTTCAAAATACTGAGAGCAAAGATTTATATTACCTATAAATTAATATGTGAAGCAAAAAGTTCGTATCACTTTTTACGAAAATTGGGGCGACGGAGGAGTTTGAAATTTCCCACACATACTTGTAGTTTATAGACAGAATGAGTGTGGACTACTAATATTAAAAAAAAACATCAAATAAATAAAACAACATAACACTTTGTTTATTGATTTATGAGACTAATTCTGTGGTCAAATTGAGAATAGAACTATGAATATAATGATTTTAGGACAATAATTGAAAAAATAATTAAGGTCGAATTTCGACAGCAGCGACAGACCATTAGTCGACTTAACAGTGCCATCCGCTAAAAGAAATTTGATGGGTCTAACATTCAAATAGGTTCAATATTGCTATCTTGTTTGTAATGTATTTCGCTTATTGCGGCCATCAGATTCAATAACATTAACATTCAGAAAAAAGTAATCTCTCACCACACAGTTCATTCAAATCGAACTGACCTACACAGAAGTCGATTGAAAATAGATGCGCGGTACGATTGAAATGTGCCCGTTACAGATTTTTCGCTATAAATGATGCGGTGTGGGGTGAAATCTAGATAGCTGTGATGAATGGTCAGACTTCTTATGGTGGCTATTCGTTCTCTCTATTGATGGACGGCCCACAGATTCACATATTTACAGCGATCCAATTCGGAAATCTCGTATGAAACCTGTATGCCGAAATTATAGGAACTCTTTATGGATCTTCTGAGTAAAGTTAATGTCAACTACCGTATTTTTTAAGCAGATAATATTTAGATAATGCAAATATCAATGCGTTCGTTTCGGTCGGATTCTTGATATTCAGGTTAATGTACTCTCTTCGCAATCTAAGTCAACGTTTTGAATTTCCATTTTTACGAGCGCTATGTACGGTTCGGATCACCTTGGAATTTTCCCCAGCCAACTCATCCATATACATTAAAAATGAAACTCTCACAAATGTAGTAAATAAAATAAAAGTAAAATAAATATAAACATATCTCTCGCCTTTTTCCCAATTTCATTGTGGTCTAATCTGATTTGGCTAACTATACCAATATTTATATGCAGCGATTGCCTTTTGCCCTATGCAGCCTCCCATTTGAGACCACCGGTTTTTAAATTGTTAGACCAGCTGCTGATTTTCACGCTAGTGACTACGTATAACGGCTGCCATAGATGGTAGAGTGGCAACTAGGACTGACGGCTTTTACATGCCCTCCGAAGCAGATAGAAGGTCAGACACGACTTTATCGAGCAGAACCAGACGTTGTTTAACCTGCAGATCGATTGCAGCATATACAGACTTCTGGGCAACGACCTTAAAAATATTATATACATACGGGTAACAAGAAGTGATCCTACGAATTCTGAGTTTGACGCTCAAAATCATCCTTGTAGAGCGAGAATTAAATAAGTATTTTAAGTATGTAATACCAAATATTTAAAAAAAACCTTTTTATTTACTATAACTTTTTTATTTAAAAAAAAATTAGTATTATTTATTTTATTTATTTATTTAAACTTTATGCAACAAGTTATACAATGGCGGACTTAATGCCTTAGGCATTCTCTCCAGTCAACCTTTGGGCTTTACAGAGACAACATGGTAGGTGCATTTAAGGTAGAACTTACTTTGGGTGATATATTAGAAAAACTTTATTAAATGCTAATAACATATTAAATATATACCCTTACATACTCATAAATATCCATATAATAAAGACACATAATATACTATAATAAGTAATATAATATACACATATATATATATAAATACCTATATATACATTTATAATACATAATATTTTGTACATACTAACATACATCCTTTATTTTGAAGATGAATCTGCTATACATAAATAAAAAAACAAATAAATATCCTTGGACATTTCACACAGCGCCATCTCGTCCCAAGCTAAGCAACTTAATGCTTGTGTTATGGTAACGAGATGGATGATAAACTAATAATATACATTTTTTTTTGTAAATACATACATATTATAAATAGTAAACACCCAGACCCGGAACAAATACTTGTAGGTCGTAGTAATATTTCTTCCGTGCGGGAATCGAACCCGCGACCTGCTGCGCAGCAGTCGATCGCTGTATAACATAATAATAAGTATAATAAGTCGCTGTATAATAAGTCGCAATAACTTATTTTCGGACATAATGGCGGTATTTTTTATTTTATTTTAATGCTTCATGTATCGTGATACATGCATTATCTACCGGCCAACCTTTGGGTGCAAGAGATGCACACAACCGGAAGATGAAAACATTCAGACAGTTTGTTAATAGCAATAAATAATATGTTTATTAAAGGTTAAAAAAACATAATAACCAAACATATTACACACATATATACATAACAATCCTTATAATACATACGTGTACATATATATAAATATACTAATACATACCTTAGAACCGCTTACATACGGTATGCATAAAGCATTTCCCCAGTGAAACCAAAAAAGGCGTTTTGAGTATAATCTATATTCAACGCTCGGTTAAATTAGAAAAGTTGTGTACTTTAATTGAGCTTTAGTTAGTTATTTTAGATACTATTTTTTTCTCCACAGAATGAATTTAGAATTCGGTATTACCACCCCATTCCGTCATGAGGGTGTCGTAAGAGCTGACACAAGAAAATGACAATGCCGATAACCTAGCAAGAGAAGGAAACCTTGATACAGAACCTTGTACCAACCCGTCTGGCTAGCGTGCCACAGTCGGGTCATTACCCTTCATGTATTGTAAATGGAGGAGGCCCAACTCAACATTGGGTGATATACGGGCTAAGTAGTAGTAGATACTGGACCGATTATTCAAAATTGTACCTAATGTAGCTCTTAATAAATCGCAATTTTTTTCAACTTATATCGTGAATTCTTTTTGTTATTTGTATCTGCATCTAGCAAATTCATATGATGGCTGTTTAAATGAGCTAATTTATCTGACGTAAATTTACGTGAATATTTACCAGGCTCGATTAGAGCGAGGTATTTGGCGGTGCCCCAGGCAGGCCGATGCACCGCCCAAGTTACTGCGGATAACTAACTTTCAAAGTAGAATTTAGTTCTAATTTATGTGAGCTTCAGTGAAGTAAGAATATAACCCTGAATACATAAGCTTATGTAGTAGAACGAATGAAAGTGGTCATTTTAATTGAAATAGAGTGAAAATAACCGTGTCGTGACGGATTTAGAATACGTAATTTAACTTTGTACCTAATGCCATAATTGTCGTAAGAGCCGACAAAAGTAAATGATATGACAGATAACCTAACCGCAAGAGAAGGACCATTTGATACTAAAGCCTGTGCAAACCCGTCTGGCCAGCGTGGAATACTAGGCTAATTACCCTCCATGTAACTGGAGAAGACCTGAAGATGAAAAATAGATTTAGATTAGCGCAGTGGTTGAGCGATCGACTTCTGCGCAGCATGTCGCGGGTTCGATCCCCGCACGGAAGAAATATTTGTACGACCTACAAGTATTTGTTCCGGGTCTGGGTGTTTTCTATCTATAATATGTATGTATTTACAAAAAAAAAATGTATATAAGTAGTTTATCATCCATCTCGTTACCATAACACAAGCATTAAGTTGCTTAGCTTGGGACGAGATGGCGTTGTGTGAAATGTCCAATGATATTTAATATTTATTGATATTACTAGCGACCCGCCCCGCTTTCGCACGTGTTCAATGATGAGCCTCTAAATTAATCAATGTTTCTCTACAATATAGTAAATCCATTTTTTAAACATATAAAACACCCACTTGAATCACTCTATCTATTAAAAAAACCCGCTTTGAAATCCGTTGCGTAGTTTTAAAGATTTAAGCATACATAGGGACGGACATACGACAGCGTCTTTGTTATAGACTGTGTAGTGATATCACATAGGCGAACCATGTTGTTTATATCAACCCAAACCTGCTATTTATGAAGTGCTCACCCAACACGATGCAGTTGCTAGCTTAGGGCTAAATGCAAAAGTTCTTCTGTCAAAACGTGTAGCATCCCGTACTGACACTTTAACATTCGTTGGTTAAGAAAACCACCGTGCATTTGATTGTCGATTTCCACTCTATTGAATTAGCTGGTCTGGGCCACCTTATGTTGTTTTTAGGCGTCGGAATACCGTAAAAATATACTATAAGTATATCGGTTGGATGTCAACTGACCTCGCACTTATAATTAACGGTTCTTTTAAGAAAATGAAAGGTTAAAATAAACATTCTACCTATATTTATCTTTGGACGTATACGAGATAGAAAAATAAGAATAAAACAAATGGTTAGTAAAATAATTATGAACCCAATATAGAATAAATGAAAGTATTGGTTTCGCTTCTTCGGATAATTGTTTGAGATTAATGACTGGATCTTTACCAAGTAGGTACAGATTCAATAACTGATAAATAAGTCTTGTTGACATTATTGATGAGAATATTGTGTGTTTATAGGCTAACGTTTTCTGTTATTGTTCGAGATGTCACGTTTCTAATTACTGGTTTTGTGTTGTGTATTTCTGAGTGTAACCAAAGTGGAGTATAATATTTTCGATAAATGGTATGTTTATAAAGGAGTCTCTATCAAACGAATACATAATAAACACAACATTCAATAGACATCTAAAAGATTTCTTTAGTATGAGGAAGTAACTAGGAAGGCTAAGAACATTTTTTTAGACTAATAATTATTTTCATTATGAAAGTATACATTAATTCCGTCTGAAGTAGCAATTTGTCGAAGGCAAATACATTCGTGTTTATGACCTAATCTTATGCTAAAAAAACATGTAGAAGAAAGGTTTCCTTTGAAACTTAATGTTATACACATTATACGGTATGGAAAATAGATAGTTTTTTTTAATGACGGCCATTCCTGTTCCATCTAATGACCTCCTAGTTTTATTATATTCTATCTACTATGAAGATTGCAACACACGAGTAAACAATATAAAATGAAAGTCTTATTTTTTAAGTTGATAAGTGAAGGCAGCGCTACAATAAAAATGTCATAAAACTTTTTTTCGTTTTATTAGAGCATCGGAAATTTTATGAAAATGTACACGTGTATTGATGGAATCTGAACGTAATAGGGAATTTCCAATTTATTTTCGTTTGCGGTTGAAGAGGTCTCATCTTGGTCGTATGCTTGACTTGTTGAACTGGGAATATAAGTACGCTCGTCTCCACCCCGAATGCGATTTTAGTATTTGCAGAGGATCAATAGAATCAAGTTTTGGAGATATGGGAAAATTTTCTTAGAGAAAAAATTCAGTAGTACACGTTGGTGATAATTAATTTATCCATACATTAATACGTGAAGCAAAAACTTTGTGCCCTTTTTATAAAAATTGCGCTGACGGCGAAATATGAACTTTCGCTCACTTATAGTTAATAAGGAGAACCAAGGTCACCGACATAGCTCAGAAAATTAGCAGACTTAAGTGGCCGTGGGTTAGTCATATCTGTAGAAGAACCGACAACCGCTGGGGTAGACGAGTTCTTGAGTGGAGACCGCGAATCGGCATATGCGACGAGCGACGATCTGCGAAAGGTTGCGGGCAGCAGCTGGATGCGTCAAGCTGAAGACAGGGTGCTATGGCGCTCTTTACGCGGCCTATGTCCAGCAGTGGACCAATGTGAGCTGATGATGATGATGATGATAGTTTATAACGAGAATGAGTGCAGAATGCTAATAATAATAAAAATGAGAAATATGCATAAAAATACATTATATCAATGAAAATACTTTAAACAGACTACCATGTATTTGACACACACACGCTTAAATATACTTTTTTTTGTTAAAGTCTATGGTCAAATTGAGCATAGCACTATCTAAACAGAACTTTAATTCAAATTAATTATGGTCGAATTTCGACCGCTTAGCGATTACGTACTAGCTATAATTAATTAACTAGTCGATAGTAAAATGTTTCTAGTAAGTACCGAATAGAATTGAGATTTTAGTATTCCTCCCTTTACTGCTGCCTGTTCTTTTTGGTTACGCTTGGGAAATGCTAGATGCATACAATACAATGCCTGTCGGGAGTGCAGTCGGCGGTTATGTAGGAATCCGGAGCACGATGCGCGCTCCAGTTACCCACTAAAACCGAAGAGCGGTATACCCTAATGTTTTTACCAAATGCATAATATATATATATATATAGATACATATATTTCTGCCTAATGCATAATGTGAAATATGCTTTGTCTCTTACAATTACGCCGCAAAGCAAGCGTTAATTGTAAGATTTCCGCCATGTTGATTTAACAATCATTGTGCTGATAGTCGTCTTAGTAATGTATCGACCAACATCTCAAGAAGCTCTCGCTGAGTTTTCAGATGTAAGGCCTGATACAAAAGTCATCCTGGATTTGGCAAGACGAGAAGGCTTCTCTCTCCTAAGGTTATCAGTCAATAAACGCATTTTTTAAATACATAATTTGTACGTACGTGTGGTAGCAAGGTATTAATATCTAAAATGTGAAGATATTTTAGCAACTTTTTACTAAACTAGGCTAACGCGCGTAACACTTGGCAAAATGTTCTGCGCAAGCAAGATTTAGGTCTAAGTGCTTTAAACAACATCGTTTTCGTGCCGCAACAATTTATCAGAGAAGCATAGCGGATATACCTAAGCATTTGCGTAAATTTCTGATAGTTCCATGACTGATGGTATATTGACTGGGACTATTTTTACTGCCTGCAAAAAATCTTAGTGACAATATAAGCAAGTCAGTGTCAAAATTAGCACACTAGTTTCCCTAATCATTTTGTAGTATACTAGCTGTATCCTAAATTATATATATAACTAAATTAAATATAACTAAATTAAATTTGAAGGATAGATAATACACTAATATTTATTTTTGTTCAATCACCTTTTTCGGATCATGCACTACACTTATGTATAGATTACGATTCTTTAGAGGACATACAGACAAACATACCTTTTTATATAAAAAACTAACTGCATACGCAGTTTTACCATAAAAGGTCGCTATTAAAAAATAGGGGTTGATCGCATAGTGGTGAATATTTAGGGTTGTATGTATTTTGTATGCAGAATCATAAAAAAAATAAAGGAAAAAAATGTCTTGTAAATAATTTAAAGAAATTAGGGACCACCTTTAACATTTAGGGGGATGAAAAATAGATGTTGTCCGATTCCCAAACTTACCGAATGTGAATATAAAATATCATCAAAATCGGTCGAGCCATTTCGGACAATTATCTACAGAATTAAAAAAGGAGGAGGTTCTAAATGCTGTTGTATATTGTTTATTTAAAATATAATAATGTTACAGCATAACTAAGTAAATTGACTTATTTTTTTTATTCGAATCTATGTGGTTCTACATAGGTAATATACAAATTGCATCGAAATCGGTTCAGTAGTGTAGCAAAATCTTAAAATAGGTTAGTAATCAAGAGAGATTTGTATGAAGGCAATATTTGTATTATACCGACGACGGTGTATAAATTGACACCATTAAGAACAAACGAAGAAGATAAGTAAATAAGGATACGATGCCCAAGGCAACGTCTTCAGATGGTTATATATTTTCCCTTTTTAGTGCCTATTTTGAACTCGGACCACTTTTTTTTTTTAAAGATTTTATATTTATTGCTGTAGCGTGAAGTTATGGATATTTTCCTCCTCAGCTTTTTCCAGCAAGGTGGAATACCTACTACGTCTTTAATAGATACTTGTGATTTTAAAAATAACACTCGTTCTCTTGGAGTCGTGAATCTGAGGTGGAAGAGTGCTTTACATCATTACTATACCTATTTTACTCTAAAATGTTTTAGAAAGCATCCATAATAGACAAGATTTTTTTTTCTGGTTTGCACTTGTTTCATAATGAAAGGATTGTTTTCCACGGTTTTCATTTATATTTCTACATTTGACTGAATTATATTCAGTCTGCCTTATTTTATTTTGTAAATTAAAATTAATTTGTCTGTGTTATATCTCATCGTTGAAACATCTACTTATAAAAAAGGAACTAATGGAATAAACATGAACCGTGATTATATTATTCGGTCCGTATGGAGAGTGATCTAAAATACATAATGTCACCACTCCATTCCATCCTGAGGGTGTCGTAAGAGCCGCAAAAAAGGAAATGACAAGGCCGGTAACCTCGCCGAAAGAGAAGGAAAACTTGATGCGAAACCCTGTGCCAACCCGTCTGGACTGCGTGGCACAGTGGGTCATTTTGGGCTGAATAGTATAGTATACCGCAGTGTCTGAAGACAAAAGTCTTCAACCAATGTGTGTTGCCAGTGATGACATATGGAACAGAGACGTGGTCGCTCACTATGGGCTCCATCAGAAGGCTCAAAGTCACCCAAAGGGCAATGGAGAGGGCTATGCTCGGAGTTTCCCTGCGAGATCGAATCAGAAATGAGGAGATACGCCGGCAAACCAGGGTCACCCACATAGCCTACAAGATTGCCAAACTTAAGTGGCAGTGGGCAGGGCACATAGCGCGCAGGACCGATGCCCGATGGGGCAGAAAAGTCCTCGAGTGGCGACCGCGTTCCGGAAAGCGCAGTGCTGGTAGGCCTCCCACACGGTGGACCGATGACCTGGTTAAGGTCGCCGGAAAACGATGGATGCAGGTGGCCCAGGACCGGTCTTTGTGGAAATCTTTGGGGGAGGCCTATGTCCAGCAGTGGACGTCTTTTGGCTGAAATGATGATGATGATGATGATGAGTATAGTATAGTGTGACTATATTCTATCTGAGTTCTGAAATTTACACTAAACTATCCGTCGGAATTCATGGGTTGCACCAGAAACGCATCACTGACGTACCTTGATGAAAATAGACAGGCTTTTCCAACCGCCACAAACTACTATTGTGCAATTACCGCTCATCTGTGTTTCAGCTATGTTAAGTCCAAGAAGCCCGTTCATCTCACTGTACAGTAACCACTGTCGTTACTGTGTTAAAATTGAAACAGTACACAGATAAACTTCTCTTCCCTGCAATATGGTTGAGGAGGGCGATGGCTGCCACATGCGTCATGCTTGTGAACAGGTGCGTTGCTGGGGATCGGTTGGCTCGGGCATTAGAAGGTTACTATTGTTAACTAGATCTGGATGATGTTTGGCCATTTGCGACTATCTTATCCCGGTCTTGTACCTAAAAACGGCGATCTAAAAAGAACAACTACAGAGTTTCTTGGCGATTCTTCTCTGTACAGCTGCATTCCGAACCGGTGGTAAATAAACAATGTTCAATGTTAAATCGTAAATTTTATTATGTTGTTTGACTTGTCGATAGAGCTCTAATGAGCCAACTTGATTAAAAGTTAAGTTTATATTTGATTTTGAAACAATAACCGCCAGTATTGTATTCCAATTTTATATAAAAGGCATTAACCGGAGCGTTTATGGATATCAGATAACTTTTACCATCGCACCGATTTCGAATGTATCGCTGGTATTTTTTAATCAAACAAATGAATAACGTCAATATTGATGATGAGAGAGTATTGACCTAAAAATCTTCAATTTTACGTACGTGTACGCTTTTAATAAAATAAAATACAATGATTGACCTGCCATGCATATGTTATAGGTGAGTAGCTTTCGATAAATACCTATTAAATAATAATTATAAACATTACCAATAATAACAGTTAAAATGACATAAATAAATAATATCAAGCTAATCCTACGGAATGCATATGATCTGCAGGTTTCACGTCTAGATGTTCGATGGCTAACCATCATGTTTAAAAATGACCTCTTTCGTGCATCCAAGTGTGACTTAAGTGATCATAAAATACACAGTTTTAAAGATATCATCAATCATAATTAACCTAGGTTGAAAATGGTCACCCGCTTGACGATTTTTTATTAATGCGACGTTGCCAAACTTCCCCGTAGTATAAGTGAATTATGTAGCCGGATAGTGCAGCCTATAAAACATATTTACGCGCGTATGTCTCAGGCTTCCCCTTCAGCCAGTAAAGGGAATGCAACCACGCCGTAGTGTACGACTGATTCAACCAATCATTCATAGTCAAAGCTAAGAAAATGCGACTAAAAGCAATTTATATCTAACATAAATTAGTAGGGAAGTAGTTAAACTAAGGCTGTGTCCACTAGCACTTGATCTTGCAATCTTGAAAAGTTTACACTTTTTGCAGCCTATGAGCTTTGGCGTGTTTTCGTATTGCAATGACGATGAAACCCACTTTTAATAAAAATAATAGGTAATTTTTAAATAGTAAAATTCATAAGTGTTCTTTGATAGGTTAATATTCATACCCTAGAGCTATGAGAAATAAAAAACAGGTAGTAGTTGGATCTCTCATTTTATATGTTTCAGCTCGATATAACTATAGGTACAGGGCTGCATGTGTTTCCTTTAGATCACCGGCTCCAGGTTTAATTTTCGAATCGGAAAAGTGTTTTTGTATGACACAGAAATTCTTACCCCGAAATAAGAGCCCCGCGATACACGTACACCGATGGCGGCGGACCGATTCCGACACCGACTCGTATTTTTTATTAAAACTAAAATGGTTAACATCCACCCAACCACTATTCATATACTGTGTTCTAAATTTGAATTATATTCAAATCCATCATAGATCCAAATTTCATATTTTTCAATATGTTTAGGATATTTGATTGTGGGATTACGAGCAAAATGGCTGCGTTATAGTATATTTGTTTAACAAAGTAAGAGCACATAGAGTTATTAATTTTCTTCAATCATAACCTCGGGCTAACAAACATTGTTTCTAATTAATTCTATCCGTATCAGGATATTTACACAAGAGTATGCTGGGTGTATCAGGGTGAATTTCCCAAATGACTTTTTTTTTTGTCTTCGGTGAAATTTGTATTGGAAAAAAGGAATATTGTTCTGAATTATTTTTTTTTGTATTCAATAGGTTGTTATTGGGCTGTGGCAAAAATATGATTTGCATAGGACTATTACAAAAGGTAGAAAAAAAAATATAAACCTCAATTTTTTTCAAATCGGTGCTGTCCCTCTACTTTTTTTGCAAACAAAACAGCTTATACACGAATAAAAATAAGTAAGATAAGTATATAACTTATTCTATTTCATAGAATATTAGTTTTGTTAATAATATATAGCATATTTTATTACATAATTAATGATTATTATTACTGAGAGGCACAAACGTACTTGTCTTGCAATATGATTTCATATCGGTGGACAAAAGTAATTTAAACCTAACTTTACATCGACGAGTCCGAAAGCGTCTCAACCCCAATTTTAATTCTCTTGTTAGTGTGTGCTATTGCGCAGTCAGGACGAATGCCTGTCAAATCGCTTCATATTCCCGCAAATAACGTAAGTACGCCATTCCAGTTGCTCCCGGACAATTATTTTATACTATGGGTGGTTGCATTTTTTTAGTGTAATGAGTAGTTTTATTGTTGATGTTTGGTTCAACAGAGGTAGTATGTGAATTAGCTTCATTGAGTATTATTGAATTTATCCTATATTTTATGCATTTTTTCTAATTTCCTAAAAAGTGTGTTATTTCTCACGTCGGTGTTCACATATCGGTGTAATCGGTGGGCTTTATTACCACCGATGTGATAATTTACACCGAAATTATAAGAAAAAATCAATCGGTGTCTTTTATCTAATATCGGTGTTTTGATTCATGATCAACGCACAGTTTTGTCACATCGGTGGCTTGCTTTATCATATCGGTAGATCCCGTGTCATTTCTTTAAGTATACAAAGAAACAATGGAACATACAAACATACATACTACCTACATAGACTGCTAAAATCATTACCACGATATCACTGGGTAGTAGAAGATGCATAAATGTATCATTAGGGGAGGTCTGTACTCGGTAACGTACGTCTATAGGCTGAGATGATGATGGTGAGGTGGAGCAATTGAACACATTAAAGATTTTTCTAGAAAATATTTTCTAGTTAAAACATATTAAGTACATAATAAAAAATAATAAATAGAAAACATCATGTTAGCTTAATTTTGTTTAAGAATGCCAAGGCCAAAACTTAAAGAGGAGGAGAAAAAAAGAGAGAGAGGTTGCTGGAACGAATACGAAAAGCTAAAATAAACATTCTTTTTTAATTCTAACTACCCATAGTAAATATAATAAAAAGAAAATAAATACATATAATAAAATAGTACCTATTTCAAAAAATATATTTTGATTGGATTTCTAAGAACTCGGTTCTCTTTGCATGTGATGTGAGTTCAGGTCTTCAGTTCTACGTCACCCTTGTAAAAATTTATAGGCATCTACTAACTATTTACTTTTTATGTTCAAAGGTGGATAGATTATCATATCGGTGTACAGAAAAAATCATCGGTGGCGGTTTGTCATGTCGGTGGAAACCAGAATTCAAACTGAATTTTCTCCCTATTCTTAAATGATAAGTCGATGGTATTAAATTGTGGACATATTTGATGTCCTATAGATTACATAAAAAAGAAAAATATACAAAATATATTTAAATGAAAAAGTTCACCGATATGATAAAAAAAATGGCATTTGTTGAAATTGACCCATCAGAATCCCTATATCCATAATGAAATGATTGATAGTATTTTACAATTTTTTTGTTACTATAGAAACAAGCGATCGAAATTGTCTGTAATTATTGTAATGTAGGATTGCCCTTGTATGTTGTTTAGAAATAATACTTTCTTTAAGTTGATATCGGTCATTATGCAGTTGGCGTGTGTTTTTTAGTTAAATAAATAACGAAAAAATTTGGAACACTGATAACTAAACATGTTTTCGCGATTGCTTGGGGTCCTGGGGTCCTGTCGTTAAATTGATCAAATCTCAAGCTCAACACTCATCAGCAAGAGTTCTGCACACCGTGTGTTATTCCTGCTTGCACAGGGAACCCTACCAATAAAACACAAATATTGGCGGTAGATTTAATTGTTTCTTTGTGCTTTTCAAGACAACTAGTTTGTCTCGTGACCACGGCTGTTGCAAAGCGTTCAACATCGGGATCTCAATCATGTAAAATACACGCGATAAATCCGTTAAAAGGTGTCTAATTTTAGCTTAACATACTCGTATAGTAGAATTATCAGAATAGATAGATAGTTGGTTTGGCTTTTCATGAAAGTTAAATACTGCGGTTAGAAGTTGGATCAGAAAAACATCGGTTTCGCCATCATATTTCAAAATGGAAACAATTTATATCTGCTCTTTTCAGCAGGTTTGATTTCTAAAGGAGTTAAGTTACACTCTGTATATTTACAAGTATTATGTTATACGAGTATAATAATAAAATTTATTCCCTTTACAGTCTTAATATTTAATCATCCTATACATAAGAAACGAAACAATAGAAGCTTCAGCAATGAATATCGAGATAGTCGCCTCGTTTGTGTAAGAGTTGCAAGTGCTGCCTCTTGCTCACGGGTCTCAGGTTTGATTTCAGAGTACGGGAAGTGTATTTGTTTGCCCTCAAGGAAAAGAAAATAAATCTGGAAGATTGCCCTTTAAATATTTTCGTTTATGATTTACCACTGGCATTTAACACCTCCGTTTCACAGAATAAATTTGCAATATTGAAAATACAACATAGAACGTAAATACAAGTAGGTAATCTTGAATGCTATTATATTACGAGAAAGATATAGTAGTAGTAGTAGATAACACTTTAGAAAACACTTCTAACACTTTACTTCGAAACCGGCAAACTTATAAAAAATGTGGTACATATCATGTCATTAGCTTTTAATAATTGGGTGAAAAATCTGTTCATATAATAATATGTTTTAGCTTTTCCAATACTTTTTGTACCACAGACAGAGTAAATAAACAGACGGCCCGCCTGTTCGCCAGTGGTTATTGCAGTTTATCCGTACTTATTCGAATGTATACCGAATAGAAAGTTTTTCATTGTGTAGATATCTTGGAGACTAAGTATACCGAAGTCGGTAAAGTCGGTATTGTAATATTTTTTATACCCTTTGGGTCATGGCTCGATTCCGGGGTCGGGCACGTGTAATTGCGTGTCCCGAGGCACGTGCTCTAACGCTGGGTGTCATTTGTGATCGTGAATTCCATGTTTGTAAATAGCCCCCACTATGCAGGTTATATTTAACGCAAGGGTGTCGTTTCCCCCAAGGTTACGGAGCACGTAACCGCGATTGGGCAACTAGCGGGCCTGATGCGGGCAGTCTAAGAACGCTGTGGGGTTAAGTGGGTAGGTAGGGGCGCTAATTACCATCTTTTCGTGCCTTTTCGGCTAGCACCCGAGGACGTGTTGCAAATGAAAAAAGGAGATTCGTTTAAAATATCTTTTAAGAAAAAGATTGTTATAATCAACATGTCAATAATACATAAATATTTGAATACCTATAGATAAGTGCTAATAATTATAGTTTAACTAAACTATAAAGCTGAAAACAGCTGAAAGTAGAAACGCTATCGGGCAAACCGCTAACGATTGCACAATTATCGCGAATTCGTTTGTGACTTAGTTACTTTAGGCCAATGTTAAGCGAATGGTCAAATACAGTAGAACCGCGATAAGTTAAAGTACAAGGGAAACACAAAATATTTTAAGTTATAAAGGTTTTAAGTTATCAAGGGTCTATGTTAGGGATACGTAATATAGAAGTAGGTATGTACATGTATGTATGTATCATTGTTCCTATTTTGACTCGAATGCGTCAGAAGGATTGGTTCAATAAAACACAGAAATTTCAATTAATATATTTCTTTTCTATTGATGATGGATAACTCTCATGTATCCCAAACTGAGCCTCAACTTCTTCATCTTAAAGTTATAGAGGTTTTTAAGTTACTGAGGTTTGAGTTATCGAGGTTCTACTGGGTGTCATTTGTGCTCGTGAATTACATGTTTGTAAACTGCCCCCGCGACACAGGTTATATATACCTAGTGCAGGGGTTTGGATTTAAAAAAAACAAACAAATTAAAAAAAACTGTATAATAATAATGCTATACAGGTATTTAGCGAAATGATTCATTTCATTAGGGCTGATACCGTCCGTATGGTGACGGATTTAGACTCGCGACTCGCTAAGTCCTGCACTGATCTGCTTTTTGCTTATACGATGATGCAACAAATTAAACGGTGTGGCCGTTTGAAGGTAAATTGAACAAACTTTTTCAATTGATGTCCGACTAACACAATTAAGCAGTGTACTTGAAAAGACTAAGTCCTTTTGATATGCTTCTTATTATTCACACGCAAGATTACGGACACGTTTGAAACTTTGTAATGTTTTAATACTCTGCGTTGATACCTGGTGTTAATTTTGAGTCGACGGGCTAAATGCAGACAGTCTATTACCCCGACGACCCACCCATTATATGAGAAAACTTCCACTGGACGCTACGTTCAATTTATTGCTTTAGGGTCGATTCTGATTTTGCACTTCAACTTCTTTTTTATCTCAGCACAGAGATGACCCACTCCTGAGTGGGCCTCCTCCAATTAAATAGAGGGTAATTAGCTTACTGTACCGCTGACCATACGGGTTGGTACAAGGTTTCGTGTCAATTTTACCTTCTCTTGCGGCTAGCTTATCGGCCTAATCATTTCCTTTTGCCGGGTCTTACGACACCCGTAGATTGAAATGGGGTGATGACACTATGTATTCGAAATCCGTCACCACACTGTATATTGGCACTTACTCTCAATCCATAAATTACCCACTGCTGAGACGGGCCTCCTCCAACTACATGGAGGGTAATAGCCTACTGTGCCACGCTGGCCAGACGGGTTGGCACAGGGTTTAGCATCAAGTTTTCCTGCTCTTGTGGTTAGGTTTTTGGCCTTGTCACTACGTATATAGGCAAAGTTTGTATTAAATGTTACACACTTGCACTTTCAAGTTACTTTCAGTTGCATGCTATGTTGAACAAAGTAGAAATGTAACTTTAGTCATTTGTTATTTTAGTAGTGTAGCGCATTACATCGGGAGTTTAGCAACGTGGTTTTGGATGGGCGTCCATCATATATGTAACATCTGACCTCTGATCAGATTATCGGAGGGCACGTTAAGTCCTCGCACCTATTCGGTAGTTACACGAAGTCGGAAAGATATTATTACCGGTCATTCGATCTCAGAGGGCCCAGATACCCAATTCAGGTTGACTGGTGCCGACCCGAATAAGGCTGGGAAAAGCGAGGTAGGTGATCATTTTTTTATTTTATTTGAGTTTGCAGTTAATTTCTATCAATATTTACTATTAGTCTGATAGCTACGTAAATATTGAGGCATTAATTTCCTGTCGAACGAAAAATAAATTGGTAAAGGGCATCAGGAAGTAGTATTACAAAACCTCCTAAATTTCAGCTGCAGTAGTACCCGTTTTTTATATATTTGCTGATTGAATGTTTTTAACTAAAACTTACATGAAAAATTATGTTTATTAACGATTCTATATCCGATTATATTATATCCTCTGAAAATCAAAATTTACAAGTTGAAAAAAAAAGTTGTTTGTTCACCGTTCATCCCACCTATGGAACCGCAACTGACGGCCACAGGGCTTTATGATACTATACCGTCACGTAAATTCATCGAGGGACCCCAGACCATAATATATTCAACTAGCGACCCGCCCCGGCTTCGAAAGGGTGCAATTATATAATACACTAGCTTTTGCGCGCGGCTTCGCCCGCGTGGGCTTCGAACCCGTGCATATTTTTTATGAACATAAAATCGGTTATTGTGACTAAACTATGATAGTTAGATATGTGCTCTCGCAGACTTTTTTGTAGATCTTTATAAGACCTACAGACCCGTAGTACATTATTTTGTTCTATTGTCAATAGTTTTTGCAGCGCACGCATAAATAGGTTTTCGATTTTACACCTTGGTTTACAAAATCGCAATTTTCATACGGATCCCTAATTCTTTTGAAAATAAAATATTAAGATTTTTTGAAATCGGACCAGTAGTTCCTGAGATTAGCGCGTTCAAACAAACAAACAAACAAACTCTGCAGCTTTATATATTAGTATAGATTTAAAAACCTTCCTCTTGAATTACTCTATCTATTAAAAAAAACCGCTTCAAAATCCGTTGCGTAGTTTTAAAGATTTATGCATACATAGGGACGGACAGAAAAATGCGACTTTGTTTTATACTAAGTAGTGATAGTGATACCTGCTGTAGCTATATATTGTATAATTAATAATATTTGCATTCCGTGTGATGACGTGTTTAAAAAATACATAGTGTCGCCACCCTATTCCATACGGAGGGTGTCGCAAGAGCCGACAAATGGAAACTAACCAATTTCTTTAATCAAGAAAATCTTGATAAGAAGCTGCTCTATGCCAACCCGTCTGGCCAGCGTGGCACAGACAATCCATGTAGTTGGAGGAGGCCCCGCTCAGCAGTGGGTTATTTATCAGCTGAGTAGACGAGGCAGTTTAAAATTTGCATGCCTACTCTGTAAATTATGGAGCACTACATTTAGTATTACATTGTCATCTTCTTTATCTTTACATAGTATAAAACAAAGTCGCAGTCGTCTGTCCGTCCCTATGTATGCTTAAATCTTTAAAACTACGCAACGGATTTTGATACGGTTTTTTTTAACAGATAGAGTGATTCAAGAGGAAGGTTTATATGTATAAACCATCCCCGCTTTGCACGGGCGAAGCCGGGGTGGGCCACTAGTTTAATATAATTTGAATTTGAAAATTGAACTTATCATAAATACCAAAATGTATAAATTTTAACACATGACTATGTCGTCGTTACAGCCCATAAATGACCCACTACTGGGTCGGGCCTCCTCCAAATTCATGGAGGGAAATTAGCCTACTGAACCACGCTGGCAAGACGGGTTGGCACAGGGTTTGTATCAAGTTTTCCTTCTCTTGGGGTTGGTGATCTGACTCTGGCATTATTTTTGTAGTCTCTTACGACACCCTAAAGACGGTATGGGTTGGTGACATTGTGTATTCTAAATCCACCATCACACGGACATAACTATGTACTTATAATCTACTGCGTCAAGTTACCCAGGCAACTTGGCACGGGATTACACATCGTCCCCGTAGAGCGAGAATTAAGTAAGTCTTCATAATTATGTAATTGATTTTCAACCTAAGATATCAGTAACTAAGTTGAAAATACCCAAACATTCTTTTAAGACTTAGTTACTTCTTCCTCTACCGAGACAAAATCAAGTTTTCTTTCTCCTGTGGCACGGCACTAACTCTCAGGACACAGTGGTGACACTTTATTTTCTAAATCTGTCATACAGACAACACTCATGTTATATTTATAGTAGCCGCGTTTCGTATCACGTAAAAGAACATTTCACCGCTAGAAATTGTTTCGTTGAATAGGTGAGTAATCGTATTTCAGGTGGCGCAAAGGTTACGGCTCTCTCAGGAATGATTTACGCACAAAAATGTAGCTAATGTAAGGCGACAGGCACACGGCGTATGTTACAGATAATACGCTCGGCGCGAGACAAATGTTTCGGGCGTGGACTTGACACGATGCTGTGAAAATAAATATAGGGGCAGTAACTCGTCCTTAAGTTTTGTCCACACAGACACTGTGTACATATAACGACAGTCTAGCTAATCTTAATAAAGTTGTATTGCGGTCTAAATGTGTTTATGGCTTAATTAGAATTTACTCGATACGATTCATGTGCGACAGACCCGATAGATCTATGAGCCCTTCGTAATGGGACTTCTGGTACCAGAGCTATAAATATTAATATATTTTTTTTTAGTTTCGAATAACATCTCAAGGAACTCTCATTGAGTTGCTGGATTTTAGGCCTGATACAAAAGGCATTATGGATTTGGCAAGCTCAATGAGGAGGTTCATCTCTCTGGAGCTCCGAACTGTTGCAGCTTAGGTAAATATTTATGTATTTTTTAAATCTTTTTGCAATTTTTTAAATAGGTAATAATAAGAAATATAAAGTCATACAAGATTAATTCTTGTGGAGACGGATTAAGAATACATGTTGTAACCTCTGGTGGTGGAAGCCCTATGATAGTCGCTTGCCGGCGTAGCGGGCACCTCATCGGGGCGTCACAGTGGAATGCGTTTACGCGAACCTTTGGCGCCCTAAACGTGTCGTGTGAGGGTATACCACTAGGGTTTTAGTAGGTAGACGAGTAGTTTCCAGAGACCCTATGTGGGTCTCGCCGACCCGGGCGGCGGTATGCAAAAAGAACTTGACAGCACAACCATTAAAAATGCACAATTAGATGGCTGCCGTTGGTGTGCCGTAGTACGATATAAAATTCCAATATAAAAATGCTATAAATTTAATAATTTGTTAATTATTCCCGTGCAATATTAACCGTTGTTCATACATGAACATCAAAAACATTGAATGTTGTTGAAAATATTGAACACTGTTCATGTAAAATCTTTTCGTACATTTTCATGTCAGCAAAGCCCGTCAAGTTGCCAACACCAGAACAGCTCCAGTATTGAGAGCTACATGAAATTGGTTTTTTACTATTACAAAAGATTTCAATCAGCCGGGACTGTATTTTATGATACAAAAGCAGTTTCCAGTAAACTTACACAATTAAAATAGGACTCTATTTTTATATTGGAACTCTGAACCAGGTTCGCACGTGTACATAGAGAGTAATAATTACAGTCCTATTGACTTAAAACCCTATATCCATAAAGAAATCAACGATATATTTATAGATCTAAACTGTGGGAAACAGTTCAAGAAAAAATAAGCCATTATACTATTTTGATATCAGCAGCTGGTGAAGAAAGCACCATAACTTAATTTAAGAACTTGGTGACACATTTTGAAATAGAAGAAAACCTAACACAAGTACTGTGTCTACCTGACTCTATAAGTCACTATACGTTCCTTCAATGAACTTAGAGTTGGTTAGAGGGTATTATTTATTTAACATAGGGAACTTCCGGTAGTCGTTCCGTCTGGTGACGGGCTTAGAATACGTAGTGTCACTATTCCATTCCATCCTGAGGGTATCACAAGAGCTGACTAAAGGAACGCAAGAGGCATATTACCTAGCCGCAAGAGAAGGAAAACTTGATACGAAACCCTGTGCTTTCCCGTCCTGCTAGTAGGCTCAAGTACGCTATGAAATTAAATTATATGAAAAAAATATGTTTCGGCGTTGAAAAATGATCTCGCTGTAAACTAGTATTTTATGCGTGGTATTCCATTGTTCAAGTTTTAAATAAGCTTCGCTGTTCATCAAGGTCTAGGTGTTTTGTCTCAAAGGCCGCCTTTACTATGAAGAAATTGCTGCATTCTTTGTGAGATAGTCTTAACAACACGTTATTTTGTTTTACAGGAGTTATAGAGGACAAACTATCTATTGGTAGATGTCCTCGTTTCAGCCCATAAATGACCCACTAATGAGGCCGGCCTCCTCCAAATTTATGTAGGGAAATTAGCCTGCAGTGCCACGGATTTTGAAACGGTTTTTTTAAATAGATAGAGTGATTCAAGAGGAAGGTTTTTAAAATTGCACCCGTGCGCAGCCGGGTGGCTCACTAGCATAATATATTTTGGGACAGACGAAACTGGTATTAAGATATATTAGAAATATTTTCTGTTGGAATTGAAGTTATTTAATACGGAAAAACAATTTTAATTTTAACTAAATTGCTCCTAAAATCCAAATAGTGATAAATGATAAATGTAGACGTTCGGTATAATTATTTCTTCAGTGTGATTGAAACAGGTCGTAAAGGCAATTTATTTCTTGCTGATGTGTATTGGATTAGTATTAAGATTTCAACCAGCTCTGAGTGTATTTTAAAAGGTTTCGCAAGCGTCTTGTGAGCATCTAATAAAGATGCTAATTTTAAGATGAAACTTTGAAGAGTGTATCATGAGATATAGCGTTGAATCCCTTTTAAATTCTACGCAGCTTAACAATCGTAAAATCCAAAAACAATACTTGGATTTAAGTTACCTGATGTTTATCATGATCGTTGAACAAATACAATATCGGAGAAAAGGAGGTCATCTAAACAATATACCAAGTCTCGTATTCGTCGATGTTTTTGAAACATAGTAGATAAAAACACGATAATAAAACACTATTAGAATACTATAGAATATAGAAATACTATTAGTTTACATTACTGGTTAAATTTTACTTTATAAAGTAAATGAAATGTTATGTGATGTTAATTCTAAAAAAACCCAGTAAAGAATTCATACCTAACACTCGTAACATTTATATTTTACCAATCTGGAATCATTACCATTCGAATGACAAGAATTTTTCAAATCGGTATGTATAATACTAGCTTTTGCGCGCGGCTTCGCCCGCGTGGCCTTCGATCCCGTGCATATTTTTTATGAACATAAAATCGGTTATTGTGACTAAACTATGATAGTTAGATATGTGCTCTCGCGGACTTTTTTGTAGATCTTTATAAGACCTACAAACCCGTAGTACATCATTTTGTTCTATTGTCAATAGTTTTTGCAGCGCACGCATAAATAGGTTTTCGATTTTACACCTTGGTTTACAAAATCGCAATTTTCATACGGATCCCTAATTCTTTTGAAAATAAAATATAGCCTATAACCTTCCTCGATAAATGGACTATCTAACACTGAAAGATTTTTTGAAATCGGACCAGTAGTTCCTGAGATTAGCGCGTTCAAACAAACAAACAAACAAACAAATAAACAAACAAACAAACTCTGCAGCTTTATATATTAGTATAGATGACGGGAGTCATGCGGTAACAAACTTATATCATACAACCAAATTGAGACCATACTCCTTGAAGTCAGTTAAAAAGAATGAATTTATTTAATAATAATAATTTATTAAAATGTTAACCCATTCAAATCATTTAATTTGATTACCCCATTGGGGCAACGCAACCCACTTCAGGGTCGGAAGTGGGCAGACGACGAACGATGTTGGTTTTAGTGGGTAGGTCAGGGTGCTAATTACCGTGGTCCCACATACCCCGGCTAGTCCCCGTAGGCCGGGTATCCCTGAGGATTACCATTAAAAAAAACAAATATTAGAAATTTACAAATTGTCAACATATTATGAAAAAATTAAAACTAGCTGTACTAATAAATGTAAAGGAACTACATGACATTAATTTTAATTCTTTTTTGTTTAGAAATGTTCATGGGCTGCAGTTGACGATTCTAATAAAGGACATACAAACAAACATTCAATATATATATAAAGATAAAGTACGACACATTATCGGCATCTTTGGAATGCGATTACGATTCGTTATTTGGAGAAGCAACTGGCAAGACAGTCAGAGGGATTGTCTCTGTGTTTCTACTCGTTTCACAAACCTTAAGGTAGAGTATGATAATTTCAGAGTACTATCTATCACACCTCAACCCATACAAGTAGCCCATTATCGCATCAATCTATGGAGATTGAAAGTATCGAACTCCCAAATGGCTGTAAGCCAACACCATGTTAACCACAACACCGAAGTTTGAGAGAGATTGGCAAGTAACAATTGTCAGTTTACTATTTTTAGTAAACTTCCAAAAAAGTAAAAATTGAAAAATGTAGGTAGGAAAATGTGGCAAATTCTTAGTATGCTGTAATATATAATAGATTTTGTTTTTATTATGAGAGACTATTGTTAGTTAATATCAAATATTACTTTAATATTATCTACGTAAGGCTGATTTTGAAAGAAATAAATAAATATATATCCTTGGACATTTCACACAACGCCATCTCGTCCCAAGCTAAGCAACTTAATGCTTGTGTTATGGTAACGAGACGGATGATAAACTACTTATATACATTTTTTTTTTGTAAATTGCTTGAGGCTAGGTCCCTCGCCACCTTGTATAAGTGGCGAGGGGCGGAAGTGGCACAAGGGCGTCAACTCTTGCCGCGAGATATAGAGAGACGGCGGTTGGAGTTGCGCCAGGTAGTGAGGGAGGAGTGGGCCTCATTGCTGGCTCACCCTACAGCGGGGCACACACTTGTTGGGGCAATAAGCCCTATCCTAGATGAGTGGCTGGAGCGAAGGCACGGCGCACTCTCCTTCCGGCTGACGCAGGTTCTGTCCGGGCACGGGTGCTTCTCAAAATACCTTTGCCGCATCGGCCGGGAGGAGTCCCCAGGATGCTTTCACTGCGCGGATGGCGCTATAGACTCCGCGCAGCACACCCTGGAGGTGTGCCGTGCATGGGACGGGCCTCGGCGGAGGCTCGTCTCTGTTGTGGGAAGTCTCTCGCTGCCGGACCTTATTCAATCCATGGTCCGGAGCGAGAGAGCCTGGAGAGAAATGACCTCATTCTGCGAGGTCGTCATGTCCGCCAAGGAGGCGGCTGAGAGGGAGCGGGAGTTGGCCTCCCTACGTCCAAGTGGGCGTCACCGCAATCGGCGCCGCAGGGCGCAGGATGACCTCCGCCCACCGTAAGTGGGTCTGCGGGCGATAGACCTGGGAAATCCATCGCCTGCGCAATATAGACCCCGGGAGGAAGGCGCGCTGCGTTCTGCGCGTGCCTCCCAGCGGTGGAATGGGGGGAAGCTACTATAGCTATCCCCCACGTAATCGGAGGGGCCCGCCTCGGAGCTAGGGGCTCCACTAAACGAGGCGGGCTGAGGGTCCCGGAGCATGCTCTCCTATTGGGGAGTGTATCCCGTGGCCCTGGTTCGGACATTCGAGGATCGCCGTCGGTTTTAGTGGGTAGGTCGGGGCGCAATTTACCCTCTCTACGTGCCCCGGAGTCCCACATATCCCGGCTAGTCCCAACGGCCGGGAATCCATGAGGATCTCCGACGTAAAAAAAAACAAAAAAAAAAAAAAAAAAAAAAAAAAAAAAATTGTCTGCCTTTTGATGCAGCAGGTTTTAATGTAAACTATGCTTAAAGCATAGTAATTCTATTATTAGTCCGGACATAGTAATTCTCCTAGCTCATTTTAACCGACGAAAGAACTTGAAGTCTTTAGAGCAGTCCATTTTAGGAGTAATGAGTTCACGTTTATTAGTGAACGCTTTGTTTTAGATTTTTAGTAGTTCCATCCATACATAGCTCTTAATGTTGAATGTACATAGCTCTCAATTTTGTAACTTAATTAAAACATTGACTTTACAAATTCAATAGCAACTCCTATTTATTTAAATTTTCGTGATTTGTTGCATTGAGATACGGGTAGAAGAGAGTAAATATGTATTTAAACCGTAAACATTTTAGCAAAATGCAATATCCTCTCCGCTGTTTTATTTTTCCAAACACACATATTATTTTTATTATGCTAAACGCTCTGATTCTAACTGAAAGCTGGTCTAACCATACAATTACCGGTTGCTCCATTAGATGAGTCGTGAAGGGCAGACGTTAATCAATCCGTGTAAATACTGGTAGTGGTGTCGCTGGGGAAATTCTGAATATTATTTATAGAGGGGCAGCGGCCTCGGGGTCGAGGTAGGGGTCAGGATCGGAGGTTGTGTGGGACTACGGAACACTCGACTACTCACTAAAACCCTAGCGGCATGTGAGGGTTCACACGTCACAGGTTTCCGAGAACGGTGTCTATTGTGGCGTCCCGACGGGGTATCTGCGAGAGCGTCCCAGGTAACTGAGACGCCCTCAGTCAATGAGACTCTTGTAGACAGCACGTGCCCGACCAACCACCGTACTCTACGGGGATACGAGGTGAGTAAGGTCTCCTCCTCTCATCAGGCTCCGTCCGCAGAGCGTCGCAGCAACAGCAAACCAGCGCGCCAACCCGAGGTGTCCCAGCAGTGGTAGAGTCCACAGAGTTACGACGCTGTATGTCGCTCTTCGCCTGGCCTCTCCACGTGTCCAGGTGACTCTAATCCGGTGTAGCCCCAACGGATCCACAAGATGGCACGCAAGCTCCCATACAGTACCACGGAAGCACGATCAAGGCGGACACAATTAACGTCCGTGTCGCTGATGGAACATAGTTGCATCTATAACAAAATAGTAGCCATCGATCATTTTACAACCATCTTGCCAAAGAATGGATCCATTAATAATGAACGAAGAAAAAACATTAATTCAATTCGATTTCGTTAATGTATTTGTATAAACTTTCAGACGAAGATTGGGAGAACCTTCCCTGTCTATTCAAAGTGAACTCATTTCAGAATTGTATATCACTTTGCTAGTTAATTTCTTTGGGTAAACTTCTTCTGGGTCTTCTCGGGATCATTGTTTAGTACATAGTTTGGTGTGAAACGTCAAATGAATGCAGCAAGCTTGACTGACATTTAGACTGACCCAGAAGTCATATCACAAACTTATGTGATCAATCAAGTGGGCTCATTTAAACTTTTGACAGATCAAAATTTATTTATCGTTTAACATTTACCACTGGTTGGGAATGCTGTTCTACTGAGAATAACTGGCAAGAAACGCTTTAGTTGCTTTTAATAGATCCCCATCGCAATCAAACTTGTGTAATAGTCGCAAAGGACCAATCATCAGCAACATCTAGTCAATGATGTCTAAGCCGAACAACCCTCAACAACGGGCCTGTTCACAAGCATGACGCATGTGGCAACCGTCACCCTCTTTCGGAGAATTTTAACAGATTACGCCTAAAACTAACTTCTGACACTACTACTCAGCCCAGAAATGACCAACTGCTGAGTCGGGCCTCCGCTGTGCCACGCTGGCCAAATGGCTTGGCATAGGGTTTCATATCAAGATTTCCTTCTCTTGCGGCTAGGTTTTCGGCCTTGTCAATTCCTTTTGTCGGCTCTTTCGACACGATGCAATGGGGTGGTGACACTGTGTATTCTAAATCCGTCACCACACGGACTATTATCACGCTTTGCTTAAATTATTTTCCTTCGCCTTGTTTCCAAGTTCATTGGGGTCGACACCGGTTTAACCTAATTTAACTGCCAATATTTACACGGAGCGATTGCCGTTTGCCGTTTCCCCACTGAATGTCAGGCAATGACACTCATAGAGCAAGAGCTCACGACGGACTTCCTTATTTCATAAAAGCTGAAAGTTTTTGTGTGCATGTCCCATACACAGGTAAGAACGACCGCCGTCGTGGGATCTTAGGCGATCATAACACATATTTGATGGCAAACTTAAAAAAAAACAGGACAAACACTAACGAAATACTGACAGGGTATATTTATTAGATTCATTTCATTTATTAATTTTATTTTGCATATCTGATTTGGGATCATTACCAGAATATCTCTATAGAAATAAATGTTTACTGTTCCATATAACAGAATATGTTTTCGTTAGTTTTATGGCATTTCAGTATCTCGCAATCTTACTCACTCTCCACCCGAGTCTCCGGCCCAGTGCTGATCTTGAACAACGACACAAAGGTATCAAAGATCCGTTTTTCTTTAAAAAAAAACTTGTGATTACTCAGCTTCCATCATACGTAGCACGATGAAACGTTTTAGGGTGAATTATTCCAATTTTTACCCTGAATAAAGAATATGTACCTACTCTACTGCGTTTCTATGGAAACGTCGTCACTGCTAAATATCCTATTTATTAGCTAAACGTTATATGTGGTTAAAGAACTTTATTCCTCAAAAGAAATTCACAACAAATTATATATGTAATTATATATGTAATTATATAATATACATATGTAATTATATAATATACATATGTAATTATATAATAACCCAGTAGCATTATAAACAGATAAATTTTACTTATCAGTTAGATCCAATGTGTCTCCGAATTCAGAACATGTACCTACTATGGTGGCGAAATCAAAATGACAGTTATTCGTATTATGGGGATTTCAGAAAACTCAGCAAAAGTGGTGTGAAAAGTGGATGAAAATAAATTTTGTAATGCGCAGGGGATCACTAAACCACGCGGATGAAACCATGAGTAGAAGCTAGTATGTTCACATCAAAAATCTATCACTGTACAACAAATTTTAGGTATCAGTTCCATTGTGAGTAACAAAGATTAATCGATCAATTCAATTACGGATTCAGTTTGCACGTATGCGTTGAATTTGAGTCCATTGTTCAGAATTCATAAACAGATTGCTTAAATAATTTAAATTAGTACTTATGTCGGAGCAATCTGTAGTGGGCTAGTCACTCACAGAAATAAAATATATTGTATGACTCATTCGCGTTAGAATGCATTGACACCTCTTGCGCCTCTTACAGCACCTTCAGAATGGTATGGGTTAGTGACATTATGTGCTCTAAGGGCCCCCGCGCATTTAGGCGGCCAGGCCGCATAATGCGCGGATTGGTCGCGGCGGCCAATAGGCCGCGTATGTGACGCAATGTTTTTCGTTGTCCGCGCGACCAAAACTTGGCCGCGCCGCCTGGCCGCATAATGCGCGGAGGCCCTAAGTCTCAGTATACAAAGCCTGCTTTGTGAATTATTGACAAATTATCGTCTACTTACTATATTTTTCGCTAGTTATTAGTATGAACAGTTCCTACGTATCTCTATTAGGAATATTTACCGCCATTTCATTGTTCTTGTGTCATATAGCCAACATTACACCAAGGATAGAACTTTTCTCAAGTTTGGGTGTAATTATAAAAGTTGCGTACTTTTGAGCTTGTACAAGTTGGAGCTTGTATAAGTTTGAATTGATTTTCTAGGACTACAAAACGTACAATATTTTTTCAGATGGAACTTAATTATGTTCATACCGTGCTAGCTTCTTCTTCAAACTTTGAAAACCTCGCTCCGCTTTAGAATTTTCGACGTGAATCTCTTGTTTTTATCAACTGGTTGAAATAAAAAAAACAAACATCAATGATCAAGGTGGAACACCGCTCTTTGGTGCAATAGCTAATAGAGATGTAAATATCATAAAGCTATTGCTATATTTTTTAGTGATTATTTAGCAATAGCTGTAAGATATTTCAACTAAAAAATAATAAATAAATAATACTTAAAAAAAAACTAAAAAACCACTCTTTTATAGAAAATCGTACTAAAAAATATTTTTTATAAAAAATTTAATTAAAAATAATGTCAGAAAAAAAACGTTATACGTTTTAAAAAATATTGTAAAAGTCGTGGGGTGCTTTTCAGGATATTATCAAAATAACCCTTCTAGTCATATCTGTTCATAAAATATTTAGAACTATTGATTACATGCACCCCACGCTTGTACAATAAAATATTTTTTTCTGACACTATTTTTAATTCAAATTTATTAAAATTTATTTTCTATTTTTTAATTAGATTTTCTATAAAAGCGTGTTTTTTTTTAGTTTTTTATAAACTATTATTTATTTACTGTATACAACCTGCTTTTGTTACTATTATTTCTACTACTACTATTTCTGATCTAATATAAATATATATACATTTATATAATTTGTAAATATTTATTTCTAAGTAGGTTATTTTCATCTTAAATTATATTTTATTATTTAGTTTTATTTAAGTTTTACTTTATAATACCAGAATGTTTATAATTAAAAATGCTATACATTTTATAAGAAGATATATCTTAAAGGTAAAGCTAAAGCACCGCTAAACATTAGCGAAACCGCCTCAAATTGATTAATATGTTTTTGAGATCTTTTTTTAGTACATTTTAGCAATATATTAAATTACGCGTGCAGCTTTTTATATTTTGGCTATAAATCGGGATCACCTATGCTAAAGCCAGCTACGTCTATAAATTGAAATACAACCAGAAGCTTTTAGCGCAACTTAAAGTTTCGAATCGGAACGTTTGGTGTCTATGTTCATATGCAAATTATGTTCTACCGCTTTAGGGATGTGTCCCGTTTTTCGTGGCTGTCAAGATGCAGCCATTATTTAACAATTATTTATTGCCAGCCGCGGTGTCCCAAGACGCAATATTTCCTTCAACTTTCCACATGATTTATTTTACCATGCGCGGATATGGAACTTCTGAAAGTTTTAATATCGTGTGTGTACTATAATCAGGTTTTATCTCACAGGAGGTTTCGTCACTTGTTATAAAGGTTGTCTACGCGATATATTATTTTATTTGCTAAACCAATTTGACAGTTCCATATCGGCTCATCACTATCTATAGTATTCTATACATGAGTATAAATTCTCCCAATTCTTCCTGAGGGTGTCATAAGAACCGACAAAAGGAAATGATAAGGCCGAAATCCTAGCAACAAGAGAAGGAAAAATTGATACGAAACCCTATGCCAACCAGTCTGGTCAGCGAGGCCCAGTAGGCTAATTACCCCCTATGTAGTTGGAGGAGGCCCGATTCACCAGTGGGTCATTTAAGGGCTGAGAAGTAGAGTATAAATTGTAAATAGTAGTTAATTACTACAGTGGACGGAAAACGATATATACGGGCGGCCCAGGACCGGCCTTTGTGGAAATCCTTGGGGGAGGCCTGGAGTGTCCAGCAGTGGACGTCTTTTGGCTGAAATGATGATGATGATAGTGGACGGCTGATTGAACAAGATGAAACTTGGCAGCAGAATTGCTGCTATTCTTTATCCCCGAAAAAGAACAGTTCTTATGGGCTTATTTGTGTTTGAGCGATCGGCTGCTGCGCAGCATGTCGCGGGTTCGATCCCCGCACGGAATAAATATTTGTATGACCTACAAGTATTTGTTACGGGTCTGGGTGTTTTTCTATCTATAATAAGTATGTATTTACAAAAAAAAATGTATTTAAGTAGTTTATCATCCATCTCGTTACCATAACACAAGCATTAAGTTGCTTAGCTTGGGACGAGATGGCGTTGTGTGAAATGTCCAATGATATTTATTATTTATTATTATTTGCACATTAACTTATTCCTTGTGTACTCTTACTACTACTCAGCCAGCTCAGCAAAAATAGCCCACTGAGTGGGGCCTCCTTTCAATACATGGAGGGTAATTAGCCTACACAGGGTTTCGTATCAAGATTTCCTTCTCTTACGGCTGAGTTATCGGCTTTGTCATTTCCTTTTGTCGGCCCTGACGGAACCCTCAGGATGGGACGAAGTGACGACACCATTGTAATCTTAATCCGTCAGACAGTTCCTTGCACATATTTGTTCTGTATTCCAAGTGTAAGGCAGTCAACAATACTAGCAATCTAATCTTATGTATTTTTCTGTGTTGAAAATCGACATTCGTAGAATATTGTATTAACTTTTCAGTGCTATAAATTCCTCTTACCTAAAAGTCGTCTACATACTTGTGCTGAGTTATGTGTTTTCTTTACAAAGTGAAATGTACTACGATCCTGAGATGAATTTGTTCCGGTAAATGCTAAACAGCTCTAATCCATTGAATGTATCACTTTGTTGCTTTATTCTTTAAATAGTTTTGTAGAGAAATATTCCACTTTTTGCCTTCAACAAAAGGTCTCTGGAAATGGTACACTCAAGGGCAGCAATATTATAGAAAAGTGTTCTTTTATTTAAATTTCATGTTTTTTTCTCGACTTCTTCAAGTTTATCTGGTAATTTTCCGACATTAATTTAATTTGCAGGCAATTCTCAAGTAACTACATGGTTTGCAAAATTTATTCTCTTTATGTTCAAACTTTGGTTTGTTCAATTTTCATTTTCTTGACGAAAATGAAAATTGAAAGTCTGACTAAATTGGGTTTGAATTCTGAACACTATTCATTGGGTATCGACTTAAGTTACTTCCTATAACTCAATGAGATAGAGGACGCGAGTCTTGTTCTTGTCTTGTTAAAATTGAGTTAAATCACGAGTTTTCCCCGATGTTATTAACATATTATTAGTTAGAAGTTTGTTGAAATTTAATCAAATTCTCTTGAAGTCCCTTTTTATTGTGTTGTAAAAAAATAGTTATTATAAAAATTGAATTCCCTTTCAAACCCAATAAATTTAAAATTGGAATTATACGTTTTATCTGCCACTGGTTCGACTAATATGTAACAGTTTCAATCCGTTTGCTATTAATACACATTTAACCTACAAGTTGATCGACGAGTAAATCTTTTAGCATAACATGTTATCGCTTCACCCCACAACACAAAAATATTGCGTAGATGAAACGTATTATTTGTTAGTACATCTGAAAACGTATTACGTAGGCACCTCTACGTGGCGATTCAATAAAACCCGAGTGCCTTGAGATGAGCAACTGGCACATCGCCACACTATTACCGCCTGTTCCCAGCGGCGTCCCGCACCCCGGTCACGTCCACTAAATCTATATTTCTCTCACAGCATGAATGTAAGCAAGTTTTAAGAACATCTGCCAGTGATGTCCGCGACCCTCGCGAAATTGAAACGATATTAAACGAATTTATAACCGCGAGGCGGCTGCGCATACATGGACGATATAATGACGATGTTGTATTGAATAAATGGAATGCTCTTAGCTATTCAGTATTCAACGGACGAGGGTTTTATAATAAGGTCCTCGTTAGAGCACTATTTGCGATCGTTTGCAAGAGAGTAGAAAAGTATTCAGCTTTCTATTCCAGTATTTCGTAATACGCAGACTCAGATTTTGTGTGGTGATAGATTTAGAATATATGGTGTCACTACCCCATTTCATCCCAAAGGGTGTCGTACAAGGCGATTAAAGGCAATGATAACAGGAGAAGGAAAACTTAATATGAAACCCTGTGCCAACCCGTCTGTCCAGCTTGGCATTGTAGGCTAATTACCCTCCATGTTATGGGAGGAGGCCTAACTCCACAGTATGGGCTGCGTAGTAGTAAGCATACAATGCATATATATATATATATATATATATATATATACATGTGTGTAGGTATATATAGTAGAGCCACGCTGTTCGTTTTGTGGTAGAGCCAAGCTGTTCGCAGCATGATTGGGCCGGCTCGACCGGGTAAGTACCACACTCTCGCAGAAGACCGACTTTTGAGTAGTAGCTTTTAGCCACTGCGCTTCGTTCGGTGAGCGAGAGGGCCGGAGGTGCAACCCCCCGCCCCCCCCCCTTAAAGGCCGGCAACGCACTTGCAACCCTTCTGGTGTTGTGGGTGTCCATGGGCGGCGGTGATCACTTACCATCAGGTGACCCGCTTGCACGTTTGCCTCCCTCTTTCATAACAAAAAAAAACACTTAGATATTAACTCATAGATATAAAAAATGGACTAAATGTGTTTACCTGTAAATACACCACTCTGTCTGGCCAGTGTGGCACAGTAGGCTGAATACCGTCCATGTAATGGGAGGAGGCCCAAGGCTGACCAGTAGCAGCAGTATATAAAAAAAAACCTTGGATATTTCACACAACGCCATCTCGTCCCAAGCTAAGCAACTTAATGCTTGTGTTATGGTAACGAGATGGATGATAAATTACTTATATACATTTTTTTTCTATATACATACATATTATAGATAGAAAACACCCAGACCCGGAACAAATACTTGTAGGTCGTACAAATATTTCTTCCGTGCGGGAATCGAACCCGCGACATACTGCGCAGCAGTCGATCGATTAACTACTGCGCCAACCGTGTCGTCATAAGTCGTATATTAATGTAACATTCTTAGTGGTATTTACTTATTATCTTCGGCTAAAATAAGTCTTATACTAAAAACTTCTAACATCAATTGACTACTGAAGTATGAGAAATGGTTGTAAACTTACAGAACTAACTTATAACGGGAATGAAGATTACTAATGTTATTAACTACAAAAAATCTAAATCAGTACATCGTTCCTTCAAATTATGAAAGCAGCTCAGTCGAAAAGTTGCCTTCCATTTCTACCCCAAGGGAAATAACACTCCTTACGATACTAGAAAATTATCTCTGTTCTCCACGCAACAACTGAGATGAGAACGTAACAATCCTCATGAGATGTCTGATCTTACCGTACTTTCATGATATTGACTAGTCCAAACAAACTGTAGCAAGATGTGTATACTCGTACTCAAGACATTAAAACTAATATTGCTGCTATGTTCAAAACCTTAATCAACTATAAACTTAAATTAAGTTGTAAAACTATTTCTGGACTTGAAAGGACTTATATGAGTCCGATTTACCGAATCTGAAGAAATCTTACTTGGCCCTTGTTTTAAATGTAAGAATAAATGATTTCAGGGATTAATTAAAACTATACTGGCGTAAATAGAAAGTACTCCTGGATTAAGAACAAACAAAACACATTTTATTAATATTTTTTATATAAAAACTAGCGACCCGCCCCGGCTTCGCACGGGTGCAATTATGCATGTATTATACATGTAAACCTTCCTCTTGAATCACTCTATCTATTAAAAAAAAGCGCTTCAAAATCCGTTGCGTAGTTTTTAAGATTTAAGCATACATAGGGACGGACAGATGACAGCGACTTTGTTTTATAATATGTAGTGATAGTGATACGTACGATTAAATAAATACATGTCTATCGTCAACTCAACTTTGACGAGACGTTTACCGACAGATAACAACAACCACTACTACTACTTCTGAGCGCATAAATGACCTACTGCTAAGTCGTGCTTCTAACCTATATGCTAAGTTACAAGCAGGGTAATAAGCCTACAGTGCCAGGCTGGCCAAACAGGTTGGCACAGGGTTTCCTTTTCTTGCTGCTAGGTGTTCGACCTTATCATTTACTTTTGTCGGCTCTTACGACACGCACAGGATGGAATGAGATGGCGACACTATGTATTCCAAACCGGTCACCACGCGAAAAGACACACAATGGATACGGAAGAAAATAATTGGACATGATTTAATTTGTGGAAAAGTATAGGTGGGCCAAGGCCCCCAGGGTCGCGGAGCATGCTCCTCCAATAGGGGAGCGAAACCCGTGGCCCTAGCACGTACGGGCAGTCGAGGATCGGCGTCGATTTTAGTGGGTAGGTTGGGGCGCAACTTACCATCCCAACGCGCCCCGGAGTCCCACATAGCCCGGTCGGATTGCAACGGCCGCGAATCCATGAGGATTTCCGACAAAAAAAAAGAGAAATCGCTCAATTCCCAGTACATCGAACGCCATCAATGGTATGATACGATATAATATACTCCTAGATGGTAGTGCGGAATATAATCGATCTCCAGGTTAAGTAACGTCTGCCGGGCGATGGGTTGTGTCCATCATTTATAACATCTGACCTCATTAGTGCTTTGGAATGCACTACAAGCTGGTCTCGTTTTAGGTTATTTAATCAGCAACAAATGTTGTCTTAGTTCCGCATATTGCTAACAAATAGATATATTTTCTTCCTGACCCAGTAACAATCTCTTACTTAGGCGCGCTTCCTACAATTTGTAGGTATGGTAAGGATGAAATTAGGTTACGATTTTGCATCTAATTAACATAAAGCTTTTCTG
Source organism: Clostera curtula (assembly GCA_905475355.2). Classification (NCBI taxonomy): domain Eukaryota; kingdom Metazoa; phylum Arthropoda; class Insecta; order Lepidoptera; family Notodontidae; genus Clostera; species Clostera curtula. The sequence goes on along the minus strand of FR997794.1, from coordinate 9,998,578 downwards.
GATCACGGCCAAATATTAGAAGTGAAGGGGCTTTGAAGAAGTCAGCTACAAATTTTAATAAAAAAAGAGCTACCGCTTTAGCGATTTTTACTAAATGTGATGCATCTTGCTGAGTTAAGGACTTCACTGAAAATTCAATCGTTACCGCTCATAAATAACACACTACTGAATCCCTAAAAGCCTAAGTCCAACAATGGACTTCTTCAGGCTGAAATGATTTTTGGTTTATTTTGTTTCAAAATTACAGTTTTAGGTTCTGTTCCTGTAATTAATGCAAAATTTTCTGACTGATGATTTAATAGAATGCGCATGTTCCTCCATAAGAGATCCCATTTCATTTCTGATTCTATAGCCGCTTCTAATTAGTGTTGCCCCAGACATCGAAAGCTTATCGTAGATGATAATCTAATATTTTTACAATATATTTTGCACGTTTCACTAGGGCGGCAAAAGGGAAGGAAGAAAATGCGTCTTCTTTAAATGGCGAAAAAAATATGTTCAAAGAATTACCGTATTACGACTCATAATTGTCAAAATGTTGGTAAGATTAATTTAAAAAAAAATATGGGGAAAAAATCTAGTTGTTAGGCGTCAGTTTTGGTAGTGACATTTTATATCTTGCGTTTTTCCTAATTTAATTGGGGTAGGCACCGGTCTAACCTGATTTGGCCAGTTGGCCCTACTTACTTTTATATGGGTAAACACTGGTAGTTACCAGTGTTTACCCATATAGTAGGACCACCGGTAATCATATGGTGAGACCAGCTGTAAATTTTCCCGCTACCAACTACGGACTACGACTTTCATAGGCCGGGACAGATGGCTTTTCTTGCCCTTCGAATCACGCAGCTCAGATAGCATTGGTGTACTACCAACCTTCTTGTTTAAAATGATTGGCCATTCATTTCTTTAAATATAAAAACATCTGTCACTTTACACATCTCACGGGAAGTTTTGGATTGGTCCATCCAGCAGAGTCAGATGTTACTTATTCTTTAGATCGATTGCATTACGCACAACACACTGGCAACACTAGATAAGTAGTTCGTATTTGGTTGGTAGTGACAGGCAGTGGATTATTTAATGATTTCTCAAGACATTTTATTTGTTATAAAAAATAATTACTTTAATTAATCATTTACCATTTACCCTATTTATGTGTTTTATGCAGTGTAACCTAATATAGATTAAAGTATTTAATACCGGTAATTATAAATAACCGGCAAATATCGATAACCGTAGTAACGCAACACTACATCTAATTAACGAGAGTAGGAAGATCGATTTGCAGTGTACAGATTGGACGGCTTTCATAATGTTGTGATTTCAATTATTTGATAGAATCATTATATTTATGCTATACTGACGCTGTTGTGTTGTGGTTCCACCAATATACTGAAAAATGTCAAAAAACTTGTATTATTTGACTTCACTTGGAAATTCCTAAAAAAAAAGTCGTCGTGTATGACATGGCTGAAACCCTACCTGCAGTGATACAAACCCTGTGCCAAACTTATCTGAATAATACAATACACAGTAGGTAGGGTAATCGGCCTGACGTAACTGGAGGAGGCCTGACTCAACATAGGGCTGAGTACATATAGTACTGTCCCATATTGGCCAGGCCGGTTTTCTTATTTCAACGTACCTCTGCTTGCAGCCAGAATTTCTGCGTAACGTTACTATTATCGCAAACCTTAATCAAACTTACAGTCAAATATGGAATGCGTTTAATCTGTTGGCTCTAGCCAAATTTATACCATTTTTTACGGAGTTGTAATAGTGAATATTAGCTACTTTATACTGTGACTTAAACCTTGAATATCTAGGAGTGTCCAATAATTTATATGAATAATGGTAGCTGTCCAATAAACACTAACATTAAAGACATAGTACTACCAAAACTGCGAAGTGAGAAGCAATAGGTATATATCTCTCGTAGGTTACTAACCTCGTTGACGCTAAGCTAAACTCCGTTAATCAAATCAGACGCGGTGAACGGAATTGGCTAACAGATAGCAGCGCCCTATCTATACGTGTACCCACATTGCAGTTTAAAGGTAAATTGCATATCAATTAGGTAAATTGGTGACTTGTGGGTTTTTAAATTATAAATATAAATATTAAATAGGTACCTACACTTTACACTTGGTCTAATTTGACACTATGTATGACACTATAAATAATAAATAAAAAAGATATAAGCCTTCGACATTCACCGGCTATTTTGCTTTTATATTTGGCTATTTAAGTACTTAAAAGTGAAAACAGTACGTTCATAACCATAAAACAGCAAATTACTTACGAAGAGCCGTAATTCTCAATAACTCTGAATATGGTGCTATTTTAGAGATCGCATGTTTTCCGCAGCCTTTCACATGGCCATACGTGTTCGCTATTCGTATGCGGTGTTTATGAGCACCACTCGTGTTTGCTATTTGTTGTATGACTTTTTGACATAAGTTCCATTCACACTCATATGTCAAATATGACGGAAAGTCACACACGAATAGTGAACAAAAGCGCCAGCAGATAAGGTCTTTAGGTCGAACAAAAGGCGTTATTATTAAAATCACTGTCAAACTCGCAATGTGTTCTGTAGACAACATTCAATAGACCATGTGAAAAAAGGATCGTAGATGTACACTGACAATCCAAGAACTTTGCGATTTGAGATGCGAAGTTAATATTATAGTTATTGTAATTTTATTGCTATTCATACGTGCAACATGCGAAAAATAAAATAAAAACAAATACCTACCTTTTCGAAAATTATTCTGTATATTTCGTTATTTATGCCTTTTCAAATGTATCATCAAGTGCACAGATTAGTAATAGTAGCTAGATCAAGTGCGATTGTCATACGAACGAGCTAAACTGGCGAAGAAAATAGAGAAGAATAATATTTGTCTTTCCAATAAGACGGCATTAAACCAACCACAAAAGGTGGACATGATTAGCTATCTATAAAACTTGGAAATCAGCTACCTAGGTCATAAATTAATATGACGTAGCTGAATATATATTTTTTTAATTATAATATGAAGAGTAATCGTCCATCATCGAGTAATATCAGAACTGTTTATCACTTACGTACGATCCAAACTATCTGCTGTTCATATTATAATAATTGAATATAAAACATGTTGTTGATTATCATATTGATAGAGTTAGAGGAGATCGCATAAAAACATTTCTTACATTTACTCTATATTTATGCAGTCAGAAAAACGTACGTTCACAGATCTAATTACCCCACCTTCGTATAAAATGCATGGCAGGTGAGGAGTGATTAGATTGTGAGAAACGCGTTCAGAAAACTTTATCAAGCAACTCTGATGCGGCTGCCTCGCAGCCCTCTCTAAATATTCGGAATAAATGTGTGACGTTCATACATAAACCGTGTTGTGAATGCCGCACGTACTAATACACGCTGTAGGTATCGTTGAATGAGAATGAGGTACTTATATGTTGGCTACTTTATAAGGGTACAATTTTGGGAACATCTTATAGAAAAAGTTTATCGAGATTCCAATGCTATTTGTTCCTGCATTGAACGGACTTATTTATCTACGTATGTAAATAGACGGGCATAATAAACGAGTTGGCGTGAATGTTGTAATAAAAATGTAGCAATATTTAGGTATCTTGCAGTTTTTTATTAGCGTGCAGCCGATTTCATCACTGCGTATAGTAAACAGATTTAGTCATCAGCAAGACGGAAATAAAAATATTCAAAAAGAAAATAAAATTATGGCATTATGATATCTAAGTAATTTGTAGTTAACAAAAAGAGAAAGTCTAGAATCACACAGATCCCAAGTATTTCAAATCGCAGTTTACAGACATGTAATTTACGAAAACATATGACCACCAGACTAAGACCAAGCTCCTCTGGTTTACAACGATTCCGGAATCAAACCGGGGACTGGAGATCCAAAGGCATTAAATCCAACCGCTAGCCCAAGAAGACAGCAAGAACATGAAATCACAAATACAATTGATTACTTAAAATAAATTTGAACAGGAGATTAATAAGAAATAAAAATTCAATATTATTATATCACGATTTTTTCCCGCGGTAAGAATTTTGACATTGACACTTCTGCTTTGAATACCCACTCAAGTTTCACTGCGCCCGGCTGAAGCATCGCTTCCAAGCACACTTCTAACTCTACCTCACACCCACTTGTAATGTCGGTACTTCATTAGTAAAACAGCCTTCTACCAAGAAAATAGCTTCAGTTGAGATCCATCGATATAGCGAGCATTATAAAAGGTTTGTCTCATACAAACCTTTTTATGATTAGAAATCAACATTTGATGGGGATGCTGTGGCTCTGCTGTGGGCAATTTATATACTGACATAATGATGATGGTGTTACAAAGTACTTGAGAAGAACAAATACGTGTTGTAAATATAATTAACATTTTGCCATGGCAGTAATTATGAATGATGCACGTAACTCAAACACGTTTCCATATAACCGAGAAGCTCCCTAAAACTCATTGTTTTACAAAACAAAAGACACCAACGCTAAGATACAATGATAAGTGCTAAAACGAGAAAACTGGCAACTCAACTTATCCTATTTAGCACTGGTTAAGTACCAAAGTTATTTCCTTTTTCATGATTTCATTAACATAATAATAATGTGACCGTCATAACATTGTCCGTGCAGTACCGCATTTTAATTGATGTACTAGAACCGGAGAATGTCACCGATATATCTAAAAGTAGATAGGTAGAATGCTTAATCAGTTGCTATTGAAAACCTAACATGAAACCATGTGCCAACCAATCTAGCCAGCTTGGCATAGTAGGCGAAATTGCCACCTCCATTCAATTGGGGCAGGCAATCGTTTATTGGATTGCGTATATTTAGTCTGACCATAAATTCTGTTACAAATAAAAATAAACAAAATATTACATTCGAATTTTGAATCTGTAGTTTTTATAAAATTGTTTATTGAGGTTCTCATTTTGGCGCCAATACCTTGTACAATATTTTGCGATATTAAAATGGAGTGGGGTGATAAAGAGAACCAAATCGCTGTGATTGCATTACACAAAATAGGTATGGGGCCAAATGTAATTTTTAAAACGCTTGATAATAGTAAAATGTTTGTGTACCGGGCTATTAATAGATACACTGAGACCTGGCCGTCCACGTAGTGTTCGTACGGAAAAGGTGGTCAAAGGGGTAAGGGAAAGAATTCGAAGAAATCCTGTGCGAAAGCAAAAGATTATATCTCGGGAGATGAAGATAGGACCTAGAAGCAGGTCGCGTATTTTAAAAGATGACTTAGGACTTGCTACCTATATAAGATGTACTGGTCATTTCTTAACTGATAATTTAAAAAGAATAGGGTGATAAAATAGGAAACAACTACTGAAGCGGTGCACAAACGGAGGGCACAGAAAAAAATTGTTTACGTAAGAAAAAAAATTTTAGAATTGAGCAACATTTTAACAAACTAAATCACCGTATTTATGCTCTAAAAATCTTCCCAATTAGTCGACAGAGTGCAACGTGGGTATTAGCTATGAAAGAGTGACTGAGCCACTTTTGTGATAAAAGTATCAAAACATCGGCACAAGAAGTGGATCAAGATACGATTCTTGAGAAGGTAGTAAGAAATAAAAACAAATATTTTTTTAAAGAAACAAACATATGACCGCCCTTAACATTTAGGGAAATGAAAAATAGATATTGTGCGATTTCCATACCTACTACCTACCAAACGTGAATTTAAAATTTCATCAAAATTGGTCATGCCATTTCGGAGGAGTTCAATAACAAAAATCGTGACACGAGAACTGTTTATGTATAGATTAATTATTAAATATTTTAGACCGTTGCACCCTAGTGTGGGATATGTTTTACTGGTTCTATTAATTTAAAAGATCCTCATGACACACCTTTGTTAAAAATAATTTGCCCCCTCTTAAGTTATGACATAACTACTAAACACAGCTGTGTAAACCGATTTTAGGTTGTGTAGTTATGTTGCGTAAAGGTTATAATATATGAAAACGGTCATGTCACAACATATATATTATATATATATCACTACATATTATAAAACAAAGTCGCTGTCGTCTGTCTTTCCCTATGTATGCATAAATCGTCAAAACTACGCAACGGATTTTGAAGCGGTTTTTTTATTAGATAGAGTGATTCAAGAGGGAGGTTTTTATGTATAATACATGCATAATTGTACCCGGGCGAAGTAGGGCCGGGTCGCTAGTCTAATTATAAAATTTTCATGTCACGGTGTTTGTAATTTAACTCCTCCGAAATGGCTCGACCGATTTCGTGAAATTTTGTGTCGCATATCGGTTAGGGCTGCCAATCGAAAAACTTCTATTCCCCTAAATATTTTTAGACAATCTTTTTTGTGATGAGTTTAAACTATGGTAGGAACTAAGAACTTAAAATGATCTTCAATGAACATTGACTGCGATAGAACGTTAATTTTCAATTAAATTCTTGTTGGATTCTGCTCGCAGTTTAGTGAACAATTATGATGTTCGCAAAATGCATCGAGTCAGAATATCCGTATTTTCAATAACTTCATGCTGTTCATTATTTAGAGCTGTATTGTTAAAGTTTCTCTTTGAAAGCATTCAAACATCAGTTGCAGATGTTTGTAGAACTTGTCTTTAATGTAAAAAGTAATATTGTATAGGATTGATAAATCTATGAACATTCAATGTAGTTTTAGGTACGACAGGTTTTATAGAACGTAGAAATCTTGGGTTTATGGTTGAATCTTTGTATATAGAATATAGATTTAAAGACCTAATATTACAAAGAGGAAAGTTTTGATTCATTTATTGTATGCATTGAAGAGGCTCTGAAACAACTTGACCGATTTGTAAAATTCTTTCACCATTAGAACCCTACTTTATAACTGACGAACATAGGCGATAGAATAATTTCAAATACTTTAAGTAATGTTTTTTGAGCTATACAGTAGAGAATCCTTTTTATTGTGCAACTTCTAAATAATGTATACTTAAATGTGTCGCGACCAGCATGCTACATACCTTACAAGTGGGGGTCACCACTTTAGGCGCAAAGGGGTGATCACTCAGCCATACGAGGTGGTAGCGGCGGAAGGCGGCGGTACCTGTCCCCCGATAGCTGTACCACCTACTGTGTACTTCTTAATTGTACTAACAGTAACGAAACTCTTATCCAAAATCTAGACATGGAAAAAGTGACTGGTAAAGTATGGAATACACCAACTTTTATATACCGTGTTGTTTTTATATAAAAAAACATAAGTTAACTGTTAATAGATAAACTGTGCATCATAAATTGTGATTTATATCCAACGAGAGAAGAACTTGGTAAACTTTTCCACTTTTGGCACAGTGGAAACATTTTTATGGTATAAACTTATTCACAAACATTAACAGTTGTGTATTATGTTTTAATGTATATAACTATGTCACATACATACACATATATTATGTTAATACAAATGCGCGCGGCTTCACCCGCCTGGGCTTTTAATTTAAAATTACTGATCAGCTCCCTCGGATAATATAGTTATGGCTTAATAGCCTTCCTCAATCAATACGAACCCGTATTACCTGAGATAAACGCGTTCAAATATTATGTAATATACTAATATGCCTACCATTTTATTTATACCAAATGTCCAACTTTATTAATCCGGATACATAACTTGTCTCATCCGGCGAACGTGGTCTCACTATGCTGTTTAGCGCTTTTTGTAAACAAGACCAATGATTTGATAAAAAATCAACTACAGAGTTTCTTTCCGGTACTTATCTGCCTGGCTATAGACCAGCATTCCGAAACGGTGGTAGTTTCAGCATGAATGTGGGTGTACTGGGAAATGTAATGAGATGGATGGATTGTAAGAATGAGGAATTGTGTATGAAAGGTGTGATTGTAGATATGACGACCGATTGGTGTATATGGAGACTACCACCTGGCGTGGGACAGGAGTCGTAAGATGATAATGGTAATTTGAAATATGACGATTTTTAAGACTTTTGTGATAAAACCTACGTAAATAAAGTTCCTTTTGAGTTTGTGAGTTTGAGTTTTAGAACAATCTTGAAACGACAAGCAACTTCGATGGTGACAGTTATCTTCTACGAGTATATCAATATCAAGTAAAGTGATGAAATATTAACTAGTTATACTTTTAATTTATCTGTTTTGACGTTACAGCAGGTTAGCTCCTTTTTTGCGTAAAAATGTTGTTTGTAGTTAAACATTTTGGCCACACAACTTTATTTAATAAGAAATAACAAATTTCTGTCTAAAACTGCAAACGTTGTTAGTTCGTAACTTCCAAAATTATACTATTAGTGGAAGTATATTAGGTATACAAGTACATAGGAGTTTAATGTGCCAGAAGCGATATCTATAAGTAAGGGCACACTGAATTTTTGGTCGTGGCTGTAAATAAGTTGTAACATTCACGAATTTCGCTAGCGGCATTTTAGAAGTGGTAGTTATTTAATTTTTCGCCTATATATATTTTTTTTTAATATTTCACCCTGTGGCCAAATAACCCGTATCAAATCAAAATGTTTTTTATTCGAATAAATTCTTGAGAATGATTTCAAATAGTAAAAACAAATGTATTAAATTTAAAAGAAATATAAAAATAACCAATCATTTAGTTTTTACCACCGGTTCGGAACGCCATTCCACAGAGAAGAGCCGGCAAGAAACTCTGTGGTTGCTCTTTTAAATAAAAGGGTTACAATGATGGTGGTACAAACAAGTCTTACAGATTTTTGAAAGCAATAACACGCATAATCATGTAGACTATTAAAAATTTAAAAATAAAAATCAGTGAAATTACACACAAATTACATGGTGCGTGCTGAAACTGCACTCACATACTGTTTACAAACTTCATCGTATGGCCAAACACTCAGCAGCAGTCATGTATGAGCTGAAAAGTAGTACACCAACTGCGGTTTCTAATATTGAATATCTCAAAATTCTTTAGATCTCTTCTATCGATCGAAGCGATATTTAATTGAATATGAATACCGTTAAATTACTTCTTTTTTTATTCCCTTATTACCACTAGATTTCCTGCTAAAACCAGTCCAACGTTTAAATGGTAGCCCGGAACAAGCGTACGGATTTAGTCATTTTTTATGAGGAGTTTATAAAGCCAGCTTTGTTCTAGTCATAGGTATTGATGAATACAGTATAATAACGTTCACATGCCAATGTAGTTGTGGTTGCAAGATGTTGCTAAGTTTCCAAGCATTGTTTCGGGAACTTTGTTTCGAAAAGCGATCGAACTGCTTAGAGAGTATAGAAGCTACACATTATAATGTTCTAAGAAATTAAGTGTTTTACACATTTTAGAAATTAAACTCGCCATATTCATTAATAGGTTTTTAGCAGCATAATATGTGTTACATTTCGCTTATAATACGATGTTCGAAGTCAGATTCTTTGAACATCACAATAGAAAGCGGAATCCATTTGTAGTTTACGAGCCATTTCTTAAGGTAGGTACTAAGTCATTAACATTTTTGAGCTCTATTCAAAATATATATTTAATAGTTAAATTTTTCTGATTTCATTGTGGCCTCGTCGTCGTTGTGGCCATACTGGCTCAGGGTCACCCATGCCAGGTGGGCCCACGGGAAGAGGCCAGACGAAGTCGCGGTGGGTCTGGGCTCTGGGGACTCCTCTGTCCTCAGAGTGGACTCGGAATCCTTAACCTGCCGCCTGTAGCTTATTTATGGGCTGAAATTATAGTAAACTTCCCATATCTGAAACCAGAAACCACGAATATATTTTCAGTCATGTCAGTCAAGAATTTTACGAAAATTTGTGCAAATTTATGAATGTTTTGTAATGGTAAAGTTGAATTGTAACAAAATCGCCGAATGAAACTAGAATTAAATATTTTTAAGTTAAATGTCAGTTTTTAAGCAGTAAATACTTATTTTAGTTTAAATACAACAATAAGTTAAAAATTCAATGAATTACAATAAAAGATATAATTATCATTTTTGCTAAATTTCTTTAGTTAGTACGAAATTCCGAACGTGTTTGTCTTTGAGGTCGCATTAAAGATCGGAGTAACCCCATAACGAACTCCTTTCATCCAATCGAACTGTTAAAAGTACGTCTAGTTTGTATTTAATCATATATTGTTTCCAATAATATTGCTCTATCTATTTACTATTTATAATCTGTACTTTAATGCTTCGTATTGTTTTCTATAGCGCTACCTGCTAACATTTAACTTCATAACTCCAACGCAACTTATAACCAATTAATTTAACTTTCATAATCACACGAAATTTTTAACACAACACACTTGTCATTGGCAAAATCATCGGTATAACGATGGAAGCCAAAAGAAGAAGAAGAAAAATCGGAGCTGTTGGTACTGGCCACTTGGTCTTTGTCTCTCTCTCTTTTCTATTGGCGGGAAAGAGATAGTGTCAATGTTTCGAATTAGAATTAAAAAGTTACTTTGTCTCACTCAGTGGGCAAAATCGCATTTTGTCCACTGTTTTCAGTGAGCAAAACCTACATGTTTGAGCTACTAAAGTGAAAATATAAATACGAATTAGAAAACGGTTCATCCGTTCGCACACGTTTAACAAATATTATTTTTGAGATATCAAACCCAAATAATAAAAGGATACCATTTTAAATGTAAAGTACATATAAAGTTTGTAGTCAATACTTTCAGCGGTAAGTGCCCACTAGGAAAATTTACTTAAGGGATTAAACTTAGGGCATCTGACTTTACTAGTTTGAAGCCGGGTGTAGAATGTATTTATCCTACGGTTTATCCAAGCAGCTTTCTAACTAGTTTAATTACTTTTATGTTGGAGATTTATGCTAGTCTTGTCGTTCTTGTGTAGATTAAAGGCTCTGTTAATATTTGCATGAATGTTAAATAGTTATAAAAATTTAAATAAACCCCCGACACAATGACCTCAGTTCCCTTTAAAAAGTAGAAAATAAAAATAAAATACATCGTTGGGGGACCGCTCCTACTTATTTATTACCTGACACCTGGTCCCCCAACGCGATGTATTTTATTTTTATTTTCTACTTTTTAAAGGGAACTGAGGTCATTGTGCCGGGGGTTTATTTAAATTTTTAATTAAATTTTTATTTTCTGCTTTTTATAGGTACATGCTTATTATGATGTAGATGTAGTCTAATTTTTCTTTCTCTTTCTAATTTTCTCCCCACCACATATATTTGCAGATATTGGGTATCCCCCCCCCGTTTACCCCTAGAGCTTTTTCAGGGCTCAACTGATTTTCATGGAACATATTATTTTCTAATGTGCACGTGATGCGCTTTCATTTGAGACCCCACTCGATTATATTTGCAGACATTCGGTTATTCTTCCCCACTTTCACCCCTCATAACTTTTAAACGACTTAACCGATTTTCATCAAACATGTCTAAGAACACTCGCCCGTAACTCACCTGTCAAAAAAAAACTGTATTGAAATCGCTTCATCCGTTCGCGAGCTATGGTGCCGCAGACAGACAGACAGACACGGGAAACTTATAACACCCCTCTTTTTACGTCGGGGGTTAAAAATAGGTCGTTCGGTAAAATTGCCATGCTTATAATATAGTTTCATAGAATAGCAAGTACACGTAATATTGTCTTACTTAACACACAATTGATTTTGAAACACACATTTTTGCTATAGCGCGATCAGAATTTGTATGCAGGTATGTAACTTTATAAATATTAAGTTTCTTGAGAATTATGGATAAAAGATGCTGCAATTATTATCTTACCATGTAGCGTTTACAGTGACTAGACTACCTCTAACGAAGGAGTTACATTCAATTCCATAATTAGTTTTAGTGTTTACGCAAATTTTAATCCCTATTTTTTATTAATAATAATAAGACTCTGCTTAATAAGACAACAAGCTTAAACTAGGAGAACTTTTGTGGGAGACTGGTATCTGCACTAGGTTGCCCTGTGAAACGGATTATCTTTACCAGGACCGCTGACGATAAAAAGATTGAGCTAAAATATAAAACAAAACATTTATGTTTTTTTCAGGACTTTTCAAGAACAGAGAAAGAAAAAAAAGAACATAATAAAAATGTGTGGGTGTGTGTGTGTGTGTGTGTGCGAGTGCGTTTACGTGTTTGTGTTTACACCATCAATATTTAATAATTTTATTTAATGTATAATGGTTTTGTAAACTACCTGAGATACTCTCACGTCTTACACAAGACGATACAGAATGCATCCAAAACACCTTGTTTAGTACATTCGCAAAGATAAAGTGTATCTACAATTTTATTTATTCGCTTTAATCTCATCAAACCCGATCACCGGCCGAGCCGATATTTTTTGCGCTCTGTCCCTTCCGAGAATAGCTTACAATAGGTACTTTTTCATTTTTTAGAGATTCTCATACAAAGATACTTTTCAGAAATAATACATAGAACTACAAATTCTTTTTAGGATGTATTCCTACAAAGGGATATTCAGTATTTTATTCAGAGAAGCCCAAGATTATATCACAAAGAGAAATGGTTAAAATAAGTTTGCTTAAGAGTAAAAATAAGTAAGCCTCCACAAATCCTATTTGGTCGGACAAGTGTTACTGCGAAGATTCGGATGTAAAAACATTTTTAAATGTAAACTTTACTGGTTATTGCCGGCGTCCGAAGTCGCGTACAAAAAACTAACTTGAAACCTTCAGTTCCATATTCAAATTTATTCAAATGAAACCTTGGAAGATTAAAAATAAAATCAATACTGATAAAAGACTTAGAAGTGAAAAAGTGTGATAAATATTCTTAGATTTCTTAAGAATAAACTTTATCTTATTATTGAAATTAAACACTTTTTAACGGATTTATCGCGTGTATATTACATTATTTAATTCCCGACGTTTCGAATGCTTTGCAGCAGTCGTGGTCGCGGGAGAGACTAGATGACAGTTGTCTTCAAAAGTACAAAGAAACAGTTAAAATCTACCGCCTATAATTTTTTTTTATTGATAACGTTCCATGTGCACCCAGAAATCGCTCACGGTGTCCAGAGGTCTTGCAGATGAGTATTTTGCTTGAGATTTGATCAATTTAATGACTGGATCCCAGGCAGGTGGTACTTGCCAACCATCCTCTCTATTGAAATTTGGATGTTTTTTAATCTCAATAGCCTCGCGGATCATTCTTGGAATGTAATGATTTTCCTTGGCAAGGATTTGAGGTCTATCAAAGTGAATGTAGTGGTTGGTCTTGTTGAATGTGTGCTGACAAACTGCAGACTTGGTCGAGCGTCTGTTTTTCATATCAGCTATATGTTCTTTTATGCGGATCCAGCCATTAAATTGATCAAATCTCAAGCAAAATACTCATCTGCAAGACCTCTGGACACCGTGAGCGATTTCTGCGTGCACATGGAACGTTATCAATAAAACAAAATTATGGGCTGTAGATTTTAACTGTTTCTTTGTACTTTTGAAGACAACTGTCATCTAGTCTCTCCCGCGACCACGACTGCTGCAAAGCATTCGAAACGTCGGGAAATAAATAATGTAATATACACGCGATAAATCCGTTAAAAAGTGTTTAATTTCAATGTGTAATAATCGCGAAAACCTAAGAAATCTTTATCTTATTATCACTTATTATGCTTAAAGAAGAGAAAACAACTGTCTTTCCAGTGAAGTTTGAGGCGGCTTGAAGACGCTTATGATGTCATCACATCGTGTATCGTATACAGCAATGCACGTAACTAATCTAGTGCTTTCATGAACATATTGTCCATCCCTCAGGAACACAAAGTTTGCACTGCCTATATGTAGTGCCAGCAAAAGTGTATAGGTACACTTGTTTATTATTATAAAGGAATTATTCAATTTAGGGCAGCAGATTTTAGGAAGCAGATAATTAGAACGAAATCTGTTATTTTACACAAGGGACTAGGTGTACAAATAATAAAAACAATATTATATTAGTAAAATATTAAATTAATGTGTTATGTATTATATAAATATATTATTATGGAAATGTAGTAATCCTTATGGGCGGATGGATTACGCTATGGGCGGCAAACGTGTAAATCAGCCACTGCTTCGGACAATGAGTATCTTCAACCAACCTTGCGGGTATTGTAAAAGGCAATTAATCAAAATGTTATTTACTCAATTACATTTTTTTAGAATGCTTTCAAATAATAAAAAGAAATAACGCAAAAGACATACTCGTATAAGTAGGTCGTTTTACCACCGATTCGAAACGTCTTTCCACAGAGAATAGCCTGCAGGATTCTCCTTGGTTGCTTTTTAAATAAAAAGGTTACCTTGATGGTGGTGCAAACAAGTCTGACGAATTAGTGAAAGCAATCAGCGCATAAATATGTAGCATGCAATTAAACCTATCTGCAGAAACTCTAGCTTGTAATGTAATGAAACTAATAAGATTGAGGAAAGGGTGAAATAGATGCTAATTGCTAAGCTTTTACTGATATCATTCAAAGCTAGCTTCATTAGTCTGCCCGCTTATAAATTCTTTTGCATACTTAAAACATATTTTATTCCAAACCCAAAAGGTATTTGATCTTATATTTTTTTTCATTTCAAAGAGCTTTCTTCACTAATGCTTTGTTGATACGACACAAGTAAGCCGATTACCGATATCCGTCTTTTACATTGTTCAACAATATCTTAAAATAGAATCTTTTGTTGGCATTTCGCAATGGATTATAGCTCAGGTAGACCTACTCAATATTTTACTCTTAGATATTTTAAATGCGACTCCTTTTCAGACTCTCTCTGTTATGTATAATATTTTATTTTATAACTCACATTATAGATTAGGGTGGTACTTATTTATAATGAAAATCTGAAAGTAGTTCTACTTTTTTTTCTCTTACTTTTTTTCTAGTTTTCAAACAAATTTATGAGTTGCCGGCGCTTCTCTGTTGAATGGCATTCCGGCCCGGTGGTAAAGACTAAATGATTAATTATATTTAATTTTAGAGTATGTTTTTAATATTTGGCTATTTTGAAATCATTCGTTAGATTGTATTCGAATAAAAAGCACGTTGATTTGAAATTTGTTGTGTCACATAGTTTTTTATTGCAACTGGCGACCGCCATCTCGCCTGTGACTGACGAAACGGACGGAGCTGATGAATTGTAGTATGATTATGTTTCCGTGTAATAGCATGTATTTTTTAAACACATACAGCTTACGAGTAGGTACTTATGCGGGAAAAAATAACTATACATTAAAATAGCAAATTCTTATGCTTGCATTTCTACCACTTCCTCCCCTTTTCCCAGTTTCACTGGTGTCAACACCAATCTACCCTGATTTGGCTAGCTACTTATTGCTTAATATATTACCCATCTAGTAGGACGACCAGTAGATAAAAGTATGTATACGCCTACCGTCGGTTTTCCGCTACTGCTACTAACTATGTGTAACGAACGCCATTATATGGTAGATTGGCAGCAAAGACGGACGGCTTTACGTGCCCCGCGAAGCACGGAGGAGGTCACCAATTATGGACAGCATGGGCACCCATTTAACATCCAGCAGAGCCAGCCGAAACTGCACCTAAAGTACCTATGTCCTCCTCCAAATAAATGCATTACTACTACCACTCAGCCCGTAAATGACCCACTCCTGAGTCAGGCCTCCTCCCATTGCAGGGAGGGTACTTAGCGTACTGTACCATGCTGGCCAGACGGGTTGGCACTTTTCCTTCTCTTGCCCTTGTCATTTCCTTTTGTCGGATCTTACTGTACTGTATGGAATAGAATAAGTGCAATAAGATGAATTTCATTATCTATTATTACATAATATTAATTAATGATTTCAATTCAAACCACGCTGATTGAAATCGCAAAGATTAGTTAACACGAGAGCGGAATGCTTAAGATCGAATATTCGGTTACAAAACG
This sequence comes from Clostera curtula, assembly GCA_905475355.2. Lineage (NCBI taxonomy): Eukaryota > Metazoa > Arthropoda > Insecta > Lepidoptera > Notodontidae > Clostera > Clostera curtula. The sequence goes on along the minus strand of FR997794.1, from coordinate 9,982,629 downwards.
ATTGATATACGTTACATGGTAATCGATCATTCGAGTATTACGCACGTGTGCTGTCACGTTTGGCATTCATTAGTGGCTGTAAACGGATAACGTACAACAGCCACTAATGAATTATCGAGGGGAGATTAATTAAACTCCAAATCGGCTTTGGAATTTTATTAGCAAGTTATATTATTCCCAAAAAAAGTATGGGGGGTTATGACCCCAACGATGTTTTCACGATGTTTTAAGGAGACAGACTCTTTTATGCTATTTACCGTTACGAACTTATAGTTTTTACTTTTAATAATATGCTAATGTAGATTTATTAATTAATAATAGATAGTAGCTATTATTAATAAAACTACATTAGTATTCGTGAAAATACATGGATTAAATTCCTATTCTAGTCTATTGGTCTATTATGTCTCATGATATTTCGCAATAGAGAGACAGAGATGTCTGAACTAAATCTGTTATCAACGAAACATATGTGATTAACATTTCAAAAGTGCTATAATCAGCGTGTGGCTATTGATTAGGGATAAATTGAGTCAATAGCCTAATATATCCTTGGGATGAGGTAGGAGGCGACTGAAGCAAATAGATAAGGCGACATCTCGCAAGAGAAGGGAATCTTGGCATGAAACGCTAAGCCTACCCGTCCGGCCAACATTACATATTACCTAAGCTTATTCTCTATTCAAATGGAGGATACCTTACTCACTAGTTACTTTCATTTACCGGTCGAAAATAATATTCAGAATTTTGCGAGGTAAATCATAAAAGAAGTCTTCTTTTTAGTTGAAAATCCTCATAGTTAGGGACTAGCCGGGGTATGTGGGACTTCAGGCGCGGTATTTTTTTTATCATTGTCTTGAATGCTTTTGACCCTAGGCTTGCGTGACGGAAAGCAACGCCAAGGTCTAAGATGAAGCAGGCATTCAAAGATATACCCTGTCAGGCATCGGCTCTCACATACACACGACGTCGCCCAGTAAAACTGCTTGGCGGACTTAGCTGCGAGGGTGGTAGCTAGCTGGATGGACCATTAGATCCAACGTGCCTACCCACTAAAACCAACGGCGTTCCTCGTCTCCCTGCTTCATGGCCGCGGGTTGCGCTCCCCAATGGGGAACTTGCGCCGCGACCTTGGGGCCTTGGGTCGCCTCGTTAAATTGAGCCCCAAGCTCCGAGGCGGTACCCTCTGCTAATAGGGGCCTATACATATACAGGCATATACAGAGTTGATATGACAGAGGGGCATTAAATTACACTACGTATACTATATGTGATTAGTATGAATTAAAACGGTAAAAAAAAACCCTTGATTTTTCATAGGGCGTGGAGGGGTAGTCTTAAACCTCACCAGGTATCACCAAGGGAGGGGTCAAAAATGTTAAAAAAACATCACGTGATTAATGGACAGCCCCTAAGGTTAATAAAACTAATAAACGATGCGTTAGGCACAAACATCTGTTAGGAAAGATACATCATGTTCAAATGAGGCAAAAATTTTAAAAATTATTTGCGGCTAAACTATTGCTCCAATTTAATTGATTTTTGGTACAGAGCCTGGAAATATTACCCAGTATAAGCAGTTAAAAAAATGCCCCTATGTCGTATCAACCCTGCATATATAGGGGCCTATACATATATGGGCCTTGACAGCCTCTAAAAGTAGCCGAAGAAATTGGCTATATCAGTTGCAGCTGAATAATATCAGTTTGCGTAATTAGTCTGTTCAGTCTTAAAAAAAATCATCCAACCGTTTAGAAGATTGCCACAAACAAATCGTCATTTTTAGTTACGATATTATTATACATCTAAAAGCGACTGAACAGCTTGTGATTCCGTCTTCTGTGGCAATTTAAATGTATTTAGTTATATGGCGCTGAAAATGTAGCAGCGACATCTTGACTGCCTCGTTGGTCTAGTGGTTAGATGTGCCGCCTTTGGATGAACGGATCCCGGGTTCGATTCCGGGGTCGGGCAAGTGTCTTTGTCTAAACCAGAGGCACTGGCTCGGAGTCTGGGTGTCATCTGTATATATAATATGTATTTACAAAAAAAATATGTATATAAGTAGTTTATCACCCATCTCGTTACCATAACACAAGCATTAAGTTGCATAGCTTGGGACGAGATGGCGTTGTGTGAAATGTCCAAGGATATTTATTTATTTATATCTGTTCAGAAAACAACTAAACCATTTCAAAGTCCCCACTATTATTGATATAAAATGTACGAGATGTCCAATTCACTTTGAATTGGTACCTTTGTAATACTTCAAATGAATGTAATAATACTAGTAGGTACGTGAATCCTAACTGATGGATGATACAGAGAAACAAAACTATTATGGGATTAATATATTTTACAAGAAAAAAAACGCGTATTGTCTCGATTAAGTGCGTCAAAGAGGCTATCAATCAAGTTCAAAAATTGAGCTTTAGGCGTAGGTACCCGTCCATCTCCTGCCCAATGTAACAAATCAGTAATGGATTACACTGGTATGTTTTCAACTAAAAATCCTATTTGTATGCAAGAACGAATGTTGGAAGTATCATGTCCAATAAACTAGTTTATAAGTTAAATATTTTTAAACTAGCACATTTTTCGTCTGCTGTTATGAGCATACGTGATGAAATATTTTTTATATTCTTCTAAGAGACAGGAAAGTCTTCGTGTCCCTCCGACACGGTGCAATTGCGACTAGCATTACTCTGTTATAAATACCTGACACTGATTGACTGTGTTGAATCTATGAATTAGCAAGCTCCGGTAAACGATGCAGCGACGACCTAGTTAAGATCGCCGGATATAATTAAAGACCAAGACTAGTTATTATAGCGGAATTGGCGTCCTTGGTCCGTCCAGCCCCTGTGACAGATTTAGTATACATTGTGTCACTGTCCATTTCATTCTGAGAGTGTCGTAAAAACCGACAAAAGGAAATGACAAGGCTGAAAACCTTGCCGCGAGAGAAGGAAAGATTTGAAACGAAACCCTGTGCCAACCCAACTGGCCAGCGTGGTTCAGTAGGATAATTAATAAATAAATATCCTTGGACATTTCACACAACGCCATCTCGTCCCAAGCTAAGCAACTTAATGCTTGTGTTATGGTAACGAGATGGATGATAAAATACTTATATACATTTGTTTTTTTGTAAATACATACATTTCATACATAGAAAAGACACCCAGACTCCGAGCCAGTGCCTCTGGTTTAGACAAAGACACTTGCCCGACCCCGGAATCGAACCCGGGACCCGTTGATCCAAAGGCGGCACATCTAACCACTAGACCAACGAGGCAGTCGATTACCCTTTCAGTGACGGCAGAAGGCCTGACTCAGTAGTGGGTAATTTATGTGCTGATTAGTAGTAGTAGTAGTAGGCCTTTATCCAGTAACATCATTTTGCTGAAATAATTTCTGTAATGATATAAATGCGGGTGACAGAACCGGCCTTTGTGGAGATTCTTGAGAGGCCTATGTACAGCAGTGGACGTCTTTTGGCTGAAATGATGATGATGATGATATTATAACAAATACAACGTATGTGTTTCAAATGTAGAGTTAGGACAGAAGTATTCTCACATTAGCCACTACTTAAGGTGGATGCTCCAGGGTAGCCCGCGAAATTCAAATTTTCTTACGTTTTCTGCAATTTGCAGGGCAGTGCTAGGTTGTATGATGATGAACATTTGATTCACGGTTGTAAGAAGTATGTAGTTACAGAGTTATAATCATCAAACTCATCAATACAACCCTCCAAGCTAATAAAGGTGCAAGAATGACTTTGACGTTGAAAAAGTTTTTCTTGCACCTTTATGAGCTTGGAGGCTTGTATTGATGATTTTGATGATTATAATTCTATAACTACATACGTCTTACAGCCGCGAATAACATTTTAATCAACATACAACCTAGCACTGACCTGCAAATTGCAAAAAACGTAAGAAAATTTGAATTTCGCGGGCTACCCTGGAGCATCCACCTTAACTTGATGAGGTTTACGAAGTTTCACGCAGGTGGACTGGCTCGGGACCGGAACAATATTGGTAGGTTTTAGTGGATAACCCGGCCGCACTTCACCACCTTCTCACGCTCGTGGACTCATACATACCCCCGGATCTATAAAAGGTTTCCTCCGCTATAAAAACAAAGTAGCCACATATACGGATAGACCCTTTTTTGTTTTTAAACTAAAAATTTAATTTATATGTGCAGAAATGGCGGGGCGTACAAAAAATATGGCTGTCACACACAATGGCGAAAGAAAAAGAGGCAGCGATTGAAATATAGAATTTTCAAATGGAAATGGATGTCGTGGAAACGAGGAACGAAGGTGTGTGACGGCAAATTTGTGAATGCCTGTCCCAGTTTCAGATTGGGATACACGCACTGAATTCGTTGGACCACTTTCATTTGGGTCATGAGTTTTTGGAACTGTTAGTCGTATTAAGAGCGTGATGTTTCATCTTCACCACGATATTGTATTTCCCTGATGCAAAAAAGGTTGTAAGTGCAACAAATCCTTTTATAACACGACAGCGTAGGAGATCAGCTGCATAATATTATTTTGCTTAAGGAATAGATTAAAATAATTAAGAAAAAATATACTTACACACTACCATTTGCGCACGCATGTAATTAATTTAACTAAAAAAGGACTGCAAGGGAGAAAAAATAATAAGATCTCTGTGTTACTTGCCAGTTCTTCTCAGCAGTGATCTTCCAAACTGGTGGTAGACGGTCGAACGTTTTATTGTAACTATGATTATGTTGACTATTTGTAAGTGTCTATCATACATAACTTAAATAAACAAAATAAATGTTTTGAATTTGAACTATATTGATGATGATATAAAGTATAATATTGATACTACTACTATTAATCAGCCCATAAATGACCCACTGCTGAGTCGGGCTTCCTCCCATCGCAAATAGCATTACTGAGCCTACTGTGCCTCGCCAGCTAGACGGATTGGCACAGAGTTTCGTTTCCAGGTTTCCTTCTCCTGCGGCTAGGATGCTACACTAGCGACATCCTTATGTATTCTAAATCCGACACCAAATGATGACTGATGATAATATTGATAATTTAGTGCAATACAAATTCTGATATAAGTTTATAGACCACGTTGCGACTTTTGAAGTAAGGCAGTCTACTGCCATGCACTTCAAAGCGGAACAATAAACTTCAGTGTTCTTTATAAAACTGATGCTTAAGTAACCTAATTGTGAAAAATCGAAAACCTATTTATGCGTGCGCTGCAAAAACGATTGACAATAGAACAAAATGAAGTACTACGAGTTTGTAGTCCGCGAGAGCACATATCTAACTATCATAGTTTAGTCACAATAACCACTTTTATATTCATAAAAAAATATGCATAGAGATAAGCACGGGTTCGAAGTCCACGCGAGCGAAGCCGCGCCCAAAAGCTAGTATTAAATAAGATGGTAATGGATTTAGCTCGGCAACTTTTCTCATTACTGCTATAATATTCGCTGTACCTGGAATAGAATTCCCGTGAAGTACAAAAGACAATGAATATGAAATGACAAGTTGCAACGTAAATCAAATTAATATGCGAGTTCTATATTCTGCCATGGAAACAAACAAATGGCCTCGTTAATCTAGGGGTTAGATGTGCCGCCTTTGGATCAACGGGTCCCGGGTTCGATTCCGGGGTCGGGCAAGTGTCTTTGTCTAAACCAGCGGCACTTGCTCGGAGTCTGGGTGTCACTTGTGCTTGTGAAATTACATGTTTGTAAACTGCCAACGCGACACAGGTTATACTTAGAGCAGAGGTTTAGTTTTTATAAAAAAAAAACATTTACGCCAACATGTATACATTTTAGCCAACTATTTTTATGTTGGTACGCTATTCTGCACGTCCGTTTGAAGTTGGTATTGCAGCCATCCCTATATACATGATCGACAAATACTACTACTATTCAGCCCCTAAATGAGCCACTGCTGAGTCGAGCCTCCTCCAATTACATGGAGGGTAATTAGCCTACAGTGCCACGCTGGCCAGACGGGGTGGCACAGGTTCTCGTATCATACTTTTCTTGTGGCTAGGTTATCGGCCTTGTCATTTCTTTTTGTCGGCTCTTATGACACCCAGGATTGAATGGGATGGTGACACTATGTATTCTAAACCCGTCACCACACATTTGAGTGCCTACTGACAAATGCTGGACGTTAATAGATAGAAGTTACACCGAGATGACGGTAGGTTTTTTTCAATTAGAGTTGTTGACCCCCGTGCACCGACGCTAAGCTGTGAATCTCAGGCGGTCTCTTGGGAAATCATAGACTAAAATCTACTCACAATACGTTTATTCGGGTCAAGATATGCTTACTGTGAACGTGGCATACCAACATTCTGAACTACCTTTACACACAAATAGTGACCCGCTCCGGCTTCTCTATGCCCTGTGCATATTTGAAGGTTTTTTATTTACATATTTTTTTCTACACCCTGTATCAGAAAACAATTTTAAATCGGTCATTTTGTTTTTGAATTAATTCGTTACAAACATAGCAATTTTGGACTTGAGAATCTACGATGACAGTGAGAATCTGCGTAAGGTTACGAACAGCAGCTGGATGCGTCAAGCTGATGACGGGGTGCTATGGCGTACATCCAGCGGTGGACTAGGGTGGGCTGACGTTGATGATGATACAAATTATAGAGAGCTAGAAACAATTTTATTGATTCACTTAAATCGACGTACATAAAATATAGTAGAACTACATCTCAGACTATTCTAGTCCCACTGCTGGGTCGGACCTCCTACAGTACAAGTTTTAAAATTATATGTATACCTACTAACAGTTGCTCACGAAGACCTTGGAGCATGGGTTAACTATTTCTCGAGTAACCCTATTTTCGGGGGATAAAAAAACCATATCACTTTCTAAATTGGCGGTGGTGTTGTCTAGCTAGTCACAACCTGCGCGAACGCCTTCGTAAAATTAGTGGCACTACAAAATTTCAAACTAACTGGTTAACAATTATCACTTGTACACAATTAAAACCCAACATGAGAATTAAAATTCTTATTCCGTGCGGTGACTGATTTAGAATTAGATAGATAGATAGATAACTCTTTATTGCACAATAATTAACAAGTAAGTTCTTACAGTATACACTCATAGAAGATCTGTACCATAGGCGGCCTTATCGCTAAACCCATACCATCCCGAGGGTGCGTAAGCGCAATGGAACGCTTTAACTAGATCACATAGCTGCAAGAGAAGAAAACCTTTAGACAAACTCTATGCCAACTTGTCTTGTCAGCATGGCTGAGCTCCGTCTATGAATTTGGGGAGGCCCAACGCCATTTACGGACTGAAACGATGACGAACGACCATGAGAATTATCAACTGGCTGGATAAAAATAATCTTTAGTTGCTTTCTTCTACCACTCATCGGCTCTAGTTAATGTTCAGTCACTTATACATGTATTAATTTTCATAGACAATAATGTTTATAGAGACAAGCCTTGTTGGTGGAGTGGTTGGATGTGCCGCCTTTGGTCACCAGTCCCCGGTTTACGGGGCGATCAAGTGTATTTGTGTTAACCACAGGTACTTGCTTTGTGTCTGGGTGTCATTTGTCTTCGTGAATTTCGTTTCTTATGTGTCCCCGCAATTCATGTAAAAAACTACTTAATTCTTGAATCATAATTTTTCCAGCTCCCTCGGATAGCAGCAGTACACAGCCATACCATAAAATATCTTAACGGATTAATAATTCTTGAGATTAGCGTTCAGTTCAAACAAACTGTGTATCTCATTAATATTATTAACAAGAAGAATTAATATAGGGATAGATCATCCCTAAATCGTCCGCGAACCAACTATGGACTAAAAAATATTCTTTAAGAAGGAGCCCAGTTACACAACAAACTGCCTAATGACATTAAGGAAATAAAATCATATAATTCTTCAAAAAATCAACATCTTGAAAGACTTCAGCAGATTTTAATTTTTCCGATGGCCATTGACATAATTTCTATCACAGGTATACGTAATAGAATACGTAATTGTTATATTTTAGTTTACCCACATTTTAATGCAGTTACACTCGTAGATTAATATTATATTTAAAAATCCATAATGTATTCCCATGTAAGTGAATTGTAGTCTTTTTGTGGAATAAATGTCTTACACCAGATTATTATAGATTGAGTAACCATAATAGTAAAACTAGATGTTTTTTTTTAATCTAATACAACATATGTGCGAAATGTTAGAACGTCAGTGTAAACATAAAAATGTGCTTAAATTGTTCCTCAAATTGAGACTTAACTAACAATGTCATTTCAAAGTCCAACTTCGTAATAAGTGAGCAATTATCATAAAATTCGTGGGCGGCTGAAAATAAAACATTCGTTGTTGGTTTATTTTGTCGAAGTGAAATTAATTGTTTTAGAAATGTAATCACCCTGTTTCGAGAGGTATTCTCAATTAACCTTTTTCCTACTTTAAAGCTCGACAAGATCTTGGATTAAAATCTTGTTTTGTTTGTGAAACGATGAAAATATCATGAGGAAAATAGCAATTCGATACTTTACTTTCACTGCCAATTTATTTTGTTGCTAAATATATATCCACAGTTAAATCCGGCGGAGATGTTCCAATGTCAATGTAGGGAAATCGCACTGTGGCTCGCTGGCCACACATTATAATTATCTTTATACATATATATAAAATTGGAGGTGTGTGTGCGATATTTCACTTTGCAGCCAAACCATCGCAGACGAATAGTAACTGTATGTGGCAATAGGTACAAGGCTCCCAGCGTGCACTATGGTGGTTGTAAGTCGATAATTTTATGGGTGTAAAAGATATAGGGGATGAAACATGTTAACTTTAAAAATGTGATACTATCATTGGTCTAAAATGGCCTGGATTGTTCTAGATTCCTACAATGACTAGATCTATAAAGAAAGTGCCTAGATTATAATCAATAATATATAAATATATATATATAATTATATTCGAATGAGAATGTTCTAGAAAATTCTAGATTTATCTGGGAAGTTCTAAAATCTACGTTTGGTAAATGATGACACAGCGAAAGGGGTATTCACAGCTAGTACCTACAATATAACATTACAACGGGTTACTAAATGATAGCTTTCAGTAACACTATGCCCTATGAAAACGACGATCGGCAAAGATACCGTTAATTAAAACGTAAGACTTCGTATTCCTAGTTCAAAACTCGTACGTCTAGTCTGGAGAGTAATTATACTAAATACTAAAAGCTACAAATGCTCCACGCGACTTGTGAAGTCAATATCAGTATAATTTCACGCATTAGGCATATTACTTATGTCACGTTTTGACGGTATGATAGGCAATTTACGTAATTGAAATTCAGGAATACTTGCTAACTATTATATTAGAATATTCGCTATACATCTGAGTATCTCATATACTTCTTAATACTGACTGATTTAGAATTCAAAGTGTCACTACCCCGTTACAGCCTGAGGGTTTTATTAGAGTCGACCAATAGAAATGATAATGCTGAAAAACTAGCCGAAAGAGAAGGAAAACTTGATACGAATTCCTGTGCACTGTGGTAGTGCGGTCTTCTTCATCCTCGTTCATACCCAATTTCATGGCGGTCAGCACCAGTGTGAAATTTGAGAATGGCCGCCGGCACACCGAGGCTTTAACGTGCCCTCCGAAGCATGGAGAAGGACAGATGTCACAAATTATAACCCCCTACCAATATCCACCAGATCGATCGAGTTCCACACTGTCCGTTAGGCTACGGCTTAGCAGCTTGGTAGGTACATTAAGGTAATTTTCCTGGATATGATTGGAATCCTAACACTCGCCTCACTCAGCCGTGGGCCTTTTAGGGATTGACGATGATATACAAAGATTCCACCAAAATTAAAAAGAAAATTCATTTAATTAAGTTGGCTCATTAAACTCTTTTGACAAGTCAATAAATAAAATTCCATTTAAAACATACCATTTAAATTGAAAATTAACAGTTACCAGCGATTGAGATGTACAGAGAAGAGCCGGCAGGAAACTGTACTTGCTTTTTTAGATCGCCATTTTAGGTACAAGGCTGGGATAAAACACATGTGCGAGACCAAAGCGGCGCAATAGTCGTAGAGGGCCAAATATCAGGAACATCTAGTCAATAATAGTAACCAATAATAAACCTATTCCTGTTTACTACATCGTTATTAGAACAATAAAAACAATACAATCTCGTAAAACTACTGTTACTAGAAAATATCATAAAACAACAACCATCTAGAATAATGGATCTTTTGGAACTTCTTAATACCTGAGCATGGGATAGAAAGTTACGCTTTAGGACACCACTACAACCCCACGTTAATTATTACTCACTCCGGTATTTTAGTGTTACTAACGGTACTTAATTACGTAACTAAAGTTATTTATGAGTGACTTTTAGCTACAACTCTTGCTATCTTATGGTGAATGTTCCAGGGTAGCCCGCGAAATTCAAATTTTCTTACGTTTTTTGCAATTTGCAGGTCAGTGCTAGGTTGTATGTTGATTAAAATGTTATTCGCGGCGTTAAACGTATGTAGTTAAAGAATTATAATCATCAAAATCATCAATACAACCCTCCAAGCTCATAAAGGTGCAAGTATGACCTAGAGCGTGAAAAAGTTTTTCTAAAGAAGCTGATGACACAATGAGTAACTTTTTTTAGATTAGCTTCGTCCCGCGGCTTCTCCCTTGGTTCAACAATAAGTAAGCGCGGGCGAAACCGCGGGGCGCAACTAGTGGTATATAAAAGGGATTTAATTTTGTGGAGATTATCCAGGGAAGCCATACGAAATGTTTTGTTAATATAGTATCGACTCTTTACGGGTAATTGGTCCACACGCTCTCATTTGGATAACGGTAAGTGATTTGTGACGTCATCACTCATGCTGGCTCGATGGATACAAGTAAATTGGCTTCAGTGCAGACTCACCCTCACCGTTTAAACATTTCGGACATGTTTGATTGAAGACGATTTACATATACATATATCGCTGTACTATTTTGGATTGCAATTGTTAATCATATTTCATTACTGTTTTTACTGGTAACCCTTTTTATATGAAACATATATAAATAAAATATGGAAATACGCATATTAATATGTAAAACTGCCCTACAACAAAGAATTAGCTATTTAGGTCAAACAAAGCGCATCATTGTAGAAATAGAGCGATTTTTTTTAAGGAATACAATATTTAACTGAGAAAATAACAAAATATTTTAGGTGTATCCACCGGCACAAACAATATAATTTACGAATTTCGTTGTTTGCGTGCTATAACAAATTTATTTTCAAGTAAATGTAATTAAGCCATTAATTAAGCTCGTTGAAATTATGTGCCCTAAGTCAATATATACGACCAATATGTTTTTTTTTCTAATACTACAAATCATTTTTGTCTTTCACAGATCGAAAGTATTATCGACTAAAATAATCTGTAGGTACCTACTATCTCCTTTCAAAATGTAACCCGTACACAATGGCCAATTAAACAGCTGAATTGTTATAGGAGACAAGATTAAGGTTTCAGTTGTCATACTTGTCATATAAAAAAGACAATGAGCCCATTTTATTTCAAGGCAATAACCTAAGCCGTCCTACCTTAAACGTGTGTATAACTACTGAAATATTATTTCCAGGGCGTGTGTTTACCCAACTAATACCCTCGCGACTAGTTGTATGTGGTACGAATTGACGTAACAAGAAACCAGCTGTCGATAATGGTGTTGTACATAAACGTGTGCTTCGCCGAAAATGACGCGAGCGACCTCTAGCTCCCTCGTTGAGCGAGCGATATTGCGCGACAAACAAGATTTTTTCCCTAAACGTTCGTTTTATCTTATAGAAATTAGAAATAATGTAAGTACCTACGCGATGTTTAAAAATTATTTACTTGTCCGATTAGGTATTTTCTTTATTAGAGGGACTATTCTAGAGGGAGACTCTCTGGAACTAAAATATATTATGTAACCAAACCATATCTCATAATGGTTGTGTAGAACTACGTCAAAAAAGAAAAAAAACTTCTCGGTAACAGGGAGAATTCTTGTATAAACCTTTTATCAGAATACAGTATTATTACCATTACAGCCCTTAATACTCATTGTTGATATACCCTCTTCCAGTTACATGGAGGGAAATCTTATTTATTGTCAAGACAACTGGCACAAAGTATTCGGAATATTCTAAAACCTTAGATAAATACAAATAACATTAAATACATAAATTAAAGAAACAAACTTCTTAAAGGAAAGATTATTGTAATCAGTACCTACTTCTCACTTAGCATTGTTTCTCTCAAGCTAAAGAAAACAAAGCTTTTACGGAGTTTTATTGACTAAATAGCTATAAAGAAAGGCGTCAATTGTGAGGGAACCAGTGAAAAGAATAATAATGGGTATTCAAATGTAAATAACAGCCTCATTTTCTTGGCCACTAAAGAAATAAGACCAGAACGTTGTCAAAGTAGCTTCGTGGCTGCTGATTCGAAATTCTAACCGGTCGAGGTATGTCAATTCATTCTTAAACTTATCAATTTTGGGGCTGGTTGTGATTGCACTCTATGCTGCACTCACACTATCTGTATTGTATTTTCATTGGAAACAATATAGGAGTAAAACCTCAACAAAATCAAATACGTTCATCTAACTGGACAACAAGGAATGTTTGTACATCTAAAAACTAGGATTTCTGGTTGGTTTAGATTTCTCCAGAATCCTTGAGACGCGAATGTTTTTCTGCCTCTTTAAAGACATATTGATAGGGTATTATTTTTAAGCAGAACTTCTAATATGGGTGAAATAAAACCGTAGCCATCCGACCTTAGCAGTGCTTCTTAAACGTGCCGAAATATAATGCAGTAAGCACCTGCCATCAGACAAATTCACGTTATTTTTATAGTAAAAAATCTAGACTAAAACAATAACGGATAATGGTATTTTTTCTTAAATTAATCAATTGTATACATTTTATAATAGCAACATTATTGACAAACATACATTACCCTAAACACACACACACAAAAACATCGACCATTCTATTACCTTCCAGAAGCATAAATACGCCGTAATTCTATTGACAAACAACATCAAAAGGGGCCCTCTCATGAATATTAAAATCGCATTAGAAGTTTATACGAGCTCTTAACTACATCCCTCAGATCAACAAGTCAAGCAACCGATCAAGACGAGGCCTTTTCAACCTTGAACGAAAAATAAATTGGAAATTCACCGTCACGCTCATAATATTTTGACGGTAACTGGGCGTAAACAATTTTCTTGCCAAATTTGGGCCATCGAAATATTCTAACTACTCAATTAGGGATAACGTCTGATTAAGGCTGTCTCGGGTTTCAGAATGAGCCACGAAATATGAAGTAACTCTTTCCCTCCATCAAATAGGAGGAGACCCACCCGTGCGAAGAAGTTAAATTGGAGCAATAGTTTAGCCGCAAATGATTTTTTAAATGTTTGCCTCATTTGAACATGATGTATCTTTCCTAACTAACACATCGTTTATTAACCTTAGGGGCTATCCATTAATCATGTGATGTTTTTTTAACATTTTTTAACCCCTCCCTCCCTCTTGGTGATACCTGGTGAGCTTTAAGACTACCCCTCCACCCCCCATGAAAAATCACGTGTATTTTTTGTACCTTTTCGAATTCATACTAATCACATATAGTATACGTAGTGTAATTTAATGCCCCTCTGTCATATCAACTCTGTTTATTTTACTCATTTGATAAATCCAGTAAGTGCCACAAAATAAACGTATTCATCTAAAGGCTTATCAACTTAGACCTTTAAGTACCGCATCAATGAATCACGTTTCCTTCAATTAAGTTATATGTATGTATGCTAGTAAGTAAGGAGCAAACACGTAATAAGATGATGCAGAGAGAATTGTTGTTATCGCTACGCATTTGTAAGCTCTACCCACACACTTACAACAGTATCCTTATTTGCTATATGGACATATTACGTCAAATGATCGTACATCGAAACTAACACATTAGACAGTCACCTCGTAGGTACACAAGACACACAAGAAAGGAATAAGTTGATAATGTTATCATTAAGTTGATATGACACATAATCCAATACCACACTGATTATTTAGGCACACGGATTTAAAATACATAGTGTCACCACAGCGTCGCTTTTATCGCAGCAGATAAAAGGAAATTACAAGGACGAATCCCTAGCTGCAAGAGAAACAAAACGTGCCCGCTACTAATACCGTCGATGTAATTGGAGGAGGCAGCAGTGGGTCATCCGTAGGCCGAGTAGAGTAGACACACGGCTTATGACTGATCCAGTCAATAATAACACGGCAGCAGTCTATGACACGGGAACAAATCCTTTTGCAAAATAATACTGATATTCAATTTTTCCATTTGACTTTTTCAACGCCAATCCACTCACTTTGATATTGGAACCCTTTGTCCCAGGTCTATGCTGCGTTATATTTAAAAAATAGCGCAGTAAAGAGAATATTGCGTTCAGCAAATAGTACAACTCGCTTTCCTTTGTAAAGTTACGTAGAGACACGTACTTGTTTATGAATTCTTTTGTTTTTTCGGTTTTATGATAGGGAAAAAATACATGTGTGTTTTATAATTTCATAATATGCATTAAAGCACACCGCTTGGAAACATATTATTATTTAGCGTAGAAGACATTTCTTTGCTTACGCGGTTAAGTATTTAGTAATACATGTTATGACACAACTGTTATTTTATTCACTATTAAGTCTAGTAAATTCAACCATAGTTAATTTAAAGTTTAAGTGCTAATTGCACTGGACTAAGAACTTTCGGAAGCAATAAATTGATGATTTCATGAGAATCGGTCAAGCCGTTTCGGAGGAGTATGGGAACGAACATTGTGATACGAGGATTTTATATATTAGACTAGCGACCCACCCCGGCTTCGTATGGGTGCAATTATGCATGTATTATACATATAAACATTCCTCTTGAATCACTCTACCTATCTATTACAACAAACCGCGTCAAAATCCGTTGCGTAGTTTTAAAGATTTAAGCATACATAGGGACGGACAGACGACAGCGACTTTGTTTTATACTATGTAGTGATATTAAATGCTGACCATCGAGCTGACCTCGCCAGAATCCCTCAAATTGGCATAATATGTGCTCAGAATACACCCCCTTATCGATCCTTCATAATTCCCAAACTACATAATTTTATGGATTCTTTTTCCATTAATTTCCGTAATTGCCCTGGACTATTTAAAGGACCAAAGACTTTAACAATAAACAAAAGAATTGATAAACTGTATAATGCCGGCCGAAAATAAATTAAAAAAAGGGATGCCACGGCCTTCGCTTCTTTCTATTTGTTCTTGGGGTCATTCGTGATTTAACGAAATACAAGTTTGGGTGATTTTTAAATAGTAAAAATGTGAAAGCGATCGAATAAAAGCCACTGTTCTTGAATTTATCCAACAGTTGCGGATATTCATAATTCGACCAAAAGCTACGGCGCGGCGTTAAGGTGAATGTTCCAGGGTAGGCCGCGAAATTCAAATTTTCGTACGCTTTTTGCAATTTGCAGGTCAGTGCTAGGTTGTATGTTGATTAAAATGTCATTCGTGGCTTTAAGACGTATGTAGTTATAGAATTATAATCATCAAAATCATCAATACAACCCTCCAAGCTCATAAAGTTGCAAGTAAAACTTTTGAGCTTGCTTTACGTCTTACTGCCGCGAATAACATTTTAATCAACATACAACCTAGCACTACCTGCAAATTGCAAAAAAACGTAAGAAAATATGAATTTCGCGGGCTACCCTGGAACATTCACCTTAACCTGTAAAATAACCGTAATGCTTTGTAAATAGATCGTAGCCGGATATTACGGAATGTAATTAATTGGTCTGCATGTTATGGAACGGCTCAGCCAGATTTGTTTCTTCAGGCTCAGATGTTGTTATATGGGTGTCCTTAATTTATAACATCGGACCATCCCCATGTCGTGGAGGGTATGAAAAGCCTTCGGCATTGTTATCTCCTTTTGTCAGCTCTTACGACACCCTCAGGGTGGTATGGGATGGTAACGCTACCTATTCTAAATCCGGTACCACACATAGACGTAATCTAATAAGCGCTCAGTGAATCACAAAACACTATTCCTTTTTTTTGGGTTGTGAGGCAAATGGCTGCAACTAAGCTTCAATGCCATTGGATATGGCGCTAGTGTTCAGTTGAAGCCAAATCAGTGAAATGTCGGAGGACAGGAACCAAAGTACAAGCAAATGTCCTCAAAATGTGTGGCGTGACGTGTGGCGGGTCGACCACTTCCCTTTGATATGGTTGAGGAGATCGATGGCTGCACACGCGTTATGCTTGTGAATAGGTGCCGCTGTTTGGGGTTGGTCGGCTCACTGGATTCAAGACTTGTAATATCAGTTTTTAATTATTCAGTAAATTCTATTTTTTTATTATAAGACTAGCTGACCCGACAGACGTTGTCCTGTCTGAACTATGAATATTGAATTCGAATTGGAATAATTAATAATAAATTAATATACCGCCTTTTCTTATCGATTCCAATCCCTTATTTAATGTAATTAAAAAAGAAAAAATGTAATTATGCCAAAAATAGGGAACCGTCGGGACGAACGTCAAATGTTTGACAGGTAACAGTTTGTATTAGTCTAAGATCCCACTGCAGGATGACTACGCTCATCTGTTACATGCTAAAAACCATTTTTTTATGTTTATTTATGATTAGGAGAATATATATCTACCAGGTTGCCTATCAAAAATTGGCCGCAAGTATCTTTGAATAAATGTTGAATTTTTGATTTTTGGTAGAGAATTACGTTCACTTGTTATATCAATAAAAAAAGGTCTACAGCATGGCAATTTATATAAAGATTCTAAAAAATCACGGTTGCCCTTCCTCGCTTGGCCGCAAGTCTTGGCAACCAGGGTGTAAACAGGTATGATTTCGACACGTTTATACGTTCATAACGTATATTTATTAATCATATATCAAATTAAAGCTATTTTTTTTCTATGAATTATGATAAATGGTTGCTTAATTAAATCCGGCCGCAAATAAGGGTTGCCGGCTGCTAAAGATGATACATATTTAAGGTAGAGTGAAAGAGAGTTAGCGCGTAACATCATTTGTCAGTAGCGGTGGGCTGTAGCGGCATTTTCGGTTAGCGAAACGAAACTAGTTATCAAATGTCAATAGCGGCTTTTGAAACGCGCTATTTCAGTAGCTAGTTATCGAGCAATAGCGGGTTTTGTTTCGCAGTTATTTAATATGCGCACGAACGAGCTAGCGTCGCGATTAATGTTTCAGTAATTACGACTTTATTTGTAATTTATCTTTAAGGATAAGATATGTTGGCTTTTTAATATAATATTAATAATATTTTACAGACAACTAAAATAAATTAATACTACAAAAACAAACAATATGTAACTAATTAATGAAAGTATAAATTGAAAATAATATTTTTTAATAAAGACTAGATTTTCAATTTTTTTTAATTTTTTTTTTTTTACTAAGTTTGTGCAAAATTATGATTGATATTCTATTTCGATTAAACCGATGTTTGCGCTGACAGCTATCGCGGCTATCCAGCTATCGCGGCTATCCGGCTATCCAGCTATCGCGGCACGCAGCGCGCCGTAGTTGCCGAGCGGTACGAAGTAAAACGAATATTGCCGAACGTTTTGTGATTTGTGTTCGTGATCGGGAAGACGTGATTGAGTTATTAGATGTTAGCAGGTTATTGCAGTACCGCGAAACTAGCTAACCGCTATTGTGCCGATAGATAGTTTCAATAACCGGTTACGTTGCGCAACGACCATCGCTATTTGTCAGACGAGAATAGCGATTGCCGGCTGTCCGATGCTTTTAAGCCATTGCGCATGCGTCGAATGCTAGTGTTCTCGACCACTGATTTAAACACTAAAAAAATAAAACCAAGGTTACTTGTGTAAAAGATTTTTTTATTGTGAAAGAAAGAACGATTCAGTCAATCTAAATTACGCGTCACGTTGGTTGTCCGCGATGGTCTCCTAAACTACTCAACGGCTTTTCATCAAATTAACACACCGTGTGCAGTTTGATCCAACTTGAAAGATTTATATTGATAGCTTACATCTCAATTTATAGTCGCAATATTTTTCGGTCACAATTATATGTCAGCTCCAAAGTATTCTAACAGATGGCGATATCTGTTGACTGGATTGAGTAAGTATGCAATAGTTGGCGATGTATGTTAATATTAAATGTAATATAACAACGACCTTAGCCACAGCAACGCGTGGCGGGTCTGCTAGTAAATATAATAATCTTCGTTTTTTCTATAACTATAATACATAACATATTAGTCTTAAGTTCAATTCAAATTTTACTTACGGTTTGTGTTTTGCAAAGAAATCTTCAAATTCTTTTTTATCTTTTTGCCTTAGAACTGAAACTTTTTTTAAACACTGTGAATGATATCCAAAGTCATTAGTAGATTCAATTGTTATTAAAAGATCATGATATTTATATTTTTTTTTACGACGAAAAAATATCATTAGCGATCACTTTTTGAATGATGCATTATTAAAATCGAGTACCTTGCATTTTTCGTTACACAAAAAACACGACTTCATCTTTATGAATTTTATTTTACGTACATTTTTTTTTTAGTTGCGCATCTAAAACAACCATGATAATTTAAATTGTGGTTTGATATTTATAAAACGGTTTAAATGTTATATTAAAAATATTCTAATTCTTCTTCTTCTTCTTCTTCTTCTTCTGCCTGGCGTTAATGTGGTTTAAGACATTTATTTCCCCTAAAGAACACAGTTCACTTAGCCATTCCCAGCCATTGCCAGGGATGATTGGACTGACTCGTCTTGCCCATTTAGTATTTGACTGAGGTTGGTTTTACGCGGGGCGACCAGCTGTCTGACCTCCACAACCTTACGAGAGGGAAACCAGGTTCGCCAGAGGCTCGCCCGTCGGACAGCCGGCAATCGCTATTCTCGTCTGACAAATGATGTTACGCGCTAACTCTCTTTCACTCTACCTTAAATATGTATCATCTTTAGCAGCCGGCAACCCTTATTTGCGGCCGGATTTAATTAAGCAACCATATATCATAATTCATAGAAAAAAAAAAGCTTTAATTTGATATATGATTAATAAATATACGTTATGAACGTATAAACGTGTCGAAATTATACCTGTTTACACCCTGGTTGCCAAGACTTGCGGCCAAGCGAGGAAGGGCAACCGTGATTTTTTAGAATCTTTATATAAATTGCCATGCTGTAGACCTTTTTTTATTGATATAACAAGTGAACGTAATTCTTTTCCAAAAATCAAAAATTCAGAATTTTTTGCAAAGATACTTGCGGCCAATTTTGGATAGGCAACCTGGTAGATATATATTCTCCTAATCGTAAATAAACATAAAAAAATGGTTTTTAGCATGTAACAGATGAGCGTAGTCATCCTGCAGTGGGATCTTAGACTATATGGGAAAGTAAAATGGTTGTTTTTATTATTTTACTTACAATATCAATGTTTTCTCTAGACTCTTAAACCTTCCCTGGACTCACACGAATATTTCAAGACCAAAATTAGCCAAATCGCTCCAGCCGTTTTCGAGTTTTAGCGAGACTAACGAACAGCTATTCATTTTTATATATAGAGATTCATATATCAGTTGAGCGCCTTTCGGAACCGAACGAAACTAGTTAGTTTTATGTACAAGGACATTGTAATGTGGCGTTTAAAAAAAAGACAAGCCCACCGAGTTTCTTCCGCCAGGTCTTCTCGGTTGGTGCCACGTTTCGACCTGGTAGTAGTATTATAAAAATTATGTAACCGCTGACGATTGTGAACGCCATAACTGGTTTATACAATAAAGCATTTTTCTATTCTATTCAATGTACAAGGTGTATGCCTTGCCTTGTCAACCCGTCCAAAGCAATCATTGAACACTACAGTGCAATCATTGAAGGCTAGTCCACATCAATTAATATCCTCGCTGTACATCAAAGTAGCTGGACGTCAATGATAAAGTGTCAAAATGTCCAAGGATATTTATTTATTATATTTATATTTATACCTATGTTGGTTCGCAAACCTCGTTAGCAGACGCAAATGAAGCCTTCACATGAGAACTGAGCTTAAGATATTCAGTGAACCAAACTTGACCAATCACCTCCGGTGTGTCGCAGTATAGTTAGTGCTGTTGCACAATCGTTTTGATTGACAATTAGATTCTTGATTAATATCCTCAGGCGTACGCGTGGTTCGCTTCACAATTCGTATATTTATTTTAGGTACCATATTCGACGCAAGCTGCTTGTTCTTTTCTTGTTATTTTTAAAAACACAAAAGCTCTGCATATTACCTGTATCGCGGGGCCAGTTTACAAACATGTAATTCACGAACACCAATGACACGCAGGTGTAAAGCAAGGGCCTCTGGTTTACACAAAGGCACTTGCCCGACCCTGGAATCGAACCAGGGATCCAAAGGCAGCACATCCAACCTCTCATCAACATCAACAAAGCACTCGGGGCTGCCAGTGGATTTCTTCGCGTGTATCTAAATAAGGGTTTTTGAATTTTCGTTCGCGTAATTGTGATTGAGAACAAACCACACTTCGTTCCATATAATAATTGATGTCGCTGCTAACAATTCCAAACCCGATACAGAAATTAACAAAAGACTCCAAAGTGAGGATTTTTATTTTTAAAGTATTTTACATCACATTATTTTAAAATGTTCATATTTTTTACAATGTATGCACCATCAAGCATTTTTAGAATACTTGTCAAACAATACATACAGTTAACAGCCAACATCAATCGCAAACAAATAGTTATGTGATATTAAAATAATAAATAAACTTTAAATAATTACTGGCTTAAATAAAAAATTAAAATATTCATCTTGTGAAAAAAATTCTGCCACAATTCCACTTCGCTAATGATAGCGAAGATTATATTATAGATTATTAAACGCTGAGGACTGAAGAAACAAAAGAAATGACAGAAATAAGTAGTAGCAAAACCGTAGTCTATTTCATAGATTTGTGATTTTATTAACACCTATGGTTGGCATTGGCTCTATAAAAATGATTTGATGTTTATTAGTCTTACAAAAACTTGATAAGACAGTGGAAAAGATAACTTAACCTTGAAACAGATCTAAAATTGCAATAAAGATTTCTATAGCGAGAAAAAATAGCAAACTGTTCGTTAGTCGACGAAAAAAACGACATTGAAGTAAAAGTTTACACTTAGGACCGCTATATATAGAGATGAGTAAAAATCTACAATCAAACCCGGAGAAGATTCGTTGGACACAAAAGCAACATTTTGTCAGAACTTACAAAAACTTCTGCCCAAAACAAAACAATATCACCAGAATGAAGCCATCGGGAAACAATAAAAATAGGTTTATTTGATTTCAATACTGGGCTTTCACGAAGTTTTGAAAGTCGGTATTTTCCTCACATAGCTATATCCAAAAAATATATGAGAAGGTGACAGAGTTTGTAGAAGTACATTCCTTCTGTGCCTCGGTGACCAGACCAACCCGTTCAGAGGGTTTGTATCAAGTTTTCTCTCGACGCTCGGTTAGGTATATTCCTTTATTGCCTCTTACGGCTGTTGACATTATGTATTCTATAGCCGTTATCCTATTATCGTGTCACGTGTCTTTAACTGTTAGTTTCATTTTACTAGTTTAGTTATGTTACAGCCACTATTTAGGGCACTGTATTTTATTCGGTTATAAATAGTTTTTTATGTTTGTTACCGGCTAATTCAGTTATTTACCGATTCGGTCGATTCTTTTTTGTTAAGTATA
Organism: Clostera curtula; assembly: GCA_905475355.2. Classification (NCBI taxonomy): domain Eukaryota; kingdom Metazoa; phylum Arthropoda; class Insecta; order Lepidoptera; family Notodontidae; genus Clostera; species Clostera curtula. Next base: position 9,960,693 of record FR997794.1, on the reverse strand, counting down.
ACACTAAGTTATTAATAAATTGTTATGTGTGTTATTTTAAAACAATTTTATAGGAATTCAATCCCCTTACAAAGCTTACATTTGATATTGAAAAATTAAAACTTTTTACTGAAAACGTTTTCATTGTTTATATTTTTTTCAGCTCATGTCTGACTTATACTATTATGTCGTCTCTCCACCAACACGAGAAGATAAGTAACAGTAGTAAGTAAAAGTTATTTAATCATGAAACTGTACCTGACGAAGCGTCGCAATGTTGCCAGACTAATGCAATTAAAATTATTTATATTAATTTCAGAGCCTCAACAGCTACCAAGTTGCTAAATGTTCTAAGTTATGTCGTTGAATGTGATATAACTTGAACGAATCTGTAACTAAAAGTGTATTGATTACGACAAACATAACAAGAAACATGTATTTGCATTATATTAACGACTAAATTGTTTATGTATGTATTTTTTTTATTCGAAATCTATAGAAGAATCCGCTAAAAAAATTTATTCTTTCGAACTACTTAAAACAAAGCAGGTTAGTTACGACACCATATATAATTCAACGACAGACCTACGATTAAATATGAAAAAAACATGATCATTTTATTATTACTCTACCCTTAAGCCGAGACAACTCTAGTCTAGTATAAATAAACAAACGATGTGAAATGTAGTTTATAAAACAGAGAACGTGCTATGCCCGAAAATACCCATTAGCAAATATTTTAAGTAAAACAACGGTCGCTGGCACACGACCAGGGCTTATTTACCAGGACTTACTGCGAGACACTTGGCGTTGCCCCAGATAGACTGGCGCATCCCATTTCTTTTTTTTTTCGTCGGGAATCCTCATGGATACCCTTATGTGGGACTCCGGGGCATGTAGAGATGGTAAATTGCGCACCAACCTATGATTCCAGATGTTCAACCTTAACGTATATCAAAACTAACAGCAAGATAAGATTAAATCATCGCCGATCGCCGTCGGTTTTAGTGGGTAGATCGGGGCGCAATTTACCATCTCTACGCGCCCCGGAGTCCCACATACCCCGGCCAGTCCCAACGGCCGGGAATCAATGAGGATCTCCGACGTAAAAAAGAAAAAAAAAGGTTTCATATCAAGTTTTCCTTCTCTTGCGGCTAGGTTTTAGACCATGTCATTTCCTTTCGTCGTCTCTTACGACACCCTCAGGGTGAAATGGGGTGGTGACACTATGTATTCTACATCCACATGGACATCATAGTTGTATTTTAATCTATTTCAAAGAATTATATATTTTTTTTCTATATAATTATTATTCTAACATCTAATGTGACACCATCCAAACAGCTAAATTTAATATAATGGAACAAAATAAAAAACTTGCGGGCACAGTATATGTATATTAGCCAGCTTACATACATCGGCACCCAAGTTTCGAAGCAGCACAATCTTGTACCTAAAACTTTTACACTTTTCTTACGAAAGCTTTAACCGAAAGTCGCGTAAACTCATGCTTTATCTTCGAGGGGATCTTCTGAGCTTTCACGTTTTGATAACACATGCCATCATTTTTCCTTGCGCTATCAACGCGTTGGAACAAACTGCGAATAATTTAGTGAATGATCATAAACAGATTACCTACGCTGCAGCTTCAGTCTTCTTCTTCTACCTGGCGTTAATCCCGGCTATTGCCAGGGTCCGCCTTCCGACTGAGCTTCCTCCACTTTGGCCGATCTTCAACGTCCTTTTCAGTTAGGCCATTGGCTCTCATGTCGGATTTGACGACGTCCAGCCAGCGCTTACGAGGTCGACCACGGGACCTAGCCCCAAGGACAGCCATATTCATGCATCTTCGACCAACGTACTCCATAGGGCGGTGCATGCTGTGGCCATCGCAGACGACATTCTTGCAGTTTTTCCATTGCATTACAGTTAGTGTTGACTTACCGGACTAAGGGGGTCTTCTAAGCGGCTGAGAGTAACTCACCGTACAAAGATAAGAACTATGCTAGTTACTCTGAGTAATAAATCAGAAAATTCACAGAAGAACAAGAGCGACCGACATAACTTCAAGGATTGCACAGCTAAAGAGGCAGTGGGCAGGTAACGTAGCCCGAAGAAATAGGCTGTTGGGGCAAAAAACTCCAGGAGTGGTGACCACGTTTAAAAATGTTAAATGTGGGACAACATCTATATTACTTCTACTTACTTCTCAGCCTACAAATACTGCACCCACTGCTGAGTTGGACCTCCTCCAAATATATGGAGGGTAATTAGCCTAGTGCCACGCTGGCTGGACGGGTTTCGTATCAAGTTTTCCTTCTGTCACGGTTATCGTTATCGGCCTTGTCATTTTCTTTTGTCGGCTCTTACGAACCCCTCAGGATGGAATGGGGTGGTGACACTATTTATTCTAATCTAATCTGATATTGATGTTTGCCAAACAGCTGCAGCAACTAAAGAAAATCTCATTGCAGGAAACCTAGTCGTAAATGAAGGTAAACTTGAAACCAAACCCTGTGCCAACCCGTCTGGCCAGCGTGGCACAGTAGGCTAATTTCCCTCCTGTAGCCAGAAGAGGCCCGGTTTAGCAATAGGTCTTTTTAGAGATAAGAGGTAATCACCTGCATTAAATTTAAAAAAAGTTCACCAATAAAACCATTTGTGTTTGTTCAATTGTGTCTTAATCCACTACCATCACCGACTTAATCGACCAATTTTTTTACGAAAACTACCTGAAGATTATATTTTTACAACTATCTATTTAATTTAATTTTCAATAACCTGTAATCTAAGCGCACTAATAAAGAAAGGCAATTTAAAATCAATAACACTAAAAAAGGCAATTGCGAAACTCGTAAACGCGAATTACAATTTCAGCTAAGGCTAGTGCACGAACGACGTTTTTTTCATCCGTGATTTGAATGCCTTTGACCCTAGGGTACTGCCCAACCTTGGGGGCCCGAACGTCTCCTGTAGGAGGCTATACACAGGGGTCGTGCGGTCGATGGCCCTATATGGGTCACCCATATGGGCGGAATCTCTGACGGCCCGTAACGTTGCCCTGCTGCGAAGACCGCAGCAGGTGATGGCCGTCAGGGTAATAAGGGGGTACCGCACGACCTCCTTCGAAGCAGCAAGCCTCCTGGCCGGGCTGCCCCCGTGGGAGCTCGAGGCTAAAGCCCTCGCCTCCCTGTATAAGTGGCGAGTGGCAGAGGTGGCGCAGGGGCGGCGTCCCCTTCCTAGGGATGTGGAGGAGCGACGGATCGAGCTGCGTGCTACGGTCCGCCAAGAGTGGGGGGAACGGCTGGCGAGCCCTAGTGCGGGGCACGCAATCGTAGAAGCCATTCGTCCCGTATTGGACGAATGGCTGGAGAGGAGGCATGGTGCACTGTCCTTCCGGCTGACGCAGGTTTTGTCCGGGCACGGGTGCTTTGGAAAGTACCTGTGCCGCATTGGCCGGGAGGAGACTCCGGGGTGTCACCACTGCGCGGATGGTGCTGAGGACTCCGCGCAGCATACCCTGGAGGTGTGCCGTGCGTGGGATAGGCCGCGACGTGACTTAGTCGGCGTTGTGGGGAGCCTCTCGCTGCCGGATCTCGTTAGATCCATGGTCCGGAGCGAGAGGGCTTGGAGGGAGACGGCCTCATTCTGTGAAGCCGTCATGACTGCCAAGGAGGAGGCGGAACGGGCCAGAGAGTTGGCCTCCCAGCGCCCAAATCGCCAGCGCCGCAACAGGCGCCGGAGGGCGTTGGCTGACCTCCGCCCGCCGTAAGTGGGCCTGCGGGCGATAGGCCTGGGGAGTCCGTCGCCTGCGCAAAACAGGCCCCGGGAGGACAGCGCGCCGCGATTCGCGTGCGCCCCCAGCGGTGGAATGGGGGAGGGCAATACAGAGCCCCCCTCATAATCGGAGGGGCCCGCCTTGGAGCGTGGGGCTCCACTAGCTTTATAAGAGGCGGGCCAAGGCCCCCAGGGCCACGGAGCATGCTCCCGTAATGGGAGTGAATCCCGTGGCCCTGGTTTGGGCAGACGAGGATCGCCGTCGGTTTTAGTGGGTAGGTCGGGGCGCAATTCACCATCTCTACGCGCCCCGGAGTCCCACATACCCCGGCTAGTTCCCAACGGCCGGGAATCCATGAGGATCTCCGACGTAAAAAAAAAAAAAAAAAAAAAAAAAAAAAAAAAAAAAAAAAAAAAAAAAAAGGGTTGCGTGATGGATAACAACGCAACGGTCTAACATGGAGCAGACAATTCAAGGAAATGCCCTGTCGGGCACCGGCTCTCACATACACACGTCGAAACACAGTAAACCTTACGGCCGGACTTAGATGTGAGGGTGTTAGCTAGCCGGGCGGACCATTAGATCCTACCAAGCGTGCTGGGTTTTGTTGACTTTCACAACACGCGTTATTTCCCAGCGTGTGGGTTTTATTGAAGTGACAACCTTTGTTAATAATACTACTCAGCCCATACACGACCGCTGCTCAGTCGAGCTTCCGACCATTAACTGGAGGGTAATTAGCGTACTGTGCCACGCGGGCCAGACGAGTTGGCGCAGGGTTTCGTATCAAGTTTTCCTTCTCTTGCAGCTAGGTTTTCGGCCTTGTCCTACTGTTTTTTACACCCTAAGGATGGAATGGGATGGTGACACTTCTTCGTCTTAGCCCTTAGATGACCCATTGCTGAGTCGGGCCTCCTCCAACTACAAGGAGGGGACTTAGTCTAGTGTGTCACGCTGACCAGACGGGTTGGCACAGGGTTTCGTAACAAGTTTTTCTAGTGTGTCAAGTGACACCATGTATGTTTAATCCGTCATCACACGAAGTATTAATGTTTAAATAAAATTAATCAAATTTTCTCGTATTTGAGTTGCATGTTGCCAAAACTCTTAATCTTAACTAGGTAACCGCATTCTGAGCCTGGATAGAGACTAAGTCTAATTTGGGTCTCACCGACAATATCATGTAATGTTATTTAGAACTCTCTATGTTATTAAAAAAATGATTCTATTAATAAATTGAAATAAATAAATTGCTAAAAATACAACTCGTATTTAAATTGTTGACTATGTGCAAAGGCCTTAAGTAAAATATCAATTTAATTGTATAATACTGAATCAGATTAAACAGGTGTCGACTCCAATAAAAATGTAGAAAAGGCAAGGAGATGATGATCTGCTTCAAAAGAAATATTGGCGCCAAATTTAAATATTGGAAATATTTGATTAGCAGTTATATAAAATGATTGCAATTTCTAATAATATTTTAAAAAAATATTTTATCTGCCATAACCGTTAAAATGACTCGCTTTACTCGTCTCTTAAGATTGTCATTTTCCTTATAATGTTTGGTACATCCGCCGTGTTGCTTGCTTGCTAACTTGCTTTAAATTGACTTCCGTTTGATATTGAGTTACAAGTTCTTGTTTTGACAATTTATTCTGAATTTCCGGTATAATTAATAATCTGGTAAGTACATACTTCATAGAAGCATTCCCTGTGGTGACGAATTTAGAATACATAGTGTCACCACCCCATTCCATCCTGAGGGGGTCGTAAGACTCGAGTGATACAAAACCCGTGCCAACGTGTGCATTTCTTAGCCGATACTAGGCGGGGTATGTGGGACTCCGGAGCCGATTAATTATAATTTAATTAAATTATATAGTAATTAATTATTTGTTAATTAGTAATATTAGCGCGGTAAGATGTTTCAGGGCTGCGGCTTGCGCTCTCGTATGGGGGAACATGGTCCACGGCCTTGGGGGCCTTGGCCAGCCTCGATTAATGGAGCTCCAAGCTCCGAGGCAGGCTCCCTCCGCCAAAACGAATAAGTTCTTTTTTTTTAAGTTTTCAGTGATCCGCTAAGTGGATTTCAAACGAGGATGCCATTTGATTTATTCATTCCTTGCCGCAATAAATAAAGTACTGAACTAACTTTAAACGCTGTCGTCGGGGTTCAAACATTCAATCAGGATATTTAGGAAATTCATTCTCGATCTAAAGACACTGGAAGTTCTTCATTTTAAATCTTTCTATACCCTCTATGTCCCTGTTACCCTTGGCTGCGGCTGCGTGAAATTCAAACCTTAATATGTAGTTTTAGAAAATCTTAGATTGATCGAAAGTGAAATTCTATGAAAACAGAATTTTAAGAAAAAAATATTTCACGGTTAATTTTGTCAATAATATGTGTGAATATGGCATTCTGAACAATTTTATTTTAAAGTGGTTTCGGGTTTGAGGTCATATTTCTGTAAACCACATGGATTACAACAGAGCGGCCGTCTTTAAAAAAAAGAGCTAACTTTGAAACTGCTGAATCCATTTTAATACATATACAATGTATATTATACAAGCCATCCTGCAGGCGTCGTAAGCGTCTACTAAAGTAAATCACAATGCTGAAAGCCAAGCCATACGTGAAGGATATCCTGAAACCTCTCGTGCCAACCCGCCTGGCCAGCGTGGCATAGAATTATTTCCCTCCATGTATTTGGAGGAGGCCCAACTCAAACGTTGGTGTTTTACGAATTGAGAAGTAGGTAAGTGTTTATTTAGATTCCATAGCACACAATATTTTACAAATTGCGTACAGCCAATGAAAAATAAAATGAGTTGGTTGACTGGAAAAATACCGCAACAATCGGCCCACGACACGAGGCGTGCTGATAGCTTTGTAGGGTTGCCAACACAATAAGTTTTTTTATTTCAATCACTAGAATAATAATAATTCTAAAGACTACCTACTACTAGTTCCGAGATAGTGTCATGAAAACTATAAAAAAACATTACTTTTCAAATATATAATTATCGTACCTTTCAAATATTTATAATAGAGCAGTTTAAAGTCATAATTTCGAGTTTTTCTTAATTAATTTAGATCAAATTGAAACCATAGATGTCTTCAAAAAGCAGCAAAGTTTTTTTTAATACTTACCATTAGGTTATTTTTGGAAAAGTATTGAGGTAGTATGCTAGCCGCAAGACAAAGGAACTTGAAACGAACCTCTGTACCAACCCGGGCAGCTAGGCAAAGTAGGCTTATTACCCTCCATTGAATGGGAAGAGGCTTGATTCAGCAGTGGGTCATTTATGGGCTGAGTGGTATTGTATACGTTTGATGTGTAGAATTAAGCGTTAGTGAAGAAACATGAACCTAACAGCATTACCGTTGAGCCTGTGTGTGTGCCATGAGTTATAGCATAATTTGTTCCGTTCGGTTCCCACAGTACGGCAAGGTATACCGAAAGTGGCATTTGGTTAATGGAAACCAAATTGAGGCAAAAGACATTGTAGTAAACTGGAGAAACCAATTTGTTTTTTTTATGATATGGGTATGTGAAGTTCAGCTACTGTCGTCGTGACATGCGCGGCTACTTGTAAATGCATACATGCATTCATATAATGTATCTTCCCATTTTTTGAGAGTACCTAATTATAATTACTTTATAAAAAAATGATTTTATTGAAAAAAATGCGTGGGAATGTGCATGGTATCAATAGTTCTAAATATTTTATGAACAGATAGGATTAGAAGGGTTATTTTAATAATATCCTGAAAAGCACCCCACGCTTTATCTGTACTAATATATAAAGCTGCAGAGTTTGTTTGTTTGTTTGTTTGTATGTTTGTTTGTTTGTTTGTTTGAACGCGCTAATCTCAGGAACTACTGGTCCGATTTCAAAAAATCTTTCAGTGTTAGATAGTCCATTTATCGAGGAAGGTTATAGGCTATATTTTATTTTCATAAGAATTAGGGATCCGTATGAAAATTGCGATTTTGTAAACCAAGGTGTAAAATCGAAAACCTATTTATGCGTGCGCTGCAAAAACTATTGACAATAGAACAAAATTATGTATTACGGGTTTGTAGTTCTTATAAAGATCTACAAAAAAGTCCGCGAGAGCACATATCTAACTATCATAGTTTAGTCGCAATAACCGCTTTTATGTTCATAAAAAATATGCACAGAGATAAGCACGGGTTCGAAGCCCACGCGGGCGAAGCCGCGCACTAAAGCTAGTTTACAATAAAATCATTTTCTCTGACACTATTTTTAATTCAAATTTATTTTCAATTTTTGAGTTTGATTTTTTAAGTAAGATATTTTTTTATTTTTTTTAACTATTATTTATTTTTTAGTTGAAATATCATAAAGCTATTGCTAAATAATCACTAAAAAATATAGCAATAGCTTTATGATATTTACATCTCTATTAGCGTCGAAGAGCGGTGTTCCACCTTGATCACTGTTATTATTATTATCCTATTACGGATAACGGGTCAAAATGTTTAAAATATTGAATTGTCATCAGTCCTTAATAAGTACCCCAAATTTCGAGTTAATCCGTCGTATTGAAGTGGGTCAAAATCATGTTCAAAGATTCCGTTAAATACATACGTCTGAAGCTAATAAAAGCGCATTAAAAATACATACTAGCATCATAAACTTCAATTAAAATTAAGTTACTCTAAAATTATTAAAAAAGTTGCATACTAAATTCTTCTTACAATACTGCTGTTTGTACTACTCATACCATGGCCATATTTAATCCTGCTGAGTAACCTACTGTGCCACGCTGGCCAAACGAGTTGCACAGGGTTTATATCAAGTATTCCTTCACTTGCGGCTAGGTGAACTGCCTCTTGCGTTCCTTTAGTCGCCTTTTACGACACCCTCAAGATAGGTGGTGACACTGTTTATTCTAAATCCGTCACCAAACTTTATTGGTAATAGTTTTTTTTATTGAGTATTACTACTACTATAACTTCTCTTGCATATTGTATAATATTGTTGTAGTACATTTACCAAAATATTACATCTGTGTGTATTTATATGTTTCATGTTACTAAGCTCTAATATATCATTTGTATTTAAATATAAATAGACACTTACCGAGGTAATGTTTAAAGGTTTTAAGCAACATAACTAAAAAAATATTACTTTAATAATCTTAATAAATTTTAATAATTTACGCGTCAAGTGGTTTTCCCGTGATGGACTCTTATAATACTTAACTAATTTTAATCAAATTTGGATACAGTGTGCAGTTTTATCCAACTTGAAAGATAGGATAGTTTAAATCTCAATGTATATTCGCAATATCATTTTATTACAGACTAGCTGACCCGGCGAACTTTGTTCCGCATTATAAATATTTAAAACAAAAAGAAAGTTGGACATAGAATACCTGAGATTTTTATCCCGTCCGTATAAAACCTACTTTAACAAAACGCAACTGACAGCGAAACGTTATGTTGTCTATAGTTTAATATGGCCGAAAATTTGACAATTAGAAATTTTGAATTCGACTTGTTTATATTGTTGTAATTCACATAATATCTTTATAACTTGTAGCCTATGTGTTATTCTGATATATAAGCTGTATTATTGTAAAGTTTCATTAAAATCCATTCAGTAGTTTTTACGTGAAAGAGTAACAAACATCCATCCATCCATCCATCCATCCATCCATCCATCCATACTTACAAACTTTCACGTTTATAATATTAAGTAAGATTATTTGTCTATTGTTGGACAGTCACAATTATATGGTAGCTCCAAGCGATTCTAACAGATGGCGATATCGATTGACTGGCTTTAGTAAGTATTCAATAGATGGCGCTATGTTGAAAGTTAAATAAATGTATCTCAATTTTAAATGTAATACTTAGAACAAAAACCTTAGACACGGCCATGCGTTAGCAACGCGTGGCCGTGTCTACTTGTTTTTTAAAAATTATTGCAACAGTTTTAATAATGGCGTCGGTTCCAGGAGGACTAGTTCAGAAGCGTCGTCTGTGGAGGCAGGGAGAGATAACGCGGCCCCGCTTCACAGGTTTATCAGTAAACCATTTCCTCGTGGTTGAATGTTCAACTATTTCTACTCGCTGCAATATTCATCAAGTTTTATAACTGAAATGTTTTAGGTGCGGCACAAAGCATCATATTTATTCATTCCTTTAAAAGCATTTTCTGTATTAAAGTTTACGCTTCATTCGTTTTGAAAGCGGTGAAATGCAAACCAAGGCAGAAATGCAAGTGCACCGTGCATTTTAGTTAATTGCGGAAACCTAGCAATTTTTGTTTTGTATTGAAGCGGCCCGTAGTTGGTACAGACATAGTTCAAAAGTACTGAGGTTTTTTTAGTACAAACTGGCATGTAGGCATAAATTCATTGGTTCAACGGTTATTTTAATTGACTTGCCATTTCGAGTGGATCGCCTGGTCAGTCTGGCGCTATTATGCAAGACTAGGTATCGCCTGTGGCTCGGTCCATGTGAGATGCGCAGCATTTTAGTGTTTTTTATATATATGAATTTTTCAATAAAAGAAGCTCAGCTAAGTGGACGGATACCTGTGGAATGAAATTTATTATATTAGGTATAACTATTAACCCATATTTATAGTGTGGGAAATCTTTTATTGGTCCCAGTCGGGAGACAGGGCTGAGGTATGTGAGAATCCCGATCGCTGGAAGATGATACATTGCGAACGGTATACCCACTAAAACCTGCCACTAATTGTTCCTTGCGTGCCATCTACTATTCATAAATATTAGACCTTCTATGACATTGTTTTAATATTGGGATTTCTTGTCTTTCGTGATCGTACAAACAGCAATAAGACAACAACAAAAAAAACTAAATATTCGTTTGTTAGGTAATTAATGTCTTCGTGGAGATTTATAATACACAATATATTGAGGGTGTCTTAAGAAGAAATGCACGATTTAATTCCACCATCCCCTTTCCATCATCGGACATCCAGGCGTGGGGAGCGACTTCATCCTTATGCAGTTGAAATTCCACATATTCGCACTAAGCGTTTCGCTTCCTCTTTCTTGATGCGGACTGCTAAGGAGTGGAATTCGCTTCCTACGTCTGTATTTCCAAGTAAATATGACTTGGATGCCTTCAAGTCTGGAGTGAATAGGCTCTTACTGTCCCAGCGGGTTACACCGTCGGCCTCATCGTCACTTACCATCAGGTGAGATAGAAGTCAACCGCAGGACAGATGACAATAAAAAAAAAATGAGGCGACTGTTCCCTTTGAGTAAGTAAGAGGCAGACCATCAGCTAGCTAAGCTGCAAGAGTAGGCAATCTTGATACAAACCCTGTGCCCACTCATCTTGCCAGCGTGGCACTGCCATTTCCCTCCATGGACTTAAAAGAGGACCGACTCAGTAATGGATCATTTATGGGCTAAAATAAAGTTACATTAAGCCGTTAGAATTAATTGGCGGACCTGTTATAATTTTACTATCTAGTGATCCCGAAAAATGCTGCCTTCTTCTGATGAAGGCATAATTTATTCCTGTACCTTTACTTTATCCCATAAATGACCCAATATGCTCCATTATATTCATTCAAACGCAGAATTATATTAAAATCGACCCACCTGATTGGAAAAGTTCAGTGACATACATGCGTACAGAAGAATCGACATATAAAAAGGTTATGAAATTCGCCTTTTGATATTCCGAATTTTGCTGCTAATTGGAAATAACAAGCCAACTCAAATATTTACGTTCTGAAAGCTGTGTAAAAATATTTCACAATTAATTTTGCGCGGACATCGGCAACTGAAATGCAATAAAACTAAAATGACCAAAAAGCATGAGTATCTTTATTCTTCATTTGATTATCTGGCTTCCATCGTTGACTGATATTTTACCCAATGACTAGTGTGTTTAGAATTGAACACTTTTTAAAGGGTTTATTGCGTGTGGTTTACGTTTCGAATACTTTGCAACAGTCGTGGTCACGAGGGACACTAGAAGACAGTTGTCTTAAAAAGTTCAAAGAAACAGATTTAACTAAGTACCGCCTATAATTTACTTTTATTCATAACGTTCCCTGTGCACGCAAAAATCGCTTCCGGTGTCGACGGTGATGAGTTGAGCTTTGATTTGATCAATTTAATGACTTGATCCCAAGCAATGCCAGTACATGCGAACCATCCTCTCTATTGAAATTTTGATGTTTTTTTTCTCAATAGCCTCTCGGATAATTCTTAAGATGTAATTATTTTCCTTGGCTAGGATTGCAGTGGTTGGTCTAGTTGAATGTGTGCTCACAATCTGCAGACTTGGTCAAGCGTTTGTTTATGATGTTCGTATAAGCGGATAAGTACTGTGCTTGTACTTTTAAGACAACTGTCATCTAGTGTCTCCCGTGACCACGACTGCTACAAAGCATTCGAAACGTCAGGAATTACATAATGTAAAATACATGCGATAAATCCGTTAAAACGTTTTTAATTATAATGTGTATGAATCGCAAAGACCTACATGATGTGTCTGAAATAAGTTTTTAATGTAAATTTATCTTCCATTCGTGATAATTTATTATAGCGTCATGATAATATTGTTTCAATCGTGATATCACACAGAGTCTAAATCGTAAAAACGAGTTTTCCCGTGGCCATAAACAATTGACAGAATGCGAGCAAAATATAGGGGATCGAGAAAATATTTGTGGTCTCAGAGGCGATCGACTCGGGAAGTGGAGACGATCGGCTGTTTATATTCTTGCTTGTACTTGTTCTACTTATATAAGAAAAACAAGCCTACAAACTGCTGGCAAGTTAATACGATTACCTCAGTAAAAACAAACATGCCAAATGTACATTACATACCTGTTATAAAAATATTCCGTGTGGTGACGGATTTAGAATACATAATGTCTCTCCTATGGGTGTCGTAAGAGCCGAATACCTGGTCGCCAGAGAAGGAAACCCTAACACTGTGCCAACCCCTCTGGCCAACGTGGCACAGTAGGCTAATATCCCCAATTTCCTATAATTGGAGGAGACGCGACAGAGCTGCGGGGATTTTACAGCCTGTAAAGAATAAAATTATAACATACCAATGTACATTACAAAATCTCTATAGCTATAATGAAAGGATCTATAGTATTATCATACATCATATAGCTGCCAATTTTCATAAAAAAAAAACATTTTTTTCTCTCACTATTTTGGTGACCGGTTGATGTTACAATTTAGAGTAATTAACATAGAAGCCCAAAGACGTCTCGTGGAACTTCGATTATTAAGCTTGTAGGATTATAATAGCCGTAGGTGATTAGTCTTAACTAGACCCATTTTTTGTTAAAAATATCAAGTTCAGAAGAACATCGATATCTCACTCACTCATACCTCAAGATAGAAAAACATTTTATACAAACAACTACTTCTATTTATTAGCTATAAGTCATAACTTCGCATGGCTATAGTTTTTGTTACACCCTCAATATTTAGGTGATATCTAAAAATAGTAACAAACCAAGATTTATTGACAATATATTATGAATGCGAGCATTTCCAGAAAGAACACACATGGTACTATAAAGTTTATCCAACCAACCCACAACACGCGTGCGAGGTAGCTAAAAGACCGGCAAACAGAAAAGTTAGCCGCAAGAGACAACGTGCACAGGCTAAGCTCCCTCCATTAAATTAGACTTAGGCTGACTTAGCTGTGAGGTGGACGTATGAATTAAACTCATGATTGATTTGTGATCGCCGAAAATGCCCGTGAGATAATCAAACTATGAAGTTGTCTTACTGTTAGAAATATTCTGTGGTCAACCGCCGTTGTGAAAACTTAAATGTTGATATAGAAATATGAGCGGGTACAGGGTACGGATCCTGCGTCAAAGGGATTGGTTTCATCTAATACACAATAAGGTTTAAATATACTTTTGTCATAAGAGGATCGAGAAAAATTCATCACAAACGACATTTTCCGGCTCATTATATTATGTGCGCTTCGTAATACGTATTACAGGTAAAATCATTGGATCACTCTCTAACATAGGACTAAAGCCATTGCTAACGAAGGTTATAGAAAAGAGTATCATAATTATTAATAAATGTGTACTTCATATTTACCTTAACACTTTTACACATTCTCCATTGATCTTTTTACCAGCGCTCTAAATCAAAATATTGGTACGTATTTAATATTTTCTTCGTCGGCCACAGGCTTTAATTTTTATTTTTATTTTCTTCTCGGCTCATATAAAACTTACTGGTCAAACACTGTAGAGATAAGTGTAGTAACCCTGTACCTATCAAAGAAAAATGAACCTAACAACGGGTAAATTTTGAAACGAATACTGTAAATCACTTGATATTAGCTATTAATTCCAATAAATGTTGCAATTATAATTAATGGTTTAATTAATATCTATAAAATTATGAAGTAATTTATACATTTTAAATGTATCAACACGATATTTATTAAAAGGAATCATCAGTAAACAAAACAAAATATAAACAAATTCAATAAAAGTTACGTGTGTATCTGTGATTTTGCATAATTTAAAGAATTCATTTTTACGCTTGTAAAACTGATTTTATTATTACCAGCTGGGGAATTGCAATGTAACAGAATTTTCAGAAAAAAAAACGCTAGATGTGAAAAAAATTCAAGTATTTAGACAACGAAATATACTACTACTTTTATTTATTAGCTTTATTAATTAGCTTACTGTGCAGGGTTGGCGCTGAGTTTCGTATCACGTTTTCCTTCTCGGTCAGGTTATAGGCCTTGTAATTTTCTTTTGTTGGCTCTTACGATTAGGGTGGTTACGGTGATAATACACCCACACGGACTATACATTAGTAACAATTTATACATATTCCCAACCGCCCTAGCCTATCGCTTTGGTTTAAAAGGTATGAAATTGTTAGGAAAATCGAAAGGGCTTTTTAGTTTAAATTTACTGTATAATATTTTTGTTTCCGAGCAGCTAAGAAATCAAAAGACGCCCTCGGCGTCACTTATCTGTACCTGTCAGTAACACGACTCTCGACTGAGTATTTATCTTGGATTATATTTTACTTCGGTATGGATCGCTGAACTAGAAAGGACGGTGATGGTCACGATACTATGTTAAATATTAAATGCAGTTTGAACACTTACTTTCGCAACATCAAAAAAACCTCACTTGGAAGGACAAGTGAAAAATCGTAAAACTCATTAGTCAAATCCAGCTTGTAATACTGCCTTTAGGAATGAGATTTTGCTTTTACGTCAGTTCATCTTACGTTGTTGGGTGTGGCCGAAAGAGAGATTAGAAATCTCTCCACCGAATTACAGTTTACAGTGTACACTGTCATCGATAAATAAGCTACTTTATATTTAAAGAATTAATTGAAATAAATTTGATGGCTGACACTCATTTCCACCGTTCATCGAGATTATGCATTTACTATGAGATACTAATGCGATTCGATTAACCAAATCATCACATATTTCTGAATACCAAATATATTTTGTTAATTTATATTCGTATTTAATTTCGCTTCTAGCTAAAAAGTTACTATAGAGCTGCGTAAAGATTAATAGAGAAACCCACTGCAAAAACAAAACGCTGCCTCTAACTTTCTAATTGAGCTGAGTTCATAATATTTGACACCTATTGCACCCTTCCAATAATTGAAGCTTGGTTTTTTAATAAAATCTTTAGACTGTTATCTATCAGAATGTTTACTACTCAGTCCTTTAATGACCCACTGTTGAGTCGGAAGCCAGGGCTGACGCCGTAGCAGTGGAAGGGCAGCGAGTCTTGGAGGTCAAGGCAATTTCCCACACAGCAGCCAGGTCACACCATAATCAAGTTTAATTTCGTTTACTTATCAGCCCATAAATGACCCACTGATGAGTTGGGCCTCCTGCAACTACATGGAGGGTAATTAGTCTATTCTGTCACGCTGGCCAGAAATATAAAAGTTTTCCTTCTCTTTTCTTCGGCCTTGAAGGAAATGCCTTCTGTACGCTCTTACGACACCCTCGAGATGGAATGGGGTGGTGACACTATGTATTCTAAATCCGTCACCATACGGACGGCTCAGAATGTACATATTATTAAAGCTCAACTAGGTACTGACAGTATAATTAATTTTGCCGGCTCAATACATGTACCCAGACGACCCAAATTTTAAGCAGTCAACATCGTTTATAGTCCAATGTCTATGTGAATTAGGTTTTATGTCTCGACAAAAGTTGTGAAAGTAAATTGAAACGAAAGTTGTATCAAAAGAAAATGTTTACCCTACTTTAACGACATTCAATACCAATACATTATTGTTACATTAATAAAGCGCGATCAATATTACGTTATCGCCATAGAGGCTGTTAATATGTACCTATATTCTGATGTATGATTGAATATTGATAACACAAAAAATGGCCGCCAAGGAAATAACTTTCGAAACGCGCATCGTACAAAGGTTATTTGACAAAAATATGAACGACTTTATAAACAATAATCCAAGAATATCAAAATTTGTTTGTGAAAAATATGTGCTTGCTTTCTAATAATATTGGAAATACCGGGCAGAAAGAAAACACATCTTCCTATTGAAAATTATATTACGCGACAGCATCAAAAGTCAAAAGGGAAAAATATGAAAGTGACAAAGAACAATAACAAAGCTGCCAGTCATACATTACACCCTCACTCTTAATTTATACCAATGACAATAACTAACCGATTATAACTAATAATAATAAATGTAACAAAATTATAGAAATAACAAAAATATAGTATAGTTAACTATCTATACCGTAACGTATAACCGGTTTGCGAATGCGCTTGGGAGCACTCACTGAAGGTCCAGGCACTTGCGCATCTAAACTTGTCGAAGGTCCACTTTGCTGCCCAACTGCTTCCACTAAACCGCCTGAATCACCTCGTGCAGGGGAATCGGAGCCAGTGTCGACATCGCCCAAAGAATAAGTAAATTTCTTCTATGTGTCTTTTCATAGGAGGTCCGTTTTCATCGCCTACTACATAATGTCGCGATCCTAATTTATCTTGGATCTTACCTACTGACCATTTGTTTTTACCACCAAATTGACGCACCAAAACGGACTCCCCTACATCTAACGACCGGTTGCTACCTCCCGCATACCAACATTGTTTGCGTTGTGCATTCATCACACGTTCTCTAGTCTCACTATCAAAATCTCTAACTTCCATCTCTCTAGTAATTAAAATTGGGTACCGGTATGGCCCCAACGGATCCTACAAGCACGCAAGCCCCCTTACCACAACAAGGTGGCAGCACGGTAGAGGGGGGCCTGACGGTTAAACGTCGAATTACCAGTTACCCTTTAGACTACCATATATCATTACCATCTTTATTGTAGGTATGTATTATTCTTTTAAAGTATGTAGTTATTTAGACCGTTTGTTGACTTTTAAATTGTTTTAGTGCATCTAACTCAATTTTTTATCTGCTCCACTTAATAGTTGACCGTTAGAGAATGCCCCCGGGCTTTAAGTCCGACAATGTACCATGTTGCATGAAGAATTAAAATAATTAAATTAATTAATGGCTGTTTCAAATGTTTAAGTTGATTTTTTTAAAGTGCGTTAAGGCTAATTAATGCCATTTATTTAAACTCTTATGATGTCTTAGGTTTTCACTATCCGGTTCTGGTATTGTCTGAAACGTTGGAATTTAAATAAAATCATCGGATCAGAACCCTCAAGAAATCATTTCCTGTAATTAAACTCTTAATATGTTTGACAATGTCAATTTCAAGTTTTCATTGTTGCAGTTATTACACACCGCAAGAAAATATACAACTCAATTATATTAGAAGTAAACCAAAAATGAGAATTGGAATGCGGTGAGAAGTTGTAACAAGCGTTGCTTCAAGTTTTGCTCATTAATTCTATTTAACTTTTGCAACATCGTTCGTTGGGTACTATCGCTTTCCTGCAGCTTCACTTGCCTAGTTTGTCGGAAATTATTTCGAGTGGAGCGCGTTGGGTAAATGGAAAAAATGGGAAATTTATGGCCTTGTGCACTCAGCGAGGCCATTCATCTGTATGTCATGTCTTTTCCCATTAATTATTCTAAATGTAAGAGAATACGATTTAAGTATCACTTGTTCTTATGTATGAAATACCAAAACATAAATATTCAAACAATATCCCGATACAGATATAAATTTATTCATTGACATATCTTCACAAATTAGATGAATTTATCAATTTATGCAAGTGGGGAAAACTAAAATATTCAATGACCACACACAGAAATGGATTATCAGGTCAAGTAAAAATATAACAACGGCTATGTAGTCTATACGAGGCTTTCATTAAGTGGTTGGGAGTAACTGGAGCATTTTAAATGTGTGGCTGTTATTTTATTTATCATCATCAGCCAAGTGCTAATTAAACTCTAGTTGGTCCAGCAGTAGTAATCCACATGCTGCCCACAGCCTAGACCGTTGCTTCATCCAACAGGAGGGCTACACTTCTTCGAAACATGGGTCAAGAGCTGGTTGTGGAGAAAATGGTTGCTGGCTAGCAATAGAAGGATTGTCAAGCGTGGAAGCCAGGGCTGCCGCTGCTAGCAGCGGAAGGGCAGCGGGTCTTGGAGGTCAAGGCAATGTCCCACACAGCAGCCAGGTCACACCACAAATTAAGTTAAATTTCATTTACTTCTCTGCCCATAAATGACCCACTGTAGAAGACGCCAGACGGGTTGGAACAGGATTTCGGTTCAACATTTCGGCTATTTACCAATATGTATGAATACTGCAAAAAACAACTCCTAACAAAATGTTTTAAATGTTCCATATAAATATATATATCAACATCAGGAATTTTACCTTAATAAATCCTTTGTCACACATAGCTAACCAACTAACAACTCGTTTTTAAGCAATATTTTTTCAATATTGTTGTTAGACACGTACACCTGATAGCCATAAACGCTGTACTGTTATTAAATAGCTATAACTTTATGACGTCACAACTATGGTAACCGATCACGGCGCGTTTATAGTAAAGTGATTTTGTTGTGAATTTTATCAACTTTTAATTGTTTATAATTATTTGATTTTTTTGTGAAGCTGTTGCATTGCAATAAATATCAATATTATTAATAATAAAGTTTTAAAATACATAAATAAAACAAATAATATTATTTTTCAAAATCCCAATTCCATCTCAAAAGCACGTTGCGTTGCATATCGAAACAATTGGTTTGCTTATAATTGACAGAAGATTTACTGTATGTATGTGGTTTTCTTATATAGGTAGGTATATCTAAACATAATTTGCAGAAATGTGCCCATGTTCCTTCCGAATAATGTTTTAAATCTTTACTAACCCATTCTTACCTACAAACTATGTCGCCCCGATCCCCTTTATCACTATATTTTGCACGTAGAAACATGTCAAAGTAAACGGCTACACAATTTTTATTGCGAAGGAGGATAAAGCGAGTTGTATACAAAAAGGTCTTGCAACGTTTGAATCAGTTGGTACTTATATATTTTAATTAATAGTAATCCCGCCGTTTCCGCGAGGAGATTAAAGCTTACAATGCCAAAGGCAATAACAGGGAAATATTATTTCTCTTTCTCGTTTTTAGTCGTTTTAAGCAAATGAGACGCAATTAGTTGTGTTTGTGTATTTCAAAGGTCGTTCCTAATTGGTTTATGAAAAGTTTTGCTTTGACTGTTGCGATATGGTACTACATAACGCTTAATATACGTATAGGTTTCAGCAAGATGGCGTATTTATGAGTAGAAGTCATTGGTATCATGTTTTGCCTCTGAAATAATTTCGAGTCGGGAGGCCTGTGTGCAGTCTCGGAAGTTGCAAGCCTTCCTAATCACTAAAATCGTGCATTGTGGGCATTCCGCCCGGGCTAACACAGGTCTCAATTCAGCTGAAGACTATGAGCTACTAAATAGTAGACAAGTTAAGACCGCCAATAATACTTCTTTTGTCTAACTTTTTTAATATATTTCAGATGTTGAAAAATTCTAGAATGTCTTTCTATTTTGATGAGATTGTCACTCATGGGTAGAGTCTTAGATACCATATATTTTACTCCTGAACAGCTAGTGATCACTGAATATTTTATTTAGTAATGCAGTACAATGTATTCTTTGACAGTCTGGTATTTTTAATAAACTTGTCATGTGTGTCTTTTCCTAATAATTGAATGCCTATTATAATTATTTAAAAAATAATATGCAATAAGTCCAACTTCGAGAAAGAGGTCAATCGTCGGATCCAACTCGGCTGGGCAGCGTTCGGGAAGCTGCGTGAGATCTTCTCGTCCACAATACCGCAGTGTCTGAAGACAAAAGTCTTTAACCAGTGTGTGTTGCCAGTGATGACATATGGAACAGAGACGTGGTCGCTCACTATGGGCTCCATCAGAAGGCTCAAAGTCACCCAAAGGGCAATGGAGAGGGCTATGCTCGGAGTTTCCCTGCGAGATCGAATCAGAAATGAGGAGATACGCAGGAAAACCAGGGTCACCGACATAGCCCACAGGATTGCCAAACTTAAGTGGCAGTGGGCAGGGCACATAGCTCGCAGGACCGACGCCCGATGGGGCAGAAAAGTCCTCGAGTGGCGACCGCGTTCCGGAAGGCGCAGTGCTGGTAGGCCTCCCACACGGTGGACCGACGACCTGGTTAAGGTCGCCGGAAAGCAGTGGATGCGGGCGGCCCAGGACCGGCCTTTGTGGAGATCCTTGGGGGAGGCCTATGTCCAGCAGTGGACGTCTTTTGGCTGAAATGATGATGAAAAATGATGATGCAATAAGTGTACTAGCATCACTAACAAAAAATATATAAATAGCTAGGTACTTACTGTCTTCGTTACCGTCCACAAATAAAAGAACAGGATATTTTCAATTGATTACCACAAATAATGACTCCAACAGTCATCGATCCTATTGAATATTCAATTTGCATTGATGATTGCAAAGATATAATTCGCTCGTATGGAAATAACGCATATTTTTGCATGTTTTATTTTGCATAACTTGCATGATTTTGCATGTTTGATAATGCCCATGGCACATGGAATAATGGCTTCAATTTAAATTCGCTCTGCGATAATACATTTTTGGTGACAATCAGCAATAATTTTGCTCTTTAGTGATGTTTTCGGTTCTACATATTCCGTACAGCAATTAAGAGATGTGAAAATAAATATCAATAAGCACATGGATTATTTAAAAAAATATCATAAATTTCACTTGCATAGCAATCCTACTAGCAGCCAAGTGTCATTAGAACTTTGGTTCACGATCTTATTTCCCAGGCATGTAGTCTCAAGCTCACAAAACAGCGCCACATTAGATTTCTTCTTCTTTTTCAAAAGTACCGCGGCTGTATTTGGCCTGCGATTATTAAATGAAATACTCGACTTACTCAATACATAAATGTAGTTGTGTCAAACATGACATAGCATATTTTATAAGAAAAGCGCATAATTAAAACTAACACGACACGATAACAAATATGGGCACTATTCTGCCAATATACACCCATCCTACCCTCTACGTCCATAATACCAATTTAATTAATATATAATAAATTATTGTAATGTTTTGAAATGTTCATCGCTGTAATACATAATATTAAGTAGACAATGTTAGTACCAATTCTATTTGATTACCAAAAGTTAAACTTTATCAAATTGAAGCAATATTATGCACTAATTTTCTTTGACTGTAATAGATAGACATTTACGCAATAGGGATTTTGGTGATACATTCAAACATTTTATTTTTAGCTATCCGGAAAATAGCAAGTTATTTGAAGTGTTCAAGTATATCATGCAATAAGAGAGTAAAGAACGTTTACTGGTAAAGAGGGAGTCGAAACAACAATTGAGGGCAAATTACAATTCAACATAAAATTTGCAATACTTGATTGTGGAAAGCGATTGCTAGGTTAGGTGAATGCATCAGCAAAATTCATTCCGCGCCATAGTACGGGGTAGCTGGTTATTTTAAGCACGCAGTTGTAAGCACGTTGCTTAATGTACTGTGAAGGGTGATAGGCACTTGTGCTTGGTTTCGCAAATATATTGGTGGACGGGTGCTAAGTGCAGCACCAGGTTTAAATCGGATACGGCCCTGGACACATGTTAGTCATTTCTCTCTCAGTCCATAGACTACCCACAACTGAGGTAGAACTCTGCCAATTATTTTTAAAAGACGACTACGTGCATCAAGTTTCAACCTTGTATCGCGAGGTCACTTTAGATCCATATAACTCATGAACACAAGGACACCCAAAACCAGAGCAAGTATCCAACAACACATCAAACAAAGAAAGTAGAGTCTGAACTGGCTGGAACCGAACCAGAACTCTGAGAAGAACTGGCAAGAAACTCAGAAGGCTTGTCATTTTATTTTCCTTGCGCGGTCCCATTGGGTATTCTAAATCTGTCGGACGGAATTGTACTGTAATGTAACGGAAATGCAATTATAAAAATGTCTATTTTAAAACATCGAAAGTAAAACACAACAATAATTAACCTCCACGTAACTGGAGGAGGCCTGACTCAACTGTGGTTCATCAATGGGCTGAGTAGTAGTAGTATATGGAATTTGTTGGGAAAACGTTTAATCCTCATCAACATGTATTCATCAATAGCAAATCTATAGCAAGAGTATAGGCCTTTACATAAATAAACACCTGACAGCTGACACTGATGGCAGCCACACGTAGACAAAATAGGATCCAAGCTGTCAACAATGTATGCATGTAGGTAGATACGGGGAACGTTTGTTGCTTTTCAAAATCAGTACGGTATATAAATACAAATATAACACATGCTTACTAGTGCAAAAAATCTTAGCAGAACGTATACATAGTAAATTAACTTATAAAAATAGGACAAAGCAAAATAGGATTTTTTATAATTAATAATTAATTTATAATTAATAATCTATAGGTACCTAAATCGACTGAGAGCCAACTATGTACTGAAAAATATTATTTAAGAGCCCAGTGCGTTGTTCAAACTGTCTCATGCATGACATTGAGGAACTGCAATCTTATATGTATAATGGTTATAAAAAACTCTAATGTACCACAATATCTTGACAGACTTTTGTAGATTTGAATTTTCCGATGGCCATTACCATAACTTCTATCGGACTTAAACGTAATAGAATACAAAATCGTTATTATTCTAAACTGCTATCACCGTCAAGTTACACTTGTAAAATAATATATTTTTAAGATTCATAATGACGTATTTATTAATTATTCTTTTGTGGAAAAAATATTTAAACTACATTAGCTCATACCGACATAAGGACCTTAAGGGGGTATTAAAAATCACTTTTTGTAGTTATATTCAAGAGAGGAACATTCTGAATTATATCTAGTACAGCAAGATCCCAAGGCCGCCAGACATCAAGTATTTTCTGACGGATGAAATGTGGACGATTAAGTAGTGTTAGTATGTACTACAATCGCATGTCTACCTGCTAGCTTGGTCATAGGCCAATTTTCAGATATCAGGTGATCAAGGTACATAAAAAACATTACTCACTTCACGTACCCAAATCCTCCTGCCTGACTGATTATCAGTTAACTTTTCTTTACATTTTCTGACAACATTTACCATAATCACTACATATTATAAAACAAAGTCGCTGTCGTCGGTCCGTCCCAATGTATTTTTAAATCTTAAAAACTACGCAACGGATTTTAAAGCGGTTTTTTTTTATTAGATAGAGTGATTCAAGTGGAAGTTTATAAGTATAATACATCCATAATATTGTAGAGAAACACTCATAAATTTAGAGGTTCATCATTGCACCCGTGCGAAGCCGGGGCGGGTCGCTAGTTATTTATAACATATTTTTACGTTATCATAATTAAGGGATTCAAAGAACAAAAAACACACCAACTTTTTTAAAAAAGCTGAAAAGAGGAAAATTAAGGTCAAAATAAAGTGAAAAATATAAGTATTTTAAATAAAAAAAATACGGTGAAATACGATATACAAAAAAAAACGGTATCGGTCACCAGATGGTTCTTATTTCAGTTAGTTTATATTTCTTAAAACCAATGACAATAAGTAAAGCATCTGGTATAATGGACAAAAATTCAACGTAATGTTAACAATGACTTATTCGCGTATTATCCTACGGAAAATCTGAACAATACCCTAATACTTTTTTTCAGTTACGACATAATTGGCCACGAAATGTGGGAATTAAACTACAATCAAATGAAGAGTTACCTTTCAAAGAGTAAATAAAAAGGTACCGACATAGTATGGAAAAATATGTGTCGTGTCGGTGTAATAATTACTATAAATTACTCGTATATCTATTCTCACTTCTGAGCCATGTTTACAAGTTGTTCTCGAGGGTCATCACGAATCGACTCGCGTGCAGGCTTGACGATTCCCAGCCTCCCGAACAAGCCGGTTTCCGAAAAGGCTTCAGTACCTTAGACCATATTTTAACGCTACGGCAGGTTATACAGAAGACCGAGGAGTATAACCTGCCCCTTTGTCTGGCGTTCGTGGACTACAAGAAAGCCTTCGATTCGATCGAGACGTGGGCAGTATTGCAGGCTCTCCAGAGGTGCCAAGTCGACTATCGGTATATCGAAGTGTTGAAGTGCTTGTATGAAAACGCCACCATGTCAGTCCGACTCCAGGACCAGACCTCGAAACCCATCCAGTTGCAGCGAGGTGTTAGACAGGGAGACGTTATCTCTCCGAAACTGTTCTCCGCTGCACTGGAAGATGTTTTCGAGGTTCTGGACTGGAAAGGGCTGGGCATTAATGTGAACGGCGAGTACATCACTCACCTTCGATTCGCTGACGACATAGTCGTAATGGCTGAGACCATGGAGAGCCTCACTACGATGCTCGATGGCCTCTGTGGAGCCTCCGAACGAGTCGGCCTTAAGATGAACATGGAGAAGACGAAGATCATGTCTAATATCCATGTTCAAGCCACTCCTGTTAACATCGGAGGTTCTACCCTCGAAGTTGTTGACCATTACATTTACCTGGGACACACTGTCCAGTTAGGTAAGTCCAACTTCGAGAAAGAGGTCAATCGTCGGATCCAACTCGGCTGGGCAGCGTTCGGGAAGCTGCGAAAGATCTTCTCGTCCACAATACCGCAGTGTCTGAAGACAAAAGTCTTCAACCAATGTGTGTTGCCAGTGATGACATATGGAACTGAGACGTGGTCGCTCACTATGGGCTCCATCAGAAGGCTCAAAGTCACCCAAAGGGCAATGGAGAGGGCTATGCTCGGAGTTTCCCTGCGAGATCGAATCAGAAATGAGGAGATACGCAGGAAAACCAGGGTCACCGACATAGCCCACCGGATTGTCAAACTTAAGTGGCAGTGGGCAGGGCACATAGCTCGCAGGACCGACGTCCGATGGGGCAGAAAAGTCCTCGAGTGGCGACCGCGTTCCGGAAGGCGCAGTGCTGGTAGGCCTCCCACACGGTGGACCGACGACCTGGTTAAAATCGCCGGAAAGCAGTGGATGCGGGCGGCCCAGGACCGGCCTTTGTGGAAATCCTTGGGGGAGGCCTATGTCCAGCAGTGGACGTCTTTTGGCTGAAATGATGATGATGATGATGATGATATCTATTAAGTATAAAAATTGTACAAAATTGAATTACCCAACGCTTTTCAGTGTGTAAAAAATTGCGCTAAATTGCTACGAATATTTCAAGCCGGTTGACTGGACTTAACATCGTGCACAAATAATACAGAACGCCTACTTTATGGCCCATTTTATATATAATAGAAATCCAAAGATGGAGAAAAAGGCTTATAAAAAAATAGGCGAGCTCATCACAACAAAGCAAATTTTGCGAGTCAACAACGTGTAGAGCCGGCGCGAATGACGAAGCATGATGCGCGCGTCACGCTTGACGTGACATGACGTCGTCTGAAGAGTATTTATTGACGTCACGGTACATATCATGACGTCGCGTAAATCATTCGAGACGCCGAGCTTTGTGTTGCTTTACAAAGTACCCTGTGACCTTAAAAGAAATAGAATATCTAAGAGTGCTAGTACTATGTGGTTCAGAAGAAGCTATCGACACGTAATTTAAAGAAATAATAGCCTTTATTCGTATTGCTAATGGCATGTTGATAATTCTGTATAATAAATAAAATTTTGATCAATACATTTTTTAATGACTACAAATTCGAAACATCTACAAAATAGTTTTGATGCTGCCTTTTATGAGGTATAAGCAGGGGCAGTTTACAAACATGAAATTTTCGAACACAAATGTCACCCAGACCCACACAGACACTTGCCTTACCCCGGAATCGATTTAGTTATTTCCAAGTTTAATTTGACGGTAACTTCGTTTGTCATTTGTTCAGCAAAGCTGGCGACACCACATATGCATAAAAAAAATTGAGTTTAGATTTTATAATAATAGGGACATAACAGAAACTTGCCGTTGGATTGCGGATAATAAAGCGGACGATCGTTTCATCAAATACAATAGTTAATTCCAGTAGGTATCTAAAGTCTGCAAGAAGCAGTGGCTGCGGTTATTGAACAATACCGTCGGCAGACATGCAACAGTAAGTTTTTACATGATGTCCACATAGTAATTTCGCGACAGAAGCGCGAAGCATCGCGACCCCGTTGGCGAGGGCACACAGTTAGCGACCGCTTCGCGACTGTATCGATGCGGACACGCGACGGCATCGCTACAAAAAGTCACCGTGGGCGAGGGCCCTAATGCTTACGATGGCAACCATTGGAACTAGTTAAAATGTGCAGTTGCAGCGTAATGCTTTATTTTTGCGAACATAACATATTTACTGGGTGTAACAAAAACCTATAGCCATCCAAAGTGGTGATAGAACTAGCCAAATTGATTTACAACATTTAGTGTACGCCCTAATATCGTAAACAAATTAGTTAACTAAAGTTAGCCTTTGCCGAGTCCCCCTTCGACCATGCTGCCACCCTGTTGTGGTGAGGGGGCTTACGTGCCTTTATGATCAGTTGGGGCCATCAGGGTCACCCATGCCGGGTGAGCCCACGGGGAGAGGCCACGAAGATCATCACACAGTGTCGTAGCGGGTTTTGGTTCCAGGGACTCCTCTGTTCTCAGAGTTTCCCTGCAAGCCCTAAGCCGTTGCGGTGCACCAGTGTCCTTGGGTTGGCGGTCAACCTGGTTGGTCGCTAACCTGGGGGCTGCCGTGGCTTCCTTCTGCGAGGCCGTTACACGCAGAAGGGAGGGGGCGGCGCTTGTTGCAAAGGAGGGAGCTCCAGCTGAGCCGCGCCGCGGACGGACGCCGGGAGGGGAGGGGTACGTGATGTTACGACGTGTCTTGTCTCGCACTTTGTGGGGTTGCGAAGATTCACCGCAATAGAAAGATAGTTTGATATAAAGGAGGGGGGTTGTCACAGCGTTTGTATTAAGTTTTCCTGCTCTTGCGGCTAGATCATCGGTCCTTTACGTTCCCTTAGTCGCCCTCAAAATGGTATGGGTTGGTGAAAATTTAAATAAAACAGCCAAAATTGTACTAAAATTCACAATTAGTACCTAATAATTTAACTATGTTTCTCAATTAGTATCATGTCGTTTTAAAATATTAACCAAATTGAATTGGCAGATATCTCCAAGGAATCTAAATATTTTAGCTGGCTTTAGCGGTTCGTTAGCGTTGACGCTGTTAATTACATTATCCGCCGTAAATCTGAGAGATGCTTGAAATCTTCGAATTTAAATAATAAGAACGAATAAAGACAGATAGATACTCTTTACTGTAGATTAACAGATACAATAATATTATACTAAAGTGAACATAAGGAACTATACGACAAAATAAAATAAACATATAATATAGTAGGTCTACAATTGCCGGTCTTAACGCTAAAAGAAATGTTGAAGATAGTCTAAACAATTAAAATTGTAAATAATTGTTGGATGGAGTAGAACATGCTTTATTGTATAAACCACTTATGGCGTTTAGAATCGTCAACGAATACATATTTTTTAAATCTACTACCACGTTGGACCACGGCACCTACCGTGAAGACCAGGCGAAAGCAACTCAGTTGCCTTGTCTTTTTTTAAACGTCGCTTTACAATAAACCTGTACATACTTATAGTACAGCCGCTAAATGCCAACCGGGTTATGTGGGACTCCGTGTTTCGAGGCGCAGAAAAATGGTAATTGCGCCCCAACCTACCCACTAAAACCAACAGTGTCCCTCGGCTGCCCGAAACAGAGCCACGGGTTTCACTCCCCATAATGCGGAGCATGCTCTGCGACCCTGATGGGACACGTAATGTATATATCTAATCTAATATATATTATCACTTCCCATTTTTCCGCTCACACCTAAAATAAATTAAAATAAGCCTGCCACTAACATACTAACAAAATGATTATATTTATAAAAGATAACTTATTTTTAATTTCATTACATCATACATATTATAGATATTTATCAAACAATATGTTTCAATATTCGTTTATTTAAATATTAGTAAAACACATTTTACTTTTATCATCGTAGTTAGATTACATCGAGGGCGTGGGTCGTATTAAAGGTACCTGTTGCAAAATATGTTTGATAAATTATGTTTTTGATTCTTAACATGATTTATTTTAGGAGATATTATTTACATAAAATTATGTCACTACATGGGCTAAAAAAAGGATAAAGATTTATATTGTGTTCATTCGGTTTTATTATTTCAATATGTTTACAGCTCCAAGAGCACGTGCACTCAGATTATCGTTTTTCGTTTCAGCCCATAAATTACCCACTACTGGGCCGGACCTTCTCCAAATTCATGGCGGGAAATTAGCCTACTGTGCCACGCTGGCAAGACGGGTTGGCACAGGGTTTGTGTCAAGTTTTCCTTCTCTTGGGGCTAGGTGATCTGCCTCTTGCGTTATTTTAGTCGCCTCTTATGACATGCTAAAGATGGTATGGGTTGGTGACATTGTGTATTCTAAATCTGTTATCACACGGACAGGTTATAGCGTCATTAAGCTTTATTTGGAGTGTTGTATTTTGTGACGCATCCGTCAGCGTAATCGGATTATGTGTGGTTGTAAGCTGTCTCTAGGCTCCTTTAACTCAGATAGTGCACTCAAGCTAAAGTCTATCTTCTTTACTACTATGGTGCAATAACATCAAAGTAGGTTACAATAGGTTTTTTATTTGATCAATTTTAACTAGTTGGGTAGACTCTGTAACACTGCTTCAACTTAAAAACTAGGACAGTTCGGTTATGTTTGTGTCACCATCCCAACCCATCATGAGGGCCGACCAAATGAAATTACAAGGCATAAATTAGCAGCTTAAGAAAGAAAACGTTAGACGAAACCCTGTCCCAACCCAGCGTCTGGCCAGTGCGGCACAGTAGGGTACTTGCGCTCCCTTAGTCGCCTCTACCCCAGGATAGTTTAAGTCGGTGAAATTTCCTATTCTAAATTCGTCACCACAAGGTGGTAATAAAAATGGCGCAAAAGATAGTGCTGATGTAATTTATCACGAAACGCAAACAAAACATGGTTTCAGCTAAGTGCTATAGAGAGGATGTTTATTTGGTAATACAATACTCCATACCTAGCGCACTAAGCTGCTCTATTAGACTGATGACGACACGTATACTGACGGAACACAATACTACAATGTCAACAAAGAAAACAAACTAATAAACCATCACCCCATGTTCACTATTACGCGTTTGCCATTATTCAAGTAGCTATTGTATGTATTTACAACATTGACTTTCAACCAATCTCGACCCAACATTCATGGAGAAAAAATAGCAGACTACGCCATGCTAGACATCAGCTGAAAGTTTGTCACCGAATTTGAATGAAGAATGTTTCTTCTCCTGCGGCTAGGTTCTTGCGTCCCTTGAGTCACCTTTAACGACACCCTCAGGATGAAATGGGTTGGTATCGTTGCATATTATATGAAATTGCTAATCTTTGCCCCTTATCAACTTTTGCGCGAATTTACTCTCACAAATCTGCCATATATCTGTGTTGTGTCTAAAACAGGGCGATCTGAAAAAGGAACTACACAGTTTCTTGCCAGCTCATCTTTGTAGAGCATTCCTTTATGCATGCATTAATTTATTTTATATTTATTAAAATACATCTAATGAGACAACTTATTTAAATAAATGTTTATTTTGATAAATCCATCACTACGCTGAGCTTGAGATTAATCTAATGTTTTTTTTTCAGTGATATTGAAGTTGTCGATCCACAAAAGTGTATTAATCGTGACGGTTTATTGTAATTTATAGGCTGGAGCGTGAAGCTTGTGCAAACGACCTAAAGTCGAGCTTAGTTTAAAGCAGTTTTCAACAAAGATAAAAAGACCTCGTATATTTTAAGAACTTTAATAATTTGTAGCCAAGTTGAGCATCTTCAGGCGACTCAATGAAATATTAATGAGCGAGCTTGTACAAAAATCAGTATAAATGAATGCGTGCGAGGGTTTCTGTGGCAAAGTTGGTGGACATGAATAGAATATCAAGGTTGACATCCGAAAAATGCAGTCAAAGGAAGAAGCCGGCACTAAAAAATGTTAAATTCATTTTACATATACTTTTATATTATTATTATCTAACCAAAAAATATTAACTAACTGTCATTGAAGTCAGGCAACTTGGCGAGCTTTGTTACTTAATTTAATGAAAGTAATTTAAAATATGAATATATGTAAAGTGGCAATAAGCATAAATCCTACAAAGGTACTGTTGTAAACTTACATATAAAAAAATATATGTATATACTTTTGTCACATACTTTATTACATTATTTTAAGTTAAATTTCGAAAATCTTATATAACGTCTATTGCTATTCAACCCACAAATAACCCACTACTGAGTTGGGCCTCCTCCAATTACATGCAGGGTATTTAGCCGTAATGTGCCACGCTCGCCAGGCAGATTAGTACAGGGTATCGTATTACGGCGTGGTTCTGCATCAGATCCCACAATGCCGCAGCAGGACGCGAGTTGGAACACCCCGGGGAGGTTTAGTGGGTAGGCCCCCACTATGGGGGAGAGTCCTACACTCCCCTCGCTGGCCATCCCCGTGGCAGGCGAGGAAGTCCATAAAGGATTTTACCCCGGGCGAACCAAAAAAAAAGGGTATCGTATTAAGTTTCCTTTCTCTTGTAGCTCGGTCTATCATTACCCTCAGGATGGAATGGTGTGCTGACACTATGTATATCACCACTATAATATTATTTCAATTTATAACTATTAATCATTATTTATTTACAAATGTGTTATGATTTTATAATTTTCTTTATCGTAATTGAAAATTGATAACTCTACATCAAGTCAATGTGTAAAGTGTAGACTGTAGCCAAGTGACTTTTGTAACGCACGCTTTGGTAGAATAGAAACACTAATGGTGTGGGATTGACATTTAGAGGTTGTGTCTATTCCATTTATTTTATATTCTAAAAGAGCGTGCGTTTCCAAAGTCACTTGGCTAGAACCATATATAATATGTATCAACTCTTTTAAAAGTTGTTGACTTTCCAGAGTACTGACGTCGACAACGCTGATTGTTTAAAGGAATGATTCTTTTGTGGAGATAACCTGCCAATTACCAAGCGGATTTTAATCGAGTTAATTTAAAAACTACTAAATTATATTCGGTTTATCCTCTCAGGAACTATGACGCCTCAGATACATAGAATAGATATACCCCAAACTTATGACATCACAATGAATTCTTTTCCCTCAGAGAGAAAAATAAATATTCAATCGGCATTTGGTTTATTTCCGGCTCTATGATTCAACATCGTTATGCACAATACAGAGCACATCCAGGCAACCGTAAAACTTTATATGAATCTGAAAGAGTATTGTAACATTTTACGTAGGTATTTCAAACATTCCGTGATCAGTCAATCATAATATTTCCATACCTATCATTTTTGCAGGCAAATCTATTTTTATTTTCAAACGACGACTGTAACCATGATATGTTTTTCCTTTAAAATAAGAACGTCGTGGCTATTTTTATTTCAGATGATAAGCCCTTTTGACGCACGCGCGCATCTCTGCTGGGCTGCACGTACTCGGGTGAAGCTACTGCCTTGGATCAGGGGACCTGCCGCGTATAAGAGCCCCACTTTCTAAGGCCGTCCAAGTAACCCATGATATAAACCCAGGAGCTCCGAATGACGCTTGGGTACCACAATAGAATGCCTCCTCGCAAACGTTTGGCTGCTCCAACTACGTCCACACGATAACAACCACCCCTGAGCCGCCGGGATCCATCGCCCTATGTACGTACATACTGGTAGTTCGTCAAATCGGGTAGGACTGGGAGCCGACCTCGATAAAATTGGGAAAAATCAAGGATTTAACCCACTACACAAAGTGAACTCTCACTTTTATCTTAGCAGCAATCTATCGTCAATAAATCTACGCCCTTTCAAAGTGAAAGCCTTTGATACACATATCTGTTTCAACTTGCTAACTTTCTTAATGACATATTCATTAGTTTCACACCTTACCCTGAATTCAATTACAACCCAGAATAGTCCAATCGTCGCAAAGTTAAAGCCACTATTGGATTTACCCTGCGGCGATGATAGCCACGTATAAATTATTTGACTCTGAATTTAACAAGATAAGTTTAATAGTACCGCTTGCCGCTTGAACATTATAGGTATATTTGTACAGTGCATTGGTACGTTAGTTTAAATACTTATTACAGGCAAATGTGTTACAGTCCGTGAGGCTAAGAATCTAGAATACTTACTGTCCTGAGTTGTATGTTATCAATATATAGAGATCCGTTTCATAAATAAACAAAATATATATTCACAAATGGTTAACCGTCCTAATACCCAATGTCATTTAATGACAAATTCATTAGACATGCTGCGGACTTTACACAAAATCCAATTACAGAGGATATTAGTCCAATTATCGCTAAGTTAAAGCCACGATTGGATTAACCCCTCCGATTATTATTAACGTGTATAAATTACCAGGTTTTAAAGCTGAACAAGTATTTTCATATTTCGCTCATTATCTATCTAACTTATTACTTTATGTTTAACTAGTGACCCCGCCCCGGCTTCGCACGCGGTGATAAACCTTCCTCTTGAATCAATCTATCTATTAAAAAAAAACGCTTCAAATCCGTTGCGTAGTTTTAAAGATTTAAGCATACATAGGGACGGACAGACGACAGCAACTTTGTTTTATACTGTGTAGTGATTATACACACAATATATATGATAAGTGACATGCTAATCCCTATTTATAACATTAGTTAGTAATTAATTTATATGCAGTCAATTGATGTTCTTAGGAATTCTTATTTTAAGTCATGGAACAATTTTGTATTTTACTGTCAGCTCGGTCAATTGTAGCAGGTATTATTAATTAGTGTAAGTAATTCTCATGCTTTATTTCAGGTAACCAAGGTATTGTAACAATACAGTGTACTATTTTTAAAGTAAATAAATAAACTAATTATGCATTCTTATTTCACTTGGCCACAGCATCGCGCGTGAACGACTTGACCAACTTTGCTAATATTTATTTTTGGTATGTTTGCTATTGTCAGGAAAAGGTTTCTATGGAAGAAAAAAATATTAAAGTTGCACGGAATATTAGAAATTTTAGCCACCATTTTTTAATACATCTTATTATGTCGTTACGATATACGCGGGCAGATTTTCGGTTCGCAGCTGGTTTGTTATAAATTATTAACAGCGGGTGTGTTGAAAGAAGTGTTGTGTTTCTTAGAGTAAGCTGATTAGAAGACGTAGCTTTAATAAATAATAAAAAAGAGAGGCATCATCATCATAATTTCAGCCAAAAGACGTCCACTACTGGACATAGGCCCTAAGGATCTCGTCAAAGGCCGGTCCTGGGCCGCCCGCATCCATCGTAAAAATAGAGAGTAAACACATGAAATTATCCACAATACCGCAGTGTCTGAAGATAAAAGTCTTCAACCAATGTGTGTTGCCAGTGATGACATATGGAACAGAGATCGTGGTCGCTCACTATGGGCTCCATCAGAAGGCTCAAAGTCACCCAAAGGGCAATGGAGAGGGCTATGCTCGGGGTTTCCCTGCGAGATGGAATCAGAAATGAGGAGATACGCAGGAAAACCAGGGTCACCGACATAGCCCACCGGATCGCCAAACTTAAGTGGCAGTGGGCAGGGCACATAGCTCGCAGGACCGACGCCCGATGGGGCAGAAAAGTCTTCAAGTGGCGACCGCGTTGCGGAAGGCGCAGTGCTGGTAGGCCTCCCACACGGTGGACCGACGACCTGGTTAAGGTCGCCGGAAAGCAGTGGATGCGGGCGGCCCAGGACCGGCCTTTGTGGAGATCCTTGGGGGAGGCCTATGTCCAGCAGTGGACGTCTTTTGGCTGTAATGATGATGATGATGATGACATGAAATTATCACAATTACAGTAGTTTCCTTCATTTGACGAGCAATAAGTTCCTCAAAGTCTATATTCAAATTCTTAGAGGCTTTATGGAATATCTAATAGAAACAGAATCAATCTTCATCGATACCCTTCCAACATTCGAAACTGGACGACGCAGACTAAGGTACGTTGTTCGAGCTTAACTATAATATGGAGCCATTTGTTCTTGGGACAGGCTCCGTTATCCAATTGTTACACAATTGTCTAGGTTGACATTGTTGACACTTTACAGCTAGTACAACTCATGGTCAAAAGTCAGTTACAGATGTTTAAAAAAATTTAAAATGTTTCTACAAATTTGCTACAAATGAGATGACTTTTTACCTAAACAAAATAAAAAATGTAAAATTTTGTTCAAACATGATTCTGCTATGCATTCAGTACATTAAACATTTTCGATGAAGTGAATATAGTTCTTGGTTGCTCGATAGGCTGAATGGTTTGATAGCAACAATAAAAAAAATATTTGGAAAAAACTTTAGATATCAGTGGGAAAATTTTAACAAAATATAGTTATATAAAATCCCCAATTGACGAAATTCAACAAAAATACCTTCAACCCTTCATAATAACTAAACATGAAAACCCAAATTATGAAGAATGCAAATTTTGTATAGGTACCTGTAGCATTTATGTCCTACAATACTTGCTAGAATTTGACCCTTATTTAGAACTCTATTAAATGGCTTAATAATACCTATAGGATATGTATTTTTTCGTAACCATAGTATTCAAAGCCTGCATAGGAATTACCTAATTTAACCAATTAGTTTTCATCAATATTGGGTTCGAGACTATGTACGTAATACAATGTTCCTCACAGTTTGAATATATTTTAATTCCGCGCGGATGGTCAGCGCGGAATTAAAATATACACTGTATATTCTCGGGGAATTTACTTTCAATACATATTTGATCATAAATCGTTCTATAATTAGAAACCATTATGTTCAATGCCGCCATCGAAAATATTCTATGCGACTCACGTGAATAGGATTTTTTATTTTTAGCTTATTATTAAATGTACAAGTCTCCAAAGCGTGAAAAATTTGCAAAGTGTGTAAAAACAACTTGTGTGTGGGTTGAGACTAAGAAAATATAAAAGAATTATATGTGGTGACGGATTTAGAATACAAAGTGTCACCCTAACCATCCTGAGAGTATCGCAAGAGCCGACAAAAGGAAATGACAGGGCCGATTACCTAGCCACAAGAGAAGGAAAACATGTTCCGAAACATACCACATCGGTATACCCTCATACGACACACTTGGGGCGCCACAGGTTCGCGTAAACGCATTCCATTGTGACGCCATGACGTGGTGCCGCCGCTGAGCGGGCAAGTGACCATCGGAAGGCGTCTCGGGCAACTGGGACGCCCTCAGACATCAAGGCTTTCGTCGATGGTAGGTCTCCCGACCCACCATCGGCCATTAATGCGAGGGCAGAAGAGGGGCGTAACGTCACGACCCCTCCCCCCCACGGCCTCTGACTGCAACGTGGGTCAGCTGGAGCTCCCTCCTTTGCGAGCCGCCCGCCGCACCATTCCGCAATACAACGGCCTCGCAGAAGGAACGCCAGCCCTCGGCTTATCTGGACACTGGTGCACCGTAGTGGTTTAGGGGAGTCACCGAACCCCAAACCCGCCACGACACCGTGTCCTGCTCTTTGTCTGGCCTCTCCTAACAGGCCCACCATGCATGGGTGACCCTAAGTCAGTATGGCTCCAACGGATCATGAAGGCATAAAAGACCGTCACAACGGTAAGGTAGTAGCACAGTCGACGGAACCCTGAGCCATCACGTCCGGCCAGCGTGGCGCAGTAGGCTAATTACCCTTCACGTAATTAGAGAAGGATCAAATCAGCAGTAGGTCATTTATGGGCTAAATAGTGGTGGTGGTAGATATAAGATATTCATAGTATAGTTATCGAAACTATTTGTTGTAAACTCATTGCCCACTGTTAAACAAAATTTAAGTACTATACCCCGTTCAAGATAGCGTGATCGATTTGACAGATGTCAATTTTTCTGATCAACATAAAGGTATGATTCCGAACTACGTCGCGGTAATGGGGAGCAATAGTGCCCAAGTATTTTAAACCGTTATTTTTTGGACTACTAGATATTTTCTGTTTCCCATCACTAGCCAGTCTGTCAAACAAATCGATCACGCCATCTTGAACAGGGTATATTTTAAGAATCAAACAAATTATCAGAACTCAACCCGTAAAACACCCAATGTCGTGGGTTTTCTCCGATTGCACGGAGGAAATAATGCGTAGGTACATATTCCTACCGTGCAATCGCAAAGCAACGCATTTCGTATATATATTTTTTAAATAAAACATCATCTTCATGTGCCTCTTACAAAGCTAGTTATAAAAATATACCATATTTCCTACTAATATTTAATAATAGATTTTATTTATTTATTAAATAACAATTAAAATTTAAATGTTCCACTTCGATGGTTTACTTCATTTTTATTTCAAGGGGATTCCCAATAAAGGCGTTCATTTCTAAAAAGCTTCACACTAGTATTTTAAACATTATATTTTGTAGCGACCAGCATGCTACATACTTTATACAAAAAAAAAACCCCGAAAAATCGGAACTATCGCCTACAAATGCGAGAATTACCAATAAAGTCCTACACCGCGATTGCAAAGTTTCAATAGCAATTCGCCGACTATAACTATCGGGGGATAGGCGGACCCCTGCTCTGGCAGGGGTATACCACCTCTTCTGGCTGGATTAAATTTAAGCACATGTATTTGCATTGCCTTAAAACTTACCTCAGATTTCGGAACGATGTTGTACAAGTGGCAATTATATGTTTCCGAAAATTATTTCAGGTAGCATCTCTATACCTAGGTAGAAAGGTCATCAGTACATAGGTGCATATGCCTTAATTTAAATTTAATGCGTGTTTACACGTGGATGGAGACACACACATCAAAATATTCTATCAAACATGGAAGCCTCTTTCTGGAATTCTCAAAAACCAGTACATTAAAACATGCCCTGGTATAAGGGCACAAGAATTAATGTACGTAGCTCTGACGCGAGGGCTTAAATTTTAGGGACTGTTAGGAAACTATTTTACTTTTTCAAGTATATTTTGACAAAACAGAATATAATTCAAAAGGATCGTTGTGCCGGACGTTCTAGTGGCTTCCCGTCGCGCCGGGACTCTCGCGGTTTAGCTCCTGTTTCCGCCCCAACATAGCGCTTTTACACATACCGACAACGACGACACAACAAACGATTCGATCACGATATTGGAACATTTAATCGTGAGTTGAAAATATAAACATTCGAAATAACAAAACGATTATGTGAACGACGTAAACAGTCTCAAAGTTTACTTTTTCTAACTAGAAAGGATTTCTAAGCTTCAAGTCTCCAACTACATCGCAAACTAATATATATACAGCTAAAACTAAGAAATGTGTAAAGCTTCACAATTTGGAGACATAAAATATATCGATAGTTTTGTATACCATAGCACTGAATGACTTTCACTATCAGAACGCTGAACGAAGTTGTACCATAATTACTTTGTGTTAGTGTTGAATACGTTCGCTCATTTCATGATACGCTCATTTCATTGTACGAAATGGTGCATTATATTGATGGATTAAGTAATAACTTGAAATTTCTCCAAAACCTGCTGAGGGCCAATAACTCATCGACGCCTACAACGTCTGGACAGTTAAAAGGTATTTCATACTGAAAAACAATTCCATCTAGCAAGTCCTATCCCGTAAAGTTTTCTGCCAATGAAGGAGTTTTTACTGGGACTGATTTATTTATGCATCATTTATCATTCGCAAACTTTGGATTGAAGATTTGACATCCTTGACAGGCCTCATTTAATCTTCTTAAGTGTCTGATACACGCTCTGGTGAATTCAGAGTCAATTCAACAACGATTCTGAGATAACGAAAATCTGCGTACATCTAGTATATAAAAAGTTTTAGCCTTACTGACTGACGCAGACGGGTCAACAAACAGCCGGAATCACTGTATGCAGAGACATGAAATTTGGTGGTAGTGTAGCTTTTATAATGTAGGTAGGTAGGCATCAAATTGGAAAGTATTTTGGCGCGCCCAAAGAAGAGAAAAACGTGGGTAATGTTTTTTTTAATATGCTCAATGAACATTTAGCCTTATGGTAAATAACTTACAGTTATATTTAAAAACTGTCACACATGACTCTTTAGATTTGCACGTTTTGTTACTACGGGCACTTCGGGTGTTCAAAATTCAAATGTCTAAAAGATTTTCCCGCTCACGCTTGACGCTTTTTGATGACGCCGTAGCTGCTCTGCGTGATAGAATTAGAAATAAGAAGATTGACTGACATAGCTCATAGGATTGCACAGTTCAAATGACAATGAGCAGCTCACGTAGGCCGCACAACGGATGGCTACTAGGGCCAAAGTTCTGGAATGGTGACCACGTATAACCCTAGACTAGGGTTAAGTGGGTGATTTTTAATTAGGTTCGTACTTTGTGACAGTTTATTGGGGTGATTAGTGATGAGTAGCTGTTAAAGTACATAAAGAAACTCGTCTTGGTTCGCACCAGTGGAATATTGTCCTCGTAGAGAGAATTGAGTAAGTCTAAAAATGTATTCGTTACTTTCAACCTACCAAGGTACACTCATACACCTTAACGTATCTATAACAATGTAAGTATCTAATAAAAATAAAAACTTCGGAGATGCTAACTTTTCTCCAATCCGCACCAATAGCAATTTGAGCTGGGACTTAATATTTCAGTTATGTTGCAGAAAAACAATTACAAACAATGTTTTTTATAATAAATAAACAAACAAGCTTGCGCCAAACAATATTGAGAAAGCAATATCTTATTGAAATATAAAATATATTAAAAACGACTTAATTCACGTTCCGAGCACCCCAACAATGAAAGGTTCGGAAAGGATTTAATAAAAAATATTGAGTCTTTCCAGTTATAACATCGTACGCGTCATTATACTGAAAACATACTTTTCGTAACTTATCATTTATCCATCAAATCAAACAACTTTCTTAGAACTGTGTCAAATTAAAAAAATATATTAACATGTTAGAGACCACAAACCCAAACCGTAAAAAAGAAAACTATCGGTTAAGATGTTCTTGCTGAAAAGGTTTTATATATTTTCTTTCACAGAATAATTATCCTAGTGACACCTT
This sequence comes from Clostera curtula, assembly GCA_905475355.2. Classification (NCBI taxonomy): domain Eukaryota; kingdom Metazoa; phylum Arthropoda; class Insecta; order Lepidoptera; family Notodontidae; genus Clostera; species Clostera curtula. Next base: position 9,921,224 of record FR997794.1, on the reverse strand, counting down.
ACTTAATGTATACATATTATAATTATGATAATTTTATATAACCTAAACAAATTTCGCCTTTGAAATACTTAAGTGCGTGGGAGGTTCAAAGGTAAAACAAACACAAGAATAATTTATACAAAATATTAAGCTTTGGAATATAAATATAGCTTAAACCGGAAGGTGCGTCTTCCGGATTTACTTACCCACTGATATAATTATAGCGGACCGGATGTCATTGTAGGCTGGGTGTTTTCACACCTGCGGTAAAACTTTTTTCTTTACATATAGCAAAGCGTTTCCTTCTATTTAAAAGTCATCTTACTAAATAATCAGTATGATTGCTACAGAATCGGTGCCGCAAATATAGTGAAGAAATTATTATTACATACTTACATCTTTCACAAACTTAGAAATGATAATTAAATCTGCAATATATAATAGATAATTAAATCATTCAAAATGAGAATTATTCTTCCTGGCGACACCGGTCTGAAGAGCCTTCAGAATTAAAAAATATCGTAAAGCTACAGAAAAGTTTTTTTTTACAAGTATTTCGCAACAAATTAACTATCTTCTAGATTCAACTAACGGGAGTTAATTTCTGTAGGTTGGTCTTCATATAAATCTGGGTCCTAAATTCAGCCATCTATGGCAGTCGATACGCTGAGTCAATAGCGTGAAAGCTGAAAAACTTCCATAAACCATTTGTCTCACTACATGTGTCTCGGATGCTAATTGCTCCGTTAAAATACTGGCTATCCAAATCAAGTCAGAATGGTGTCTGTCCCAATTACATTATTCTGCTTGCTTGCTCTGAGTCTGGTTGTCATTTGTAGACAGCCCCCGCGATACATGGAATACGTGGGCAGAGGATTCTTTAAAAAAAAAGAAGCAGTTTTATAGTTTGTTATTGACTTTAGTAGCCGAAATTATTATCAAAACTCTTAAGGAAGGTACCAATTTGCTGAGAAAGCATTGTAGCAACAATATTTCATCTATATGGGTCCACTCTTATGTACACAACAAACGTGAGGCAGATAAACGATTAGGTAAGCGACAAAATGCCTTTTCTACCTCACTGAGCTTAATCAACGGATGTTGGTTTTATTGAATGATCGTAAAAGATTTCGAAATGGGGTTCTTTCATTTCGTTTGGGCAGCAAATAGGTAAAGATATGATCGGATATTGTTCTCTTACATAATGTCCATGTGGTGACGGATTGGGAATACACAATGTCACCAACCTACACTATCTCGAGGGTGTCGTAAGAGGCAATTATATGATCTAAACCGAGCCTAGCCGTAAGAGAAGGAAATATTGATACAAACCCTGTGGCCATAGTGTCATCACCTCATTCCATTCTGAGGGTCTCATAAGAGCTGACAGAAGCAGATGACAAGGCCGATAACCTAGCCACGAGTGAAGGAAAACTTGATAGGCAACCCAATGCTCTCTTGTACCAATGTGATCCACCTACACATAGTATAAATGTATATAGCCAAAGGTAAAAATAGAAAGAGACCCAGAATAGAAAATTGTGGGGCGCCCACTGACAAAGGTGAGGTGACAGACTTAGCTCCATTACATTGATCGATATTTTGGACTAAATCTGGTAAGTAAGGGCCTCTGACTTATCTCTACAGCTCAGTACCTAATCTACTGTGTTCGGTTTACCTACGTTACCTGTATTCAACCTAAACAAACAAGTTTAATTAGTTATATTACTTACATATTAGATTTGTATTAAATACACGATAGGCGAATAACATCGTTCAATTTTATAATCGACTAGCTCCCCCACGCCCGTTGCTACGCACTAACTAAAATAAATTTGAAGAAAAGACATTACACAATTAATTTTTTTTTTTTGTTCAGAAGACTTCGTGAACTCGTGCACAACACTTTTCTGAAGATCATCACATGGTCAAAGGGATAGTTTACCATTATTTATAGGACATACAGACAAACATTTATTTTTATATATAATATTGGACATGTGTATGTTTCCTTAAACATCGATTTATCACTAGCTTTTGCCCGAAACTTCGCCCGCCCGTTACTCAGGGATAAATCTAGTACACGTGCATTTTAAATTTTCTGTAATAAAAAGCCTGGGCATAGGCTGTTTTATGTGATTATTACTATTTCTTTTATTCTTTATTTTGTAATAGTATTAGTAGGATGCTATGTATTCCATCTACTTTAAAACGAGGCTTCAAAATTTCCTAACAGAAATTGAAGCCTACAATTATATTTCAATTATGAAATAAAGCGTACGTAGTAAACAAATAATCCAACAAAAAGGAAGGCCATAAATACCCATAAAGCTACCAACTACATATTTCCAACATCAAACATCATATTTCCAAAGCGCAACTTACTGTAAAGCGTGTTTTCCTCATTTTAATAAGTGAGTTTGCAGACGGGTATGACACCGAATTTCAATTTTACTGTAGAATTTGCTCGCGTAAACCCTTTTGACGACAAACATGTTGAACGAATATGACAAAAGTTGCTACACTGAAACTTTGAACATCATAAAGTAAAAAGTGTCGTTTTATATGTTTGAATTTTTAAATTACAACCTTATTTGGTTAACAACAAAAAGTGACTCAGTGAAAGTTACTCTTTCGTCACCAATCTGCCTTATTGGTCTGGGGTTGGAAGTGCCACCTCTGAATCACGGGTCTTCGGCTCGATTCCGGGGTCGAGCAGCGGGTTTGTGTAAGCCAGAGGCTCTTGCACTAAGTCTAGGTGCCATTTGTGTTCGTGTATTACATGTTTGTAATCAACCCCCGCGATATATGTTATATCAAGAGCAAAGCTCCGTTTTAAAAAACTCTATCTAGTGAGACTAAATCTAGTGAGTCCAGACTATTTACAAAGATTTTCTCGTAATTAACGAACTTTTTTCAAAATTTCCAAAATATTAATATATTTCGAGGTTTTAACGAAAAACTAAATGTCTTTTTATTTTATCTTTTTTCGTAATTTATTACCTGCACCAAAATCCTTCAAAAACATTTTGAGGATCACCTCCAAGAACCTTTAACTCTATTGTTCACGTTTTTGAACTTGTTGACTAGACTCTAGAGAGTTATAGAAAACACCTTCTACATTTTGAACAATATTTATTGGACATCGAAAACATATCAGGTATCATCTTTAAAAAGTATCTATATCGTCATCGAACGTAACCAGCCAGTACTTTACAAATGTCAGATATTCATCCAACATCTGACGTTGATTCACCTGCTGATCCATTTCTTTCCGCACTATCTGATAGGTATGACCTCTATGATCTTACCATAGACTCAGATTTTATTTTTAGGGAAATTAAAATCGTCACACTGCGCTTCGAAAGTTTTATTTAGATTATCTACAACCGGCGGCTACTCCCACGCGGATTTGGAGTTCACGCTAAGCTTAACTGGTAGTAGGTGACGGATTTAGAATACATTGTGTCACCACCCCATTCCATCCTGAGGGTGTTGTAAGAGCCGTAATGTAAGGAAATGGCAAGGCTTATAACCTAGCCGTAAGAGAAGGAACACATCTGGCCAGCGTGGCACAGTAAGCTTTTAACCTCCATGTAATTGGAGGAGGCCCGACTCAGCAGTGGGTCATCTATTGGCTGAATAGCAGTGAGGTCCCGACCCTTTCGTGACCCTGAAGCGGGCAGTCGAGGAACGCCGTTGGTTTTAGGGGGTATGCGGGGGCTAATTACCGTCTTTCCGCACCACGGAGTCCTACATACCCCAGATAGTCCCCAATGGAATCCCATTTCCAATTTCCTACGAAAAAAATGGTAATGCCTTATAACATGAACCAATGAAAGTCCCCTCTAATTAGTCCAGTCGTTTCGGAGGTACGCTCGGATATACAGACAAAAAACGCCAAAAACTACGTTGTTGTTATGTGTACCGTATGTTATGTTTTTTCATATGCATTTATAAAATGTTACCTTACAAACAAACACTTTTTATTTATTTGTGATAACAACATACATTATGTTCTTCTCGGCCTTAGGAATAGAAGAACATAATGTAACATAACATAACCTTTGGGTCACCGGCATAGCCCACAGGATTGCCAAACTTAAGTGGCAGTGGGCAGGGCACATAGCGCGCAGGACCGACTCCCAATGGGGCAGAAAACGCCTTGAGTGGCCGCGCCGACCGCGTACCGGAAAGCGCAATGCTGGTAAGCCACACGGTGGACCGATGACCTGGTTAAGGTCGCCGGAAAACGACGGGTGCGGGGAGCCGAGAACTATGGTCTATGTCCAGCAGTGGACGTCTTTTGGCTGAAATGATGATGTCAATAACTTACCATTAAGTATAAGTTTACAGTAGCGATAAAAGCTTTTATTTTATTACAAAGCACTGCCGTGCGAGTGGACTTCCTTAAATAACAGGAAATGATGTGTTCACGGTTATGATCGTTTTATTTTATTTTATTCCCAACGTTTCAGACACTTTGTAGTGTCCGTGGTCGCGGGACGACTGGGTGGCAGTTATCGCTGCGGGGTTTTATATACTGGCGAGACACTAATGAGCTCTCATTCTATTGGTGGTGACGCACTATTATGCCCGTGAGTCATGTTGTTTGTCACGTAGGCGCGGTGACGTCGCGGGGTACGTAACGCTGAACATAGCTATGTATAACGTGCTTGGTTGATACAGAAATCGCTCACAGTATCATAATATAAATAAAATAAAACGACCATAACCGTGAAAGCATCATTTCTAAAGAGCTAAAGAGCTATAATTACTACATGCATGGCGACCGTAAATGTACCGATAATTTCAAAGAAGCTTTATAGAGATATAATACGTTAAAACAGTATAAAATAAATAATGTTGGCGCCTACTTTACTAGGATGTTGGACCAGTGGTGTATTTACAGATTTGCCGCCCGTAGGCTTTTTATGCCGCCTCTACAGTTCTTGAGACGACCTATTTTAGACGTCCTAAATCTGCCGCCCCTTATAACATGCCGCCCTAGGCTCAAACCTACTGGTAAATCCGCCACTAGCCTACTCAGTCTACTGGTAAATCCGCCACCGTGTTGGACTCGCAGTCGACCAAGGCTTTTCGTAGACGTACCTTTTGCAGTTCTATTATAGTGTAGTTAGCTATTGCGGTAACTGATGTTGTAACGGTTCTTTTACAGTCGTTCAGCGATCACGGACACTGCAAAGTGTCTGAAACGTTGGGATTTAAATAAAAGAACACGATCAAAATCGTTAAGTCATCATTTACCGCAATGTGCTGAGATCATGAAAACCTAAGACATCATGTAGTTAGGTATGTTTATATCCCACACATTTTCAGACAGTTAAGGCTCTGCACCCGTAATACAAATTTATTTACGTTTATTACGTAATGCGTAGATAGCTCGGCCACAAAGGTGTAAACATCATTTGATGTTTTAGGACCGAGTCCATTAAGATCGGTAAACGAACACCCAAGGAGACTTGAGATCCCATTAGGAATATTCAGTGAACATCTTTTGTGGATGTCTAGTCTTATCGTGCTAGAATGGCATTCATAATAGGTACAAGAAACCTATTCAATAGAAGTACTACATATTTTATGGAAAAAAACTCTATGTATTGAAATATTGATATATTACCATAGGAAAAAAACTATGTATTTTAATGTTAATATATTACCCGACCTCTTTGCAGTCTCTCCTGTCTACTACTACTAATCCCCCTTAAATGACAAACTACTGAATAAGGCCTCTTCCAATTACATAAAGAGTAGTTATGCCAGAAATATGTAGGCCAGAAGGGTCTCAAATTTTCCTTCTCTTGTGGGTTTTCTGCCATAATGCAATTTAATATATTTTTGCAGTTTATTATTATTTTGACTGCCTCGTTGGTCTAGTGGTTAGATGTGCCGCCTCTGGATCAACGTGTCCCGGGTTTGATTCCGGGGTCGGGCAAGTGTATATAAGTAGTATATCATCCATCTCGTTACCATAACACAAGCATTAAGTTGCTTAGCTTGGGACCAGATGGCGTTGTGTGAAATGTCCAAGGATATTTATTTATATTTATTTAATATAATTGGCTCTTACTACATCCTCAGAATGTAATAGGGTGATGACACAATTCGAAATCCGTCATCACATGGACAAATCATGCTTACGATCACTTATTAAATCATACAATTTCGTTTAATTAAATTATCCTCCAAGTTAAAGAATTTAATAAATATACATCGTAGGAACATATAAACTCTATGACGAGTTTTTACATATACATACTATAAGTATATTGCATTTAAAGTTAATTTTAAATAAAACTACCTGCTGTTAGATATAATTTTGATTTCTGGCGGGGCCGGCCGTCGCCTTTCTTATCCGTGAAAATAGCTCTTTATACTCCTCTACCGCCTTGTAGCACTTTTTGGTTGTTCTCGTTCTGTAGTTCAGACAACGCTTTTCTTTGTTGTTTCCTAAGCCTAGCTGTATAAAAATAGCTGTGTAAAATATCCAGTTCTACTACCTAGTTAACTAGTTTAATGCCTAATACTAAAACCTCACTAATATATCGGACGAGAAACTAAACGAGGTTTTAGTCTGCGTCTTATTGCGCCAGCTGACGAAAGAGTAGCGTAATAAAATGAGGGTAATTTATTCTAGACTAACAACGAACAAGCGGGCTATGTTTTGGTTTAGCTGCCCCATTACTACCTATGCTTATACATAGAGTATCGATTCGGGGTTGCAGTTCACAGAGTGAATTTGCATTTAAGGATGATTTTTTATGATGCCCTAGAACTAAAATGAAAACCTGCTCCAAAACTAGAAAGGAAAAATAACCAATAAGTAGGTTTTATTGACAAGATTTCTTTATTTCGATTTTTAATGCAAATAAACGTATAGAGGAGTCAAATTTAGAACAAAAAACGTCTTTATACATTAATTGAATTAAAGAAAGGTTATTTCAAGTATAACACCAAACTACTGAGCCTATTGTGTATTCCGTGTGGTCATTGATTTAGAATATATAGTGTCACCATCCCATTCCATCCTGAGGGTGTCGTAAGAGTCTACAATAGGGGGGAAAGAGAAGAAAAACTTGATACTAAACCCTATGCCAAGCCGTCTGACCAGCAAGGCACGTAAGCTTATTTCTCTCCAAGTAGTTGGAGGAGGCAGGCACAGTAGTGGGTCATGTATGGGTTGAGTGGTAGTAGTAGTTGTAGAACCAGTTTCGACCAAATTTCTATTTTCCAAATTGAGAACCTCTGAACAGTCCAAGTCCCGTGGAGATACAGTCAGGGCCCACGGGGCAGCAAGCGCGGGACGGTACACCCCGAGGACGTTTAGTGGGTATGACTCCGTCTCCTGACAGAGGCGGGGGGGACTCCCACACACCCCCTGTTGGCCATCTCCAGGCTGGCAGGGATAGTCCATAAAGGATTTTACCCCGGGCAAAAAAAAAAAAGGTATTCACAAATAAAATACATTATTTCTGTAATGGTGGCACTTCACTATATTACACTAGTATTCGCGTATCTGTCATAATTGACATTAAGGGCTGGAAAAAATGGTCAGAGCGTCATAGAAAAATGTAGCACACATAAATATCGCACACGAATAGCGAATACGAATGGCAGTGTGACGGACTAAGGCGGAGCGGGGTTGCGTACTGTGTCTGTCCACCAGAACGGAGCGGGGCTGCGAAGCGGAGTTTAGTACCTACTACGCGACTACGACAGCACACTGCGGGCGCGCCTTACGCCCGCGCCCGCACTCGCTTCCCCGCTCCGCTTATCGCTATGGACAGGCACCCTAAAGCATTTCGGATACGAACAAATAGCAAAGATGAGAGAGAGCTATGTCACAGATATTAAACACTCCTTGCACATGTTTAGTAACTACCTAATTATTTCATCATACCGAAATCAGAGTTTAAAATAATGTATCCAAATAGTACTATCCACCATCTATACAATACTTCGACCCACCCCCGCTGAAGTCAGTAGGTAAGTAAGTGTAAGAAGAAGTAAGAAAGTAAGAACTTCAAACTGTTACCAATTCCGTGCACTATTTTGTGGCTGTGGAGTTTTCGTTTTAGTTAATTCATGTAAAAATATCGTCTAGTAAATATAGATACTTAGATGTTTACAAATAGAAACACATTTCCACCAACCCATACCAAACTAATGGTGTCGTAGGAGGCGACTATAGGAGCGCTAGAGACAGCCCATAGGAGGCAGACATAGGCGCAATAGTAAGAAACTTTGAGCCCAACCCTGTGTCCACCGGTTTGGCCAGCGTGGGACAGGCTAATTTCCCTGCATGTCATTGTAGGACGCCCGCGGCCCGACTCAACAGTGAGTATTTTATGGGCTGAGGATATTATGAATATCATATTACCACTGTAAGTAGTCTAATTTCCTTCCAAGGATTTGGAGGAGGCCCAAATTAGTAGTGGATAATAATTTTTGAGCTACAATGAGGACGAGGATGAAGAAAACCAGTAACCAAAGAAGTAAGAAGATAATTAAGTTTCAGTCCTTGCAATATGATGCCATTGATATTAGGTAGGAATACGTTGTTCATTGCGATTGCCCGCAAATGGTTAGAGGTAAAGTCGCTCGTAGGCCACGAAGTCGTGACCAGTTACCTCGTTAAAAGGTTTCGCTCATCTGACAGTAACGATGATCGATTGCTTCGGGACTTCCCCAGTAATATCCGACCCCTCCCGTTCTAAACATTTACCCGCCCGCGCAACTCGATCACCCTAAAAATTCTGATGAACCATTAACTGGTTACATTTAGTACACCTCCGATTATTTAAAAGTTGATAAACTATTCTACTAAATTAATCGGCGTGACTCAAATTCGGTAAGAGATATTGCTGTTTCGAAAATAATAGTGCCTATGACGAAAATAAAACACTTCTACCCACAGTGAGGAGACCGTTAGAACGTCAAAGTTAATGAGATTAAGTGTGGTGATCTTCCTCTTTCGTTCCTTTATTCGCCTCTTACGAAACCCTCATTAGATAGTAAAAATAGATAAAAAAAAACTAAACAAATATGCTTTTATAGAAAATCGAACTAAAAAATAGAAAATAAATTTTAATAAATTTGAATTTAAAAGTAGTGTCAGAAAAAAATATTTTATTGTAAACTAGTGGCCAGCCCCGGCTTCGCCCGTGCAAAGCGGGGGTGTGTTATACATATAAACCTTCCTCGTGAACCACTCTATCTAATAAAAAAAACCGCTTCAAAATCCGTTGCGTAATTTTAAAGATTTAAGCATACATAGGGACGGACAGAAAACATCGACTTTGTTTTATACTATGTAGTGATAGTGATAGTGAAGCGTGGGGTGCATGGTATCAATAGTTCTAAATATTTTATGAAAAGAGTATTTTTTTATTTTTTTTAAACTACTATTTATTTTATAATTGAAATATCATAAAGCTATTGCTAAATAGTCATTAAAAATATAGCAATAACTTTATGATATTTACATCTCTATTAGCTATTGCATCGAAGAGCGGTGTTCCACCTTGATCACCGTTATTATTATTATTATTCTATTAATATTTCTTCTTAAATTTAAGAGCCATGCTCTTGTCGGTGGAGTTTCTTCCAAGCATCTCGATCTTCTGCTAGCTCCTTGACCATTTGATACGAACCGACATTCACTTTTTCCTTAATTTGATCGAAAAAGCTTCTCCTAGGTCTTCCTCGTCCTCTCTTCCCTTCTACCTTCCCTTCTATGATAGTTGTCATAAGTGTGTCGTGTCGTATCAAATGCCCAATCATCTTTCCTCTTCTGTTGTCTATGCAGGTCAACAGGCTTCTCCTTTCTTCTACTCTTTCTAATACTTCTTGGTTTGTTAGTTTTTCCATCCAGCTTATTCTTTCCATCCTCCTCCAGCACCACATTTCAAATGCTTCCAATCTTTCTCTGTCTCTTTGTGTCATTGTCCACGTCTCTGATCCGTACAGTGCTATGCTCCAGATGTACGTTTTAATTAAGCGTTTTCTTATGTTCTTTGCTATTTTAGAGCCGAATAAGTGTTTTTTGTTGTTAAATGCTGCTTTTGCTATTGCTATTCGAGTAATTATATCTGCCGTACATCTGGCTTCATGAGTTATGGAGCTGCCTAAATATTTAAAATTGTCTACTTGTTGGATTGGTTTGGAATTTAGAATAATTGGTGTGTGTAAGCGTGTATTTTTGGATGTTACTAAAATTTTTGTTTTTGTTTCGTTTATTTTTAGGCTGAATTCTCTGAAAATTTTGTTCATGGACTCCAAAAGTTTTTGTAATTGGTCTCTACTTTCTGCTAAAGCTGCTATATCTTCCGCGAATCTTATGAAGTGTATCTTTTCGCCGTTAATTTTGACACCTCCCTCTGACTTGATTTTAATCTTATTAATAGCGCATTCTATAAAAATGTTAAATATTAGCGGTGAGAGTGGACAACCCTGTCTTACTCCTTTTCTTATTTCTGCTCTTCCTTGATGTTCGCCAATTTCTATGATCGTCTGTTGTTCTTTGTATAATTCTAGGATAACCTTTCTGTCTCTGTAATCCAATCCAGCGTGCTTGAGAGCTTCCATCATTAATTTCCAGTCTACCCTATCAAACGCTTTCTCTAGGTCTATGAAAGCTATGTGAGTGTCTAGGCCCAAATCCATTCTTCTGCCGGTAATTAATTTTAATGCTAATATTGCTTCCCTCGTACCTTTGTTCCTCTGAAAACCATATTGTTCATCTGCTACGAAGCATTCCGCTTTTTGTCGAATTCTATTTTGAATAATTTTAAGAAGTATTTTAGAGGCATGTGATATTAAGCTTATAGTTCTATGTTCTTCACATTTAAGTGTGTTTAATTTTTTCGGTAGAGTTACAGTTTTGCTCACTTTAAAATCATTGGGGACTTGTCCCGTTAAATACATGTTCTGAATTAATTGATATAGCTCGGTCATCAATATTTCGCTATCATTGTACTTTAACATCTCTATGTAGATTTGGTCATTTCCTGCTGCCTTTCCATTTGGTATACTTTTAATGGCACTGTCAAACTCTTCTCTAAGAATGGTAGGGCCCAGTTCGTCTTTCTCAACTTGATCTATTATTTCTATATCGTTCGCCAACAAACCATCGCCTTTATATAAATCTTCTATGTAACGTTTCCACCTTTCAACTATCTCATTATTATCTATAATCATATTTCCCATCTCATCCAATATCGCTGTGCTCTTACTTTTCTTCTTTTTATATAGATTTCTTATAATATTGTAGGCTTCATCCATTCTCCCTTTCTGCATAAAGAACTCTATAGTTTCACAGTCTTTCTCTATTTCCTTATTTTTGCATTCTCTGCATTTGAGAGTAATTCTGTTCGTTAATCTTTTATATTCTCTTATACTGTCTTCGTCAGTCTTATTCCTAACTTTTCTCCTCTCTAGCATTAGGTCGATTATCTCTTTATTGAGCCATTTCTTCTTCGGTATTATCTTTTCCTTTTCTATGCACTCTTCAGCACTTGTTTTTAGTATGTCTCTAATTATATTCCATCTTTCTTCTACACTATGATTTCCTAATAATTTATTATTACCTTCATTTAATTCCCTAAATTTACTATCTAACTTATAGCTATATTGCACACGGTAATTGCTTTTTGGTTCCTTAAGTTTACTGAGATCAATTTTCTTTGGTTTTGTCTTTCTGTGGTTATGCTTTTGTATTTTAATGTCTATTTTGCATGTTAAGAGGTTGTGATCGGTATTAATATCGGCTCCTGGTAGAGTCTTGCATGATGTGACCTGTTTTCTGTGTTTGTTCTTTACTATTATGTAATCAATTTGATACCTTCCTATATCTCCGGGCATTTTCCACGTATATAAACGTCTCTTCGGTTGTTCGAAAAGAGTATTTGTAATTACTAGTTTGTTTTCTTTACAAAATTGTACTAGCCTTTCCCCTCTTCCATTCCTTTTTCCTAGCCCATATTTTCCAACTTCGCCTCCTTCTGCCCCTTGCCCTACCACAGCGTTAAAATCCCCCATTATAATAAGATTGTCCTTGTCATTTACTGTATCTAGTAAAGAGTCTATATTGTTGTAAATCTCTTCTACTTCTTCGTCCGGATGGGCACCAGTTGGCATATAAATTTGAATTATTATTACATTATTTGGACTAGATTTTATTTTTACTACAGTCATTCTGTCACTATGGTGAATTGTATTTTCTACCTGATTTCCCCATTGTTTATTTAAGACTATTGCTGTTCCGTTGGTTCCTTGTTTATCACCCGTAAAAATCACTCTATAATCTTCGTCCCAATAGTCCCCACTCCCTTCCCATCTGACTTCACTTATCCCCATAATGTCGATTTTCAAGCGATCCATTTCCGATTTTAACTCTTCCATTTTCCCTTCTTGCAGCATTGTCCTCACGTTCCATGTTCCAATAATGCAGGGGTTTCGCGTGATGACGACCTGGGCAGCCCTGCGGTGCCTGCCCCTGCCGGACTCCGATCGCCACGGCATGTTACATCGTGGAAACCGGTTGTCAAGAACGTTATCTATCTTTGTTGTCATTCCATAAAACTCCATAATTAGGAATATTGTGCGGTGGTTTCCCACTTGCCTTCCGCACCACAGTACAGCGACCGGTATCCCGCCCACTGCTGTATGATCAAAAGCCCTTCTGGAACCCACTTCCTCGGCCTCTTGTCAATACTGATACCGCTGTTGTCCAGCATCAGAGGAACGCTTATTTAATGGCGGCGTTGACTCGCCATGTCACCGGATCGTCATAGGTCTTTTGTGGCATTTTGTAGGATAGTCCATCCTAATGGGCTACCCACCACAACCTGTTAACCCTGCCGCTGCATGGTCGGGGACTGCTTATTCAATTTATTCGCAGCTAACCACCATATCTGGTGGCCGTTTCCCTATCCGCCACCTGGGACCCCGTTGGTAGCTTACAGCTCAGCCCCAACAATTATTATTATTTATACAAAATATTAATATTAACGGGTCAAATTTTTTTTGAGTTGAAATATTGAATTGTCGTCGGTCCTTAATAAGTATGCCAAATTTCGTGTTAATCCAACGTTTTTAACTGGGTCAAAATCATGTTCAAAGATTCCGTTACATACATACAAGCGAAGCTAATAAAAGCGTATTAAGCAGATATCTTGACTCGAGAATTTTCGATTGAAAATTAGGGGTGTTTTTTTGGGATATTAAGTCGAAATTATGGTGGAAAAAAATCAGTACAAAAATACAGTTTTATTTCAAACGTAAGTACAAAGGTTTCGTAAAAATAAAAATATATATATTTATGATAAAAATAAAAAAACCAAACACTTGGTTATTTGCACTTTCCACAAAAATATGAGGTATTGTGAAAAAGTGTACATACAAAAGATGAATATCTTTTAAGTACCTACAACTTCCCTTCCGCCCCTCCCCCACATCCCGACCGCGGGTCGCCCGTAAAATATTTTTCCTAGCGTTTTTGTTATATTCTCTTGTTTTAAAACGGGTTTCATCTTACGGTATCCATCCAAATTAGTAGATATACCTAAAAACCTACCTAAAGTTCGTGACCACTAGATCGTGCTCAAGTGAACGAGCCGAAGAGAGTCAATGCGCGGATTTAATTTGCGCGGTTAGCCCGCTCTGTTATTTGCTCCAGTCGCTGAACCCGCACGTGTCTTTGTTTTCACGATGCATGTTACCTGCGTGGGTTCCTCGATATGGATACAGGAACAATGAATTATAAGAAAAAGAAAAAAGTACAAGTATATAGGTAGTAAATTAAAACGAGACTCCTTCATTACAAAAAGATGATGTTCAATTAATACTGTGAATTACTTCAATCAATTCTATTAAAAATTATATTTTACGACCCGTCAAAATAAGGATCCTGGCTCATTAGTTTGTATGAAATTTAACATCTGCAAATAAAAGAAATAACAACACATTACGTCGTATTATTAAGAATATACTGAAAAGAATTCGTCAGGTCGTGCTCATATTCCGGTAACAAGTAGGGTGCACCGACCGCAAAGCACTTCAATCAATTAGGGAACAGGGTATTGTTGATTCCGAGAAAAACCCCAGTATACGGGACTATAGTAAGTATCAGAGTATTCTGCGATTTTGGACGACCTGCTTTTTTAGTTAACAGTCCCTTTTTTGCTACATTGTTCAAGTTAAAAGGCTGTCTTGCAATGCTTAGTCCTACAGTTTATACATATACCTGCAACAACATCAAAGACTATTTACTTGTCTACTAAGCTTCTCAAGGTTTCGTTATCTCAGAGAATACTCTGACCTTTGCGTTCTTACGACTTTTAAGTTAATGGTGTTGTACTCTAAATCCGTCACCACAAGAATCGGTGTATCAAAGGCACCGACACCGGCACCATGTCTTATCTATTCTAGTTACTTATTATTGCGTGTTATTATTGCCTGAAAATGTTAAATGAAATGAGATACGGACGTCTAAACTTTTCATCGAATTTATTATTTTTAAACTGTGTATGATTGATACCTAAAGTTATTATTAGATAAACTAATAACAATCTGAACATCACGGACACGATCTGTTCGCCTATAAGTTTGGGTCCGTTCACGACCTTATACCTTATTGATCTCAATTGTCATGGAAAAAGGTACTTTTATGACAAAAAAACTTTTAAATTAACTTAAGTATTAAACATAGCAAGGTAGGTACGGTATTTTTACGTATTAGGTACCTTTAATAACATCCATTCGTGTTAATTTTTTTTTGTTATTAAACTGAACATATTCGATATATTCTTGACTAGCTTTTGCCCGCGACTTCGTCCGCGTGGAATAATGACATCCGAAAAAAAAAAACAATTTATCCCCGTTTTCTCCCCGTTGGGAGGGAATTCCCAATAATCCTCTCTTAGTGGTAGCCTACTCCTCCCAACAAACACACAGGCCAAATTTCAGCTCTCCACTGCCATTAGTTTCGGCTGTGCGTTGTCTGTCAGTCACTCAGTAACGGAAGAGTTTTATATATATAGATATAGATAGCTGGGCCCGCAACTCCGTCAGTGTGTAATTCCTTGTGTATTATTAAGTTAATGTATTGGTAATATTGTTTAGATCACGTTCACCTGAGGCTTAAGTACCTATACAACGAAAATACTTCAGCGCAAAGCTTCCGGGTAAACTATCCTACTTCACTTAAGGTGGAAGCTCCAGGGTAGCCCGCGAAATTCAAATTTTCTTACGTTTTTTGCAATTTGCAGGTCCGTGCTAGGTTGTATGTTGATTAAAATGTTATTCGCGGCTGTAAGACGTATGTAGTTATAGAATTATAATCATCAAAATCATCAATACAACCCTCCAAGCTCATAAAGGTGCAAGAAAAACTTTTTCAAGCTCAAAGTCATTCTTGCACCTTTATGAGCTTGGAGGGTTGCATTGATAAGTTTGATGATTATAACTCTGTAACTACATACGTCTTACAGCCGCTAATCAAATGTTCATCATTATACAACCTAGTACTACCCTGCAAATTGCAAAAAACGTAAGAAAATTTGAATTTCGCGGGCTACTCTGGAACATTCACCTTAAAACTAAATACCTATAACATAATTAATAATACGTTTAATTAATAAAAGTACCTACGCTTTTACTTACTTATTATTATTATTAAAAAAAACTGAACATAAATTAACCAAAACTTACCTACTACTAACTAACTACTACTAACCTATTACTACTTCACCTAAAAAGAAATAAAATGTTAACTATTAATAATTTGTAATTTGAACGAATATAACACGCCACCAAAATAACTAATACCTATTTTATGAAATAACAACAAAAGAAAATTAAATAAACTAAATTATTTGTAAAGACTAAAAGTCGCGCTGATAAACAATATTGCCTGTCAATAAGGGCGAATACTCGGAACGTCTACTCGCATCATCAGCCAAATCCAAATATTGTATGAAGTTCGCGTTTGGATCCCCCGCCCTTTTAAACCTCCCGCGACGACCCGATGCGACGCGACGGTTACACAAAAATAATCCTTAAAGCATGATTCAGTAATCACGCGCGATGGTTTATTAGCGTATTTCATGAATAACTTTGGTGTTTCTGTACCGATTTCTATGATTCTTTTTTTATTAAATAGGTAATAATGTTAAAATTTATTAATTAGGGATGATTGAGAGTGTTATAAACGTAAGAGTAGACAAATATAATCAGAAAGCTCTGAACTGCTAAGCTATCGGGAGTTACACGTGTTATTGTGAGTCAACCATAAAAGATAGACATTTGCTGTCGTGGAATACTTTTTATATAATTTTAAGGAGAACATTTCCGTCATACATGATTTCTGTGTAGCTTTAACTATTAAGGCAGCAAACGCGACGGAAGCTTAAAAAATGGAGTAAGTTCTCCTGTTTTCCCAACATTTCCCTTCACTGCTCTGCTCCTATTGATCGTAGCGTGATGAAAAGTATACTATAACCTGCCCAGGAGTATGAAGAACAATTGTACCAAGTTTTGTTGAAATCCGTCGAGTGGTTTTTGTTTCTATAACGAACATACAGACAGACAGACAGACAGACAGACAGACAGACAGACAAAAATTTTACTGATTGCATTTTTGGCGTCAGTATCGATCACTAATCACCCGCAGATAGTTATTTTGGAAAAATATTTCATGTACAGAATTTACCTCTCTACAGATTTATTATAAGTATAGATTAGTGCGTGTTCAAAGATCATGCTTAGCAGCCCACTCTAGTCCACTACTGGACATAGGTATTGCTTAGAATGAAAACGTTCTAGATTGAACACGTTCGTTTTCAAGCTCTGCGGGATGAGCACCGAGAAGATCCGATGACTTCCTAAAAGCTCGATGATGTAGGTGTACACATCAAGGTGTTTATCATATGATTCTCTAGCAGTATACCATTGCATTGTTCTGCCACGTTTCGAAAGTTAATAAGTCGTTAATAGAAAATATACCTAAATGCATTAACGAAAAAATCGGCGGAAACAGCTTCAGGCGAATTCATTGGGAATCGTCGAACCAACAAAGCCTATTAACATGAGACTCATACGTTTCTAAGTCTGTCCGTCGAGACGGCTAATCGTAGGGCAGCGTAAACATATAATTTTCCATCCAAACCCCGCACAGTGGGACGGAAACAGAAGCAAAACCGCCGCAGCCCCGGCAGGAAGTTGCTAGTACGTCCGGCGCGACGCTCTCGCCTCTCCAGATATTATTTTGCCTCATTGTTGTTGATTTACATAAATGATTTATGGACGACTAACTTTTTTCGGTGGGGACGAAGGCAAATAGGACAAATATTTCAACTTGCGTTTTTCTGCTATTAATATACCATTTCATTTCGCGGCCTAGGTTTATAATTTAAAGGTTATGATTTTCATGTCGAGCATCGCCTAGCATTGCTCGGAGTTTCCCTGCGTAATCGAAACAGGAACGAGGTGATAGGTACGCAGACGAACTAGTATAGACATAGGTACGACACAGACCAGCGGAATGCCAAAGTGGCAATGGGCAGGTCACATAGCTCGCAGGACTGACGCCTGATGAAGCAGACAAATTCTGGAGTGGCGACCATTCACCAGCTAGCACAGTGCTGATAGGCATCCCAAACAGTAGACTGATCACCTGGCTATGGTCGCGGGATACGCCGCAAGCGGGTGGTTCAGAACAGGCCTTTGTGAAATTCCTTGGGGAAGGTCTACTTAATGAACTCTTTCTTGAAGAAGAAGCCCCACAGGAAGTGGACTTGTCAAAGCCCCGATACTGTGACCAAAACGAGATCGACTTCATCATGACGAACAAGAAGCACATATTCAGAGAAGTCTCGGTGATCAACCGATTTAATACAGGCTCTGATCACCGACATGTCCGAGGCTCTCTGAATATCGAATTAAAGCTCGAAAGAAATCGTCTGATGAAGTCCACGCTCCGACCGAACCCACTCCAAACCATGGCGGAAACCGAAGCGTTCCAGGACATACTAGGCGCTAGATTTGCTGCCATAGAGCCTACCGATGACGTTGACGAGACCCTACAAAACATCTTGGATACACTAAGGGGTGAGGGCATCAAATTTTGCAGAACGCAGCGTAAAGGTACGTCCAAACTCTCGGACGAGACTCTGCGGCTTATGACAAAGGGACGGGAAACTACACATGCCACTTCGTCAGACAGGGCAAATCTCAACCGACAAATTGCTAAAATAATACGACGTGGCATTCGGAGCACCAATACCCGCCTCGTATTAGAGGCAATTGATCGAAACCGAAGGTCCAAGGTGTTCATTAAGCAGCTTGGGAGGAGCCACCTGACGAAGCTCAAAACACGCGATGGCAGAACCGTTTTGTCTAAGCCGAAGATTCTTGCCGAGATCGAAGACTTCTAAGGCTGGCTTTATGCTGCACATGCCACTCGCCCCCAAAGTTCTATCCAGGATCAAAGAGCCACGCTGGTCCGCCACTATACCGGCGAACTGCCTGATATCAGCCAAGACGAAATCGTGCTGGCTCTTAAACAACTTAGAAATGGGAAGGCCCCCGGTGAAGACGGAGTTACTTCAGAACTTCTGAAGTCAGGAGGGATTCCTGGCATACAGAAACTGCAAAGACTCTTTAACTCCGTCATTCACTGCGGGAGAACTCCTAAGGCATGGAGCAGGAGTTTGGTGGTACTGTTTTTTAAGAAACGTGATACCATACTTAAAAATTACAGCTCACTAATGAGCAACGTATATAAGTTGTTTTCAAGAGTCATTGCGAACCGTCTCGCCATAAGACTCGATGAGTTTCAGCCTCCGCAACAGGCCGGGTTTCGCAGGGGTTATAGCACCATAGACCACATACTGAGGCAAATTATACAGGCGGCCCCTGTGTCTGGCTTTTGTGGACTATGAGAAAGCTTTTGACTCCGTCGAAGCCTGGGCTGTTCTTGAATCCCTACAGCGATGCCAAGTGGACTTACATCCAAGTGTTGAGATGTATGTAAGATTAGGCCTCTATGTGTGTCCAAATAGAGGACCCGCGTACTAAACCCATCCAACTGTCCCGGGGAGTGAGACAGGGGGATGTAATATCCCCGAAACAGTTCGCAAGCGCTTTGGAGGACGTGTTTAAGACGCTGGACTGGAAAGATAAGGGCATTAACATAAATGACCAATATATCTCACACTTGAGATTTGCAGATGGCATGGTCCTAATGGCGATGGCAATAGATGCTGACCAGCTTAGCATCAGCCTCGCGACGGGTGGGTCTCGGCATGAATTTGGATAAAACCAAAATCATGATGAATGATCACATTCAACCGAGACCTATCGTTGTAAATGACCGTCTTGTCGAAGCTGTTTCAGAATATACATACCTCGGGCAAATTTTGCAATTAGGTAGAAACAGCTTCGGCAGGGAGGCCAAGAGGAGGATCCAGCTGGGCTGGCTGGGCAGCATTGGGAAAACTTCGTCGGGTCTTCTCGTCGCCCATCCCGCGTTTTAAAACGGATGTTTTCGAACAGTGCGTCCTACCCGTCATGACCTACGGCGCCGAGACGTGGACACTCACGGTGAGACTAGTCCACCAGTTTAAAGTCGCTCAGCGTGCTATGCTTGGAGTTTCTCTGAAAAATAGGCTCCGTAACGAGACTATCCGACAGAGAAACAAGGTCACCGACATAGCCCAGAGAATTAGCAGACTGAAGCGGCAGTGGGCTGGTCATATCTGTAGAAGAACCAACAACCGCTGGGGTAGAAGAGTTCTTGAGGGGAGACCGTAAATCGGCAAGCGTAGCGTGGGACGGCCCTCTGCTAGACGATCTGCGAAAGGTTGCGGGCAGCAGCTGGATGCGTCAAGCTGAAGACAGGGCGCTATGGCGCTGCCTATGTCCAGCAGTGGACTAATGTGGGCTGATGATGATGATTGGGCAAGGTCTATGCCAACATGCACTTGTTTTGGCCCTCAGAATCCTCAGAAAGAAAGAAGCTCCGCTATTAACATGGCTAAATTGGAATGATTTAAAACGACGTCATTCACATCACGACACAGTCCCATTCTCTGGTAGTGAGCAGTTGATCCAAGTTGAAAGATAGGATAGCTTACATCTCGATTTATAGTCGTAATATTATTTTATTGTGAACTAGATGGCCCGGCAAACTTCGTACCGCCTCAATATTTTTTTTATATTTACTTACCTTTTAAGCCTTGCCTAAACTTCCACGAATATTTCAAGGCCAAAATTAGCAAAATCGGTCCAGCCGTTCTCGAGTTTTAGCGAGACTAACGAACAGCAATTCATTTTTGTTTAAAAGAAGATAATTTGTCTATTACTTGACAGTAACAATTATTATAATGTTAGCTCCAAACGATTTTAACAGATGGCGATATCTGTTGACTGTATTGAGTAAGTATTCAATAGATGGCGCTATGTTAAAATCTAACTAATGTATTTTAATTGGTGGATGGTCCAGGGTTACCCGCGAAATTCAAATTTTATTACGTTTTTTGCAATTTCCAGGGCAGTGCTAGTTTGTATGATGATGAACATTTGCTTCGCGGCTGTAAGACTTATGTAGTTATAGAATTATAATCATCAAAATCATCAATACAACCCTCCAAGCTCATAAAGGTGCAAGAAAAACTTTTTCAACGTCAAAGTCATTCTCGTTTATTGTATTGATGAGTAAGAAGAAACGTAAGAAATTTTGAATTCGGGCTACCCTGGAGCTTCCACCTTAAATGTAATAATAACAAAAACCTTAGCCACATCAACGCGTGGCCGGGTCTGCTAGTGCACTATAAATGTAAGGCTGGATTTTAAATTCACCAATCGATTTCAAAGGATGGTAATCATCAAATTTCAAATCAGCTGGTCCTCTTCGTTGCCCTTTTTCCACTTTCTTAGTGGTCGCACCAAACTTACCTGATTTGGATGACTACCATTCAAACGGCTTGCTTCCCATCTGCCTTCCAAGACCCATATAGTGAGACTACGAATAAGTTATTTGATTAGAACAGTCGTACATTTTCACGATACACACTGCCATAGATGTCGTTAGTATGAAACCGAGCTTTGCGTGCCGTCTGAAGCACGAATAGGTTGACTTGACTTGACTTGAAAGAGGAGGAGGATTTTAAGGATCCCGGCCCAGTGGCTTTCGAAACTTGGCTAGGCGGCTAGATGGTGATAATATGGAGTAAAATCATTCAACAAACGCCTGAACCAATTGCAATTGGCACTACCATATAGGCTACGCATGACGTTACACCTCAAAACAAACAAAATAATTTGAAATCAAAATCAATGTAAGTTCTAAAGACAAAGTTCCTTTATTTCCATGTACTTATACAACTTAGTCTGAAGTATCACATGAATTCGTAGTTAAACCGAAGTTAGGCTCTCAAATATAAGGGAAGATAAATATTTAAGCTACCTATTTCAACAGTGTTTTAAATACACTACCGACATTGTTTTTGAGATTATTTAATAAATGCCACATTACATGATAGTATCTTCAACGAGTTAATTTACTGATATTTTTCGAAATACGGAACATCTATATAGAAAGTGACCAGAATTATTTCAATTATATTGAAAAGGGGTTGCTGAGTAATCTTGTATCTATAACCCGAAGTTAATTTAATCAAGAATTAATTGAAGCCAGCAATATTGAAAACATCTTATTTGAATACAGATGAACTGTTAAAAGATTTCATAAAATCGTGTTGAGTAGCAAAGACGTTTGTACTCGCACTGAACTGATGATATTTCACAAAATTGATATGCCACAAACTACATCCACGAACGACGAAAAACATTAAAAACGGCAAATATTAACACTTCATATTTGTACCTACACAATTTACCTCATAGAAATACCTAGTTAATAAGATTACTTTAAATTTGTATGATACAAAATTTTAATCCTTAATTATTAACAAATAATGAGATCTTATCGTTTATACCAAATAGATAGCAAACTATATTGTAATTGGATAGACTTAACGAAAAAACACGTTATAATGCTGTTATGTGGAATAAAACCTGCATGTTGTACACAACAGCATTTAGCCATGGGACGAATGTGACAAAAAAAATCACAGAACAACATTAGGCGATGTTAAGGTTAAGGAATCTAGGGTTATCTACTTATCATCAGGTGAGATAGTGAGTTTTTTTTATTGTGAATAGGTAAGCGATTAACCAAATCGCTTACCTATTCACAATAAAAAAAACTCATACTTACTTTCAAATAACTCAATTTTCGCGTTATTGTTTAAAAATACGTTCTCCTTGCTATTAGCACATCCATACAATGGAAGTGGTTCTAATACATACAGGGTTGATACGACATAGGGGCATTTATCTGCCTAAACTAGGTATCATTTCCAGGCTCTGTACCAAAAATCAATTAAATTGGAGCAATAGTTTAGCCACAAATGATTTCTAAATTTTTGCCTCATTTGAACATGATGTATCTTTCCTAACAGATGTTTATGCCTAACGCATCGTTTATTAACCTTAGGGGCTGTCCATTAATGACGTGATGTTTTTTTAACATTTTTTAACACCCACGTGTTTTTTTTTGTACCGTTTCGAATTCATACTAATCACATATAGTATACGTAGTGTAATTTAATGACCCTCTGTCATATCAACTCTGTATACGAAACAATATACGTAGTTCAGTAGCGAATATTTAGACTACTCAAATCCTACAACGCATGTGATAGCGTTTAAAAAAATATTCCCGCTAAGAAATATGCCCATATCTCAGCAGCTTAAAAAGACTGTATACTCATAACACCCAGGCTAATTTGTTCTGTCAAATAACCGTCTCACACACACCAGCAATAACGTGTCAAATCGTGTTGGTGAAAAAATACCGTAAATCATTCTTTCGAACGTTAGTCGTGATTTACGTAATACTTAAACTTTCAAGTTCACTGTATCTACACTAGAGCCACAAGTAACTAGCGATAGTAGGAAATTTCTGCCCTACGTAATTTATTATTATGCGCTACGTTAAACACTGGAATCTATTCTGTGTATTTGATTATAACTTATTCGAGGATATATACAACACACTACGTTTCCGAAATGTAATGAACAGGAATAAATAGGTAATTCAGTCTTAAAAACTGCTACAATAATAAATTAAAATAACTAGTTCCCTTTTTCAAATGTTGATGTAAGTGTGCCGCATCATCGGCTAAACGCTAATTCCTAAACTTGTGGCTTGGATATATGAATATGCAAACAGTACATACATTGTCATAAATATTAAATCAACATAATAATATTAAGTTTCAGACACTTAAAAACGAATCAAAAAATCTAACATTTAAT
The DNA here is from genome assembly GCA_905475355.2 of Clostera curtula. Taxonomy (NCBI): domain Eukaryota; kingdom Metazoa; phylum Arthropoda; class Insecta; order Lepidoptera; family Notodontidae; genus Clostera; species Clostera curtula. The sequence goes on along the minus strand of FR997794.1, from coordinate 9,897,842 downwards.
TACAATACCACATAGTAATTACATTTAATAAAATATGCGGCCAATACGGCCCCATTGTATAGTCTCAATTAACAGGATCAGAGCTATGTACAAAACCTCACACATCATTCGTTACATACAAAAATAATGCTACGCTCTAAAGTTAACTCTTAACAAAAACATTCCAAACAATCTCGCCAATATACATAATTTTATGACTTAATAGAATTCTTAAGAACTTTGGGGATTTAAGATGTCTGTAAACATTACAAACACGATATTCACAAACACAAAACATACACAAGTAATTAGATTAAAGCAAAAGCCGGTTCACGATTCACCCAACGCCGTGAGTTGACCAGTCAACACGGACCGCTGATCAATTTCACTTTGTATTACCGGTATTGGCACAAAGATGCATTCAAGTTGCATTACCTATAATTATTATGCTCCGGGTGTTTAAGTATATCTGTTTCTACATTGGCTGCCGCTCTACCACGACGAATACAATATTTGAACGAATGTTGTTGTGTGCAATACACTAAGTACGGCGTAATCATGGTAACATTAACTAATCTATATCTTACGGACAATGCTATCTTACCTATTTATTTAATGAATGAATAATGAAATATGTACAACAGTGAAAACATGTAGCATAATGTATTTTGTTTGGTTGCCTCCAATGAATTATTTCTACATAACTAATTTTTAGCAGACCGGGATAGTCAATTCCAAAGTCTTGAAGAAATATTTACACCTAGTATACACACTCCTTGTGTGGAATTTAACCAGGTTTTAATTGATTTCTTAGGTTTAGATGACAGTTGTCTTCAAAAGTACAAAGAAACAGTTAAAATCTACCGCCTATAATTTTGTTTTATTGATAACGTTCCCTGTGCAATAAGTGTTTAATTTCAGGTTTTAATTCTTTGTTTGAATTGCTTTTTTTAAAAGCTAATATTTTAATGTAAGTGTTTGCTCATATTTATTATATAGTTATTGGAATAATTATATATATCGTGTGGGAAGCGTGCTTAATTGAATTTAGCGTTTTAAAGAGAAACTATCCCGAGTCACATAGAAAACATTGATTTTGTAAGCAGTTTCTACGGTAAATTTTAAGTGACAATGTATGAAATATACTTGAACTATGAGTTATATTACATTGAATGTACTCCAAATGTATACCATTTATGGAATATGCAAAAATTTAACTTTAGCTTAAAAGGTGCGGTGCATACTATACGCGAATTTATAGAAAATAATTACACTATTATGTCTATTACTTAACATATTAACGAAGAGCGGGAGCTAAAATATGAGTTGTTATTATATAACATTTATAGGTAATTTTTTTGTATTTTATTTACATGCATTTTTTAAATTAATTCAGTGACAATAATTTTATTTTTATTACGAAATGGAATTAATTACATTTATCAAGAATTATATTCAAAGCTCGTTACAATAATTTATAAATAAGAACAACAATTGGAAGAGAAGAGGTATTCTCATTGCATACCTATGGAATTCAAGTAATATATTTCCTTCTAGATAAATATATACCAAATAATTCACATTCCATAAAATGAGATATAAATATTTTGGTGTCTGAACTCTACCATCTTTAAATTTATTTAGTTGGCTTATGTGCGACGTTTTAAAATGTTTCTATTGCTAATTGAAGTGAGAACTGAATTTAATTACATGCCATTGGTATTTTATAAAGCTAAATCAACATACACATAGGAAGAGTCGACATACAGAGACAGAGGCGGACATATTGCGAAATTTCCTTATCGGGTGAAGGAGATAAAACGTGAGGTGACCATATGAAATGCGACAAAATTTAATTTAAAAGGGGAAATATTTTTATGTTTGTAAATTATTATTATTAATTTGTCGTTTAAAACACTGGCTTCTTTTAAACACTTTTTTGTAATTACCTACATTCATGATTCTAGTATAAAATATGTACATACCTAAAAAAACAAAATGTAAGCGTCCATTTTTAAAACATTTTAATTTTCCGTACTTCAGTAAATAAATTGCATGAAAAACAATGTTAATTATATCTAAAGGAATCTGATTAATAAAACAAACTTATTGAGGTATTTAACACAAGTATACGCAGCATAAAGCAGCGTTTGTTCTAAATTATATCAATGTATGTCATTATTATAGAGGTCAACATGGTAGCTTCTTTTTGTTTTAATAATATCCTTCCAGACATCAAATTTATTTTTGAGTTTCACTTTAAAATCATTTTATTAGCCATCGCTATATAAGCTTTATCGTAAAATCTTAAAATTCCTGAAAGAAAAACAAATTACTGATACTACGCGGCGCGGCTGTCTCTTCTCCCTCCGTCTTACGGATTTTCGATCAGGCCACGTGTCCTGACGCGAGTTTGACATTTTATACACATTCTAAGAAAAGTTATCAACGCCGTTAATAAAGTTTTCACTTCAAAAATACAACTTATTAAAACGATAAGATCTATTGTTGAAAATTGAAAACGTAAGTACATTAAGACCGATGTTTTTGATTGAGTGTGTGAATTGTTGATATTATGTTTGATTGACTGTGTGAAGACATGGACCTATATGAAACATCTGACAACCATCCCAATAATACAATGATAAGATTATTACACAATTCGTGAAACAGGGAAATTATACAACTACAAATAGCTACGTGAAGTGGCCCCTATTAAGCAATCTACTCTCACCAAACGAGCTATTCTGTTAGTTGCTAATTTGATTTGACCAACTTGACGAAATAAGTACTAATCTTATATCATTAGGAGAATGGAACGCCTTTGCCTCGAAATGAGTTTAATCAGCATTTATTTAAGGTTTTAGCACTAATTAAAAATGAAGTTGGTTATAGTGACAAACCTTTACATTAATGACGTTGAAAGGATCATAGCCTCAAACATAAGGCGTAACATAACTACAATAATATCAATGCAGATAAAATATAAATATTGACAGTATATGCAATCTTCTGTTTAAATATTATTATTGAAATGAAGGTGATGCGTTATCATTGTAACTACGTTTCACCAATGTATACGTGACATTTCAATATATTATGTTAGATAAATAACGTCGCAGGTCCTTCTCACGGCTACTGATACTGTAGAAACAAATTGAAGAAACGACAGAATATCCACATAGACTGGTAAAGAGGATTTTATTTACATGTGTTGAATCGTGAATGAACAATTAACCAGAAACGCGTCGTAGTTATTTTTTAAAAAGTAATATAATTACGTGAATCAATTATGTCTTCTAAAACCTTATTGTAACGACACAAATATAAATTTATTACGACATAAATTTTTAATCTAAGTTTATTACAATTACGAGCAACCAAATACCGCGAAACCTCGTGCGTTCTAATAAAATTATGGAAATATCGCTAACGCTGGATTCAAGTTGATTGATCTAAACTGCACATTTTATTTACATTTTCAGTCAATTCATATTTAAAAAGAAACTATGCTCGATAAGATGAATGGTATTAGAGAGCGCACACCATAACATTAAAAGAACTATGGCCAGCATACGTCGAACAATCAAATTGTAATACGGTCGATGAATATAATGATGCATACACGAACAGACCTTAACGCTACAAACAACAATATTACACATGTTACACAATTACATTATTAATAACATCATATCTGATGTAAAATCCAGTAATACGAACGACTTGGAAGCTTACTGACTTGAGCACAAAATGCTAAGTGGGGAAAGTTCAATCATGTCATCAACCAATCGCGTGCTTTACGAGCACGACATTCGCCCGTTGCTCCAGTTATTCGGCATAGTCTGTACGTCCGTAGTGTCCGAGCTTGTTGTTCTTGATGGTTACTTGAGAGTTAACTCTTACACTTCAAGCACTATTAGCAACTGCGTTAACAATAGTCATTTGATAAATAAAACGCAAGTTGGGATAACCGTTGGTGGCGCCACAGCTGCTTGTCGCTGACCGGCTTGTAAGAGCTCTTCTGTTTAATGCAATGTCTTGGAACGCTTCGATCGTTTCATGGCTTTAGATGTCCTCACCCACGGCAGCTTAAAGTCCCTGAAGATTTTGAAAATATATTAAGTATACAGATATCTTAATATATATATATATATATATATATATATATATATATATATAAATTACGCGTCACTTTGTTTGTCCTGTGTTATGTCGGAAACATTATGGATTTCTATAACACAAAATTAACGGAAAGGTCGGCAAACGTCGTACGCGATCGAGGCTGCGGGATGAACCTAGTACATACATATAATAACAACAACGTGTGACTACTAAAGTGACTGAACAACAATAAACTCGGACCTAGGGTACATTGCAGGCAGTTTAGGCTATACCACTACTACTACTATTCAGCCCATAAATGACCCACTGTTGGGTCGGGTCTCCTCCTATTACGTATGAGGGTAATCAATTATAAGCTTTACATTACTATGTAATATTCTATACATATCTTCATGTTCGCGGGCGATGCCGTGGGTGGCAGCTAGTCATTACATAGTATAAAACAAAGTCGCTGTCGCCTGTCCGTCCCTATGTATGCTTAAATTTTTAAAACTACGCACCGGATTTTGAACGTTTGTATGTATAATATATGCATAATTGCACCCGTGCGAAGCCGGGGCGGGTCGCTAGTAATGTAATAAAGGCCTGCTGGCGATTTTACTGGGAAGAATGCTGCGGATTCTGGTATTAGGGATTTGCACAACACAACTACCTTCGACAGGGCGCTATGGCGCTCTTTAAGGGAGGTCTATGCCCAGCAGTGGACTTATGTGGGCTGATGATGATGATGGTGATTATGAACTACCTTCGCCATCTTCACATCTAATTATTACTTATACATACATCAGAGTTGACATTAGTCGTTGCTACGGAGCGTGGGACGGATAAAATTGACTATACTTAGCATAACACTATTGATATAAATATAGTATTTTTAATTTAAAACATCTACGTCGAAAGAAAATTTCACACGAATAAATAAATGCCAAAGTGACTTTGTATACAGACGTGATATATTGCTAACCAAGCAATATATTTTATGTTGCAAAAGTGTGTGTACCTTATAGTTGCAAGAACACCAGTACAATGTGGTTAAAGTTTATATGAAATTCCGTCATTTTCAAAAATATTTCCGTGGCAATACACACATCAAAAAAGTCTAGCGATTTCTATACAAAGGTTCTAAAAAGGTTTGTGCTATTTAATGACGAGTGACGAGAAGTATTCTTCGATACCGTAATAGGCGGCATCACTGCTCGTTAATACAGCGGGGTAGTAAAACTTCCTATCCTACCGGGCTGACTCTAAATAGCCAGAATGTTACCTCATGCACAATAATGTAGGTACATTCACATAAATCGCAGCTGATATCAGCCGCATATATATATATATCTGCCTTCAGGCGTCGGACTGCACTGCACTGACGTTCGACATAAATGCTATCAGAAATTGTTGCCTACCAGTACTTATAAGTATTTATAAGGCGCGATTGTCGTCTGCTCTCGGCGACCCATCTAGTGGGACAACTGCCATAGATGGTAGAACGGGACCGACGGCTTTACGTCGCCAGATATAGCTTTCTTAGATTTTTTTATTTTGTGTGTTTATCGGTATACAAGATGACATTTTCTGTGTGTGTTTATGGAATTCGGTTCAGTAATTAGGTTTTAATAGTGAGAAGCTTCGATGAACTTGCGTGTCGAGACGATTGTTGTTGCAAACTTGCTACGTGCAACGTTCCACTAAACATCGAATATAGAATAAAATTTAACTAATTAAAATTGACTTCAGAAATGGCATCGTAATGCAAAGATAACAAATAATATTTTTATTATCTACAGAACTGTGAACGTTCGTTCGTAAAACGTGTCGTCGTATTCATAGCTATACTAATTTTCTCTAGACATTTAAATTTCAAAACTCACCAAGAGGCCGCTACGAATACAAAACATGCATTGTAACAAGGCATATATTATCAATATTTATTTCTTCTAAACGTAAAGTAACACGTATTTAAATGAAATTACGGCTGAACCTTCATTGTGCACTATAAACACTGCCCACTTTTGTACCCTCTTGTGTAGATCTTCCGCAATGCTTTATTTTGTATGCCCACATTATACATACGCAGATACGTGAAATGTGGAAGATGTGCAGCTTAATATAAGTTAAATTGTACGTACCTGCGTTCGGCACATTACTTTTCAAATTGCATTAGTAATATTCCTAGACCAAACTCCCCGTTCATAAAACTAGTATAGAAGATATATCTTCAGACGAATAAATTACTCACACGGGTGGTATATCAGGCAAGATCTCTCCAAAAGCCATAACGGGCAGGGTGTCAGTAATCTCAATGAGTTTAACGTCCCGTTGTGGTTGTGGCCAGATGGTGAAGACAGACGGCTGTTGGGAAGTCCCGCTACTGCACCACGAGGCGCGCTGCCGCTGACGGAGCCTCTCGACATGACGTTGCTCCCTGACTCGCCGCATGTGCCACCTGACAAAAGTTTTCTTTCTTTAGAGACTACCGAAAGTCTTTAAACCAGTGTAAAAACATATAATTATAGACATTTAAATTGTTTTCTTTTCGCACAGCTGAGTCAAGCAAGTATGTAATGAAGGGAATTCAATCATTATATGGTCACCCCTCGCTGTTGTTGGGGTACAATAAACGTCCAAATGCCAACACTTACCTGAGTTGCCGTCGCTCCTCAGCTTCTAATTTCTGATGTCGTTTTTCATAAACTTTATCGTCCAAATTCTCGGTCCCTTCGAGAGTGTAAGAGCTCGTGTACGGCTTCTCTCGCCATCTCGGCACCTAGCAATGTAATGCGCTTATATAAAACTACAAATAACATCACTAGCTGCTACCCGCGACTTGGTGAGATGTTTGAATTTGGGTCAAAAAATACACGACCCAGTATCAGGAATTTACTATTTCCTCATTCATTCCTCTCCACCCATAATGCTTTCAGCAGAGGCTTTCCCCAATTACACGGGTAGAACCTACTCCGCTGTGCCACACTAGCATAAAGGTTAGGCGCGAGTTTACGTAATTTTCTTCTTTTACGGCTGTCTTGTCTACGTTATCGTTTGCTTTAGTCAGCTCCCACGAGTCTCTCAGGGTGGACTATGTATTCAAAATCCGTCACTACACAGAGACCGGATAAGCGGACAAGAATTTTATGATTTACATTTAAGAATAATAAATGTTACTCACAAAACTGTATACATTTATAGTACACTAGCTGACCCGGCGAACTTTGTTCCGCATTATATCTATTTAAAACGAAAAGAAAGTTGGACATAGGATACCTGAGATTTTATCCCGTCCGTATAAAACCTACTTTAACAAAACGCAACTGACAGCGAAACGTTATGTTGTCTATAGTTTAATATGGTCGAAAATTTGACAATTAGAAATTTTGAATTCGACTTGTTTATATTGTTGTAATTCACATAATATCTTTGTAACTTGTAGCCTATGTGTTATTCTGATGAATGGGCTTATATTATTGTAAAGTTTCATTAAAATCCATTCAGTAGTTTTTACGTGAAAGAGTAACAAACATCCATCTATCCATCCATACTTACAAACTAAAAACACACATACATAAATCCTTTCGGAAATCGAAAATAAATTGTTACACATTACACACGAACTAAATTGATGAAAATGTATAGTTGCAATACTTACCAAAAATCTTTAATCATCACTTTATATATTTAAGCCTACCTATAGAAGTTTTAATAATCGCAATCAAAATACATTTATTTAAATACATGTTTTCTTAGCGCTCAGTGAATTAAATAAATTCCTTAGATATTATGTTCATAGACAAGGTCGGACAAGGCAGATAGTTTTTAATTACAGCGCTATTTAAAATCACATTAATCAGTTTTATTATAATTTCCAACCAACCAAACTAAATGTTTCACTACATCACTAAAATCAAGATAATAAATATCCTAGTTTTCAATAGTATGATAAGACCGCCCCTTGCATAAAATTGGTTAAAATCAACCTGTTCTATGATGTCAACATCTTGGAGCGCAATAAAGAGTATATATGTCGCGCAAATAACATCTGAACATTTAATCATCAAAATGTTTATATTTATAATATTGTAGTCTAGCAGATAAATTTATCAGCAGGTATAAGCAATGTCTGGTTCTTTTGGATGTTGGATGATGAATCACGTGGTACAGAGGGCATGTAACATTTCTAATATTTATTTATTTATTTAGGATTTCCAACAGCGAATACAATACACATTCACAAATAATAGATTAACAATACAAATTATTTTGTTTCCCTAATTAAAGGGAACCACTTCATTGACATAAAACACAATACAATTAAACTCAAATGAAATAAAGAGATATTCGAACATAAATAAAATTATGAAATAGTCATAATTTGAACAAAAATATTAATATTATTACAAAACAAAACAAATTGACGGATTGGAATAATATAAATGGTCTTGGGTATCGTGCACTCTAATTCCTTCAGCGAATAACATTGTTTAAGTGTGTTCGGATTAATATATAATAAGATATCTATGGCAGACCATTAAATGCCGAGTTTTATGCTCGTGTATTCAAATCAAAAGTCCACACGACGAATTGCCGAGCATACAAAGGCAAATCTCATCTTTTATTATTACTAGAGTCTGAAATATACCAAGCTACCCGGCTTCGCACTGATAATGGAAAATAAATGCAATAAATTCATTTATGATGTATTTATTGCGTGATGTTATCTGGTATTTTAATAGCTATACGAGGCGGAGACGAATAAAACAAATCGGTGATCATTAAATTCCGTCCAACGTTCTGGAGTCATGAATACTCATGAATAACGTAACAAAAACGCTATATCAACATTAAATTTATATAGAGAGGGCATAGAAATAATGCAAAGTCTCAGATTATTTCTATCATCATTATTTCGGCCCACCAATGACCCACTGTCGAATCTAGAGTGAGTAACAAAAACCATATTGCCATCCGAAGTGGATCCGAACTACTCAAGAGAAACTATTACGTGTTTGAAAAAATAAATTTCTATCTTGAAAAACGAAGGAGAAAAAGACTTATTTTTATTATAAAGTTACTATTATCCTACAACCTTATTAATCTGAGTTCCATTATGTTTCTTAGATTCCATGTGCTTATTTCTCAAGTCATGACAATATTGTCACCAGTCAACAACATATCACCAATTCAACATCTTCACACAAAATCTACCAATTTACCAATAATTTAAAAACTTATGAACATACGTTTAAAAAGGTATGAACACACTCGGCTGAACACGAAACTTCACGTTTTAGAAGTAGGTTTATAATAACTTAACCAAACTAATCAAAATATATCGTTGCAAACCTACTTGTACAATAGCTAAAGGTATTTAAATTCAAAAGCATTTAAATGATGCCTGTCGTTTTAAATACCGATTTTCTCAGGGCTGAGTAAAATAATAGTTATTTGTTATACAAGAGTGCAAAGTTGCTTTTTAACCGCGTGTTCAATTTTGATGACCGAGTAAGCGAAGGATTCTAAAATTGAATCACGAGCGCAGCGAGTGATTCAAAATTAGAATCCTGAACGTTAGCGAGGGAATCAAAAGAGCACGAGGTGAAAAATCTTTGCACTCGAGTGCAACACGTAACTTTTCATTCCACCTCAGCGAGGAAATGACTAAATGCAAAAAAAAAAAACGTTTACAATCACAAGATAGGTACACTTTTATTTCAGTTTAGGTATTAATTACTACATTATGACAGGTAAGTATTACAGAATAATCTTTACTTTATTCTCTAGCGAATAAAAACGGCTTTTGCACTCAGATATCGAAGAGCAAAAATACTCTTTCCGAGATGGGGGGATGAAAAATAATTTACCTATCATGCTTATTATGCAAAGCTATTAAAATGTATAAATTAAAACAAAACAAAGAACTAATGAAGATGAACTGGGCATAGCAAAGGAAAAAAAATCGACTCAACACTATTGAAAGATAATACAATAAAAATAAATACTCAGAACTATAGGTACAGAATACTTTATGCGACACATAATACGACACGACAACGATTATTGAAGGAAAAATAGAAGGTAAAAGGAGAAATGGAAATCCTAGTAGTCACTACACACATCAAAAAGGTCTAAGCAATATGTATTTTTAAGTCGACTGTCCTGCTCTTGTTTAACCTGTATCACGAGGGCACTATACAAACACTTAATTAACGATCACAAATGACACCCACATGCAGAGCAAGTACCTCTGGCTTGACCAAAGACACTTCCGATCCGAAATCAAACCAGGGTCGCGTAATTCAACGGCGGGCTATCCAACCACTTGTGTTTTTTTTTTAAAGGTTTTTTACATAATAACTTTTTTTTCTATTTATAAAATATCCTAGTGTCTGATTGATGTAAAAAAAACAACTGTTTATTTAATTTTTTCTTTAATAAAGTAAGTTAACAATATTAATGTGTACTGTTTAAGGTACCGAAGAAATTAATCTTCTTAAAACAAAATGAAACTGCTAAAGAAAATAATAATTAATTGTTAAAACATTGGACAATTTTATACAAAGTGAGACACCATTTGTTGTTCAACACTTCTGGGAGCTGATTAGTCACGGGATCGATGAGTTTGTAAAATTGCGGCAATCGCTCCCAATGAAACTGTAGCATCCTCCCAATGAAATTCTTAACAGACGGGTGGTTCTGTCCGTCAAAACATATCTCTGGTACATATTCCACGTATCCTCGAGGGGCTTCAGGTCTGGCGATTGTGCAGGGCCCAGCACCCGTATGTTTTTCATTGCCTAGTAGAAGTCCACAAAGCAGTATCCGAACGCGCATTGTCATGCCTTAACGTGTAGGGGCCAGGGGTTTGTTTGCAGTCAGTTGTATGTGTCTGTCATGTCGAGTATTTGTAATCCATCCGCAGTCTGGGAGATGCTCAGCGGGATTTTTTCTCATAGTGTAATGCTACATCAGACGACGAATATCGCTCCTGTACAGACCGAGATAACCGGATACCTCAGATTTTTTTTTTCTTGCATGTAGCATTACCACTGCTCTTTGAATTTCATCTGCGCTCAAATCTCGTCGCTCCATCACGCAAAGAATGTCTCACAAATCAATTATATCGAACCTACTAACAGCTTCGTTAAAATTATAGACTTCAGACAATACTAAATTAATTATCAAAGAAAAAGACATTTAAATCTGACCTAAAGCTTTCGCTTGTAATTTGTGAAAAAATAACAAATCAATAGGCATTTTCTAGTAGGTAACCTGAAACAAAAGGTGTCACAAACCTACCTACCTTTGTAAGAAAACATAAAATAATTTACTAATATAGGTACATTATAACATGATGCGTGTTGCCTAGACTTTTTTGATGTGTGTATGTTCAACCACTTGGGTACTTACTAAATAAACTAAATGTTGTGCCGTATGCCCGTATCAAGAAATCAAAGGAAAGGCATTATGTAGAGAATGTTCGAAATTACTCCACCGACAAGGGCCAAGCGCTCTTAAATACTACTTAGGGATACATTATTTTTGTAAATTTCGATATCATCACTACATATAATGAAACAAAGTCGCTGTCTTCTGTCCGTCCATATTATGCTTAAATCTTTAAAACTACGCAACGGATTTTAAAGCGGTATCTTTTTATAGATAGAGTGATTCAAGAGGAAGGTTTTTAAGTATAAAATACATGCATAATTGCACCCGTGTGTAAGTTACTAGTAAAGAAATAAAATTTCCAATGGAATAAAATCGACAAACAAAATAATCGCGCCGTGATGATTTCACTCGATTTATTTGTTACCTACAAGCACCACTTGTACTCGTTTATGATGATTTCAACTAATTGTTTTATTATCTTACTAATATTATAAACGTGAAAGTTTGTAAGTATGGATGGATGGATGGATGTTTGTTACTCTTTCACGTAAAAACTACTGAATGGATTTTAATGAAACTTTACAATAATATAGCTTATACATCAGAATAACACATAGGCTACAAGTTATAAAGATATTATGTGAATTACAACAATATAAACAAGTCGAATTCAAAATTTCTAATTGTCAAATTTTCGGCCATATTAAACTACTAGCTTTTGCGCGCGGCTTCGCCCGCGTAGGCTTCGAACCCGTGCATATTTTTTATGAACATAAAATCGGTTATTGTGACTAAATTATGATAGTTAGATATGTGCTCTCGCGGACTTTTTTGTAGATCTTTATAAGACCTACAAATCCGTAGTACATCATTTTGTTCTATTGTCAATAGTTTTTGCAGCGCACGCATAAATAGGTTTTCGATTTTACACCTTGGTTTACAAAATCGCAATTTTCATACGGATCCCTAATTCTTTTGAAAATAAAATATAGCCTATAACCGTCCTCGATAAATGGACTATCTAATACTGAAAGATTTTTTAAAATCGGACCAGTAGTTCCTGATATTAGCGCGTTCAAACAAACAAACAAACAAATAAACAAACTAACAAACTCTGCAGCTTTATATATTAGTATAGATAGACAACATAACGTTTCGCTGTCAGTTGCGTTTTGTTAAAGTAGGTTTTATACGGACGGGATAAAAATCTCAGGTATTCTATGTCCAACTTTCTTTTTGTTTTAAATATTTATAATGCGGAACAAAGTTCGCCGGGTCAGCTAGTAGATTATAAACTACTACTCAGCGCATAGACGGACCATAGTCGGGCCTACTCCAATTATGTACATGTAGAGCAATTAGCCTTCTGTTGCCCACGCTTGCTAGACGGGTTAGCAAAGGGTTACATATCAAGATTTCCTTGTCTTGCAACTAGGTTATCGGCCTTGTCATTTCCTTTTGTCGGCTCTTACTACACCTGTGTATCTATCTCTATGTATTTTTAATCCGTCACCACAAGGAATATAAACTATTAGCTGCTAACCGTGACTTCATCCGCATTTGACATTTATTTTGGATATTGAAACTGACAACACAAGAAAAGTATCGGTAATAACTATCCCGTAGCTCACCCGGCAAACTTCGTACCGCCTCCGATTAGTAAATAAAAAACCCGAATGATAATTCCAGAATGTTTTGACATTATGCGTATTAAAAAAAAAAGGTTTTTCATAGTTTCTTCCACGAATATTTCAAGACCAAAATTAGCCAAATCGGTCCGGCCGTTCACGAGTTTTAGCGAGACTAACGAACAGCAATTCATTTGTATTTATCTATAGATAGATTCACGTTTTTTTTTTCTTATTTACCTACTTACTTGACAGCCCGTGAAAGACTCACTACTGAGTCAAGCCTCCTTCAATTGCGGGAGGGAAATTAGCCTACGGTGCCACGTTTTCTGCCATGAAATTTCCTTTAGTCGGCTCTTACGGCACCCTCAAGGTGGAATGGGCGGTGAGTGCCACCGTCTATTCTAAATTTGTCACCACAGGAAAATAAAATTGATATACATCAATTTTACTTGATGTAAATTTATAAACATCAATTATAATTGTATAAAGTCAATTTAAATCACTATTGTTTCATAACATTCAAATTTTCAATGGAATAAATTCACAGAGTAAAAATAACCACGACCGTTACGAATTTCACTTTACAGGTTGCTAAGGTATCGTACAATAACAACATTGAATATGAATGTGATGTGTTGAATAATATGATTTAGTTTTCCATACAACGGTACTTTTACCTATATCGAAACTAGTTGTTGATAATTCCAGAGAATTTGAATTTGTATAATAAAATATAGGCAAGGCTGTGTGTAGCCTATGTTTGAATTCACTTTTTAAACTATATGTACACCAAATTTCAACTCAAGTCATGACCCTTTTTTCATTTACTAGTACCAAACATCCAAACTTTCACATAAATAATATTTATTAGATCAATGTGTATAGCCAATTTAACACGTGCTTCCGGTTATTTGGTTTACTGGTAACAAACATTCAATCATCCAAAGATCCCAACATCCAAACTTTCATATTTATAATATTAATAAGAAAATAATGTACAAATCGCCAAAGATGCAACAAATGTCAGCAAAGAGATACTATAATACTGGCACATAAATGTTTTGAAGTTCGACTAATGATAATTCGAAATATTAATTCATTAAAACTAACCTATAAAAGGGCTTTAGTATATAGATAAAAGATTCCTACCTCGACTGTAGAAACTTTGGCGTCAGCTACAGGATCAACATCTTCTGGCTTTATATCAGGATCCAATCCGAGATACCATGACAAGTCTGGGTCTCCAACGAGCGTATGGTATGGTTTTTTTGTTACCATCCCAGGGACAGGAGATTTTTTGCCACGGCATGCAGCTGTAAAGCCCATAAATGACTGTTGAGCCTCTTCCAATTTCAATGACCGTAATAAGTCTATATGTATGTAAAAGACATCTTTCTACTCGATGTTCGTTCATAATACAAATTATTTCGATATTAAATTTAAACACTTTCTAAACTAATGCCAGTCAGCCCGTGACCACGATGTTATACCGGGATTCGGATCCGTGTTAATAGTTTAGAGAGCATAATTCTTAATCATTTGTTACATCTACTTACTTACTACTTCTCAGCCCATAAATGACCCACTGCTGAGACGGGCCATTTTTTGCTGAAAATGCTTTACACATACCGCCGCCCCTCGGGGGTAGGGTCAGCGATTATGTGGGACACCGAAAACTAGACTCGTCAACCCACTAAAACCCCAGCGGTATGCCCATGGGTCAGCCAGAGCTTATTCCGTTGCGAACGCCACGTCAGCCCACGGGTTAGCGACCAAACAGGTTGACTGCCAACCCGAGGACACTGCAGCGGTTTAGGGCTCGCAGGGCAACTCTGAGGACAGAGGAGTCCCTGGAACCCCAACCCACTATGACACCGTGTGCTGCTCTTTGCCTGGCCTCTCCCCGTAGGCCCGCCCGGTACGCTGAGTCGGGCCTCCTCCAACTACATGGAGGGTAATTAGCATACTGTGCCACACTGGCCAGACGGGTTGGCATAGGGTTTCGTATCAAGGTTTCCATCTCTTGCGGCTTTATCATTTCCTTTTGTCAGCTCTTACGACACCCTCAGGAAGGTTTGGAGTGGTGACACTATGTATTCTAAATCCGTCACCACGCGGGTAGCGTCACCGCATGCGTATTTTAATTAGGTATTTGTATAAATTGGATTAATTCATACATCCATACATACATATTAATTCAACAGGTGCATTTAAATTATTGTTAGGGCAATTCTGATTTTTTTTTAAACTAGCTGACACGGCGAACTTCTCTCCGCCAACGAACAGTTTTTAAGGGATGGATCTTTTTTATATTTTCTCTTATATCTGTCAAACCTTCCTTGGACATGGACAAATATTTCCAAACCAAAATTAGCCAAATCCCAGCCGTTCTACTCCAGAACTATGGTAAGAGAGACTTGTAAATGGCAATTCTTTTATTTTAATTAAAACGATTATGTTACTCATAGTAGTGCCATGTTAAATTACGTACACATATTTATTAACACTCACCTTTTCCTTTAATTAACTTTGGTTTAACTCCGACTGCTTTCTGAGCATTTTGTTTCGCTCCCTTCATGAGCCCAGTGGTAGAAAGAGCGCGTTTCCTTCCCCGCTTACTATCTGTGCCTCTTTTGTCAGCAGGCTCTTCCTACATTAATTTCACTTTCATTATAAACACGCACAATTTTACAGCTGTTTGGAATTATCAACAAAACACTATCCGTGAAATGCGGGTAAGATTTAAATGTCAACTTCAATTCACAAACCACAACAGACAGCAAACCACCCACAAATTATCTAAGAAAAACGATCCATCGTTTACGTCAATCTAAAGTCAGCTGTGTCACGTAATAGTACTTTCTTAGGATATGATTGAGGTTACACATCACTACATCACTATCACTACATATTATAAAACAAAGTCGCTGTCGTCTGTCCGTCCCTATGTATGCTCAAATCTTTAAATCTACGCAACGGACTTTGAAGCGGTTTTTTTTAATAGATAGAGTGATTCAAGAGGTAGGTTTATATCACTACATATTATAAAACAAAGTCGCTGTCATCTGTCCGTCCTTATGTATGCTCAAATCTTTAAAACTACGCAACGGACTTTGAAGCGGTTTTTTTTAATAGATGGAGTGATTCAAGAGCTTTATATGTATAATACGTGCATAATACATATTGTAGAGAAATACTGATGAATTTAGAGATTTATCATTACACCCGTGCGAAGCAGGGGCGGGTCGCTAGTAAGTTTGATAGATATACTTACAGTAACAACATTTGCTCCAATTATGCTGGTTGTTCGTCCTGCGCGTTTTTTAGACTTTTCGTTAACCGTCCTATCTGGAGGCGTGATATAGTCTACGGGCTTCAAAGTGTCTAAATTCAACGGAGATTCTGTTGTGAAAAAGTCGTGAAATTCCACCGTGTCCATAGTGGGTAAAATATGTGACGCCAAGTTATTTGGGGTCTCGCCATATGAGAAGTCACAGAGGCTCGTTTCGTTCCCCGACTTGCTCGTAGTATACATCCGCCAGTCTATCTCGGGCTCAGTTTTCACTATATCCAAGTCCGGTTCCTCGACAATCATAGTCTTGGCTTCCTTCTTCACCAGATCCGCCTGAGTGAAAGTGCTCGACATGTTATACCTGTCCATCTTCACTTTATTCGTCGCACTTGTTTCAGTTGCAGGTGCGTCGTAGATTCGTCGAGATGTAGTCGTGCTTTCCCCCATCAAGCTGCCAGTATGCTTCATCCGAGCGTGGCTCTTTTGCAGCATTAGCTTTGGAATAGGAGATTGCTCTCGCATGTCAGCCTCGCCGAGGAGGTAAGGATCTTCTCCGGTGGGAGTAGTATCAATCAACTGAAGTCGATCCGACAGGGAGCCGGTAAATTGTGTAGGCCTTTTCATGTTAGTCGCCCTAGATTTACCGTATGTGTTTATCATTTTAGTTTTTTTATTCGCGCCGTATTTTCGGTCGTAACTTTTGTCATCCTCAAACATGTTAGCTGAAAGAAATACGAATATAGTATCCAGATTCAAAGTCGACATACATTGTAATATAAAGTTAATAACAATGTAAATGCTCACCACTTTCTGGGGCTTCAACTTTGATCCCGGTAGTTTTAGACATTCTGCTCAAACTACCGATACCTGACGCCCTTCTCCGATTCCGTTGGATTTTCTGAATAACTGGATTCCCGCTACAAATTACAACTACACTTAGATATTTAGGTGACATTTAGGCTTCTCCAATCAAAGTATGTCTATCTCATTACCTGTTCGATGTTACTGTGTACAACGGTTCCGGGCGAGGTTCAGTCTTTATTTCTTTTTTGATAAACGAACGCTTACTCTCAATCATTGTAAAGTTATCACAATTCAAATTTCCGTCAAGCAAGGAGGTCATACCTAAATCACTGGTCAAGTAATTTGAAACATCTGAAACAAATATTAAAATCAGTAAACTTCATGGTTTTATCATGGACATAAAAAAATATTTCGCATCGTTAATTGCTGATAAGAAAATGGGTAGTTTTTAGATGCATGTTACAGTTTTTTAATTACGAATAAGATTCTAATAACGCAACCTGAATTATTGCCACTTTATCAAGCTCAAGCTTACTTCTGAACAACATACTGTCCAAGTTTCAAACTGTACTGTGGACAAACAATTTCGCGAGCTGGTCGGCAGTGTGTGACTGAAATCTCATTGGGCCTCCTGAAGAACGAATAGATCGCAATTATCAATAAAGCTCTTATTAACCGCCTTTAATAGCTAATTTGCTATGGTGTCACGATATCCCGTAAATTAATATGATGACATAAATATATTCACTTAACAGAATTATTACGTACACGTGGTGTATGACTATGTTGCATTAAATTTGAAAGACAGAAAGACAATACGTTCAGTTTACATTGTTACAATACAAATATAGAAAACACAATACGATTAAACCTATAAAATAGTTATAAAAATGAAAAACTGACACATCATCTGTAAATCTAGCCGAAGGTCTATCTCAGCCTATGCATATTTTCGGATGGCAACCTTATTGAGGCTGCCATCACGCCAGGGAACAATGAAATAAATAAGAAGCGATAACATATACGTTAGAACAAGCCCAGTTCTATTCTTTAGCCTTTGGTAATTTCAACAAATTGTTACACGAACTAAAGTCTATTTGAATCCTATCCTACCAATGAACGTGCACAGCGTTGTTTTTTGGAAAGTTCCAAGTCCAATTACTACACCAAGTCTCAAATTAACCCAAGTGGTACAGTACCAACAAATGTTTACCTGTATCACTCCTAGTCATGTCAAAATCCGAGCCAAAGGGTTTAGATTTGCTGATATC
This sequence comes from Clostera curtula, assembly GCA_905475355.2. Classification (NCBI taxonomy): domain Eukaryota; kingdom Metazoa; phylum Arthropoda; class Insecta; order Lepidoptera; family Notodontidae; genus Clostera; species Clostera curtula. The sequence goes on along the minus strand of FR997794.1, from coordinate 9,879,360 downwards.
ATTATTGAAAATATACGAGTTCGTCCTGTCATCTGGCAACAATAGTTCACTAAAACTATTGAACATTATCTGAAAAGAAATATTGTAAAGTTCACGTTTGATAATACCCATCAATGAAATCCGAAGTTTGCATATTCAAAAACGAATGCCTTCTTATTATAATTCCAAAGGTAACTAATAGGGTAACTAATAGGGTAATAAAAGGAAAAATACTTTCAATTCATATTCGGATAGGGATTTTCTTATTGTATTCATAAAGGTCAAAACATCATCAATTTTGAAAAACCATTGCGGGCAATTATTATGGGCTTGAACTCGGGGCAGATTACTATACTATAATTTGCATACACATCAACATTATATCCGATTCAGAATTTTATAGTAGTGATACTACATCAATCAGTCACGTGGCTTACGCATACCTTCTCCGCTAAAGTGATCAAAACTAGACTATTGCGCAGGATAGATGTTAGCTCAAGATGTTTGTTAACTACTATCTAATATATAACATTCTCGTGTCACATTTTTTGTTATTGTATTCCTCCAAAATGGCTCGACCGATTTTGATAAAATTTTACATTCACGTTTGGTAGCTATGGGAATCGGACAACATTTATTATTCTTCCCCCTAAATGTCAATGGTGTTCTACACCAAAAAACGATTTTTAACTATTTTTTATGATACCAAAATACATACAACCCTAAATTTTAACCCCTCTGCGATCAACCCCTATTTGTAATAGCTTTATGTATATGGCAAAACAACGTTTTCCGGGATAGCTAGTAACATTATAGTTTACCAAGTCATGGCCCCAAACCTATTTTATATTGAAGCGCCCATGCGACACGATGCTTAATATGCTCAATTCAAAAGTTCTTGAAATGATCTTGCGTCAAAAGCATGTGGCATACGTTTCTAACTGAGAATATAGTAGTAGTAAGCCAATTGATTGCTTGCTATTCATGATCTATATTTTTTATTTTGTGCTCTTTTGTCTCTGTCTTCTATCTTGTACTAAACTAATGGAAATTCAAAATTAGTTAACACTACATAAAACAGACAAGCAGCTACCTCGCGATACCGCACATGAATTGTCCAAGACACAGACAGATTGCCATAGAAAAAGAAAGTAACCAATACTGTCAAAATCTAAATGTGGCTCTATTGAATTAGCAGATTTCAGTGTGGTGACGGATTTAGAATACAAAATGTCACCAACCCATACCATCCTGAGGGTGTCGTAGAAAGCGACTAAATGCACGAAAGAGGCAGATCACCTAGCATACAAACCCTGTGCCAACACGTCTAGCGAGTGTGGAACAGTTGACTAATGTTACTCTATGAATTTCGAGGAGATCTGTCTCAGTCGTGGGTGACTTATGGGCTGAAATGAGAAACGACGAGTCACCCTAGACACTACTTCTCAGCCCATAAATTACCCATTGCCAAGTCGGCCCACTTCATGGTGGGTAATTAGCCTACAATGCCACGCTGGCCATTAGCACAGCGCTTAGTATCAAGTTTTCCTTCTCTTGCGGCTAGGTTTTCAGCTTTGTCATTTCCTATTGTGGACTTTTACAATACCCTTAGGATGAAATGGGGTGGTGACACAATGCATCCTAAATCCGTCACCACACGGAGACACCCTAGGCACTAGATCGTGAAAAATTGGAGAAATGGCAAGTAAGATGATGTTGCAGTGTTACCTGTGAAGAGGAACTCGGCTCACTCTTGACCACAGTAGATGTCACAGTTGATGTTGGCACATGAACTACAGGAGCTGTTCTTTGATTCACAGATATTTTTCGATTCACTTTTGATTTTAGCTGAAAACGTTAAAATGTGTGAGAAAGAAATTATGATTGGAGCAACATTTAAAACAGGGGTTTACATATCCAGCTGTTAACTATATAGACAATGTTAAGGATGTGGAATTAACATGTTTATTTTATTTGCAAATGAAACAAGTATTCATTTTAAATTTGTATAGCTTTATATACACTCATGCATAGGCAGGATACAGCTTATAGCCTAATAAAATATTATTTATTTAACTTAAATAAAATAAATTTAACAATTTAGTTCTGATATATAATGTTCAGTATCTAATCATCATACCAATGAGTGTATTTTGTTAACTTTGTTAATAATAACATTACACAAACACCTTGAAATTCTATAATGATAAAATCAATATGTTTTTACGAAGTGATTAAATCTTAGAAAGTCTCTTTATAGCAAAGGTAATTAAAAATAGGTACACATTGAATTTAAATTGTATGATGGACTAGGCACAAACAAACAAGCCCAAATAGACATGTATGTTTAAAATTGAAACAAGGAGAAATTTCGAGCTGAGAATATTACAATATTTCCCAATGTACGGAACCAGTACAAAAATAAAAATAAATTCTGGAAAATCGAAACGCTTTAGGGTGCTGTGGCGCTCTTTAGGGGAGGCCTACATCCAGCAGTGGACTAATGTGGGCTGATGATGGTGATGATGATGATGAAACGCTTTATACATTCTATAGATGCACTGTTTTGCCTGTAAATAGTCTACCCATTTTTTATATTTAGTCTGACTGAGTAGAGTAGGCATTATTTATTTATAACCTATGTTAGGTTATAAATGTATATTTTCAATAGATGGGCTATCCAATGCACAAAGAGCATTCCAATTTGGATTTATAATTCCAGGTAGATTAACACAACAATATACACATTCGCACACAAGCATAGCAAATTCGCACCCTTAATATTTAGCATGTGTATAATATTTAAACAAGTAAACACAAAAATTTAAACAACAACAAATTTTGCAATCAATCATAAATAAATATTACAACCTCCTGTATAAATTATTATTGTGAAAACCCATTGTACATTTCTTTGTTGTATTTCTCTGAAGCCATGTTAATCTTTAGTTGGTTTTAATAAAGAGTATTCTATTCTAACATTAACCTTTAATCATTATCTCAGGTCATAAAACACCCAATACTGAGTTGGACGTCCTCCCATTACACAGAGGGTAAATAACCTACACTTTTTTTTCAGGTTTCCCTTCTCTTATGGCTTGTTGGTGCTTACTGCACTTGCAGGATGGATGGGCTGGTGACCATATGTGTTCTAATTTCATTTGTTAAACAAATTATATGTATATTATCACATCCCTTATTATTCATCTCACTATGAAAGGAATAGTGCACAATGCTATAAATGCAAGTAAAGCACTGATTGCTTGCAGGAAATGATTTCTTGATGATTCTGATCATGTTATTTTATTTACATCCCAATGTTTCAGCCCCTTTGCAGTGTCGGAAAAGTTAAGACATCATTAACGCAAATACTTGTAAATTTGTAAATTTTGCTGCATGTTAATGCAGTATCTACCAGAAGGTATTTGATATTTTGGCTGCAGGTTGTAGCTATATTGGCAACTTCAATTTAGAAGGTGGTATTGTTAGTTACACATCTTTTATATGGGAGCGAAGCTGCAGAGGTCAGTTCAAAACTAGAGATTGGTAGTAATATCTGGGTTACACAGGAACATAATGAACTACAAATAACATTCGCAGGTAAAGATTAAGATATTTATAACCAATTATTGTAAACATATTATTTGATAGAGACATGATAATAATTATACCATAGAGCATAAATAAGGCAAAAAAAAAATATTTATCATAATGTTATAGTAGGTAGATAATTTTTGAACTTGAAAAATAACTTAGTAAATTATTGTCTTATATCCAATTAGAAAAGTTTACACATGGCTTTATAAAAAAAAAAACAAAAATCCATATTCTTTGAAATTTTAACACAAAATTAACAGCACATTTCATTTAATTTTTTTAAGATGACGAAGAAAGAAGAAGAACTCAGTCATAAAAAAACATAAGTTAACAATTCAACAAACTTAGACATTTATGCCTTTAGCTTGCCAACTCATTGCCTACATATAGAGTACATAATTCACCAACAACAACATAGCCATTTTGTCTGTTTTTCTGATAATGATGATAAACAACATATTAATGTTGCTGAATAAAATTATGAAAATTGAATACAAGTAGTAGACAAAACACTTTCAATATAATATATTTTTATTACGCGAACAATGTTCAGTAGAAATTCTTCTATTTTTTAATCAAATATATATCTTAATATAATAAATACAATAGGTTTATTTATGGTAATAATGATAATTGTAAAATACAATATAACTTGTGTTAACGATGTCAAAACTCATTGACATCCAACAATCTACAAATTGATTAAGAAAATAAAGACTAAGCAAAGTATGTTTGTAAAATGTTTCATTAATAATATACTTACAGAATCATTTTCCTGTTTCACAGCATAATAAAGTTTTTCCCTCTTGGTGATAAGCTCGTTTTGCTGCTGTATCAAATCCAAGTGATATATAAGAAGGTCTTTTAACTTCTTATTTTGGTTCTCTGCTGCAGCTAAGCGCTCTCTAAGCCTGTCAAATTCAGGACTGGTATTCACCACCAAGTCTTTATCGTCGGCAACCACACAGTGCGTGGATATCTCCACCTCCTTGTCGAGTTGAAGAGTTTGTCTGCGATCTGATGATTCCGAGTGACACGCATATATGTGATCAAAAGGGAAACTCAACAACGATTCTTTTGTGTCCAATTGATTGAGGGTCGACAGATCCGCTGAGAGATTCACCAAATTCGTTTCATTTACGCTACTGCGACTGTTCATTTTTATAGGCGGCCAATCGTAAGTCGACTAGGACGAGCCTGCCGGCTGTCAAAAGCTAACTAACAGACACACACTTTTGTTCGTTTCATTACAACGGAATTGCTCTTCGGCTTTATTTTACACATCAGCACTTATTACAAAAAGTAAAGTACACATTACAGTCTTACATTGTCAAAACAGCGACAAATCTACGTATTGTATCATTCTATAGTGACATTTCTTTCACGCACATGCAAAATGTTAAAGGACGCATTTTAGAAATGCAAGTTAATTTTTCACAACTTTCTAACGTCGACAATGTCCTGGAGTTAATCATTTGTAAGCTAAAATTGATAAAATGTTAATAATATGATTATGTCACGAATTAAAGACAAAGTTTACGCGAGATTGATTAAATTGTAAAAAAACTCATCAACCAGCGTCAAGGCGTCAACCATAGACTTGTTTTTTTTCTGTCGGCCTAATGATATTTGATAATGACAGGCTGGGCGTGGAACTGAAATATTCCCAAAATCCAAGCTTTGTAGAACGGTTTTAAAAAATAAAAAAATGCTGTACAAGCATTCGTTAAAACTCAGTTCATCTTTAATCTATAATAATTATAATTTACTGGGAATTTACAAAAGCACTGAATCTGCCATTAACGCGGTTGATACAGAAGCATAGACAATAAAATATTTTCAGTATAGCAACACTTGAGGTCTCTAAAAAATCCATAATGCGCGCGAAATTTGTGTGTGTGCTAGATGTTAGTATAAATATATAATTTGTATTCATTACTTTCTTTCGTGTAAGTTAAGTACCAAATAACTAAATATTCAGCCAGTACTTTATAATGATATGATATTAGAAAGATAAACTCGGCAGTGCGATATTAGTCTAGTCAACAAGTGCTTTTTTGGTCAACTTTTTAGCGTCTCCCAAAATTATGATCAATGTGTCATTCATAATAATCCGCTAGATTTTTTTTATACCAATATTTCTGATAATTATGCAACAGTTAATTAATAATATTTTTCTGCTTGAACATTAAGAATTAACAATTGCATTAATAATCGAAAAATTGCGTTATCCGCTTTAGGACAATATTCTGGCGGATTATTGTTCATTTAACCATCCGTTTAGAAATCCCCTGAATCTGTTCCTTTCTTCAATTTTTATTAGGTTAAAATTTTAAAATAATATATAATAGTACCTAAAGTTTCCAAAGTAGGCGTGGCGTGGCTTACGCAAGCCAGAGCGCCCGTTTTGGCCGTATTTTCATACCACTGGGAAAATTATAAATATTTTGTCCTCTTTTTGAATCTTTTTAGAAATTTGAAAAATCTTTATTAGCTTTTGAGATATTTGCATAAGACTAAACCGCCCTTTTTTAGTTAATTGTTAATAACTTTTGCAATAATGTAGCTGCCAATAAGAATCGGACTTTTTTTTCAAAAACCATCTACTAAGGTGCCCTTCTGAATCGAATGACATCTCACCATAATTTTCAGAGACTGCTGAAAAAAGTTGACCAAAGAAGCACTTGTTGACTAGACTAATTTAATTATGTTTACTGGCTGAGATGATACTTACAAAGGAGTAAAAAAACACATGAGCATTTATAAGCTCAATGTAGTGTGCGCTATTGACCACCGTTTTAAACTTTTATCAAACTCTATCTAACGATTGCGTTCAAACATCGTTGCAAACATTACAACAGTGACAAAAGGACTTGCTCCTGGTAACTGGATAGTATTTACATAGGCCCTGGAATTGATGAAAGCGTGTCCAGCATTATCGGGTACTGAACGTTTTCAGTACCTCTCAATTAACCTAATTACCTATCGAAGTTATTTTATAATTCGGCAGAAATGATAGCCATATCACAACAATACATTTAAATTGGTGCCTTGGGTATACATAAAAATATTCTGATTAACGTCGATATCAATTGAAGTTGGCACCGACTTCAAATTGCCATTTGATACTTAGAGTCTAAAGCTTCTAAATTCAAAATACTCTTCGAATTTTCTTTTTTAAATCTATTATTTTTAGTGCGGATAAGTGTATTATATGATTATGTACCTACTCGAATTACTTGAATAACAAAATCGTCTAAATGCTCTGCGGTTTGGTAAATATTTATTTATAGTACCTACTTATGTATATATTCTATTTATTTAAGTTATATATTTATGTATAACTTAAATAAATACATAAAGTAAACTAAGTATACATAAAGTTAGTTTATATATATATATATAAACTAACACCGACATAAAGTAAACTATAGTTTACTTTATGTCGGTGTTAGTGTAAGTAAACTATAGTTTACTTTATGTCAGCACAAGAATAGCCCACTTCTCTCTTCTGAATTTTCCCAACGTAAGGGTGCCTGGAAGATATTGCTGTTTGCAATAAGGCCATTGTACAAATACTCCTATATGTTTCATAATGATAGTGATAATTTTGTTTATCTATGCAATAAAGTATATAAATAAATAAAATTTTACCTTCATACAAATATTTTAATTACTTAGGTACCTACTTATCTATAGTCTTTAAACCAAACCGCAGAACAAACTTCAATAAAATTTAAATGGGACGACGTGGAAAGTATGTTCCAAATCAGTTCAAGCGTCTCGAGTCTTCGAGTAATAGGTGGACAAATATACCGATAAAACAAACAAAAAATAGTCTGACGAATTGAATACATCCTTCTTTTATGTAGTCGGTAAAAAAGTAGAAAATAGGTTTTTAGTTAATAAAATATTCGTAATGTAGGGACAGCTTTAGATATATAATGTCCATTGGCCTCGTGCCAATTGACTTCACACAGCGCTACCCGTGAACCTACCATCAAAATAAACTTCTATGAATATCTTACAGTTTATACGTGTCTCAGTAAACGTTCGGTAGTCAGCACATATATTGGCCTTGAACATTTAAGCCACTTTTTCAGCGGTCCCTATTAAATACGAAAGCTGGCTCATCAGTTTTGGATATCGTATCATCCACCCACTGGTAGGATTGCTGTTTTAAATCAATGTATTACTCATTTATAAGATTGTTGTTACGCTAATGTAGGACGCCAGTGTTTACTTTCATTGTGGTCCGTTGGATTTAGGAGCTAAACACGCCTCCAGTGGAGATGAGACCCCTCCAATTCCTGAGGAAGAGTTGGAACAGCAAAAGATTGAGCATGAAAGGCAATTACAGAAAGTAAGTATACGTTTTATCTAGTTCAAAAAACCAGATGCACAGACTTTTGTGTCATCGCTCGGTGTAAACTTTAGAAACAACACGCAGTATGTGCTACATTTCAAAATATTGTTACATAGTACTTATGCTTTTGACATATGGAACAGAGACGTGGTCGCTCACTATGGGCTCCATCAGAAGGCTCAAAGTCACCCAAAGGGCAATGGAGAGGGCTATGCTCGGAGTTTCCCTGCGAGATCGAATCAGAAATGAGGAGATACGCAGGCAAACCAGGGTCACCGACATAGCCCACCGGATTGCCAAACTTAGGTGGCAGTGGGCAGGGCTCATAGCTCGCAGGACCGACGCCCGATGGGGCATAAAAGTCCTCGAGTGGCGACCGCGTTCCGGAAGGCGCAGTGCTGGTAGGCCTCCCACACGGTGGACCGACGACCTGGTTAAGGTCGCCGGAAAGCAGTGGATGCGGGCGGCCCAGGACCGGCCTTTGTGGAGATCCTTGGGGGAGGCCTATGTCCAGCAGTGGACGTCTTTTGGCTGAAATGATGATGATGACTTATGCTTTTAACATCTCAAACTTTGTTCTTTGTACAAGTAAAGTATTTAAATAATTGGACTGTAGCTCAAACTAAAACTTAAAAAGCACTTTATCTATGTAGGTTTTATCACAAAACGCTTAGACATGCTCGTCATCATCTTAGAGAAGAGCCGGCAACAAAACAGCAGCTGCTTTTCTCTTGTTTTTGTTTTTAATAATCGCAACTAGCTCAGTAAAATTATGATGAACAACTTCTAATTCAAAGACTTTTACTATAAATCAAGCATTAACTATGTGTGCATACACAGTTCCATTCATCGGAACCTGACGCCGCACCAGGAGTGGTCTTTGGGTCGTTTGATTACACTGGTGTGTTGACGCATGCACAATGGTCTTCATCTCTTTCTTTGTTTAAATATGACTATGGAGATTAGCCAAAACAGTGTCATGAGTGTATCTAGGGGCCAATTTTTGTCGAGAGGCAAACGGACCGTCGAGGCCTTACACGTTCTCAACAGATTATGCGTGGACAACCACAAGACCCCCAAAAGAATAGGTTCCAAATCCCTTATGAAAATGGGCAATCTCTGAACAATAGTATAAGGTGTTACCATGTAACTCCGTACTGACGTATTATGCGACTGAAGGCCTTGAAAGCTTGCACTACGCCCTAATTAACTGCAACTGCAGGAGGTCATGGCAGTAGGCCTAAAAGAGCAATTTAACATTCACTGCACTAATTTTAGGAAAAAGAAGTTCAGGCAAGGGAAGCAGAAGAGGTCAGGCAGCTAGATATGGAATTACTTCACCAACGTGCAATAGAGGCAGAGGAAGAAAAGAACCGAGAGGTAGGTATTTATCATCTAGAAGGTTCCATATGTTTGCTTTCTTATTGGGCTATTTAATTACAAAAATAATGGAAAATATTGTAATTTTAGACTTAATTTTGGAGACTAAACTAATTTCTATTTTAATTTAATCGAGTCATACTGGTGACACCTTACACAAAAGTATTCCTATGTTTTTAAGTACATACCATGTAATTGGGTTGCCTTTGGAGCGTACGTCTAAGTTCTAACATAGACTTAGTTCAGTTCTGTTCAGTTCTACTGCTGAATGCGCCAAACATTATATGTACGTACAACTTGATCTTAGAACACGATTTGGGATAATATATCGGTCTGATTAGTCTTCAGAATTCTGATATGTTAGATGGCTGTTTACTCCTTGACTTTTAGCATCCCTCCCTATTGTTCTTTTTCGTTTGAGTTTGATTACTTGACTGTTGTGGTGACGGATTTAGAAAGTTAGTGTCACCACCATAGTGCACATCATTCCATCCTGAAAGTGTCGTAGGAGCCGACAAAAGGAAATTACAAGGCCGAAAAGCTAGCCGCAAGAAAAATGTACAAGTTGAAACGAAACCCTTTTTTTTTTTTTTTTTTTTTTTTTTTTTTGTTTTTTTTTGTTTTGGCGGGAAAAAATGCCTGACCGCACTTCCCGCGTCCGGGGTGACTACGGGGTAGTGTGGGGCCCTCACCCACTAAAATAACCCGCCGTGCGCCGACACCCGCCCTCACGCGCGGACCACGGGTACCGCGTACGTTGCTACCGTGGTCCGCAGGCGGCAGCCCCTTCAGGCACCCTCTCCCGTGCGACGTCCCGCGCACTTGGACGTCACACCTTCGCGGTAGGCTATACCGGCGGACGGTGGGCGATCCATGAAACGAAACCCTGTGCCAACCCGCCTGGCCATCGTGGCACAGTAGTCTCATTAAACAACCCCCCCCCCCACCCATTTAAATAGAAGAGGTTCAACAAACATACAATTAACGAATACAAATGACATCCTGATCCGGAGCCTGTTTCTTTTGCACAAAGAGATTTACTCGAACCGGGAACCCGTGATCTCAAGGCAACGCTTGCAACCCTTGGACCAAGGCGTCAAAGTCCAAACAAAGTTGATCCACAAGTCATTGGGTTACTGTAGGTATAAGGCTGATATGTAAAAGTGTGTTCTGTTTTAGATAGCCGAAGCTGTGGAAGGCCTTCGTGGTATGAACACCTCATGGTCTCATCACCGCCTTTGTGACTTGCAAAGACAGGCCGCAAGACTTCGCCATAGCCGCCCGTCTATACCAGATACTACCAAATACTCCAGGGTATATATTAAATTTATGTGTGGTGACGGATTTAGAATACACAGTGTCGCCATTCCATTTCATACTGAGGGTGTCGTAAGGGCCAACAAAAGGAAATGATAAGGCCGAAGACCTAGCCGCAAGAGAAGGAAAACATGATAGCAAACCCTATGCCAACGTGGCACAGTAAGCTAATTATCCTGCATGTAGTTGGAGAACCGACTCAGTAGTGGGTTGTTTATGGGCTGTGAAGTAACTTAAGGTGAATGTTCCAGGGTAGCCCGCGAAATTCAATTTTTTTAAGTTTTTTGCAATTTGCAGGTCAGTGCTAGGTTGTATGTTGATTAAAATGTTATTCGGGGCTGTAAGACATATTTAGTTATAGAATTATAATCATCAAACTCATCAATACAACCCTCCAAGCTCATAAAGGTGCAAGAATGACTTTGAGCTTGAAAAAGTTTTTCAAACTCAAAGTCAAAATATGAATATCAAATTTCATCAAAATCGGTCGAGCCATTTCGGAGTAGTTTAATAACAAACAGAATTTTATATATTTAACTAGCTGACCCCGCAAACGTTGTTTTGCCATGTAATTAAATAGGGGTTGATCGTAGGGGTGTTAAAATTTAGGGTTGTATGTATTTTTGTATGTTGTATCATAAAAATAACAAAAAATAATTAGTCCAAAACATAAAAACAAAATTTTTGGGCTGAACCACCCTTAACACTTAGGGGTGTAAAAATTAGTTATCAATCTATTCTTATACCTACTGAATGTGAATATACATATGAAATTTCATCAATATCGGTCAAGCCGTTTCGCATCAGTATAAACACTAAAACTGTGACACAAGATATACTCGTCTAATCTGCATAGCAAACTATTTATTCTCAGCATCATTTTCGGCACCTTGCACCAATAAATAGCTCTGCTCTAATTATGGCAGGATTTTCCCACAAGGAGAGCGAAATGACCAATGACAATTTCATCTTATTAACTACCTACCTTGAAATGATTTAAATTTCTCAAATATAAAAATGAATTGACTTTTATTAGTCTCAGAAAAACTTGAGAACGTATGGACGATTTGGCTAATTTGGTTATTTCCCGTTACTTCGATCGCGAGGGTCTTGCATGACTGAATGTGAAATAATGATTTTTGATTCGTATAAATAGATTTTAGTACTATAGTTCATTTTTTTCAAGCGTAGATTTAAATAAAAGTTTGTATGGAGTCTCGATCCCGATTTTGATGAAAACTAAACTTACCTACTTTAAATACTTTATTATTAGTATTGTTACTGCTCTCCAATCCCACAAGGAGCCTCATTCAGGCGCTGTGTGTGATTAGTGGCAGCCCTGGTATCCTTGTCTGGAAGCTCCTCCGCTCTCCTGTTGGCGGGGCCGGCTCGGATCGCCCTACCACCGCGGCTATTTAAGGCTCATAAAGCAACTCTGAGAATAGGAGTGCAAGACGCCAGAACCCACTGTGTGTCTGCTCTTCATCTGGTCTCTCCGCGTGAGCCCACCCGGGTGACTGGTATGGTCCCAACAGATCCCAAAGGCACGCAACCCTCCTCACCACAGCACAAAGGAAAATTACCTCTTAATCCTAAATAAAGATATGGGAATGACCTAAAAAGCTGTAAAGTAATTTAAACATATTTTTTAATTAACATTTTGTGGTTCTTGACGCAGAATAATAAAAAAATATTCGTATTCTCTTTTCAAGCTACGTATAGGCAGGAAATTACCTAATGATCTTCAAAAGCACACTACTAATTGCCGATAGATAAAACAATACACAACAATTCAAGTTCAAAATGTCCACAAATAACGATATAAAATATAGAATCCTTACTTGTTGAATCGCCACGCCCGGGACCAACCGCTAGACAAAGTACGCCATATTACATCGTACTTATCGTTCCATATGGAACGTAGATACCGCTCATGATGAACGTTCCTTGATTAGAGTGAAACCATGTAATTGAGTAATCCCTGCATATGATTAAAATGGAAAATACGTTTTTAAACTTACCAGGATTTAAGTCCAGTTGACACGGCACTTTTATTTGCCAAGTGCAAAAAAAATATGTATCCTACTTGAAACCCATTTGAAACCAAATTCAAGTGACATTTTGAAACGAACTCTTAGAAAATTATTCCAATCTGCCTTGTATTGAAACTTGAACCGATAAATCACACTCCCGTCATCGCGCAAGGAGATATTTTCACTAAATAAGTAATAGGTAAATCGTGTAGGTGGCCATTTGAGTCATGATCTCAATACCGGCCGTCTCCCTTGTCAACAGGTATTTTTGGATATTTAACAAAGATGGTAGCATATACAATATATATCTATGGAATAAGCCAAGGATGTCAATAGTATCAGTGACTAAAATTTCAAATGCTTAGTTTTATACGAAATTACATGACATATTAAATACGTCGAAAGTAATTTCTTTTTTTATGATAATCTGCATTTTTGGCGCAACATTATAATTTGGTTGCATTGATTTCTGGTTACATTGAATCAAGGCAAATATAACGCCGAAATAATGATTCGAAACCGAAACATTGGCAGTGGTTGAGCGATCGACTGCTGCGCAGCATGTCGCGGGTTCGATCCCCGCACGGAAGAAATATTTGTATGACCTACAAGTATTTGTTCCGGGTCTGGGTGTTTTCTATCTATAATATGTATGTATTTACAAACAAAAAATGTATATAAGTAGTTTATCATTCATCTCGTTACCATAACACAAGCATTAAATTGCTTAGCTTGGGACGAGATGGCGTTGTGTGAAATGTCCAAGGATATTTATTTATTATTTATTTCTTTATTTATAACTTACTTCAAATTAGTGGAATAGCTTCGGTTATTAGCGTTTGAACGTCCCTGAGTTCAAAATATGCCGCCAAAACACTAAAAACGTAGACCAGAAACGGTAATATGCCGAATGAATAAAAGAAAATTTGCCAGGAAGAGATATACAATCAGATGGACAGAAAATACATTCTCACTACTATTTATATAGTTTTATAACACTAACGGTTTATTAATTATATTACATACATTAAGTACTTGAATCACTTACATGAAATATTATGATGCTCACCAACAGCACTTATTTGTAGGAAATGATGCGTTGACTTGACCACCATTAGCAAATCACAAGTGATGACGTATTTTACATAGCCCGGGAGAGATAGGATACCTATTGCGTGCGCAGTGCATAAAGCTTTGACCGTTAAATCACTTGTACCAAAGGTGTACTTGCACATTTACATCATAATATGGGTCTGCAAGCTTTTTCGTTTGGTAGCTTATTCATTGTAGAAGTTTATTATTACGATTTTTGAAAAAAAGGCTCTGTCTTTAGCGATGATAGGTACGTTTATAAGTGCTTATCTACAAAACCTCATCTTCTAAGACAAGTATTTTTACGCTGCATAGGATCTTATAAAGTTGTTCAGTCAGTTTCTGCATTACAACATTTGTAGAATATCAGTATGGTCAACGCCGGCGCCGTTCAGCCATAAGAAATACCCAAACCCAATAGTTTCATCCGAGAAGGATGACGCCACAGAAAAAGCCGCCAATTTTTCAACGTTATCTTTCGCGCGAGCGTTAAAAATAAAAACCTTTGGAAATAATTTATAAGGAAGCTACCGTCCCTACGGCTGTTTACTGTTATGAGGTAAAGACGGGACAAGGGAGGTAAATTCCCATCCCAATGAGGCGGGGAGTGCGTTGCTATGAGTTTTATGTAAATTTACGACCTAAACTGGCAAAACGATTTTATTTGATAGGGAGTGATTTTTGGTACAATTAATAGTATGATTTTTCATCAACGAATCTCATGTGTTTCACATTGTTAAAAAAATATGGATCGATATGGAACAATCTAGATTAAAGTAACATGATGAATTTGTTAATCAGTATGATGCTAACTCATAAACGGATGAACTAATTTTGATTTTATTTCTTTAATAATAACTTTTTAATTATGGTGATTAAATAAAAAAACGAATGTATGTTCGGTTGACTACGTCTTTAGACTATAATACGTAATGTCCTAACACAGACTGTGCTGAAGAAAGCCTGCAGTGCTCAGTTAACAAAGCCTCAATCAAGCCACAGCATTGGAGACAATGACGGATTATTCTTCAATCTCACTCGACTTGGACCTTGTAGAGGTAAGTAAGTGACATACGCAATTTTCTTCAATAACTCCTAAACAACTATATCATTTCAGTTTTTTACTTCTTGTATTATTACAAAAGTTTGATTGGATGGTTGTTCATTGCCTATTCAAGTCAACAAAGGGGAAATCTAATTTGTACGGAAGTTACAGGAGTATACTACAGTCTGGAACAGAAGACGAGCTAGTTTTTTGGCCGGAAATTGAAGGATTCTCATGTATATTGTTAGGCCGCAACCCACGCAATCGCGTGCTAGCTAGTTCAAATTGTTATATTATGTTAAAATCTCGAGAAAAATGACTCATAATCAAAGTATTACCACAGCTTAACGATCTTCTGTACGTGTAGTTTTTAAACACCAACACGTTCTTTTATTTAATCTAGATGAGTCGTTGGACAGTGACGGTTGCTGTGAGACAACAGGCTCTGCCATGAACAATAACTCCAGAGCTTGGCGAGCTTCTGCCAACGATGTTAGCCCTCATCCACAAATCAAACTCGTCCGAGCCCCATCTTGCCCGGGGTAAGATCCCTCAAAAGCAAGACTTTTCTAATCACGCTACTGCTAAGGGTTCTACACCTGACTGAAATAATTTATGTAACTTGCTTATAATTACATAACCGTAACAATGAATTTACGAAGGTGTTTCTGTAATATACGGACTTTATTATAAAAATCTGTTATACCAACCAGAATGGATTCCGGTTTAATTATTAAAGTATAAAAAAATGTGCTTTCATTGTCTTGTGAATATAGTGTGTCCGCATTATAGACATAGTTATTGTTTCTTTGTTTGACGGTACGGTTAAACACCCATCTAGGACGTAATTTTTATTTCTGATAATAGATAGATATTACTATACCTATGCTTACTAGCACGATGATCCAAAGTTATAAATTTAAACTCTATACAACCAATGTGACTAGGCTGTGAACACTATATTACGAGGCTTTTAAACGTCCATCAATCAATGCATGTCGTTGCACTGGTGCGGTGCAAGGCTCCCCTTAGCATTGATTTTCTCCCAGGTCACCAACACAACTACAAATTGCATCCGCCCACCTTTCAAATAGGGATGCTTTTATACATATAAATATTTATAAGGCAATAGCTCACGTCGCCTCCCGGGCCGCCAATGCCTAGATCCATCTAGAGGCTTCGATGTTATATATTGCGCAGTTAATATCTACGTGGAAAATGTATGACATCTGATTAAATATGTCATACATTTCCGCATCCATAAATCAAAATAAATTTTAAGTATCCGGAATATCTTTAATTTTCTGCAAAAGATTGATTAGCCGTACTGATAAAAATATCTTTTTTGATTGCGTCTGGGGCTGAATCTAGAAATAGGTCAGATCGGTAGAAGCTCCAGGGCGCATGTGCGGGTGCGGCAGGTTGCGCGCGGCTCTCTCGACCCCCATACCCGCAATACAGTCTGTGAGGATCGCAGTATATCCTCGACGTGTACCTTGCAGTCGGCAAATGTCTCATACGTAAATCGTTCAGGCCTACCCTGGTGAGTGCGATGTCCGATGCCTCCAGAACTTCTTTTCGCGTCCACTGAAACGTCGTTCCGCATAACACTTCTTGGTTTTCAATGTGACTATAGTCCTTCGCTTAGATGTTACTCCGACGCAAATCACTCGATTTCGTGTTCCCTTAGCTGACTAGATGTTAGCATTAGGGCATGCATGCTTCTCTGTGTCCACCTTACTATCCTTGAGTGTGTTAATGTACAAATCCAGCGTGTCCTGTCCCGTGGGTCGTTTTCGTGGTACGGAGTCCGGAGAGGAACGGACCTTGCGTTACAGACAAGATATTTGTAGGAAGATAAGATGCCGTTGCTAAGCGTAGGAGCGGAATGAAGCGCCAAGAGATGCAGTGCAAGGGTGCGGAGGCCGCCGGCGTCAAGGAAGGCTCGCAGATGTCACGCAGCGAGTCCACAATGAGCCGGTGCACACCCCACACGCCGCTCGGTCTACCCGACAGCGCCAGCGTTGACTCCAACCCCATGCCCACTATCTATCGGTAACTGGACCTTCGGCCGCGCCCGGGAGAAGATGTACCTTACCACCGACGAGAACGCCCATTCACAGCTGAGTTCGAGAAAAAAGTTATTTCTATTTCATTTTAAATGGATTATCACGAATTCGGCCTTGTCTCGATCCGCTTTGCGTGGGCGAACCGTGGATATCATCGTCACCGATACATCTTCTCCCGACGGCTAACAAAGCTGAGAGCGCACTACGCCGCATCGCACACCGCGATCGCCGCATGATAGTTGGTACCACGGCGGACTTTTGTCTTGGACGGGCTGTTGAGACGCCAAACCAATGTTTATTTACGATTTGCCACGTGCACACAGCGTCTCGGGAGAATCGCAGAGTTTGACAACTGTCCAAGACACGGGCCGAGGTAGTTATATGATCGCTTAGCTTACCTCATGCTGTTCATCGGGAGAGGTGGCTGACCCGCGAAGCACAGGTACGGTAACCAAGTTATTGTGTCACAGTCTCTTCAATACCTCACCTCACACCTACTTTCCTTGCTTGATTTCCTGCGTCATGTCATGCTTAGAATGTTTTTCCTGCGCATTGGAACTTGCCTTTTAGATGCTACTTTATTTATGACATATTTATGAGCTAGATAAAGTATTTGCATGTTATGTAATGTCCTATTTGTAGTCTTCTTTAAATTCTTATGTTAAAACTCATAACAAACTCATCAAAAATAAATAATAACATTTCATCAAACAATGCTAATCAATATTAGAGGAAGCATTCATAAAAAATAATTTAAATCTTGCTTGACAGAAATAAATTGAATTTTACATTATTCGTAATGTGTAGGTCTTCATTGTTAAGTTATTGCTTTCACCAAAGACAACTAACTGTAAATGTATTAGTGTTCTTTGCAAATTCATTTAGATATACAGTAGGTATTCTAGTTAGACAGGCTTCTAGGAAACTTTAGAAGTTTTCAAAATTTTAGTTATAATCCAACATAGCATTGGGTTAGCCATGACAGTAGGTGCTAACAAAAATATTATTTCATTGTAACGTACATAGTTTACAATCGAGAAAGTAGCAGTAATACTAGAATTAGAATAGAGGATAATGTAAACTAAAATAGAAGGCACTATTTTAGTTTACATTAACTTATATATTTAAAAAACGCACTTTTTTTGTTTTTCCTACCCTTCCTTTAACGGTTATTCGTTGAATGGCCCTATTTTATAGGCAAAGTATTAACTATAAACATAAGTAGGTACACATAGACTTGTATCTGGCAACTTTAGGTACCATATATAACACAGTACCATTTTACAATCAAATCTTTCAGCCGTTTCCCGCCACTTTGCTATTAGATTAAATGTATGCAATATCAAGTACCTAACAAAGATAGAGCAAATGATTTTCTTGTACAAGGTGTAACATGAAGGGCATATGTATACGTTACGAAGGAATCCATAGTACTGATGCTAAAATATCAAACATGACATCAAACTTAAGCATTTTTTTAATAACGTTGAATGTCCGCTACAGTTTACGTTATTAAAAAAATGCTTAAGTACATATTTGCATAAGTACAGATTTTTAAACTTATGGGACAATCATTATCTTAGCTAGTGGGTTTAGATCCAACGGCACATACGTTTTGTAACATA
Organism: Clostera curtula; assembly: GCA_905475355.2. Classification (NCBI taxonomy): domain Eukaryota; kingdom Metazoa; phylum Arthropoda; class Insecta; order Lepidoptera; family Notodontidae; genus Clostera; species Clostera curtula. The sequence continues at coordinate 9,860,857 of FR997794.1, read as the reverse complement.
AATCCCAATACCATAAAAATAAAGGTGTTTCCATTGTAGGTACATAGTAGTTCTGTAATGAGTAGGTATTATTATATCCCACGAACCTCACACAGCACTTATTGCTTGTGTCTTCTAACAAACCCATTGTCACAAGTGATTAATGCACACATATATTCATCACTACAATCCCACTAAACACCATTCAATGAATTTTATTGCTGACACAATAATAAGACACGTTGATGTTCGCGAAGTTCCCGCGAAACTCCTCAGTACACCGATAGACTATTATATATTAAAAGCGGTTTCATGTTAGGTTTATATATCTCCTCCTCATAATAATAACGCCATCTTTGTAGCCACTCGGCAAACATTTAAAGTTTGGGAAGTGCATTTGACAAACAGAACCGAGACCCTCAGATTACAATGTCGTCCTAATTGTTTAGCTTGTGTTGTATTACCTATCTATAGCACATATACGAATGTAACAAAAACCCTATAGCCATCTGGAGTCAGTACACAGGGCGTACCGAAAGGACATTATTAGAACCAATTTTTAATTCTAAAAGTCATGCTATTTCGGAACTGTCCCACACATCGTTATTATTGTCCTTAAAAGCTTAAACATCTGTGTTCCACAATATTGCTCGGATTCTCTTTATATGATTTTTGTTATGACAGAAAAATAAGTGGAAAAAAGCTCATTTTTAACTGATATTTTGCACAGACTTCCTATCTATATCGGCCATACCATCAATCCTTTGGTAATGTATATAGACTTTATGTCACACAGTTTAGGAATAAAGAGGGGTTGAAAGTATGAAACTTCATTTTTAAAGTAAGGTTAGAAAGATACATTTTTGGATTTTTTTGAAAATCTTTCTCTAAGATGACCATAAAGAGAAGGTATTTTTAGTCTTTATCCTGGTCTATTACTACTAAAATATTATTAGGACTTAGTAAGTTTATTAAGAGATCCATACTTTTGGACCACAACACAGTCATATACCTCCAAAATATTTCTACTGGTAGCATTGCCTACTACATAAACAGGATATGTTTTTGTGCAAGGACCATTTTCAATTTAATGTATTATATAATAATTTCGCAATTAAGTTTTGAAGAGTTATTAGTGTCTAAAATATTATAGCCAAATTGACCTAGAGGATTAGCTAGATTTTTTACTATTTAAAATGGTTAGTGCACTCCTCAAAATCACCTACAGCTAATTGTAATTTTTATGCTAAGCTAACTCTAAAATTTCGTATTGTCTAGATGTCGGGCCCCAATAGCGTCCCTTGATTGTATGGACGATTTTAGTGCCAACTCACAGCAAATGTTGGACCAAGGTTTGTAAATAACTACTGGAAAAATATTTTTTGTCATAAATTACGTTTTGTTAAAGTGCGACGTTTCCCCGTCCATCATCATCATTAATTTTGCGAAAATGTCAACACTGGTTACAATGTACTCGTACGAGTATTTGCTGCATTTCCGCGGAGGTTAGAGGTGTAGTACATTAAACTATAGAACCTGGTGTGTACCTGGTTTGAAATTCCCTACAAAATTGCGGTGATCATCCAGAACCTCTGATGTCTTTGTGGTGGCTTTGTTCAATGAACAGTTGCACCAAGTGATGACTCACAGGATTTAAAAAAAAAATAGCATCTAGGGCGAGTCAATCTCGTTATAAAATGTTTTCATATCAATTTATGGTATAAAGACGTCTGGTCTGTATGTTTGAAGCGTGTGTCCTTTTCCTTCAGTTGGTGAGGTAACAACTACACGCCAAATGACGACTTCAATTGGAAATCATACCGCCGTGCCATCGGCTACCACTCCTGGCTTACGCTACAAAAATTTGGGCAAATCTGGTTTACGAGTACCAAGCATTGGCCTCGGAGTATGGACACTGCTCAATGAGGAGAACGCCGAAGATGTGGTTATGACTGCCTTGGAAAATGGCGTCAATTTGTTTGACTTGTCAGAGGCGCACTGTGGTTAGTTTCTAATTAACCTTTTCACTATGCCGTTTGCTTTTCATTCGACATACACATTTGTTGCAGCGATGTATCTTCATTTTTTTCGTAGCCAATTGTATGTCGATAATAATATAATTTAAATATATATTATAATTTGAGCCTCCGTACAATATAGTTAATAAAATAACTGTGTTCATAGAGGTAACAAAAAAGTTGGCTTTCGTGAACAGTGCACAAACTTTATGTTGAGTTATGCATGGCTATCGATGTGCAATTTTAACTGAATCCTTTTACCACTGCTTTTATTATTAAAATGGGCTCCCATACTTGGTACATACTTTATACATGCCCATACTAATATGATACATTATATAAGGGTGATGTTCCTAAATTATATTACCCTCTCCGATAAATTACTAACACTGATATGAATAGTATATTTTTAGGTTCCAGTAAAATCGTCTGAATGAAGGTTCTGGACTATAAAACTGAAGAAATACAATTATGAAATGAAATGATTACCTATGTATAACACGATGTAACCTGCCCATATCTTAATGCTTGTAACTAACCTAATAAACATTTTTCTTGATTTCATGAATCTCTTTAACGAAATCTAATTCAAGCTAATGGTTTATCAGCAAAAGGCGAAGCTGAACTCGGCAGGATATTAAAGAAACGAAATGTCCGTAGGACAAGCGTCATTGTAACTACCAAAATATATTGGAGTACTAAGTAAGTATTAATCGCAACCAGAATATCATCTTCATGATAATTAGATACTCATGTAAATAAAAAGAATGCCAACGTAAAAACGACATAGTCTTTAGTCGATACAACTAAATATGCTGTTCATTATTGTATTAAGAACAATCAACATCACAATGTTTCATTTTTTAATAGTAGGCATAGCGACTTATTCTCTAAAATACTGAATGCTTATTTAGATGTTTAAATATCTAAGCGCACTAGCACACTATTGTTTTCATCGAGGATATAAAAGATGCACGTCGCACGCGTTAATATAATATATTACAAGAAGCCGCATCAAACATTTGGAGTACGCGAGTTGGTGCCATCTTTGGCCGAATTTAACTATAACTATTTAAACTTTAAAAGTATTTACATTACTATACGGTCTTATTCCTATTTAGTTTTGGCTCATTGTGTTGTAAGAAGAAACGCTTGGTGATAAAGGCAAATATGCATATTTGTAACATATTAAGCATTTTATATAATAGTTTCTAAACAGTACCTATATTATATTTTTATAGCGAACTGTACTTTCTTTCATGTTGATGAAGACTTCCGTGCGTACGTAGGTACTCCTTTGTAGAACAAGTTATTTTTTAGCCGAGCGTAGCTACTACATCTTCGACGTTGTGGGTTTAGGGCCATCATTGCGTTCAGTTTTAACCAGGACGTTCATTAATCACTGGATCACTTCCAAGATCATTCCAAATAACGTACAATAAATTAAATCAATTTCATAGTCTCTGATAAAAATAGTGTACAAACTTAATGTGTTTTTTTATATTACTACTTACCTATATTGAGGTATTTTATATACTATATTCTTTAATATTTTTCTTATTAAAAAAAAAGAAATAATAATTCATACACTAAAAATATGTGTAGCAGAAAGGCCTCATCCATGGCTGGGCGAAGTGCCCTAACCACTGGTGGTCAGAGATATTCTATCAGGCTCTTCATAATAGCATAGTATAAAGAAGAGAGAGTAGGCTATCTCCGGCCCAATTCGCGATATAATTACCTACTGTCTTAGGGTTGTCACTTTTAGCTAAATATTAGGCGCGGCTGTTCGCGCTTCGCAGCAACCGCATGAACAGCGGCAACGTCAAGTCGCGGTCCCGACTCGCCATGTCGCCGCTAGATGGTACACGCGGCAACATAGCTTGTGTTTAATTTATTTGCTAAAAAATCAAAAAGCGACTTGTTTAAAGCACTAAGCTTTATACAAGTCGGCTTTTTGATTTTTTTTATTATGCATAATGTAGTATTTTTACACATAAAGGATCACATTTATTTTTAATTAATACAAACATATTTATTGAATCACACATTTATTACAAAATTACAAATTAGCTACAGAAAATTACTTTCTTCGGTTTCGACTATTACGAAACGCCTTGTTATTAAACTTTAATGTGTAATATATCCGCATCCTTATAAAAAACTTTTGCAAATATAATTTCGGAAAACATGGGCAGGGCAGTGAAAAATGTAAATCTTTTATTTGTTCATAATTAGACATGCCAATTTTGCAATTTATGTGATCATTTTTAAATGCTTTTTGGAATATCTGCTCCATCCTCTTAATATTTTCAACAAAGTCGTCGGGTGGAATCACTAACAAAATTTGGTCTCTAGAATAATTTTTGTAGTGAAGGTACCTAGATTCTGCACTTAAATTGCAAACTTGCTGATTCGCGTTTAAATACGATTTAAGTTGTTCGCAATCCTCGTGACGTTCAATCCACTTTTTCAACAAGGCTCCGCATACGTAAAAAAAAGCATTTTTTTCGAGGATATCAAATTCTATATAGTCTGAACAACTAATATCACGCAATACACTATTTGACTGCAATATTGCAATTACACCCAAACATACAGCAATACGTTCTTCTGCGATTATCAGACATTTTGATGATGATATTGATGAATAAATCATTTAGCGGTACCGAAAAGCCGTGACGAGCGCGCGAACCTTGTGCAGTGTTAGCCCCGACTGGCGCACTGAGAAACGGGTCGAGATTTTGTTAAAGTGTGCGTGCGTCGACACATAGATACAATAGCGCACACATACAAGCCGCGCGCGGTGCGTTTGTATGAAGATAACCTACTTCCCCTGTCTTTATACTATGATAATAGCGTAGCGAGAACTTCCGTAGTTCATTTTCGAACCTCTTCGCAATCAGCTCGTGCACTGTTATAGCTACCGGTTATGAGTATTAATTAAATGGCTACCTTGAATTGTTCGTTGTTTAAGTAAAATCTGTATCATCGTCAATCCAAAATGGCGGTTCAAATAAAACACCCCATTATGGAAATTCGAAGAAAAGGCTTTACTAGTAAAACACAGTGGGTACACTACGAAACAAAATTTAATCTAGTATGACTCCTGGTACAAAATTTACAGATTTTTATAACTCCTTAATTAGGAGAATTAAATAAAAGGGTATTTATTCAATTAGAATGTATTATCCACTGCTGCACATAAGCCTCGACCACAGTAAAACGATGCTAAAAACTTGATTATAAAAAGTGCAAAGAAAACACTTTTTAAGTTAAACAGTTTCATTGAAAATAAAGTATTTCTTTTTATTAAAAGCTAAAAAAAACATTAATCTCTGCTTATTTACCAAGGGCATCAGATTTACAAATCAAATCATGTAATTATTGTTGTATGACAATGTAATTAATTTTAGCTTTTAGTAGGTGTGTATTTTTACATTTCTTGGCAATAAAACCGTTTAACCCTTGAGGTGTTTAATAATTTTGTCAAAATTCGAGGTTTCTAAACATATTGAATAAAACATTAAACATGAGCAACTAGCTACCTGGTTGAGATGTTCCTATATTAGACACTGACATTTTTGACGAGTACTCCAAATAAAATTATTCAATACGTTTTTTACTTTAGTTGTATGCAATCGTGTTAACTTTTAATGCTGTACTGTACTAACAAAACTCACTAATAAAATTTCATTACATTTTAGTGTAGCCACCGTGGACATAACTTGTATGATGTAAACATTAGTGAACATGCTTATACTTGCTGTTAGGTTGATTTCGCTTATAACTGTAACACTTCGCTTAATCGAGTGCTTCTAGCTGATAGCCGCTAACATACCTTGACTCTACATTTACTAGGGTTGCTCAATCCCAACATAACAGGTCGGATGAGAGAGGACTCTCTCGCAAACACATTATTGAGAGTGTCAAGGCGTCATTAGCACGTCTCCAATTGGATTATATCGATGTAGTGCTTCTGCACAAAGTTGACCCCGTGTGTCCGATGGAAGGTGAGTGGATGATAATATCAATACTTAATTAGCATTAGTTATTCTTTACTTAGCATTAGATGTACCATCACGAACATCATGCCTAGTCATCTGATTAAGAGTTATAGTTAATTTAGTAAAAGTTATTTTATTCAAACCAAATCAAAATGTTTTTTATTCGAATAAATTCTTGCGAATGCTTTCAAATATTCTGTCTGTATTAAAAGATGTTAAGCTATTCTTCGTCCTTTCTGCTCTAAGACGTTCATAGTGTCTTTATAATATGTCTGATGAGTAAATGCAACTATGACAAATTGTGACAAACGAGACAAATTGTGACGAAAGACAAATTTAAAATAAATTATCATCATTTTAGAATTGGTACGAGCTATGACTTTTGTCATCAATCAAGGATGGATTATGTATTGGGGAACAGCCCGCTGGACTCCTTCCGAGGTAAATGTAGTATTACACATATATTACATGTGCTGCAAACTTCCATTCCATTCATATATTACTACTTAAGAATGGAATGGAAGTTTGCAGCACATTGCTGATGTTTGGCCCTTTGCGTCTATTGCGCGAGTTTGCTCTCACAAATCTGTCTTATCCCGGCCTTGTACCTTAAAATGGTAATCTAAAAAGAGCATCTACAGAGTTTCTTGCCGGCTCTTCTCTATAGAGCTGCATTCTGACACGCTGGTAGACGGTAAATAATCAATTTTAAAAAGTAAATTTAAGATTTTATTTTATAGTTTGACTTGTCAAAAGGGCTCTAATAATCCAACTTGATTAAATGAGTTGAGTTTTGATATGTTTTAGATAATGGAGGCATATACCAACTGTAGGCAATTCAATTGCATTACACCAATCGTAGAACAAACGGAGTACCATATGTTTTGTAGGGAAAAAGCAGAGCTCTACATGCCAGAGCTATATCACAAAATCGGAGTAGGTAAGTCATTAAAGAAGCATACATCATTGAAGAAGTTCATTTATTTGTGTAACTTCTTTTACAATCTTGTACAATCGCAATACAATCTTTATTTATCAGGCATGATGGTATGGTCAGCTATAACTACTGGCAAAGGATTGGGCCGCGAAGAGTTTACAGGGCTATTTGCCAAGTCGCGGTTTAACAGAAAGTACAGTACCTTCAGCTGGTGCGAGGAAGATCTGGCTGTGCCTGAGGTATCTGTAGGAAAAGTATTATCGGCCAATTAAACCATGCTTCATGAAAATTTTAAATCGACTTTTAATGGATTTTTTAAATTATGTTCTATGGTATTTTTGAATACACAATGTACTGAATTGTTAAACCCACGTTCTACAAAACTTTTAAAACTATGTTCTATGGCATTTTGACCAATTTTGTATAGAATGGGTATAACAGGAATTATTAAAATAATTTCTAGTCTATTATTTTAATTCAATCCGTGTTATATCAACATTTTAAAACGATATTCTATTGAATTTATAAAGCATTTTTAATAATAGTATCAATATAAAATTTATAAACCTTTTCTAAGAAATATTGAAATTTTTGTTTAATGCCAATGGAATGGTTTGCTTGAAATTTTTATAACCGTGTTTTATGGCATTTTTAAAAACGTATTAATTGACTGTTTAACCCTGGTGTAACAGAACTTAAGAGAACCACGTTCTATCAAAATTTTTTCTTAAAACCACCACATACTTATTTGAAACTTTTTTTTTGTGACAAACTAGTTGACTTTAGATGCACTCTTTAGCAGATACGCAATTCTGGCAGCAAGGAACAAGTGGCAGGCGAGGAGCCACGCACATACGGCGACAAATTACGTGACCTATCCAGCTTGGCCAGCTCCCTCAGTATGTGTATATCAACAATACGAAAACATTTATTTGTGATTGGTAAGATATTTGTATTATGATATTTTTACCAGATTGTTCCATGAGCCAGCTCGCCGTGGCTTGGTGCCTCAAAAATGAATCAGTGAACTGTTTGCTTCTGGGTGCAACAAGCGTCGAACAGTTCAGGGAGAATTTACACGCTTTGCAGGTACACGTCACATCACTTTATTCTGCCCGCCAATTATCGCCTGTCTATTGTTTTTACAACAATAATAATATTTTATACTAGATCGTCCCACAACTTTCGCCACCCGTTATGGCTGATATAGAAAAAGTGTTGGCTAATAAGCCCCAGCGCCCGCCTATGGTGTCCACATTGGCCATGCGCAATCAACAGAACAGCAACACCGTGCGCGTTGATATGACGTAAGTAAGATTTCCCTTTATTAGGGAGCCGTCCTTTGAAGCCATGTTCCAGGCAACTAATAATTTCTTTACAAGTATCAGAACACTATTCCCCGACCTGGACATAACTGATATTTCTAGACATATGTATCCCCTTTACAGTTTAAGGTCTACTACCCAAAGTTAGTATTATTATTAAATTCTTAAAGGTTCCGAAGTAAAACCGTAGGAATCTACATACATTATGTTTTAAATTACCTAGGGGTGCCTCCACATCGGGAGCTGGCACTCCTAAGGCTGACGTCGAGGGAGCCGCTGAAGGTGATGCGTCCACCCCCGCCAAGGAGCCAGGGAGAGGCTTTTGTGAGATTCAGTGACCGTGGTGGCGCGGAAGCACTGAGTCTGCTTCCAAATCTAGTAAGTCTAAGGTAAGTATTTTTAAATTTACCTCAAATTAAGTTTTAAATAAGGATGGAGTATTAACATTATTATTTTCCCAGGAGTCAGTAAAGGAATCAAAACCAAAATACTTTTTGAACAACGCCGGAGAAGTGATTAAACGTACCGGTAAGTTCCATACATAATTATCTTAGTATAGAATTCCCAATTTCTATCTAATAATCCGAAATAAATATTGTATCTTAATATATTGTAGGCTACGTTTAATAATTGATGTTGTTGTCAATTTTAATTTAACAATCCTAAATAAGACATGTGGTATAATAATAATATACAACTGGGTTTTAAAAGTATTTTTGATGTCCAATAGCACTACTTTAAGTAACTACACAGATCCCAGGTAAAGTTTTCTTAAAAGATCTCCAAGACACGGACTTGAGACAGATAACTTTCTAAATGACCGCTTTGAAAAGAGGCTCAATGATTGATTGGAGCATGTTAATTGTCTAGAACAAGATGGAGTATCAACTGATGTAGTCATATCAGTTTCGTCGCTGAAGGGAAAGCAACCAGCTAGTGGGGGGAGCAAAGCGAAAAAGTCTACATCGGAGACGCCTTGTCCGCGGTCCTCGTCCCTACAACGATCTGCATCCGGGCAGTTATCTATATCCAGAGACAGAAGGCGATCTAGGCTAGACTTGTCTTCACCAGCCGACGTTTAATCACCAAGATTACTTACAGCAAATACCTACGCAAATGGTATTATTTATATGTAACAAAAACAGTGTATAACATTATAATAGAATTGGTGTTCTTTTTATAAAATCGACATACACTTTTATCAGTATTTTGCACTAGTTTATGGAAAGGTTTTGTGGCCAAATTAACAAACAATGTTTATATTATTGAGCGACTTAAATGATAATACATAGCCTTTAGCATAAGACGCGCCTGATAGATGTACTTTTCAAGGTAGATGACATTTTGTGTCGTTTGGGCAAATGTATTACCGCCCATTCATTTATTGTTAAGATTTCAGTCCGACACGGGATGATGTTAGATATATTTCCTATATAGAGTTCATAGTTTAAGTAAATTGCTTATATCATATACTACTTGCTTAGTAAAATACATTTGTTAACCGTATAATTAATGATCATATTAAGGCCATGATGACCACGGAATCTGTATCTATATTTGCGTGACATCCTGTCACGCAAATAAAATAACGCAAACGTAGGTACATCTAGTTTTATTAAAAACCATTAGGGTTGAAATGTCCAAAGTACATAATACAAAAGTAAAAAATATTAAAAAAAAATACATAATATTATAATAATGTTGTAACGTTAACAGAAATTAGAATTAAAGCTAAAGGCTAAAAGTAACCGCTAAAGAATAGGAGCAGTTTGGTGTTCATTTTAGATTACGTAACGATTAGATAGATAACATTTAATTTTCACATGTAGGTAGACATGTACCAGAAACAGCGATGTATGTGAAGGTCTAGAATGCAATTGAAAGTGATTGATTGGTCTGTGATGTTAAAAGATTCCCTATGGGAGATTGGATGAGATCCGGTGTCGTGTATAACAGACATTAAATATTGCTACGAGATATAATAAACTTAGGTAAGATTGGTGTGGTAGAATGTTGCTAAATGTCGCTGTTTTAGAATATCATCATCATCATCATCATCAGCCCACATTAGTCCACTGCTGGACATAGGCCTCCCCTAAAGAGCGCCATAGCGCCCTGTCTTCAGCTTGACGCATCCAGCTGCTGCCCGCAACCTTTCGCAGATCGTCGCTCCATCTAGCAGAGGGCCGTCCCACACTACGCTTGCCGATTCGCGGTCTCCACTCAAGAACTCCATTTTAGAATATACTTAATGTAAAATGTGTCGTCTAATCGTTCGGTCTAATCAACCGGTCGGTTATCATATATATTATTTAATTGTTAAGCAGTAGAGAACGAAACCTTAGTCATAAAATAAAAATACTGGAAATTTAAAATATCGACATAGGATTATGATATTGTAATTAATTAACCACAAATATAGAAATCATTGTCTCCCAGTACGTAGAATGTCAAAGCCGTCTTCACTGTAGTGTCTTAAATTTATGTAGTAGGTACCTTCGAATTGTTTTACAGATAATATCTACAACTTTTGTAAATGCACTCAAACTCTACGAAGTAAATGATCCTTATGAATTCTGATTTTAGAAGTAGAAAAATGTAATATATTTATGCAAATAATATAGTAACTAACATTTTAAAACTTTAAAAATCTCGATTACGCTTTCACCCAGCCGCGTTTCTCTTACAAAAAGGCTGGCTCAAACATACTTAGCATTTAATTTTACGCTAACACGCATTTTCGTGACAACACATTTTTAACTAATGAAGCTATTCGTCTATTTATGTATCTTATCTGATTATATATAAATTATGCGTCACGTTGTTTGTCCAGGGTGGGCTCCAAAACTACTTAACCAAATTTGCAAAGAAATAGCTTACGTCTCAATTTATAGTCGCAATATTATTATATTGTAAATTATTTGTCTTTTAATTGACAGTCACAAAAACAGCTCCAAACGATTCTAACAGATGGCGACACCTGTTGACTGGATTGAGTATGTATTCGATAGATGGCGCTATGTTAAAAGTTAAATTAATGTATGTTAATATTGTGTAATATAATATAACAAAAACCTTAGCCACAACAACGGGTCTGCTAGTTTAATATAGATTTCCGTTCTTTTGGTCCGTATATACATTTTAATTAATATGAGATAATTCAGGCATTAATCATTCGTTAATCTAAAGTACATACTTATTACATTTCAACAGTCAAAGTCCGGTACAATATTAAAATAACTATTTGAAACAAACTGTAAATTTCCACAAATTCGATTCAAACATTATTATTCTTATCTTCTTTTAACTGTTTTCTTTCTCTTTTAGAAAAAAAAAAACTATAATCAACATTATTTTGAATTAGAATCTACACCAGAAACAATATCTGATAAATAAATCACATCACGGAAAAGTTTGAGCACTATTTGTCTATATCGATAATTTTAATGATAAGGTATGTTTAAGTGCTGATAAATATTGAATTACAAAGTTGTATAAGCTTATAGGGAAATATTGATCAATTAGTATGCTCTCGTATATACCGGAGACATTGTACTGATTTCGACATCGGCAACCATTGTAGTCCTTTTGAAAGCAAATAACATTGCTTCAATAGGTCCATTATATGTATAGGTAGTCGTTAGCACTGCCATTTCTAAGATCGCATGAACATAATATAGAATTGTGTCGGTCGTGTAAGATATTATGATTATTAAATTACTATGCTAAAACTCATAGAAAACTTTTTGCTTCATTAGTAAAAAGTCATCGTTTTGAATTTGCTCTAAGTGCGGGTGTATAATATATATAATCCCTGATTTATCTCATGAGAAGATACAATGAAAATGATTCACTTCAGCGCCTGTCTACGCGGGAGAACAAAATAAATGATCAATTTAAATATAAGCTTATCACCATAAACAAGGAAAATTTTAATGATCGATCAAATTGTAGTATGACATTTTGTCATATAAATAACGAAATTCATATTTCACTGAAAAAAAGAAACTCACAAATTTGGGACAGAGGATTTGCTTAGATAAGCAATGTACAATGAGAACCATTACCTAACAACACTAAAGCAATGAGGGCATTGCTCAGCGACGTTGGAAATAGCGCATTATCCATACGCGTGGCAAATGGCTAATACAGTTTTTTTTTTAAACTGTACGTCTTTAGCTTGGGTTATCATAGGATCATGTAATCATATAAACGTTTACTGTGTTTAGTTTTCAGTAGTTGTAGTGTGAAGCATTAGTTGTAAGAACTTATGTGGCTTGTCACAAATAATAAGAATGTGCTTCAATAACCATTTTTTTTAATATAATATGTATGTACCAATTAAATATAAAAATGTACCTTAATTTTAGTTACGTTTATTTGTCTTCGTCAGTCTCACTCGTGATATTAATGAAGTGAACCCGCAATATACTATAAACAATAGGTTTCAATGGATACGGTGCGCAGCTATGCAGGCAGCCGCGCACCGTATCCAATGAAATCTAACGTAATTAGAAAGTCACGTTTCCTCACTGCATTCTTAATGCGAACGAACTATAGTCTGTAAATATTTTTCAAAAACGTTTGATGCATAAAAAGTATATTAACAAAATTCTAGAAGGACGTTATTATATACAGAACATAACAATACATTGTAACGTTATGTACTGTATAGATAGCATTGTATTTTTTTTTCTTTTAAGATTCAACTCGCTTTCACTAGTTAAAACCGTATCTATCGGGGGTACTTTACAAACACACAACTCACGGCCACAAATGACATCCAAACCTAGAGCAAGTGTAACATCTAGCTTACACAAAGACACTTGCCCGACCCCTGAATCAAACCGGGGACCCGCGATCGAAAGTGTTTTTAATCTTGTTGTTTAGTCATCGTCGATTAAGTAAACTTACTAACCTATCCAGTGTTTAACAAAAGTATTGTCTTGATTGTCTGACGCATCATACCCACAGCTTAACTGCTAAATACTTGATATCTGCTGAACTTGTAGATCTTGTAATCAAATGAAAATATTTTGCAAAAATTCCACTCCATAGAAGTTGAAACATTCACGTGAATAGGACGGCTAAAAGTAAATATTGCCACATACGACCTTTGTGAAATACACGCTTTGTGCAGTATGACCTCCTTGCTTGTTCGAAGTTCAAATGTCTAGAACAAGGTATACAAAAATACGAAACGCTAAAGAAAAAATCAAACATTGAATTCATATTCTATAGTCTCCATCATCCATCCTCAACGTCCGTGGCATTGACGGACTTGTGTCTAAACTGAACTTAATTCGAAAGAAGAAAATCATTAAAGGTTCTTGTAACCTTTAATAATTTTCTTCTTCATTTGTAGCTTCGTTCAAAACTTTGAATATCAAGTATGTTTAAATTAACAGTGACTCATTCGCAGTTCATTAGTTACTTTCTTTCAGCCCAAAGGAGCAGAGCATTAATCTTAACATCCTTATAATATTTTTTAATACAGTTGCTCAAAAAGTGGCATATTGCAGGGACGTATAGCGTTCGGGAAGTGGGCTATTACACACGCGTGCTTTTTTTACCATTTCCGCACTAGTGCGTTTTCTTTCACAACTGTCAAAATAATGTCTATTAAAAGAAAAAACCAACCAAAAGTTTTTACAAAAAAAAAATCATAGAAGTTTTTATAAAAAAGAAACTACGTACTATTTTTTTTTCAATATCAGTTTTAATGATTTGATTGAATGAGTTTCATTTCATATAATTAAATTTCATTTCATATCAATAAAAAAATTCTACTGAAGACTTGGTTGTATTGGCATTGTTCCTTTTGCCTACCAGAATGGGTGAAGAAAAAAAAACTGCTTATATTCTACGGTCGGCGCCATTTTTCAGAAATGATTAGTTAGTTGAGTTTATTGTGTTTTTATTATTTTATTAAATTGCTTCATTTTTTCGCAACTGTATTAAAAATAGTCGTTCAGTACACGTGCGGAACCGTCATTGCAACTTGTTCCGACTGTCCACCCTCCGACTGACAGCCTTTCCGCACTTGTAATGAAATATACTATTAAACATTAGGGATTACTTTAGCGATGCGGGTACGGCTCTACTCGTAAATATACGCGGGTGAAGCAGCTGGCAGAAAATAGTATATAAATAAAAGTAAAGTAAAAGATTTCGTTGCAGATTGATTAAACAAAAAATATTCACCATCTTGGGTGAACATAGCAATTACTTTTTCAACAAATCAATACGGTTTGACGAAAATTTTATTTGTTAAAATCCTTTAGTAAAATAAAAAACACAAAAATATGTTGATGGATCTTAATTGGAATTTAAGTACCTGTAATTTATAATTCAACTTAAATATTTATAATTTATGTGTAGATATTTCATGGCAGCTATGTAGTGCGACTCACATTTCAAAATATTCGCGTTATTCAACTGCCACATCGGCAAAATTTACATATTATATAAATGTGTAGAAATCCTAAGGTGTGCTTTGTACAGATAACGTAAAGACACGTTTCAGTTCCTGCTACTCCATTAGGTAGTAAATTAGAGCTACCATAGCTTTATTGTAAAATTTCATGAGATACACCAGAGATACCTCCACATTATGTACATATATGGTTGATGTTTTTAGCAATAATGTAATTGAAATAGATCAATTTTTTAATTAGAATTCAAAAGTAAATTTGGTAAAGTAAATAACATTAGAACTAGGTAAAAAGTAGCAGCTATTATATTTGGAGCTTCGTAATTAGATGGGTAAGCATTTGGTGACCAATACCTGCTAGTAAAAAAACAGGAAAAAAGGAAATTCTCCTCACCATAATACGTTTTTAGTTGGAATTCGAAGAGGTAAATTATAATGACATGATGTAGTTTCTTTTGAAAGGATTATATTAACAATGTATTTTATTTATGTTATTTTTAATATTCTCCTAGTAGGCATTATTAATTCTTTACCGTACTTTACCGCTTACTATATGACACGCGTCTACCTACAATATCATAATTTTCTTGTAAACCTTTTTTAGAATAAGTAAAGGGCCACCTGTCTAGCAGGCTACGGAGAAATTATTAAAGTGAAAATCTCAAAATTAATATACATACTAAATTTAAGATTTCTTCTTCACTACATAATTAACCAACTTTTTAGAATATTAAGATACGATAAAATAGAGGCTTCGAGGTGTCTTTTAATTTACTTGTACATAATGGAAACAGTTTAGGAAATATAATATTATTACTGAATGAATTCATAAAAAAAATATGTATATTCATCGTAATCATTTATCGACGATGGTCAATTTATGGAACATAATCGTATTAATATGACTAGGTACTTTAATATATTTGTGAGTATGTCATCGTAAGTATGAATGTTATGATATGTGTGTAAATTAATCGGCGGTATATCTATCATGATCAAAGTATTAAAAAAAATTATGTACTTAACATGTAGGTAATGATGTATACTGTTGCCTACAGTTTTTCGAACTGTTACAAGTTGGATGTGTGTCTGTGGTAATGTTTATATTTCTTGGAAAGATTTTAGGTGTAGGTACTACAAGAATTTATGTAAGAAAATTGAGCCATTTTAAAAACTGACTCAAGGCAGGACTGACTCTTCAGCAACCTACGCTCTCACATCGGTGGACTCGTGTTTATAAAATAATAATTTAATGCTAAGAAAACGTGGATCTTTGTTGTAAACCCTATTTATATCACCGATACTCTAAAATGGTAATATTTGTAGTTTACTATTCTTATAAAATGAATCGAAATCGGTTTGGACCCACAGTACCTAGTATGTGTAGCATAAATAAAATATATTAACTAAAAGTTTTAACAAACTAATTATGGAATCAACTGCACACAACAATGTTAAACACAAGCTATAGTTTAGACCGGAATTGGTATACCTAGGATAAAATAATAAACCAATAATGATGACAATTATATGTAAATGCGGCCAACCGACCAATTGATTTGCCGTTAAAAGAATTGTATCTCAAGTTCAGGAGCTAAATTAGCAAATGTAGAATATACTGAAGTCTTTACAAAACCATTTCTGATACATTAGTGAATTGATTGTGCATTGTATTAATTAATGTGAACCACTTGTGTATGATTAAATTTTTAAGCCAGGCGCGAGTTCACTAAATATCAACATCAACGATTAACAGCATCAACGATTAACATCAAATATTTTATGTTTTGGCGCTAACTATATGTACTTAAGTAACACGTATATATTAATAAAAGTCTGGACTAAAGAGTTTTTCTTTTATTATAAGCGATATAGGTGTACCAACCTACCACACACACGATTAAGTAAATAAATAAATATCCTTGGACATATCACACAACGCCATCTCGTCCCAAGCTAAGCAACTTAATGCTTGTGTTATGGTAATAAGATGGATGATAAACTACTTATATACATTTTTTTTTGTTAATACCTACATTTTATAGATAGACATGAGACCCAGACTCCGAGCCAGTGCCTCTGGTTTAGACAAAGACACTTGCCCGACCCCGGAATCGAACCCGGGACCCGTTGATCCAATGGCGGCACATCTAACCACTAGACCAACGAGGCAGTC
This sequence comes from Clostera curtula, assembly GCA_905475355.2. Taxonomy (NCBI): domain Eukaryota; kingdom Metazoa; phylum Arthropoda; class Insecta; order Lepidoptera; family Notodontidae; genus Clostera; species Clostera curtula. The sequence goes on along the minus strand of FR997794.1, from coordinate 9,843,982 downwards.
TGAGTGGGGTTAAACTTCTCCAAATTACTCCACTAGCCAACTGTGATGTCGTAAAACAACTATGCACCATCTCCAAGCAGCCCTAATTCGTCTGTGAGAAATTGCATTGTTTTTTTCACTTCACACTATTCATGCAATTGCACACTAGGTGACGCATCCGTCTACTAACGGTGTGTGGGCCATGTGTAACCAAGACCGCAAACAGCTATACCGGTAACCAGCCAATTAGCCAACCTCATCCCTCAATGGATCCCGAGATCCTTCCAAGGATAAATATAGAATCATTCCTGCTACGAGATACGCTCGGTAAATGCCCATTGTGCACCGAGATGGAATATAAGTGTCATAGTGAACGGACGCGAGTGTACTGAATATACAGACAACATGACGGTAATATATTTTGACTGGCTGGACTATCTAGTCTTCGGAGGCATGCTCCTACTATCTGCTCTGATTGGAGTGTACTTTGCCTTCTTTGCAAAAAGGAAACAAAACACAACTGCGGAGTATCTTATGGGCGGGAAAACGATGGGCATGTTTCCTATATCCATGTCGCTTATAGCAAGGTAAGGCAAGGCTTATAGTAAGGTAGACCGTGTTGTGATGGATCTAGAATACTTAATATCACTACCCCATTCCATCAAAATGACAAAGATGAAAACCTAGCTCCAATAGAAGGAAAACTTGATACGAAACGCTGTGCCAACCCGTCTCGCCAGCGTGGAACAGTGTGCTAATTACTCCCTGTGATGAGAGGACGCGCGACTCAGCGGTGGGTCATTTATGGGCTGAGTAGTAGTATAGCAAGTATTCTATTTATTACTTTAAACACATAATAGAACCACATATAATGTGACTTTTACGTTTCTAGTTTGCTTTTTTTTGCTATGCATGTGACACTATGTGAAATACAGCCTCATGGACGCAGCGTAGTTTGAACACATAAAGCATAGATCACTACATAGTATAAAACAAAGTCGCTGTATCTATCCGTCCCTATGTATGCTTAAATCTTTAAAACTACGCAACGGATTTTGAAGCGGTTTTTTTAATAGATAGAGTGATTGAAGAGGAATGTTTATATGTATAATACATGCATAATTGCCCCGTGCGAAGCCGGAGCGGGCCGCTAGTATTATATAAGACACACTTGTTAAGACATTAAATAAACTATCAACCATACTTAAGCATGGCTTGCTCTACAACTCGTATATAATCGTGGATTTCTAGTACATAGATAGTGTGAAAATTTTATCATTGTATTATTTTAAAATATTTAGAAAAAAATGCTTATTACCTACTGCCACATAACGTCATAACGTATATCCACACCCTTTCAGAGTAAATCGCGTAGTTTTGAATCAAACATAAAAATCTTATGTATCATCATCATTTCAGCCAAAAGACATCCACTGCTGGACATAGGCCTCCCCCAAGGATTTCCACAAAGGCTGGTCCTGGGCCGCCCGCATCCATCGTTTTCCAGCGACCTTAACCAGGTCCACGGTCCACCGTGTGGGGGGCCTACCAGCACTGCGCTGTCCGGAACACGGTCGCCACTCGAGGACTTTTCTGCCCCATCGAGCGTCGGGCCTGAGCGCTATGTGCCCTGCCCACTGCCACTTAAGTTTGGCAAGCCTGTGGGCTATGTCAGTGACCCTGGTTTGCCTGCGTATCTCCTTATTTCTCAACTTTCATTCGATCTCGCAGGGAAACTCCGAGCATAGCTCTCCATTGCCCTTTGGGTGACTTTGAGCCTGCTGGTGGAACCCATAGTGAGCGACCATGTATAATATCTAATAATATTTTAATTAATAATAAACTCTAAATACGCCTACCTAAAATAATAACCACTTTGAAATTTCGCTATTTCAGTTACATCTCCGGGATATCTTTACTGGGTTTGCCAGCTGAAATGTACACTTACGGAACGCAATTGTGGACGATTGTGTTGTCAGAGTGGGCGGTGTCACTTACGATAGCACTTGTTTACCTACCCGTATTTTATAATTTGCAAATCACTTCAACATATGAGGTAAAAAACTGCGCATCCATACACAGTAACACCTCTTGAAAAATATGTATACTTACCAGTATATTATATTTCAGTACCTACGATTACGATTCAATCCGAATGTAAGACTTTTGGGATCAATCATTTTTATAATTAAAATGTTATTGTACATACCAATAGTTATATATGTACCAGCGTTAGCTTTTAGCCAAGGTAATTAATCGTATACAAACGTTTTATTTTAACTGTATGCCTATAAATCAAATTATTGTTACCATTTTTTTGTTTTCAGTAACTGGAATTAATTTACATATGATAACGCCAATTGTGTGCGTCGTATGTATATTTTACACCACTCTAGTGAGTATTGTGTGCATTCATCTATCCTTATAGAAACCTTAAGATTTTCAAACTTCTTACTAAACAGTTTTTGTTATAAAAAAGATAAGACAATCGGGAGATTAATGGGCGGTAGACCTATACAGGACATACAGCAGTGATTTTAGGCCTAAACTTTAGACCTAAAGCCTAGGACTGTCTCGTTGGTTTATGGGTTAGATGTGCTGCCTTCGGATCAACGGGTCCCGGTTATGATTTCGGGGTCGGGCAAGTGTCTTTGTCTAAACCAGAGGCTCTTGCTCTGAATCTGGGTGTCATTTGTGTTCGTGAATTTCGTATTGGTGTACTGCCCCCGAGATACAGATTATACAGGGGTTTCGTTTTTAATTAAAAGAAATAAAACAATAGTTCTTCTTCCTTGCCTACACAACAGACATTGTCCTTAACCTGCCAATAGACACCATTCCGCAAGATCTCTTTAGTATAAAATCAAATACATAAGTAACACAGTGATGTTATTAGCGCATACGTGGCCGAACAAAGAACTATCGAAATAAACGCTGCTCCCCTGCCTGCAGTAAATAAATTGGTGTTATTTAACTGCGCATGAGATTGAGGTCGACTAAATCAAACGTCATTGTCACGTCAAAATCTAAAGACCACTCAAACCTATCTCTAAGCAATTGTTTTCAGGGAGGATTGAAAGCCGTTGTTTGGACAGATACTTTACAAACTGTTCTTATGTATTTTGGCGTGTTATTTGTACTCATTTACGGCACCTGGCGTCTTGGAGGAACAAGTAATGTATTGGCAATAAATAAAAAAGGAGACCGTCTGGAATTCTTTAAGTAGGTACTTAGAAATTACATGAGGAGAATCTATGTTCTTTTCTGCTTCATTGAGTTTTTCAAATACACTCGAGAGCAATGAATCCGGGTCACTTAGAGAATGTTAAAAATCTCGGAAACTAAAAATGATAGGTTAATGCAATAAATTGTATTTACTAGACAATGTAATACTCCTTAAAGGAAAGTAAAAAAAATATGAGTCACCATACATTTTATTAACACAAAATTACATAAAGAAAAAAACTCCTGATCACTCCTTAAAACAAAAATAGGAAACATGAAATTTTTGAACTTTATTACGATTTTCTTGAATTTTAATACTTCGTATTGCCTCCTCGTGCTTCCATTACTGCGTTTACGCGGTTTGGCATGCTGTACACCAAGTTCCTTATACGATTTTGGGGAATATTCTCCCATTCCTCTGTGAGAGCAATTTTGAGCTCACGAAGCGTGATTGGGGGAGGGTTTCGTTGTTTTACGCATCTGCCTAGCTCGTCCCAAGCATGCTCGATCGGGTTGATATCCGGGCTGCGCGCTGGCCACTCCATACGAGTAATGTTCATCTCTTGAAGGTAGTCATTCACAATCCTACCTGTATGAGGTCGGGCATTGTCATGCATAAATATAGCATCCTCACCTAAATTGACCATAAATGGACCAACGTGATCATTGAGGATTTCTTCCACATATCTTACGCTAGTTAAAGAGCCGTTTTCTATGATCACCAGCTCTGTGCGACTTTCAGAAGAAATTCCGGCCCCCACAAGTACAGACCCACCACCGTAGGCTACTTTTTCTTCGATGCATGCTTGCTTGAATCTTTCCCCTGGTCTTCGATACACTCTGTGTCTTCCATCGTGCTTATAGAGCATAAATTTTGATTCGTGGGAGAACATAACTTTTGACCAATCTTCAATACTCCAATTTACGTGGCTCTGGGCATATCTTAGTCTTGAAATACGATGCCCACGCTCCAGTTTAGGGCCGTTTGCAGGTCTAAGGGGTTTTAAGTTAGATTCAGCAAGCCGACGTCTTACTGTCCATGCACTTGGGTTACTTCCTCCGAGGCGTCGAAACTGATTTGTGAGTTCAGTTCCTGTGAGAAAGCGATTTCGAAGCATGGTGTTCACCAAGTATCGGTCTTCTCGTGCTGTGGTACACCTTGTTCTGCCCGTTCCTGGTCTGCGTAGGTTAGAACCAGTTTCTTCGTAACGTCGGAGAACTCTTTGTACTGTTGACAGCGACACACCGACAGTCCTGTCTGTATCGCGCTGACTCCGGCCGGTTTCCAGCATTGTTAGTATTCTGGTGCATTCTACAGGCGTAATCGACATAATTTCAGCTTGAATAATGAATATAGAGTACTATCAACATGGTTTATGTACCCACATAAATGACAGATTACAAACAAAAGCAAAACCAAATGCTGTAATTTCGTAGATCCATCTTCGAAAGTGGCCCTTTTTCAAGTTTGATTTTTTTATGATATAACTTTACAATAACTAAGAAGTTTTAATACCTTCATTTAAGGAGTCTTACATTGTCTATTAAATACGATTTATTGCATTAACCTACCATTTTTAGTCTCCGAGATTTTTAGGATTCTTTAAGTGACCCGGATTCATTGCTCTCGAGTGTACACCTATTGACCTACTAAAATAATTTGCCGAATTGTTGCTTCACATAGTTTTCTGTGTAGCAATGTACCTAATATTTGAACAATATTAGATACCTTGACACTTAAATCAAAATTGACTCATACTTGCAGAAGTTAATATACCACAGACACACTCGTAAACCGTTTATCAGATGTTTTTTGTCGTCAATTATTTGGTGTATTTCGTAAGCACAAGAATATTATTAGTGTTTTAACCGCTGTTTTAATCAAGGGTTGGTTGATCAGGGATTCATAATATACCAAAAATAGGAACCTAATAATTATGTGTAAAGAAATTATTGCTTATTTTAAATTTTAGCATGGACGTAGATCCCACTATACGGCACACGTTTTGGTCAACAGTGTTTGGCAATTACTTCAGTTGGCTAGCTTCATGTTCTGTTAACCAAGCTATGGTGCAGAGATGTCTTGCCCTCTCATCTTTGAAACGTGCTCGCATGTGAGTACTTTTTAGACGCCTTTTTAGACGGTAATAAAAATAGCTATGCAGGCTCAATGCTGGTTATGAGTTCTATATTTTTATTGAGACGAGAAATAATACATAGTTCCTTATGTCACCAAATAGTACCAATTAGTTAATAAAAATACCGATGCAGGCTCAATGCTGGTTATGAGGACCAAATTTTTCACGTGATTGAGTAGGTATTGAGACGAGAAATAATAATTCCCTATGTCACCAATACCAATTAGGTAATAAAAATACCGCTGCAGGCTCAATTCTGGTCATGAGGACCAAATTTTTCGCGTGATTGAGTAGGTATTGAGACGAGAAATAATAGTTCCCTATGTCACCAAATAGTACCAATTAGGTAATAACAATACCTATGCAGGCTCAATGCTTGATAAGAGGACAAAATTTTTCGCGTAATTGAGTGCGTAATAAATACCCACTCAATCTCAATTAAGGACGAGAAAAAATAGTTCCGTCACCAAATAGTACCAGCTGAGTCTACTGGAATTGTAGTTTACCCTTCAGATGGCTGCCAAGTTCATTAAATAACAATAGGTAGTTACGCTTAGTTAATTTTTATACAATATTAGTAAAAGATGCCTATTATTCCGTGTTATCGCACGGGTAAAAGAAAATAATTTATCAGATATACCTAGTCTTTTCTAATAATAAATATAGATTATGTAACTCAGATATCAGTCCAGTAGTTTATTATTTTATTGGTTACAAACATACAAACCCTTTATAATTATTTTTCTTAATAATTATTATGTAAAATGTACCATGCCCGTATGGTGAAGGATTTAAAATACACAATTCCATGAGAGTGTTCTAAAAGCCTACTAGAGGAAATTACATAGCAGAAAACCTAGCTAGAGAAGAAAAAAAACTAGAAACAAAATCCGTCTGGCCAGCCGGGCATCATCATCATCATCATCATCAGCCCACATTAGTCCACTGCTGGACATAGGCCTCCCCTAAAGAGCGCCATAGCGCCCTGTCTTCAGCTTGACGCATCCAGCTGCTGCCCGCAACCTTTCGCAGATCGTCGCTCCATCTAGTATATGGGGCATAGTAAGCTAATTTCCATCCTGTATTTGGAACGACTCAGCAGTTGGTATTTTACGGGGTGCGATGTAAGATAACTTAATATCAAGAATAAAAATATTAAGCAAAAATATTTATATTACAGAACCATTTTCATAATGGCTGCCGGAATATTTACGATAGTATCGTTATGTTGCTACACGGGGCTGGTGATATACGCGACGTTCGCCAACTGTGATCCTCTCACTACCGGCGCAATCCGAAAGAGTGACCAGCTACTGCCATACTTTGTAATGACTATCACTGGTTCAATCCCTGCACTACCGGGCATATTTATGAGTGGAGTTTTTAGTGCAGCATTGAGGTAAAATCATTTGCTACTTTTCAAATCACTAAATGAACGGTTAGTAATATAGGGAACCCAAGTTTCTTTTATTTATTTTTTTATTTTGTGGTCACACATAATTGTATTCAGTCAAAGCTACTAAATGATTTTGTGTTATGGCATTTCGAAAACATTCCAACGGTCTACCTTTGTGACTAATAAATGCCATACTGACTCTGCTCATTATTGTGTAGCTTAATATTAAGGTATGATCGATACATTATGTTAAATGGCAAACTAATTAATTGCTGCATCTTTCTTTTTTATTTCTTAACTTAAGCAAATGGCTTCTCGGAATTGCTAAACGTTATTGATGTTTTTCTGTTCAGCTCAATGTCGACGGGTCTAAATTCTATGTGTGGAGTTATATTTGAAGATCTAATCAGACCGGCATATAATAAACCGATTTCAGAGAAAACAGCTAGTTTAATCATGAAGATCATCGTTGTTGTAATTGGTAAGTGCCGTAATGAATTCATTTCATAGACATAGTCAATAGTTTATCGTCACAAAGTGATATACTATTCAGCCTATAGAAGACTCTCCCCTGAGTCGGGCCTTATGCAATTATATGGAGGGTAATTAGCCTGCTGTGCCACGCTGGCCAGACGGGTTGAAAAAAAAAAAAAAACTTCTCTTGTGGTTGTCGACCTTGTGATGGGGTGGTGACACTGTGTATTCTAAATCCGTTACCACACGGACCATAGTGGTATATGACATATTGATGTAAATAATGTATATATGTTTTGCTTTTTGCCTAAAACATATGAAGATGTATTATTTACGAAAGCCATAGGTAGATGAATCAAATCCCGAACAGTGTGCCCCGAGAATGTGGGTGTGCCCCGACTATCCAGTAAAACCTCGAGCTACTGCATACAGCATTATACGACGCTTTCCACATGGTTTGGCATAAGGTTTCATCACGTTTTCTTTCATTTATGGCTAGATTGTATGCCTGATCTGATAATTTCAAACGAAACGGTCAGTATGCATCAAAATATGGACTTTCTTTTATTACGTTTATTGGGTTCAAATTCACTTAACACTAACTAGCAACGGCATTTTAATGAACAGTTCTAATTATCCGCGAAGTCCATGTCCATGTCTAATACGACGTACGCATACGCATACTACCGTTTCTTTATCTTGATAGACATATCGTGGTGGTAATTATGCTTTATAAATCACTTGGTTTCCCTTTCCGGCAGAAATGCAGCCGTATGAAATGATACCTGAAAAAAGCTATTTGGTTGTAGTATACAATTAAAACTGTTTACACTCATTAACTAAATAGATAGTTGCTCAACACACATTATTTTACAGTCGATCATGTTCATTAAAGATATGTTTTCATATGTTCTCCGTGTGGTGACCACCCCACCACCACATTTCATCCTAAGGGTGTCGTAAGACATCAGGAAATGACAAGATCGAAAACCTAGCCGCAAGAAAAGGAAAACTTTATACTAAACCCGTCTGGCCAGCATCACTGAATGATATTTATTCTATGATTGCTTAGCTTGGGACGAGATGGCGTTGTGTGAAATGTCCAAGGATATTTATTTATTTATATTGACATCAAACTAGCCTCAGGCAACAATAGTAATTATACTGGACGTTTAGGACATTTATGGGTTCAAACCAGGGCCGGATTCAGGGGTCCAGAGGCCTCGGGGCAACAAAGGAGTGGAGGGGGCCTCCCTTGCCCCAAATTATTTTCCAAATAAAATGAACAATTTTTTTCAGTCGAGATTTTCAATAAATAATTTATTGTGAAACCGAGTAGATTCTCTTAGTATTTAACAAACACATATGAATATAATCGGAAACAAGGTTACTAGGTTTATTAGTTGAAATTTGAAAGATTTTTTTTTCCGAAGTCTATTGTGGAGGCCCCCTGCTTGTGGAGGCCCCCTGCTTGTGGAGGCCCCGGGGCTTTCGCCCCGTTTGCCACCCCCCCCCCCCCCCCTAGATCCGGCCCTGGTTCAAACTATGCCAGTTTGAACCCTTAACTACTTGTCAAAAATGAATGCTGCTGAAAATACATTACCATTTGACGCTTGCTCAATACGTTTTTATTCGAATTAACTGCCTGTCTGGCCCGTCTGGTACTGTAGTAGGCTAATTACCCTCCATGTAGGGGAGGCTGACTCAGCAGTGGGTCATCAAGGGGTTATGTAGTAATAATAAACACCTCAGAGTGCTTTTAGTAGTTACTATCAGTTCGGAATGCAGCTTTTTTTTTTGTAAATCCATAGTTGGAGTTACAGGTTAAATGGAAAATGTTAATGCATAAACATGAAGCTTAATCAAAATATGAATTAAATTAAGTTATAAGTTAGTATATATTTTGTTTCAGGTGTTATATGTGTCGCCCTTGTGTTCTTGGTAGAACACATGGGCGCCCTGATCCAAGCTGGTAAGAGCTTGGCTGGCATCACAGCAGGAAGCCTGCTGGGTCTTTTCTCTATGGGCTTATTTTTACCCTGGGTAAATGCTACTGTAAGTATCATTACCAACATGAGTATATATTTTTGTAGGTAGTTCTATGTCTAAGTTCCAGAAACGAGAAATCAATATAGCAAGGTTAAAACCGAATATCGATTCAGTGTAAGGAGTAACTACACAAACTTTATAGACAGCCAAATATAGACACTGCAGCGTTGCGGCGAAACAGTGCGAATTGATAAAATTTAACCAAATAGCCACACACACAATCATTTAGGTCGATTTTAACCAACTTCAAAAAAGGAGGAAGTGCGTAATTTTTAACGTGATTAATATTTTTTTTGTAGCATTCGGTACAGCACCGCATATTGTCTATACTAAGGGCTTCTCACAATATCCAGAAACTACCTATTTAGGTTTATATTCACTCAGAGCATGTTCCATTGCAGAATTAAAACGAGTGGGATAGAAATAACAAGCTATTCAGACAGATTTTAGAACTTTTCAGGTTTTAGTGGGTAGGTTACCGGGCGCAATTTACTATATCCATGCGACCCGAAGTCCCACCACAAAACTAGGCCAGTCCCCGTACGGCGCGGCGGGGTATCCATGAGAATTTACAGAGAAAAAGAAAAGTGGTATAACTCTATAATAAACTTAGGACCACGGGTTCGATTCCGGGGTCGGGCCAGTGTCTTTATGTAAACTATTTGTGTTCGCGAATTACATGTCTGTAAACAGCCCTTCCGCTACAGAGTGAAAACGAGGTCAGGGCCTTCGTTTAAAATACAGTTAAATTCATTAAATTCAAAATCAATATGTTGTCTCCGAATTCAAAGATCTTAGCTGCACTACTTGTAGTCTTAACAAACTGAAGCCTCACCAGATATAAAGTTCGTTATAACCTTTTAAATTGCACGTATCAAAATGCTTCACGAGAACCTTATACTATGAATCAAGCACTGAATGTGCGATGTATACATGTTCTATGTCCAAAAAGCCATGCTAAAACTACTTCTCAACCCATAAATGACCCACTACTGAGTCCAGTGTCCCCCAGTTACATGGAGGGTAATTAGCCTACTATTCCATGCTGGGTTGCCGTGTTGGCACAGGGTTTCGTTTACCTTACTTAAACGGTCGACCATTTAAAATTTTAACCAAAACAGTTTGGAATTTTGCCAAATTTATTTTTTGGTTGTGAAGTTCAAATATTCCGGTTACAAATGGAATAATAAGTTGGGGAAAAAGATTCTCGCATTTTTTAAGAAATTTCAAAACATTTTTTAATATAGTTTATTTACATTTAACTAAAGTATGTAGGAACCTTTTTTTTCGATAACTTTTTGCCATCTTGTAGGTAGGGACATGATTCCATCGCTATAGAAATGTTGAGACTTCTGATCAAAATACCGCGACAAGTGGTTTTGGCAGTCCTCTCGGGATGTTAACCTAACACTGCCTAAAGAATTCTGAAGAGATCGAAACAAGTGGAAATCTGAAGGTGCAAGGTCAGGACTATACGGCGGATGCATTAACACCTCCCAGCCAAACTCTCTTAATTTTTGCTGAGTGGCTAAAGATGTGTGAGGTTTAGCGTTATCATGATGAAAAACCACACCCCTTCTATTGATTAATTCCGGCCGCTTTCTCTCAACTTCTTGCTTTAATCTCATCAGTTGTTTGCAGTAGAGTTCCGAATTGATGGTCCTGCCCGGCGGTTATAGCTCATAATGAATAATGCCCTTCCAATCCTCCAATCCACCACACAGACAGCATCACCTTGTTGCGAGTTAACCCGGGTTTCGCCACAGTCCGTGAAGCCTGACCGGCCTTTGACTACGACCTTTTTCGCACGTTCTTGTCGTCCAGGCAAGATCCACTATTCATCACCAGTTATCAGCTTCATCAAAAATGGTTCAGTTTCATTACGTCGTAATAAAGAATCACAAATGAGTACACGGTTCATTAGGTTTCTTTCAGTGAGCTCGTGAGGTACCCCAATATTGAGCTTTTTTGTGTACCCAGTTTTTTTCAGATGCCCCAAAACTGTTTTGTGGTCAATTCCCAGTTCTTCAGCTACGTCGTAACTATTGATACCGATCTTGCTTCACTTTTTCAAAACTGGCATCCATTTTATCCGTAATAGGGCGACCAGAGCGACGTGCATCTTTGACATCAATATTTCCGGATTGAAAACGCTTAAACCAAATTTGTGCTACTCTCACAGACACTGCACTCAGGTCCATAAACATCGAAAATGTTGTTCGCGGCTTGCGTTGCATTTTTTCCTTTTTTGTAGTAAAATTTTAAAATGTATCGAATTTCTTCATTACGTTCACTCATCTTGACAGTACAAAAAACAAATGTAAATCACACATTTTCCTAAACTGAATTTGGAAATATGTTCTTTAAAATTTAAACTTTCAATGATACTAAAACCAGCAAGCAACCAATATTACAAGTTCATACATACTATATTGCGAAAAGTCTTTTCCCCCAACCTAATATTATTTCATTCATATGACTAATTCAACAATGAACCTAATTAATATTTTGTAAGTATTTTGTAAGTTTAAATAGTATAAATTACGTACACAACGCCACATAAATCAGTTATGTACGTTTTACTACGTTTTGTGACTAATATACTGGTAGTACCGTAAACATTGACAGTGGGATTAGCCAAATAAATACCGGTTGTCCCACTAGATAGGTCGCTTAGGGCAAACGGCAATCGCTGCGTGTCGGACCTGTGGCGATTCCAATTCAAAATGCGTGGAAGGGACTCCCAGAGCTTCGCACTTAGTACATAAACGTCCCACTTTACAGCCTTAGATGTGTTTGACGTAAAATAACCCACAATGCCACGTTGCATCATTAGCTTGTTTGTGGAGTCATTTGCAATTTTCCTTGACGACAGAACATAGATAGCATTATAATCATCATTTTAGCCAAGACGTCCACTGCTGCACTTAACCCTCCCCCATCGTTTTCTAGCGACCTTAACCAGGACATCAGTCCACCGTGTGGGAGGCCTACCAGCACTGCAGCTTGCGGAACGCGGTCGCCACTAGACGACATTTCTGCCCCATCTGCACTGCACTGCCACTTAAGTTTGGCAATCAATATAATCGAATGGATTTTACAATTTATTTTATTTTGATAGGGAGCTTTAATCGGAGGGATTGCATCTACCATTCTTGTGGGGTGGATTTCTTTGGGCACTCAAGCTGCTATGCTGCGAGGTGATATAGTGATTGTACCCAAGCCAGTTTCAGTGGATGGCTGCCAAGGAAACTTCACCTTAGCCGACTCATCATTCGAAGGAGAAACTAATGTTGAATTTGATCGGTAAAGTTTTTTATCTGCTCATTACAGTAATAATAACTATATAATTATATACCTACTAAGTACTACTCCTCCCAACATAGGGAATGTTATATTGTCGAATATTTTAATCGTATGGTTTGCTATTATTACTTAATCAATAGAAATTACACTATACTGTCTGCTCCAGATTACATAATTCCATTGGCATGATTTTTAAATGTGCACGTTTTATTTACTTGGTGCGTCTTTAAAATACTTTTTCATGAAATCGTATTTATGGTCTTAATCCCCACCAGCATGCAATAGTTCAAGCACCACTGTACTGATAGTACTGTTCAGCCCATAAATGACCGACTACTGAGCTGGGCTGCCTCAATTTACATAGAACGCTGGCCAGACGGTTGGTACAGGGTTTTGTATTAAGTTTTCCTCCTCTTGCGGCTAAGTTATCGGTCTTGTCATTTCGTTTCTCGGCAATTACGACAGTCTCAGGAGGGAATGGGGTTGTGACACTTTGTATTCTAAATCCGTCACCACACGGACCATAAAGCTGGTGTAAACACAAATTAAGTGTCACCATTCTTAAAGATCTTAGCTTTCATGATATATTATATAAGACCTTTTGCGTTTAAAGACCTTTTCTTATCATTGTCATCCTGTAAACTAAATCTAATAGTTCAATTGACGTCATGGATTTATTTATAGGTCGCACAGTTAACAGGTTGTTATATTATACAGGTCAGGAACGTTCATTCTGTACAGATTGAGTTACTTGTATTACACACTGGTCGGGATGATTGTGTGTATCATAGTCGGGACGGTGGCCTCATTTTTCACGCAACCAAATGATCCTTCTATGGTAAGAATCTAACGAAGATAACCGGTGTAGAGGGTGTAATAAAAAGGATGTATACATAAAAAACATTTTAATAATAAATACTTAGGATTATTGACTGCTTCGTTGGTCTAGGGGTTGTGCCACCTTTGGATCAACGGGCCCCAGGTAAGTGTGTTTGTGTAATCCAAAGTCACTTGCTCTGGGTCTGCGTGTCATTTGTGTTCGTGAATTTCATGTTTGGAAACTGCCCCTCGACACAGTTTATACCTAGGCAGGGGCAGGGGTTTCGTTTAATTATAAAAGAAAAATTTAAAACTGATTAGTACATCATTAGGATGCCTGGTTGAAACCATGGCGCATTATTTAAGTAAGTCACGTATACATTATTATTAAATCTTCTGTAACTTCTGGATAGCAACAAAACTTAGACATGTTCTGCTATTATTGATAGATCATATGTGTACGCCCTTTTTGTTACACCAATAACCTTCTTTTGTTACGCACAGGAGTAGTGGAAGTCACATATGATCTCTTGACGCTATGTATTCAAGCCGGCAAGTGAGACTCACGGTTGAATAATTCCTAGGTGCATAGAGACCTCTTAACTCCGGTGATCCACCGCTGGCTGCCAGTGCAGCACCCTCACTGCCGACGACCGCGCCTCACGCAGCACGACATAGATGCTAGGGAATTAACTCACCTGAGGGCTGACACCCATCCTAATGTAAGTGATATTGACTGCCTCGTTGGTCTAGTGGTTAGATGTGCCGCCTTTGGATCAACGGGTCCCGGGTTCGATTCCGGGGTCGGGCAAGTGTCTTTGTCTAAACCAGAGGCACTGGCTCGGAGTCTGGGTGCCATTTCTATCTATAATATGTATGTATTTACAAAAAAAAAATGTATATAAGTAGTTTATCATCCATCTCGTTACCATAACACAAGCATTAAGTTGCTTAGCTTGGGACGAGACGTTGTGTTGTGTGAAATGTCCAAGGATATTTATTACTAACATGAATAGCCTAATATACGGGGGGGAGGGTTAACAAAAACCATATAGCCGTAACGAAAGGTTCCATAGTACCTACTAGTACTATTCTCGGCCCTTAAATGACATCACAATTGTGTGATTCCCAATCTTCATCAGACTGCTGTTTCAAGCTTGTATGTTGAAAAAAACCTTGGATGCTTGAATTTTAAAATGCGTTGTCATTAGCAATCGAATCGTATACTTCGCTATTTGCATATCTATTTTGACTTAATGCGTTACTCCCCAGGAAGTAGGTATATTCCAAAATGTGCACTCTTACAACACTGGAGATTGCATTCATGTCATATTTCACATCTGCTTTGATCCCCACTTCTGTTCTAAATACAGAATGCAGAGTTACTTATACTTGTTTGTCAATTAAATATTTTGTTTTTCATAATCATATATTTCGTATATTTTCTATTTCAGAAAAACAGTATTAATCACCATGAAGACCCTGCACCATACCACCGAACTTAAAATAAAGTCAAGTACCTAATAATGTAGGGGGTCACTAATAATATAATTTTCTAATGCACCCTCGTATTTAAATGAAATAAAAGTATTAATTTTATTATTTATTCGATATTTTTATATAGCATTTGTAAAAGATGTTAAACTTTTCTTATATCACTACATAGTATAAAACAAAGTCGCATTCTTCTGTCCGTCCCTATGTATGCATAAATCTTTAAAACCACGCAACGGATTTTGAAGCGGTTTTTTTTAATAGATAGAGTGATTCAAGGGGAAGGTTTATATGTATAACCCACCCCCGCTTTGCACGGGCGAAGCCGGGGCAGGCCACTAGTCCTATATAAAAAAAGGAAAAATCTTCAAGTCGCCTAGTGTGTGCTGCAAAGAGCGGGGACTGCGCCATCTCAAGAAACCTGCCGTTGGAATCAGACGGATATTGAATATAGGTACTACTTAACCAAACTGGATATTGAAGGTTTAAATAAAATATTTACTTAATTATTAAAGTCCTTTTTATGTATGATTATCAAAATAAAGTATTTACTTATTGCAAGTAATTTTTACCTCATTTTTCTTATAATATAGGAAGGAAAAAGTTTTTTGTTGACTTATGGGAAGAATATCACTACATAGTAAAAAACAAAGTCGCTGTCGTCTGTCCGTCCCTATGTATGCTTAAATCTTTTAAACTACGCAACGGATTTAGAAGCGGTTTTTTTTTATAAATAGAGTGATTCAAGAGTTTGGTTTATATGTATAATACATGCATAATATTGTAGAGAAACGCTGATAAATTTAAATGTTCATTATTGAACCCGGGCGTAGCCGGGGTGGGTCGCTAGTTTAAAATAAAACGTAGTTCCTACTGAAATTTCAAACAAATTTCAGCATTTGTTCAGAATTAAACGTTTAAGCCGGTATATATATAAAGGCATATAACAAAAATACAAGAACATCTATAGATATATTTAATTCAACCTAAAAGACAGTTACATTACGTCATATATAATTATGTATTTACATAAACTTTTGGTTTCTTATTGATCCCTTACTCATAATAACAATACTTGTAATTATTCCAATTAGATTTCGCATTTACGAAAGTAGGAGGACAACGAAAGTATGAATATTAGGTATGTTACGTTTGTAATCCCTGACAGAGTACACGAAAGTGCATTTCCTAATCCCAAAAAATAGGCGGTTTGGCTGTGGCCAATCCCTACACATATTCAAGTTTTACGTAATTATATCTAGGCTTTGAAGATCCTTAATAATACGAGTAGATTCATTTAATTACTTTGGAGATTCCTTTCGGCCAGTGGTGCAAGTATACTACACTATTACAAAAAAGCATTAGACATATTTGATTCGTATAAAACGCTATAATACATTCAATCCGTGTTTGGTAAAAACTCGGCACTTATTAATAATATTTTTCTACGAAATAATAATGACAATTAGAAAGTCTAATATTGGTAACTATCTGTTTCAAACATGGTACAAAATGTAAATAGATCCTAAAGTAGACATGTGTAACGATGTGCAAATGGAATCGGTGTAATAAACCAGCGAAGAATCAATTGTAATCACGCCACGTATACCCGGGACTCACGCGCGCAAGACAGTATGATGTACGAGTAGTATGAGACAAAACACCATCGTGTCATACATAACGCACTACATATGTTTGCAAAATTACATTTTATTGCAACAATTAACACAAAAGCAGTCACAAACACGGAGCATCACGCAGTTGGCGTTTCACAGGTCACATAACGCCCTCCGTGCGAGATATAGTACTTTGAGTTAGTCTAAAACATCTGCTCTCTGTATTGCATTTGAAATATCGTATGAATTTTACTGAGTTACCCATGTCTACGCTAAAGTACACTCGTAAATGTCTTAACACAAATCGGAATTGCTTAAAAAGGGCTGCCATCACGAGGTCCGTTGATTGCACTTCTTAACTTAGTCTGGATCACTATACCTAGGATTTGAGTTCCGTTCTCTTGCATGTACGCACGTTGACAGGGAAAAACACGTTTAGTTCGATAAGCGTGGCAAGGACAAGGAACATGGCGTACATAGCCAGGCAGGCGCGCCCCACCGCCGCGTCCAGCTTGAACTTGTTGAACCAAAACGTCAAATACAGCAGCAGAAGCGTCGATAGCAAGGATATTGCCGAGTACTCCAACCCCATAGAGTTGATCTTTACCTGTTAAAATGTTACGTTTGTATAATCGAAACAATAGGAGCCTATTATTACAAGGCGGTCATAGCCTATCGGATACTGCGGACTGCAATAAAATTGATCCGCAAATTGGTCATCTGTCCATAGCGCCTGTCAATCCCGGCTACCATTCATACAAGTGCGGGAGCTAATATATGCATGTAAAAGGTAATAGGTAGGTGCGGATAACAATGTGAATGGGCATTTATTCAAGTAGTCCATAAGTACTGGTATGATAATGATATTTTTGCCAATATAGTTGCTAATTAATAAATTGTCAATATTCGTTAGTCCAATTGAATTTAATCTGACAGCTGCTTTGATTGAATGATTACCGGTAGGCCCCAAGGGCGGATCCAGGGGGGGGGTCATGGGGGTCATGACCCCCCCCTGAGCTGGTTCCAGGACTTAGGTGGACCACTAATTGAACATACTGATTTTATTTATATATTTTATCACCAGACAGATTTTATGTAAAACAATACCTTATTAAGGAACAAAAGAAACAAGGACTAATTATTACAAATCACTACATAGTTTATAACAAAGTCGCATTCTTCTGTCCGTCCCTATGTATGCATAAATCTTTAAAACTACGCAACGGATTTTGAAGCGGTTTTTTGTAATAGATAGAGTGATTCAAGGGGAAGGTTTATATGTATAACTCACCCCCGCTTTGCACGGGCGAAGCCGGGGCGGGCCACTAGTATATCTATAATCTAATATTAAAACCACATATTTAATTTTTATTTTCAAGTAATTATAATTGCATGCAGTCGGGGTTTCATTATTTATATAAATTGTCGTATATTTATATTAATTTATTAGATATTATTGGTATTTTAATACAAATGTAATCATTATGTTTAATGTTTTTAAGTATTGTCGGTTTTTTATTTATTGTAATCTTTTTTTTTATTTTTTTTATTATTGAATGAATTTGATGTATTTTTTTGTAGTCTATTTAATTATATAACTACTACACGTCACACGAACTATTCGAAGCAAAAGCATAGACCCCATACTTAGATTTACGTTAGACCTCAAGTGCTTGCAGCTTGGTATCCGTATGCCACTACTGGGATTCAGCAGAATATCAGCGTACTGCACTTGACATAATATGCTGAGCTGGATACCCTTTCGGTGCAGTTTCGAGACACATAGCTAATTCAGAAAATTTATTCTTTTTTGGTTTTATTTATTTTTTTATTATTTGGTTGTTTAGATGGACGTATAAAAAAAGGCGGACGGAACTCTCGCTAAGACAAAAGTGAGACGCCAAGATAGCGGCCGCTCTTTAAGGTGGAAGCTCTAGGGTAGCCCGCGAAATTCAAATTTTCTTAGGTTTTTTGCAATTTGCAGGTGAGTGCTAGGTTAGGTTAGTGAGTTAATTTTGGGGTGGCCAAGTTACACAAAAATTTGCCATTAGAACACGGACAACGTAATAAAAAAAAATGTATTGTTCGAAATTGTAATGTTTAAGTCAAAGTCAAATAATTTATTTTGTATAGGACACAATGGACACTTACAAATTGTCAACATATAAAAAAATGTATAGAATGCATATATATATTGTAGTTTACCACCAGTTCGGAACGCGACCACTGCTGAAAAGAACTGGCAAGAAAATCAGAGGGCTCGTCATTCTTTTTTTAATAATTATCGGTCCTATTTCATTTAATACTGAGTATTTTTTTTATAATAATGTCTTTTGTATAATAATCTATTTTTTTATTTATAGTCGGTAGCTAGTTGTTTGCCCAGGGTGTTAGAAAAAGTTCGCGCAAGACGACCAAAAAGCCGCTTTCTCCTACATCATGACAACGCTTCTTCACACACGGCCAACAAAACAAAGTCATTTTAGCTTCCGGAAAAGTACAACTCGTCACCCATCCTGCGCATAGCCTCGATCTAGCACCCTGTGATTTCTGTATTTTCCCCAAAATCAAACATTTCATGAGAGGTTTCACTTTTACCAACTCCGAAGAGGCAGTGATAGCGTTCAATCATCACGTAGAAAACATGCATTCAGATCTGTGGTCCTCCTGTTTAATTAAAAAAAACGGTTCAATCGCATGAAAAAATGTTTGAAATGTCATCATAATCATCATCATTTCAGCCAAAAGACGTCCACTGCTGGACATAGGCCTCCCCCAAGGATCTCCACAAAGGCCGGTCCTGGGCCGCCCGCATCCACTGCTTTCCGGCGACCTTAACCAGGTCGTCGGTCCACCGTGTGGGAGGCCTACCAGCACTGCGCCTTCCGGAACGCGGTCGCCACTCGAGGACTTTTCTGCCCCATCGGGCGTCGGTCCTGCGAGCTATGTGCCCTGCCCACTGCCACTTAAGTTTGGCAATCCGGTGGTCTATGTCAATGACCCTGGTTTTCCTGCGTATCTCCTCATTTCTGATTCGATCTCGCAGGGAAACTCCGAGCATAGCCCTCTCCATTGCCCTTTGGGTGACTTTGAGCCTTCTGATGGAGCCCATAGTGAGCGACCACGTCTCTGTTCCATATGTCATCACTGGCAACACACATTGGTTGAAGACTTTTGTCTTCAGACACTGCGGTATTGTGGACGAGAAGATCTTTCGCAGCTTCCCGAACGCTGCCCAGCCGAGTTGGATCCGACGATTGACCTCTTTCTCGAAGTTGGACTTACCTAACTGGACAGCGTGTCCCAGGTAAATGTAATGGTCAACAACTTCGAGAGTAGAACCTCCGATGTTAACAGGAGTGGCTTGGACATGGATATTAGACATGATTTTTGTCTTCTCCATGTTCATCTTAAGGCCGACTCGTTCGGAGGCTCGACAGAGGCCATCGAGCATCGTATTGAGGCCCTCCATGGTCTCAGCCGTTACGACTATGTCGTCAGCGAATCGAAGGTGAGTGATGTACTCGCCGTTCACGTTAATGCCCAGCCCTTTCCAGTCCAGAACCTTGAAAACATCTTCCAGTGCAGCGGAGAACAGTTTCGGAGAGATAACGTCTCCCTCTCCAACACCTCGCTGCAACTGGATCGGTTTCGAGGTCTGGTCCTGGAGTCGGACTGACATGGTGGCGTTTTCATACAAGCACTTCAACACTTCGATATACCGATAGTCGAC
Organism: Clostera curtula; assembly: GCA_905475355.2. Lineage (NCBI taxonomy): Eukaryota > Metazoa > Arthropoda > Insecta > Lepidoptera > Notodontidae > Clostera > Clostera curtula. The sequence goes on along the minus strand of FR997794.1, from coordinate 9,823,753 downwards.
TTGGCACCTCTGGAGAGCCTGCAATACTGCCCACGTCTCTATCGAATCGAAGGCTTTCTCGTAGCCCACGAACGCCAGACAAAGGGGCAGGTTATACTCCTCGGTCTTCTGTATAACCTGCCGTAGCGTTAAAATATGGTCTACGATACTGAAGCCTTTTCGGAAACCGGCTTGTTCGGGAGGCTGGGAAGCGTCGAGCCTGCATGCGAGACGATTCGTGATGACCCTCGAGAACAACTTGTAGACATGGCTCAGAAGTGAGATGGGTCTGTAGTTCTTCAATAAGGTGTTATCTCCCTTCTTGAAGAACAGCACCACCACACTTCTATTCCATGCCTTAGGCGTTCGTCCTTCGAGTATGACGGAATTGAATAACTTCTGAAGGGCCCTAAGGATCGGTTCTCCACCCGCCTTCAGAAGTTCTGCGGTAATTCCGTCATCACCCGCCGCCTTGTTGTTCTTAAGTTGCTCGAGAGCCATCCCGATCTCACACAGGCTGACGTCCGGGAGGTCTTCTGTGAAGTGCCGGGATAATCTAGCTCGTGGGTCGTTTGCTAGATTTATGACGGGTTCCTGTGTAGACAGTTGTCCATAGAAACTCTCCACCTCACCCAAAATCTCGGATTTCGACGTGACGATCCTGCCGTCATCAGTCTTCAGCCTGACGAGCTGGCTTTGCCCAATAGACAGATCCCTGGCGAAAACCTTGGAGTCTTTGAAATGTAGTCTTTTGAAAAGCAATAAACACAATATTATAGTTATAACATTTTTTTTAAGTTACGCAAAACTTATAGTGTGACCTACGTATGTATTTTGTCTGTTTCTATTTTGTTTGTTGGAAACCCTTGTCGTACCACCTCTTCAATTTTGCGGAGTTTTGCGTCATGTCATGTCGAGGGGTGACATACCTCTAGCTGTTATGACAAAATCATTAACCACGGTTACGGAATTTAAATAGGCTGCCTCATTCGGTGCGTGATAGTGGTTCTCTGGGTGTCTTCAAGAGGGCAATATGTACGTGGATATGTACAAGTTATTATGTGTGGAGTTTTTCAAGTGTACAATAAAGAATAAATATTTTTAAGTACAGTACTTACGTACATTAATAAATAAATAAATATCCTTGGACATTTCACACAACGCCATCTCGTCCCAAGCTAAGCAACTTAATGCTTGTGTTATGGTAACGAGATGGATGATAAACTACTTATATACATTTTTTTTTGTAAATACATACATATTATATATAGAAATGACACCCAGACTCCGAGCCAGTGCCTCTGGTTTAGACAAAGACACTTGCCCGACCCCGGAATCGAACCGTACTTTACTTGCATCTATTGTTATCAAAATTAAATTATAAGTTCTTGACTTGACCACGACTATGTGACCCCCTCCTGGCGCCAAAGCTGGATCCGCCCTTGGTAGGCCCAATGGTAAATGATAAGAGATGGGACGCGGAAACCAGGAAAGCAAACACTACGCACAAATACCTACTGGTAGTTAGCCAAATCAGGTTAGACTGGTGCCGACCCCAATGAAATTGGAAAAAACCAACAGCGTAAATGAAATTTATAGTGTAAATAATAGCGAGGGCATCATCCAACACGCAAAACTCGCTTAGCAATTTCGCGATTTCGCTGTGCATACAAATATTAAAATTCGCTTCGATACGTATTAAATGTTAATGACTAGTAAATCTAACCCAGTAATGGCCCGGTTCCGCTGGTGTGAGCGAAGCTTTAATGAGCCATGGCAGCCCAAGACACAACAAGATATCGAATGTGTTTGATCCGATCGAATTACTGATTCCCATAGACCCATGACCTGCAAGAAAGAAAATATCAATTCAATTGGCAACATTTTATTTGTATCTACAATTGGTATTCCAGTTATAAGAACATTACAAATAGTTCGTATTGCTGGAATAAAGATTTGTATTTTACCTTGCTTAGCTACGATAACACTGGATACAGCTTCAGGTACCGACGTGCCAGCGGCAAGGAACGTAATGCCCATCACAGAATCTGGTATCATCAGAGTATCGCCTGAAAATAACATCAATATTCGATGCAACATTTGAAGAGGGATATGTTGATATAATTTTGTATTCTTTTCACTAGACAATAAGAGCTCCTTTACGTTAAGCCACAATGCAACGCGGCAGTAGCACCGCGACTGTCGCACGGCACGTTATTGACCAACACGGCAACGCAGCAGTGTTGGAAACTATTTATCTTAATATTAATTAGTCCGTAATCATTATTATTATGATCAGCGAATTAATCTACCTAAGACCTTTCCCAGTTTGTGACTACTTCTTGTGAACGCAATAGATATATCGTATTGAATTCAGTAGAAATCCAAGATTCTTTGATATTTTCACGGTTATACTAAATTTTGGCTGAGGCCAATTTACTTAGTATTTTCAAATAATCTCGTTCGCCGTACTTCTGTGCCTGACTTAGTAGTGGGTCATTTATAGGCTGAAATGATAGTATGTGGGTATAATACTGGTGACAACCAAGTAAATGAACACAAGAAAAGCCTTACCAATAATGGTGATCATCCATGCCACAATATAAGAGAGAGATCCTATCCAAACGATGCACATTATGAACGTCAGAGGAAACCAGTTTTTAAACCTAGGTTTTTCACAGTCTGGTATCGTAAATAGGAACACTAAATAAATTGGCCATGTCACAATCCATGTTGTCTGTAAAAAAACATTAATATAAACATCATACTAACTCCGATGACATCTTACGTTTTTGCGACTGTTATTCATTGCAATTCCAACATTATTAAATAAAAATATACGATATATAATTTAAGGATTTCATAAATTACTTGCTGGCTATTTGTATTCCCCATGAAAGCAGCACATAATATATGTTTATCACATTTTATCTATTTACTCAATAGCACAAAAATATCTTGTAGGTTACCTTCGTAAGGCAACTCCTTCCTGTGGGCCATTTCCAAAGAGAATGTTCGTACTTATCCACTGCATCTTTATTCTCATCAACACTCGATTGTGTAACATTGTCATCGGCGCTGGTAATCTCAATATCGTTCACCTTTGAATCAATGTCAATGTTGATATTTTTCACTTTTTCATCATCAATACCTGTCAACCTCTTAGACCGTACAGTGCCAGTTTCGCTATTCTTGTCAATAGTTTCTTGGTAAATGGATAATGCGCTTTTTACATTCCCATTGTATTGGTGGTGATCCAGCGATAAATCATGCTTGTTTATGGCCAGCGCCTTAGCGTCTTTAAGTTCTGGAAAAGTCAAGCAACGATTGTTTTTGTGTTTAGTTTATGTTGCTGCTGATTTATTGCGTATAACTAATTAACATGTCACATTATTAAGATCAGGCAAAGATAAATAATTAATAACAAATCATTAATATTACATAGCCGCAAGTGAAGGAAAACTTGATACAAACCCTGTGCCAACCAGTCTTGCCAGCGTGGCACAGTAGGCTAATTTCCTTCCATGAATTTGCAGGAGGCCCGACGGCGTATACAAGATTGCATTTGCAGGATTTTGATTTACTATACGTACCGTTTTCAGCTACTACCATATGATCTGGTTTCTCATCAGTTTTCTTAAGCATATTCGATATACATTTCCAACTTGCTGAAACGCGATATAAGTATTTTTGTATTATTAACTTGGTACGTAAAGAAATGGAAAGTTTATTAATATTACGACGATGGGGCCCGACATGTATTTTTTCTTACAATTAAAAGAGACAATCCAATTTAATTAATTTAAAATAATATATTAATCAGCGATAATGTGGGATTCAAGTGGTGAAAGAAATTTTTAAATCGGTCCAATACTTTTTGACCCAATTCGTTACAAACATACCTACTTATATACAAATATTTCCTCTTTATAATATTGGTATAGATATGTTAAAACCAACCTTTTGCAAAGTTTTGAATAGATTTGTCGTAATACATGATACAAATATAAACTCCGTATAGCATGACCAGGAACAGAGCTTCATACCATTGAACGTACTCATCATGCATGATGCAAATCAAGATGGAGACTGTAATACCATAGGCAAGGCAGTCTCGGGTTAGCGGCCACCAGTCTAATGGCACAACCTGCAAAAGAGAAATTAACTGAATTGACAACATACACCTGGCGAGAATTTTTTAAAACTTATCTCAACCAATCAACGGGTAGGCCTTTATTCAACCCATTAACGGGTAGGCAAATTACTGATTCGAACCACATTCAATTGCATGGAGGGAAATTAGCCTACAATGCCACGCTGACCAACAAGGTTTATATCATACTAGCTGTACCCTACGCGCGTTGCTACGCCACTAACTAAGATCACGTTTCTTGATCAACCCCACTTTTAGGTGGAATTTCGTAAAATCCGTTCTTAGCTGACCTTTACTCGGTGAAAAGAATATTCCTACCAAATTTCAAGTCTCCAGGTCCTATGGTTACAGATATATCGTGATGAGTCAATCTATCTACAGAACAGCTCCTGATTTTCCTCCTCTTGCGGTTAAGTAAAAAGGTACCCGCCTTTTGCGTTCCTTTCGTAGCCTCTTCTCACCCTTAGGATAGTTGGTGACATTATGTAATTTAAGTCACCACGCCAACCTTTAAACTTTTTAAAGAAGACACATTTTTCATGCGTGCCTTAACTAAGAATGCGTACCATCCCGGCCCCTATACCACAGCATGCAGCTACTGCCAGAATATTAAATACAGCTGAGCCAACAATTGTCCCAACTCCAATGTCTCCTTCCGTGATGAATGTGCCTATGACGTTGACGAACAGCTCGGGCGCTGAAGTAGCCGCCGCCATGAACGTGGCACCAGCCACATCATTCGTCATGTTTAGAGCTGTAAAATTAAAAACCTCGTCATCATCATCATCAGCCCACATTAGTCCACTGCTGGACATAGGCCTCCCCTAAAGAGCGCCATAGCGCCCTGTCTTCAGCTTGACGCATCCAGCTGCTGCCCGCTACCTTTCGCAGATCGTCGCTCCATCTAGCAGAGGGCCGTCCTACGCTACGCTTGCCGATAAAAACCTCACTAATCAAAAATCCAAATACACTTTATTGAAACCTGATTTGAATTGAACACAAATAGTTTTGTAATAGTCGATTGAAAGCTACCACCGGTTCGGAATGCTCATCTACAGAGAAGAGGTGGTAAGAAAATATCTGTAGTAAATTTTTTTCTTACTAAATTTAATTATATTTGATCTTATGATTTTTTGTTGTTATTTCAGAAACTAACTACACAAAATATTTAATGATAAATAAATGTCAATATGAAGAGATTTCAAGGAAAATAAATACTTAAAATAATTTCTTCCGTCAAACTGGCCGAAGCTTAAAACTACAAAGTATGAAAAAGAAGATATCGCGATACGATTAAAGTAATCTCCTTTTAAGAACGCGTTGACGACATGTCTGTTTCAAAAAAATATGATTGACTGAAGGTAATATCTACAAAACACTACACACGCGAGTAAGTTATGAATAATCTACATATATTTTCATGGTCGCCGTAATGCAACCTGTTTGGAGTACTCTTATTTTCAGTAACACAGGTGCACATTCCGCTATTGGTGTCTTGAATAAAATAACGTGCTCGTATCGCATCTTGAGCGATTAGTGCCATAGTCTGGGAAAGCTCGCGCAATCGCGCATGTCATCAACCCTCTGCCCATGACCGCCACGATGACACAAAATCAACTACTACGCAGTCAAGTTGTTTGCCGGCAAATTTGAGTTTAAATTGTAATAACCATGACAGATTTTTTCCACGGCTGGTACGAAGAACTTGTCACAGACAACAGCGAGCGCGACGAAGAGGTAGATGGAGATAAGAGCGTGCAGGACAATGGCCCCATGCTGTCGCTGCGTCTCCGTAAAGAACCCGGCAGGAAAGTCATCAATGGCCGGCGGCGTACAGTTCCGGATGTATCCACCTGAAAAGATATGCAGAATTGTAAAAAAGTGTTGGGGCATATTTTGTTAATATTATCTACCTTTGTATGGGCTTTAAGTAACGTTGTTAAATGAAAACAGTTATCTGTATTACACTGGCGATACTGGTATAGGGGTAAAAGAGTGAATAGTACCATTACCAAAAAAAGGCATTGTTATCGAAGGACTAAAGCTTGACTTTTGTTTCAATTCTTAATAAAATTACTGTTTATGGCTTATTGGTTTCTTGTGGCACTCAGTGTAACACTCAGCAAAATCCAAGCTGATTTTCACCTGATATCAACTGACGTACGAATGTCAAGGAGACCAAAATAAATACAAGGTAATCCAAGTAATCCAAGGAAATTAGAAATTACACGTACGCGAAAACATTTTGTTTTGTAAGCGCCTTTAGCAATAAAGAAAAACAATAGTTATTTGTTATACAAGAGTGCAAAGTTGCTTTTTAACCGCGTGTTCAATTTTGATGGCCGAGCAAGCGAAGGAGACTAAAATTAGAATCCTGAACGTTAGCGAGGGAATCAAAAGAGCACGAGGTGAAAAATCTTTGCACTCGAGTGCAACACGTAACTTTTCATTCCACCTCAGCGAGGAAATGACTAAATGCAAAAAAAAAAACGTTTACAATCACAAGATAGGTACACTTTTATTTCAGTTTAGGTATTAATTACTACATTATGACAGGTAAGTATTACAGAATAATCTTTACTTTATTCTCTAGCGAATAAAAACGGCTTTGCACTCAGATATCGAAGAGCAAAAATACTTTATTCTCTAGCGAATAAAAACGGCTTTTGCACTCAGATATCGAAGAGTAAAAATACTCTTTCCGAGATGGGGGGATGAAAAGATTATTTACCCTTTTTCTAGTAAATTAGGTGTCTTTAAACATATTTGACCTTGAATGAATACATGAATAGAAAGTTTCTATTCATGTATTCATTCAAGGTCAGATAAGAAAACCCCTTTGGTGTGTCTGCTGTACGTCTGCGTTTTGCTGTGTCCAAAACGAGTGGAACGACTATGATGAGGTTTTGTTAATTTGTAATTAGCTGATTCCTAGTTTTAGTATGTTTTAACAAAATACTCTTTCCGAGATGGGGGGATGAAAAATAAATTACCTGCTAATTCAATAGCCAAAATTAACAATATACGAGTATATGCATTTGATTGTCTTCTTTGACAGTTTGGTTGCCTACTAAGCACATTATGACTGACCATGGCATCGCGTCGGGCGGGCGATAGACATAGCACTGCATAAGACCAAAAACAGAACACTGTCCGGCGTCTCTTAACTTTAACAGGACAGAAGGCTGATTATTACTTCGCTCAACGAATTAGCATTGCCATATCACGTGGCAAGCACAGCAATCAGGCGCCAATTACATTCATATAATGTTAGTTTAGTGTTTTTATGTCATATGCCTGTTATTGTTTAATAAAGTCTACTTGTTGTTCGGGATTGCACAGATAGAACATATACATATAAATAGATAGCACACAAATTATTTAAAATATCATTAGCAAATAATATAATCAATATGATTGTGACCATTTTCAGGGTGAGCTTCTTCATAAGTCGACAATAAAATCGAACAAACATAACTTGTTAAACGATTTATGAATCAATCATATTATGATACATTAATAGACCGAAATCAAATAATATGACCTGTTACTGATCTCAGTGGCCTTATTCATTGGTTTTCTATTTGTATTACAGAGGCCGTTTAGGGGCAAAACTTTAACAGTCTTTCGTCTTAATTTCAAACAAGTTGGTCTACATTAGGAATACTAAAAACTGCTAATCCTAAAAAAACTTACTATAGCCTGCTTATTGCGGAGAGATCATCATAATAATCTCCAAATCAGTGCCAATATTGGGCTTAGGTAGGTACTTGAATTCTTTGTTGGTTGGGGAAAAACTGCACAGACATATTGCCGCAATTTTATTGCGGGCAGAAAGTTGTGTAGATGCAAAAATGTCATAGGCTTTCTCGATCCTTGAACGTTCTATTAGAGTTGACACTTGTAGGATTTTAGATGGTGCTTATAATATTAAACCCCAATAGAAATACTTTTAAGTGCAACTGTCGCTCAGCCGTCCCCCGACTACGAACACTGCAAAGTATCTGGAACGTTGGGCTTAATAATAAGTAGGATTTTAGATGGTGCTTATAATATTAAACCCCAATAGAAATACTTTTAAGGGCAACTGTCGCTCAGCCGTCCCCCGACTACGAACACTGCAAAGTATCTGGAACGTTGGGCTTAATAAAAATAACACGATCCAAAACCCGTCAAATATAATCTACCATATTAAAGATGCGGGTGAAATAAATTTCGTTCATTTCAAACAAAAAGGCTATAAGAACTCTTTGTGTGAGGTTAATGTCGCAGTGCCGTTTTGGTACATGCGACCGAGTTCCCGCAACGATGTCATGTCGTGCTTGATTAAGAAACACTTCCTGCGGGACACTAAAACGGCTCCCGCGAATAGCAAAGTCAACAAGACAATCGTGAGCAAATTGTCTCAAATTACCACTGCCAACTTGTTTAACCGAATTAACTGATTTCGGAAAACATGAATCCGGTCGGGGACGATGTCGTGGAAAGAACCGACGTTAGTCGAACTCCTTCTGCTATAATTCAATATATAGCTTTTTGCTATATAATTCAAACTTGGCTTAAGAGTGCTCTAGGTTCGTGTCAATTTCAATTGAAATATGGTACACAGCTTTTATAAACAATAATAGCTTGCGAACCTCCTCGGCTTGGCACTGGTGGATATTAACTTTTTAAACATTTTCAGTGCTAAAGATGCGCATGCCCCTCTTCCGCGTTTCTGTAGATCCCAAACTTTTCCTAGTAATATATGTATATTATACCTTAACCTTCCTCATGATTAATTCTATGTACTGGTGAAAATTACATGATAATTAATCTATTCAGTAGTTTTGAACTTTATCACGAATAGACACAGATATACCTATAGATTTTATTGAAATCTTTAATTTGTAAAGTGAAATGCGGCAGAAATATCTAAGGGAAAACTGACGTGGCGCCTCGTGCTACGTCAGTTATAGGAATAGGAGTTCAGGATCACCTGTGCTTTACTTGGTAAAGTTTATATTTATATGTATATCATAATATAAGCCTGACTGGTCGTCCCTACTAATTTCCCTGTATCATATTATGATGATGATAATAATAATGTATGATCTACTTATGTTTATACATAAATACTTAAGGATAGTATATTGGATACGATTCTTAGAAATGCGAGAAAATACTCGAGATTGTCAAGTAACTCCAGCCTTACGATCTAATAACAACTTCGCCAGTGAACTGCCTCTTTTTCATGAACCATTGTAATCAGAGTTTGCATCATAATCCCGACACATCTTCTATAGAATTATAATCTCTCACAATTATCTAACACGTGCATTCGTACACTTTTTATGCATATCCACGCGCATAATACAGCAGTTTATAGTTTCTCCATCAGATAACATTATTTATTTAGTGGCCCTTTCCCATTGTCTTTTGGGCCAGTCCGGCTGTCAACTGTCCTCTTAAGCACTGAGGAGGTCAGATACACCCCAATGAATTGCTAACCTGCAAATCGATCTCGTTACATAATACCCATTACATTTGAATCGAATGTGTGCTGTGAAACCGAAAGCTAAAAGGTCATACGCTAGGGCTACGATGAAATTATAATCAATTTCTAGACACATGTCGTCAATTCTGACGGTCTACACGTTAAATGTATCCATCACAAAGGAGCTATCAATTGAGCTCCTTGTATTTAATGCCAATAACGTGTCAATATGAAATATATTAGATTGAAAATTTGGGCTAGTAACAACCATGGGTCACGTGAATATTGGACTCAATCTTGGACGCTGACAGCCCTGAGTGGACGTCGGCCAATTGTCAATTTGCGCGACGTTCGACCGGATGAGGCCGAGTCCGAGCTCATGCCTCCCCCTTCTAGGTTTAAGACCGCCAGCCTAACTGGCAAATGGGTACGACATTAAAACCTAATCAAACCATCGCCAGCACTTAGGTATCACGCCATATTGGCCACGAAGATCCATATTATTCTACCGCAGTCCATTTTCAAGCATGCATTTACCAAATGGATTATGTTTATACTTCACTATCACTACATAGTATAAAACAAAGTCGATATTTTCTGTCCGTCCCTATGTATGCTTAAATCTTTAAAACTACGCAACGGATTTTGAAGCGGTTTTTTTTAATAGATAGAGTGATTCAAGAGGAAGGTTTATATGTATAACCCACCCCCGCTTTGCACGGGCGAAGCCGGGACGGGCCACTAGTATATTATAAGTAAGCATCTTCTTATTTATAATAAAGGTTAATTTACAATTTTGGGTTGAAATGAATAAAGGTTATATTAGGATGGATTATGGAAGATACTTAATCATCCACATCATAAGAGATACGCGACCAAAAAATATGTTGGTAGCGTTTTTAAATAAAATAATCATTAACAGAAATCATTACTAATTTCACAAAATAACATTGATTGATGGAATGGCTTTAAATTTGTGACATATGTCAATTGTTTTGTATAATTGGTACAAACTGGATAATCAATATTTTTTTCATGTTTACCATAAAAGAAGAGGTGCGGCTGGTTCTAGTAATGTTGACAAAGTATGATCGACTAATCCACCGACAATAGGCCAACAAACATCGGATGAGCAACGAGCCACGCCCGCACGTCGTAAATTTCGTCAATAGGCCCCACTCAGATAAATAGTATCGACCTCACATAAGAGTTTAATGAAGTTTTACTAATGCTACGTACACCGATCGAGCGTAGTAGCGCCACGTTTGTTTTTATTTTCGCCACACCTACGCACCAAGCTTTTTAAAATAACGGGCCGGCCTGTCAGATCATGTTAGAACAGTAGAAGAGTAGCAAATCGTACCTGATACGGTGCAGTTTGGCGCCTTTACAAATTCTTCGATACTTACGAAAAGAGCTCTGGTCTACCATGTCTGAGCAGCAGTCAACCTCACTAAAACACTTTCGACAACCGACACGGATTCTTCGACTCCATCCTGAATCACTTCCAAATTTGAGTGACTTGGCCGTTCACCGAGAATTGGCGCACTTCTGACCCGCTTCTTCGTAGCCTGCTGCAACTCAGAAGCACTCAAAGGAGTACGCCGCCAGGTGGTCCCGAAAGCTAGAACAGGAGCCTTTGGATCCGGTAAATGTGACTAGGGTTCGTACCTCGATCGGAGGCGTTCATATTGATGCGGTGTCGATGGAGCGCGACGCAGGCGACCGAGGGCGTCGCCACTAGCGTCCGAATGCCGTCGCTCACGCTCAAATGGACATAATGGACCCGCCGGAGAGCTCGTCAAAAGAAGAATACGGGGGCCAATTATTTATTTCCATACAATACACGTACGTCGGGCGGCGCTCGGGCGCAGTGCGGGAGTGACGTCCAGAACCCGAGGTGGCTCTTGTCCGCCCAGCTGCAAATGCTTACCTATTGTACTCACATTAAAAACATATTTTAATGGAATGGAATAAATACAGAGTTCGTTGTCCTTTCTGCGGCCACGTGGAAGGTACTCCAGATAATTTTTATCAATTGAACTGCAATCTTATCGAGAATCGTGGCTCTACTACTACTACTTACTATTCAGCCCATAAATGGTACACTGCTGAGTCGGGCCTCCTCCAACTATGTACATGGAGGGTAATTAGTCTACTGTGCCACGCTGACCAGACGGTCTTGCGTCTTGCGGCTAGGTCATTGGCCTTAGCAACTCTTTTTGTCGGCTCCTACGACACCCTCAGGATAAAATGGGGTGGCGACACTAAGTATTCGAAATCCTTCACCATACGGAAAACATGGCTCTTTATTTATATTTTGAAAATAATTGGGCATTTGTTCAAAGACTGATCATACACAGGAGTTTTCATATACTGACGTTGAAGAGGAATTGGAATATATTATTGACTATACTAAACTTAATACTGCGTGATATGACTTAGCTTCATGGATTGTTAGAATGCGCAACGAGCTCTGATTTGAATAATCCTTGGGGTCAAGTGTCAATTGCCGAGCCCTTTTGTCGGCGGTGACATGCGCGCGCGCCGCCACGCGACTATAGACAATTAGACTTAATTAAAAGATTTGAGCACGGACATTCATAGTAAACGATCTTTATAATATTATCTGACTCACATATTATTACACTTGAGGTGGGCGAAATCCGCTATTAATGATCGTACCTATAAAAACTACTCGTACATATCAATAAAAATACAATTTTGGATGTGAATGTTGTCCCAAAATAATACGATTATAGGAGTGCTTGGTATTTTTTAATAAATATACGGGATCTTGAATCTTGTTATGTATTCGATAATATCTATTAATACCGACTTAAAAATTAAAGAAAAAATATGTTGGAATTCTTTAGGATTTGGTGACGAAAGTGTGCCATATTGTGGGAAAACGATGTCCATTCATCATGGAGTGGCAACTAATAAAATAAACAAAGCTCAGAGTAGGAAAACAAATGACGATTCTAAAAAGGTCGGTCGGTAACTACGTCCTACCTCCGATAGACTGCTGAGTGTACCTCAGAGAGACAGATGAAATGTCATGTACTTAGTCGCCACGTTTCCCGATATTCTATCACTATCAATATTATTTGTTATTGATAGTTTGTGTAAGGTAAGTATCAACATTGCTACCTGGTACTCAGTTAAACAGTGGAAAGTTTCGTTACCATGTTACCATTTATCTACAGAAATAAAACATCTGTATGTTTTAGTTTTGCACATAATCACTATCACTACATACTTTATAGCAAAGTCACTGTCGTCTGTCCGTCCCTATGTTTGCTTAAATCTTTAAAACTACGCAATGGATTTTGATGCGGTTTTTTTAAATAGTTAGAGTGATACAAGAGGAAGGTTTATATATAGGAATATTATATAGAAACACTGATAAATTTGCACCCGTGCGAAGCCGGGGCGGGTCGCTAGTACTCGTATAATATCGTTCGGTATTCATGTTATATTCATGTATATACTGGACCACTGAGTAGTCAGGTTAGAGTGGTGACCACTCTAACCTGACTATCCAAATATCAGTATTTACAGGAACTAGTTACTTGGTTAGACCAGTTGTTAGTTTTCACGCTAATGACTAGGTGCAACTGCCACAGGTGGTACAATGGCAGCCGGACCGTCAGCTTTACGTGACCGCCGAAGCACGTAGGATCTCAGATGTTAAAAATGATTATTTACCTGAAAAATCTGAACTAAAAACATCAAGAAATATCGCCTACAAATGCGAGAATTACAAAAAAGTCCTACGTTGCGATAGCGAAGTTTCAAGAGCAATTTCGCAAAGAGCATTCGTCTGGCTGGATTACCATTATTTGCCTAAATACCCTTTTTTATCACGATATCTAATGTCCGGTACCCATTTTGTACTAAAATTAATCTCGTAAGACCAAACATCTTGAATTTGTCCTGACTGTTTCAATATAAATTTTGGAGGTACTTAGGACATTGCACAAACTTTATTTTAATAACCCACAAACACGATCGACTGATAAGGGTTAATCTGAATGGAATATTTTTTCGGTAGCGAGAACCAGTTGGACCTACGTATTATTTTATTCTTTGTTATTACAGCCTTGAAAGAGAATTATAACGCTTTTATCAGTATTAGTAGCCAGAATATCATTTTATCTAGGACACGCGCTTAGTATAGCAGTCAAAGATATTTTTAATTTAGCGAGATTAGGCAAATCCATTCGTAATTATGCCTAAATCTTGTTATCGTACATACCATAGAGGTATTTTAGACATAGACTTTTTTATGCTTCTTCTTCTTATGTTTAAAGTACCTCGACCGACCTAAAGTATTTTTTTTTACTATTGAAATTACACACGTTACCTCTCTTCCGTGACCACGACTGCTGGATAGCGTTCAAAACCTCAGGAATAAAATATCGGGAAAGGCACGCGATAAATTCGTTAAAAAATATGTAATAATCGCAAAACGTAAAATATCGTATTTATTATTATTTCACGAAAGGCGGTGACTGACCTGTAAAATTTAAGTGTTACAACCCGAGCCGATTGAATAGTCATTGCAGCGAGTCACGCCTATCGTATAGTAATGCCGCACGCATTAGGAACAGATTCGCATCGAAGTATATAATACAAGCAAATGTCATCCTCCAGATTTAAACGTTAATCTGTTTTTTTATAACCGTCTATTTTTCTGCTCCAGAAGTAAACATCTGAACATAGGCTTCCCCCACCGACAACCAACTACATAACCACACCAGCAGCAACCACACTCTGTTTTAGCAACTACCTACCTACTTCTACTAAAATGTAGCTAATTGTTAATTTTTGCTTATTATGATAGGTGAGAAAAATCATAACTAGGATGACTTACAAAGTACCTATATCTTGTTGCCAATAGGTAGCAAGCAATACATTAGTCTCCAAGTGTTAACACAATGTAGTAGTACAATTAAGTGATGATTTATGCAATCCATAGCTGAGCAAACGAAAACAAAATAATCTGTGTAAATTAACTATAGTTATGAAAAGGGCCTATTTTATTTACATTAGCAGTGATAAGAGTGATAAGCATGTGTACTGAACAGTGGTAATAATAATCGTTATCGATAAGTTATTTATTTTCATCAAGGATCGAAGGAAATCATTGAATGCAGTTAGATTCTGACTACTGGTGCACACACACGTTTATGTTAATTTATGTACAACTCATCATAGCAGTGCTAATGTTATTAAGCTGTACATTCAGCAAGATATTTGATTTTTTTATTTGATATTTGCTAAATTACGTAATAATATTTTGACGTGTGTCGTCTCAAGCTAGTCATTGATAATCTTTAAAAAAATCCTTTTTTTTTATAAATGGCAAACATGTTAATAAGGACTAGACGGTTAAAGTGTTACAGAATTGCCACAGTTGTACGAGTGATATTATTTTTCGGTATACCCTCAGTGTACTTATTATTTAGAGATCATATTGATGATCATACCCCAAAAGCACATTTTAGCGTTAGTGCAGGTAACTGGGAAAAAATTACCTTAATATACCAATGGTTTATAAGAAATTTTTAGTAAAAGTGCTTTTGTTTTTGTGGTATTTAGGTAATGATGACTCGTTTTTGTCGCGAACTCTGCTGGGTATCATCGACAGGCATGAGGCAAACTGCACTAACGCCGCCATCCTGGAGTTCCCTCTTGATGGCCTGACTCGGTCACAAAGACAGCAAGTAAGGCCACCATACTGTACCTTTCCGTATTATCTCTATTTGATACACAACTAAATTGACTTTATCAGTTTATTCATCTGCTTCCGAACTAGACTTATCACCAGCTTTTATGTAACTTTTTAAACATATGCAGAGCAGGGCAAAGTTTTCTTGTCACCAAATCGAACATCAAAGCGAATTTGACGGTGAAGGTATCCTTCTTAATACACAAAACGCATAAAATGTCATATTTTCGTAGCCACGATTATCATAAATTAAAGTTTAAATTAAAGTTTGCGATCGGCGGCTGTATGCGTCAAGCAGAAGACATAGCGTTATGGCGCTCTTTGGGGGAGGCCTATGTCCAGCAGTGGACTAGCGTGGGCTGATGATGAAGATCATCATCATCATCATTTCAGCCAAAAGACGTCCACTGCTGGACATAGGCCTCCCCCAAGGATCTCCACGAAGGCCGCTCCTGGGCCGCCCGCATCCACTGCTTTCCGGCGACCTTAACCAGGTCGTCGGTCCACCGTGTGGGAGGCCTACCAGCACTGCGCTTTCCGGAACGCGGTCGCCACTCGAGGACTTTTCTGCCCCATCGGGCATCGGTCCTGCGCGCTATGTGCCCTGCCCACTGCCACTTAAGTTTGGCAATCTTGTAGGCTATGTCGGTGACCCTGGTTTGCCTGCGTATCTCCTCATTTCTGATTCGATCTCGCAGGGAAACTCCGAGCATAGCCCTCTCCATTGCCCTTTGGGTGACTTTGAGCCTTCTGATGGAGCCCATAGTGAGCGACCACGTCTCTGTTCCATATGTCATCACTGGCAACACACACACTGTTGAAGATGCTTATCATAAATTAAATATATATAGTCATTCTTGTTATATTGTTTTATTTTTGTTACAGGGCTTTATAGTGGTCCATTGCATTATTGCACTATACTGTTTCTTGTTGCTGGGCAGCGTGTGCGAACAATACTTTGTTCCCGCCATCGAGATGATTTGCGAACGTGAGTATTTCTTTCAAACACATTTCCAATACAGGCAGCTAGTAGACATCGTTTACAAAGCTATACATCGTACACTTCAATGAATATGGTCCGATCAATGACACTAGTGCGGCCAACACTAAACTTACGTTATGCCTTTATTATTCTGACTCACTATACTAGGAAATGTGTTACCTAGCTCATTAGGAAAGAATGACTAAATGTTTTGGACAATTTATATTTTATTGTGTCTTCTTGGTTTTTTTATATACCAGCTTCTACAAATATATACTCCCTATGAGTAGACTCACTAAATTAACTAATAATAATATAGTATATACAATAATAGCTTTACGTAGGATCTAAACAGCTGGAAAAGTTGTTGACCCATGGTTTAGCTTTAGCAATCCTATATTGGTTATATACACACCATATACATATAAGTAAAGCATGTAAGGGTAAACATATTTATCTGCAGATAGGTACTATTAAATAGATAGTCAAGATTTGCACTTTAAAAACTTTTTTTATAACACAAATGACTAGAACACTTTATTCAAATAGTGTTTCAAGTAGACTAGAAATTTCTATGAGTGAGTTCTTGCGTGGTTTATCTATCGCGATATCATCTCCACGATAAAAAGTAGGTAAACCTATGTAGGTAATATATGGAAGAGTGGAGAGGAGTGCGTGATACGACCACTTAGCAGACTGCAGTTTGGCACAAATTACCTGTTCTACACGCCATTAATGTGGAAGCCGTCAATCGAGCACAAAGCATCCATTAACGTAAGACTGCTGTTTGCTCAATTATAGGATTGATCAAAGCTGTCCCGTGAGCACGTACCACATCTACCTACTAAAATAAAAATAAAACTCCAGGTTATAAAAATCGAATCCGAATAGAATAAGTATATAACTAAACAACTTCACGAGCAAATCTTAATATATAATAATCATACATCATAACCAAATTTATTATATCCAGATATAATAGTGTGTGTGCGTGAGTGTGTGTGTATATGTGAATGTCCATGTGGTGATGGATTTAGAATACACAATGTCACCAACCCGGTATGGGTATCCAGACGTTTATGATATTACAGAAAAGCAAGCGGCTGATTATTTAGCCTACTGCCTCGTTGGCCTAGGGGTTGGATGTGCCGCCTTTGGTTCACGGGATCCCGGGTTCGATTCCGGGGCCGGGCAAGTCTTTGTGTAAACCAGAGGCACTTGCTCTGAGTCTGGGTGTCATTAGTGTCCGTGTTTTTAAACTGCCCCCGCGACGGGTTCAACTACAGCAGGGGATAAGATTGCAAAAAAAAAAGAAACCCTCTATGAATTTGGAGGAGGCCCGACTCAGTAGTGAGTTGATTATGGGCTGAAATGAGATAAATGTCGTAACTTAAGAAAGTTTATTTGTAAACTAGCGACCCGCCCCGGCTTCGCACGGGTGCAATGATGAAGATCTAAATTTATCTCTACAATATTATGCATGTATTAAACATATAAACGTTCCTCTTGAATCACTCTATCTATTAAAAAAAACTGCTTCAAAATCCGTTGCGTAGTTTTAAAGTTGTATGCATACATAAATGGTCGGACACACGACAGCGACTTTGTTTTATACTATGCAGTGATGTTTGTATCTAACGAACAGTAGTGCCATCACTATAATTTCAGTTGGAAGGTGGTTCAATGACGATCAACTGCGTGAATGAATCGTTCAACGCCCTAGCATAACAGGTCCATTATATTGCATTTCATAAAGGCGAGCATCGACGGTTTTACATAATAGTTTTCTTGGTGCGGGATTTTCACGAGTGATTCCCACCAATTAAAAATATTACATCATGTTGCCAATGACATGAGAGCCGCCGATGTTACTTAGATGTGTTCACATATTGTGGTGATTGACATGCCGTCGAAATTGAGACAAGCAATTTTTTTCAAGTCCTGAATAACAATGATATACATTAAGTAAAAAAAGGATATATATTTAAACCAGGGCGTAACAAACACCATAAAGCCATACGAAATTATAGCGCATAGCCTTGTATCTGCATTTGTTTATAAATGAAACGAAAATCGAGTAAAGGTAATTTTTGCTGAAATTTGTCACTCAAAACAGTACAACTTTTCGTTATGAATAGAGTTTGATACTCGCTAAAAACTGCATAACTAATTTTTTTTTTTTTTCAAATACTTATCCGCCGTTTTCTGTAATATTTTGGTTATAAACTAATATAGATGTAAGCAAGAAAATCAGTTATCGTCAAAAATACAGAATTTCTTGCCGGCTCTTCTCTGTAAAGCAGCATTCCGTACCTGTGGTAGTTTCAGCATGAATGTGGGTGGACACAAGGTGGATGGATTGTAAGAATGAGGAATAGTATATGAAAGGTTTGAATGTAGATATGACGACTGATAGGTGTGTTTTTTGATGGGGCAAGATGTGGCAGGCAATTCAAGGAAATGCCCTGTCGGGCACCGGCTCTCTCATACACACGATGGAACACAGTAAAACTTAGTTAGCCGGGTGGACCATTCGATCCTACCACCAAGCACTTGACTTTTACCACACGCGATCTTTCCCAGCGTGCGGTGGGGCCGTGATATTGGTAATTTAAATATGACGATTTATAAGAGTTTTGTGTTAATTCCACGTAAATAAAGTTCATTTTGAGTTTGGTTAGAATCACAAATTAGGTGAAGCCAAGAAGATTGGCCAATAAACTCACGCACTGAGTAATTGAACCGGCCCGAGGACAGCGGCTCATCACAAAGCAAATAATCAACTTAGCTCTGAATTGACCCGCCTCTGGACGCGCGAGTAATTGACGAATAGACGCAGTCATGGCCTATCTATAGAAGGGGCATATTTATTCAGAATATCATCAATAATTAGATACATTAATGTGTTCGAAATTTCATCACGCAGTGCTTACATGCTATACCTACACATAGATGTTATTCAATAGTACTGGAAATGAGATTGGCTGTCATTGATCATTCACGAATACAAATGACACCCAGATTCAGAGCAAGTGCCTCAAAGACACTTGCCCGACCCCGGAATCGATCCCGGAACCCGTTGATCCAAAGGCGGCACGTGTATAAAGTTTCCTTAAATTCTCTTGCGTTTCTCTTACGACACCCTCAGGATGGTATGAGTTGGTGACATTTGTATTCTAAATGTGTGTATACCACCTTGAATTCATGTCATACATGTAGGTAGATATACCGAAAGTTTTATGACGCATACACACTATTCTTCAACAGCCGTAGATTAATTTGGGTATTGTTTCTGGGTTTTACTGAATATAGTCCATGGGTTCAAGGGAATTAACCATCGGTTCCGGTGCGTTTCAGTCGATATAATACGCTTTAAAGTAAATACTGAATACTTACATTTCATCTTCTTCTGCTAACACCCATAAATGACCCACTGCTTAGTCGGGCCTCCTGCAACAACATGGAGGGTAATTAGCCTATTGTGCCATGCTGGCGTCTGGCCTGAGCGCTGGGTTGGCATAGGGTTTCGTATCAAGTTTTCCTTCTATTGCGGCTAGGTTTTCTGTTTATCACCTATCGTCGGCTACATAATATATATTCAACCATAGTTAAAATCTTTTCCTTAATCAACCCTAAAAAAGGTTCATTTTCATATATCTGTCTCTCTGTGGGATTTAGGATTTTTAACATTTGAACGTCTTTCATCGAGAATGCTCTATCAAATTCAAATAAAAGAAAACTGCCCAGCCGTTAAAAGATTATTTACCCGTTTTCTAGTAAATTAAGTGTCTTTAGACATATTTGACCTTGAATGAATACATGAATAGAAAGTTTCTATTCATGTATTCATTCAAGGTCAAATAAGAAAACCCCTTTGGTGTGTCTGCTGTACGTCTGCGTTTTGCTGTGTCCAAAACGAGTGGAACGACTATGATGAGGTTTTGTTAATTTGTAATTAGCTGATTCCTAGTTTTAGTATGTTTTAACAAAACCAGTTCACATGTTTCCAAGTTGAATTTGAATAAATCATCATCATTTTTCGCCCTTTCCCAGGGTGACCATAAAAATTTAATCCTGGTCAATATTTTCAAAGTGGTTTACACTAAACTACTGTAAGATTTTAGAGTAAAACATGTAATGAAGCTATAAAAATCGAACAAGTAAAAAACACAAAACCTTTGTCGCAATTATCTTTGGTGTCAACTTAAATTGGTACCAACTTGAAATAGTCGTTGTCGTTATAACCCATAAATGACCCCTTACGGCCTCCTACAAAATCATGGAAGGAAATTAGTCTACTGTGCCACGCTGGCAATACGGGTTGGCACATGGTTCCTTATCAAGATTTCCCTCTTTTGTGGCTAGGTTATCGGCTTTGTCATTTCCTTTTGTTGGCTTTTACGATGCCCTCAGGATGGAATGGGATGGTGACACTATGTATTCTAAATCCGTCACCACACGGACAATTATAACCAAACCCAAATTTATTGTTATTAGGGCTAAACATCGGCCCAGACATAGCAGGGGCTACTTTCATGGCGGCAGCCAGTTCTAGCCCGGAGCTGTTCATCAACTGCGTGGGTACATTCGTAACTGAAGGGGATCTCGGCGTAGGAGCTGTGGTGGGCTCGGCAGTATTTAACGTATTAGCCGTGCCCGCATGTTGCGCCCTCGTCGCCGGGAAGGTGAGTAATGCTATACTGCCGTCCATAAGCTAAAATGCGCTTCACCGATATGACGCCAATTTTCTTTTACTAGCGCAGCAAAAAAATGTTTTGGTTGCCTGGAAGAGATTGCTTTTTAGTGATAAGGCCGCCAATTGTACGTGTTTTATGTAATTTCTTTAATATTTTAAATTGTATGTCGCATAAGCATAAGTACAATAAAGTGTTATCAATCTATTTGTCTATCTATCTTAGGTCATCGACCTCGTTGTCGACGGGGTTTCTGTTATTTTTTAATATTTTTTTTAGTTATCTGTTTTCTATAATAATATGTAGCGAAAATTATACTAATTATCAACCATTTTGGAGTGGGCCCTTGGGTATACCTTTATCTTTATTCACTTTGGTGTCAATTTAAGTGCGCACCGACTTCAAATGGCAGTTTCATGTATATTTTTATTGTAATAAAAGTCCTATTGTATTTCTTGTATGTTAACAAGAAATACAATAGGACTTTTATTACAATTTTTTATACATTTATGGGTATACGTAAAGTAAGTACAGGTAAAATTGTAAAGGAGTTGCTAAACGTCATTCAATTTTATAATTATCTCATGCATATTCGCATCGACTACAACACCATCCAGTAAATCGTCTAAAAATACATAGTTAAATTTGCTTTCCGAAATATTTTTTGTTCACTTATTTAAAGTGCTAAAATAAACTAGAGAACCGATTGATTTTAATGAAACTTATACGGGACCAATCGGAATGAAAAAATAACTTAGTTACGCAGTATGTTACCGCGCATACAAAAAAATAAACACCCTTTAGTCAAATACAGAAACATCTCCTGTTTTGAAGTCTTCTAAAAATCATATATTAAATCTTAAATTAATATTAAAAAGTCGGGTCTGATATTGGTAAAGTGTTGGACCACAATTACGTCGGTTTCTCCCAATTTCAAAATAGAAAAACTATTTAAACACAGGTCTGCCCCATTCGGTAAGCTCCATGCTCTCACTTCGGGTGTTTGTGGGGTTTTTGTAACACCCTATATAGGCGAATCTTCTTCTATATATAAAAATGAATAGCTGTTCGTTAGTCTCGCTAAAACTCGAAAACGGCTGGAGCGATTTGGCTAATTTTGGTCTTGAAATATTCGTGTGAGTCCAGGGAAGGTTTAAGAGTCTAGAGAAAACATTGATATTATAAGTAAAATAATAAAAACTACAATTTTATTTTCCCATACAAACTGTTACCTGTCAAACATTTGACGTTCGTCCCGACGGTTCGCTATTTTTGGCATAATTACTTTTTTTCTTTTTTAATTACATTAAATAAGGGATTGGAATCGATAAGAAAAGGCGGTATATTAATTTATTATTAATTATTCCAATTCGAATTCAATATTCATGGTTCAGACAGGACAACGTCTGTCGGGTCAGCTAGTAAATAATAAGTTTTGTATTCGACAGTTCGTGCCGTTTGGAACTAATTTGACCTGCACCGGATAAAGTGCATACATAAACGGTATGGTCAAGGTACACCATGTAACGTTGACCAAGCGTTTGAAGCAAGCCGCCCACATCCATTTGTGTTGTGGAGCTTAGTAACGAAGCATTTGGTTTTATTGGTAGGTGGTGGAACTGGACTGGTGGTCAGTGTCAAGAGACTGCGTGATGTACGCAGTGGCAGTAGTTGCTCTCATACTGACTATCTTGGATGACGTCGTCTACTGGCACGAGGCTCTCCTGCTTGTTCTAATGTACACCTTCTATATATTAGGTAAGTCACATTTTTACACACAATATATAGGGACAGATCTCAAGCTAAATACAATAAACGCTCGAGCCACGCTGACGGCCACGATATCTCGGAACGGTTGGGAACAGTATGCGCAGCGAGATGTGTTTGAGTGAGGTTTCAATGCAAAGACGGAGCAACAAAGGAAAAGATATTATAACTGTTTAAATTGTGGATATTTTATTCTCAAGAATTAATCAATCAACTAGATACACTCGTATCACTACCACTATCACGATAGATTTTTCGTCTAAGCCAGAGTTGATAACCATTGTGCATACATTTACTGACTAACTACTAACTTCTCTTAATAAGTTTATAACTTAATAACTTTGTATATATAACTAAAGTGAATATTCTAATGACAGTAAAAATTATCTATTTGATAAGATTGTAATGTAAACTATTGTACTGTTGATTTTATGCATTATACTAAAACAAAACATCGGTTCTTTATAATTTTACTATAAATATAGAATGAGAGCTTAACTATTTTATTATGTTAATTAAACCTAATTAATAATCTAACTGTAGTTCGGGGAAATTGCATTTAAGTATAGTTGTAAAATTTCGAATGGCAGTTACAACTTTACTTATAATAGTCTGCAATCTCTACATGCTCTACATAAAGTATGAAATAACAGGAAAAACATTGTATTTAAACAACAAACATATCGCTAATCACAGGATTAACATTTATTTAACAATCACAAACAATTTATTGATTCTGTCGTGACAAATATAGAATTCGAAACATCTAGACTTCCAATCAAACTGCCCTACATTTCCAGAATGCACAATTTTTGTGTGCCGAGCGTCATAACAGGATAATTTCGTTACGTGTTTGCATCCAAAAGGATCTTACTCGCCTACGACATTATTTACACGTGATAAAGTTATTTATATTAGATACCTAAGTACTTACTAAAGAACCTACTTAAATACTTTATCATACGGGAATTAATAGACCTAAACAAATATTACGCACCGATATACGCTCCTATTTTATCAAACTATGATATGGTTATTTATGTCTACGTCCAGGGACGGTTTTACTTCAAGCAGCACCACGAATTCAGTCCAAATATCAATACGTACATTTGATAAAACTGGATGAAAATAGGGTACTAACATTATCTACAATATCAAACCCTAAAGTCAAAGGCAATTATTTTTCATTAGTCATGTTAATTATACTGCAAATCCATTTTTGAGAATAATAAAATTGAACTGTTTGTTCAATTTTATTATTCTCAAAAATGGATTTGCTTTTGTTTGTTAATGGGTTGACTATAACGGTATAATATAGCCTAAACGCTGTGTTCTTTTTACATTTCCAGCAATGGTCTTTAATGGGCGACTTGGGTCATTTGTGAAGAGCGGATGTTGTTCATTCAGCAAACCTAAAGCATACACGGAAATAACTCCTCTTCTCAACAGTAAGGATTTTTAAGATTATACCTTGTTCGACAAGAATATAGAGCTCGTAATTCTATACAATACTTAGGTATTATAAGATTTATAAGTAACGTGTAAAAGTGAACATTTTCGCCACTTACGAGTAAAAGCCGATAGTGCAGAATTTGATTTATCTGCGGGATTGGCTACGTCTGGCTCAGTCCACTATTAGTTGGATGGCCATTCTAAAATAGTTTGTAAATCGCCATCACGTTTGGCAAAATCATCGGTACTACAATAAAAGTCAAAACCTAAACGAAGAAGAAGAAGTTCGACCTGGTCCGGAGAATTTGCGATAGATGATGGATCTTGAAGGGCAGACGGTAATTTCTCAGTGTAAATACTAATGGTTAGCTAAATCATGTTCAGCAAACGATGAAATATTGGAAAAAGGGCAAAATAGGTATTGACGGCATTGAACCTCTTGAAAGTCATGGAATATGTTTTTTATAAATAATCATTTGAACCTAGATCTTCATAATTAGATTCTGATTAGCTCTTTGTACCCACTTCGGATGGCTAAGGGGTTTTTGTTAATCTATATACTAAATTACTATATACTAATACTATAATTTGTTAATCTTTTTAAAGCAAAGTAACTAATAAAACGCAGTATGTACCTACATATGAACTAGTTCAGCAACGTTTCAACCAATCGAAACGAGGTCATTAATATTTTGTTATTATCATTCCCTAGATAAATACCATCCCCTGGATGCATCAAAACATATGAACAGATCTGTACAAAGACCTGACGTAGAAAAGGGTGTTGAGATGAGCCGAAGACATGACTCTACAGGCTCTGGTAAGAGGATTTCAACATGTCGTAGCATTAAGACACTATTTTTTACACTTTCATTTCTGAGAAGTTCAAGTTTACGAAGTAATTCATATACTTGTGAATAAGTTATAGGTTCATTCAGTTTGCTATTACATAATAATTAATTCATCGCCAATCGTAATTTATTTTTACACTAAAATCTATATTCGATGGTAGTACTGCAGCTACCTATTATTATAAAAGCAACTAGGTAGCTGTGCTATTGTATGAAACATTATTTTTCATACAATATGTTTCATACAATAGCTAAATAATTTGTTGTTTAATGATATAGGTACGTATAATATTTTAAGGTGTCGTCTTTTCAGCCCATAAATAACTCACTACTGAGTCGAGCCTCCTCCAAATCCATGGAGGGAAATTAGCCTACTGTGCCACGCTGGCAAGATGGGTATGACAGAGGGTTTGTATCAAGCTTGCGGCTATGTTATCTGCCTATTGCGTTCTTTTAGTCGCCTCTTACGACACCCTCAATATGGTATGGGTTGGTGAGATTGTGTATTCTAAATCCGCCATCACACGGATTTTAAGGTGTATTGTAGAGTATTCTTAAATTCTGTCCATGCGGTGTCGGACTTAGAATACATCATGTCATCACCCCATTGCATCTTATGAGTGTCGTGCGTCCAACTAAAGGAAACTTGGCAGACAAACCTAGCATTGAACTTGAAACCAAACCCACCTAGCCAGCTTGGCACAGTAAGCTAATTTTTCCTGCAATTTTATTGTAGTGGCCCAACTCAGTAGCGAGTCTTTTACTGGCAGAGCAGTAAAGAATATTCTATTATAATTTTTTTAGAGTCAAGCCTCAGTTCCGTTTGGTCCTGGCCTTCTGAGAAGAAGTCGACGTGGCAAAAGTTCTTTTGGATTTTAACGTGGCCAATAAGTCTGGTGCTCTGGGCAACTATTCCCGATTGCCGTCGCCGTCCCAACCTGTACCCTCTAACCTTTGCTATGTGTATCACGTGGATCGGAGGAGTCTCCTACCTTGTCGCTTGGATGATCACTGTTCTTGGTAATTGGAATATTCAGTAACCAACTATACATAGATATATATCGGGTTTTTCAACAATAACTTTGTTTTTCAATTGGGGCAACACCAACAACATGACAGTTTTGACATTTAGTTTTTTGACGTATTCGTAGTAGATTTAAGCTTTGGCAATTGTTACAATGAATTATATTTTATTCGAAAATCGAATTATAATAATTAAAATCCACTAAGCAAATGGTGCATAGTGCAATGTTCGATATACCTAATCCATTGCTGATAATGGATATTATTGAGTTTATTTATCTTTATGTAAAATATTATAGGTTTATTTTCACTAGGTCTTGCACTGCGATTGTATTTTAGCTGGCATAATATATACAGAGTTGATATGACAGAGGGGCATTAAATTACACTACGTATACTATATGTGATTAGTATGAATTCGAAACGATACAAAAAAAATACACGTGATTTTTCAGGGGTAGTCATAAACCTCACCAAGGGGGAGGGAGGGGTTAAAAAATGATAAAAGGCATCGCGTGATTAATTGACAGACCCTAAGGTCAATAAACGATGCTTTAGGCATAAAAATCTGTTAGGAAAGATACATCATGTTCAAATGAGGCAAAAATTAAAAAAATCATTTGCGACTAAACTGTTGTTCCAATTTAATTGATTTTTGGTACAGAGCCTGGAAATTATACCTAGTATAGGCAGTTAAAAAAATGCTCCTATGTCGTATCAACCCTGTATATAATTTAGTACCTATGTACAATATTATTGGCACTGCGATCTGCTTGCATAAACTAGCGATTCATCATAACAATACTAGTGTACTCGAATTAGGTCAACGAATTGCACCCATCGGACTGCACAAGTGTGATCTGTTATCAGAAGTAACGCTCTGGACGGACGATTAAGAGGATTAAGTCCTCTAACACGGACATAGTGTTTTTGGTTTTTCAGTCTTTATTTTTTATGGCATAGACAACAGGCTCTATGATTACGCTTTTTAGCTATGATAACCTATTTTATGATACCTCTTCGTATTACAGGGGATACCCTAAACGTACCCGATAGCATTACTGGTCTGACAATCTTGGCTGCGGGCACCAGTCTTCCTGAAGCGGTTTCCAGCGTCTTAGTCACCAAACAAGGTACTAAAATAATTAGTGTTTATTGTTTACGTAATCTACTCTAGTATATAGCTTAGGATGTAAACCTACAGCCGTTAAGAATTAATCGTCAGTAATCTTGGCCTAGATACTGTGTCCAATGCAACATAACCGGAAAAACAACGCTTTTTTTCATAACGATTTGCTTTCATCAGTTAGTGACGAGATAGAGAACCTGAGATACATTATGGAACTCCGCTTACCAAGCTTGTAAGCTGATTAAAACGATAGCTAGTTGATAGATTTTCACCGACCCAATGTTTTATAGTAAAAATCTGGTATACACAAACCTCGAAATCTCACTCAATATTCCATTAGAGACATTTCAAACACAGACCCACTGCTTTTGTTCGGCAGACAGAAAGGTTTTGGTTGACTGTATAATAATATGTAGAAGGCCAGTTCCTACTGTATACGTATCTTAAATTGAAATTGATTTTAGAAATACATATATTCCTTTGTCTTTGATTTTACTTCAGACAGCACGTCCAATCGCTCCGTGTATAAACTGGTATTTAGAGCCAAGTTGATTGAGCCCATAAATGATTACATGATACAGGGTAAAATAACCCTCCATGTAATTCGACCAACACAATTTGTACAGGGTCAAGTTTTCCTTCTCTTGCGGCTAGGTTTTCAACTATGTCATTTCATTCTGTCGGCGCTTACGACATTATCAGGATAGAATGAGGTGGTGACACTGTGTATTCTCAATCCGTCACCACGTGATAGATATTCATACCACATGCTACTCATAATACATGTTAATTTTGTATTTCTTTTTCAGGCCACGGTACAATGGGAATAAGCAATTCGATTGGTTCGAATACTTTTGATATTCTCTTGTGTTTAGGTTTACCTTGGCTGATAAAAGCTTTAGCTTACCCCAGTATTCCCGGAAACCATTGGGTGAGTTTTAAATAAGTCAGCACTACCAAAATACATTGTTATATTAGTTATGTACTACCATGAAAACTTCTTCGCCTCAGCTCATAAAAAGCCACTGCTTAGTCGGGTATTGTCTTCTATTACACGGACAATTCATTAACCTACAGTGCCACTAGGTTTCGTATAACTCGTTTAACTTTTCCGTCTATAGCGGCTAGGTTATCTGCTTTGTTATTTTCTTTAGTTGGCGTTTGACATCCTGAGAATGAAGCATAAAAACAATAACTCATAAGAATTCTATTATATATTGAAATGCACTGGACCATCGGCCACGCAATTTTAAATCACTGATTTTTTTATCGTTTTAAAGCCAAATTATTTAGCGAACTCTACTGCTAAAATCCAACAATAAACAATACAGGATAGCACCCTTTAGCCGTAATGATAGGATCTATGTGAATTTACTATATCTATATTACTACTGTTAAAGATAAAGAGTACAAATTTACAGAAAAAGCAAGGCAACCTTTTACTTAAAAACACATCAACCAAAGGAGTAAGTGAGCTGAAGAAATAGAATGGAACTCAAATTATTAAGCTGTACAGTTGCTAAATGATGATTTTCAAATATGAAAATTCTGTTTCCGACCCGTATATTCTTCCTTCATGCATAGATAGAAACCTATTTTTAAAAAAGAATTTCTTCTTAGCTCTACATTCTCGCATCCGATGACTGTCGGGTTTTTGTTACATCCAGTATAATATGAAAATGATATTAAATACTCAAACTATCTTCATCCTAAAATTGTATGTTGTTGTGAAGAAACTAATAAGTTCTAATTTATGATGCCCTCGGTCCCCTGAGTAAGATTTAAAAACACTGATCGAATCTCATTGCCTATCAAGGGATGGGTTGTAGGAGTGAGGAATTGTGCATGAAAGGTCTGAATGATAGGTGTGTGTGGAGACTACCACCTAGCGTGGGACAGGGGCCGTAAGATGATAATGGTAATTAATTATAAATATAAACCTACGTAAATTAATTACCATCATCATCTCGGGCCATACAAGACCCAGCGCTGGGTCGAATCTCGCCCAGCGCTGGGTCTTGCATTACCTACATGGAGAGAAATTGAAACAAATAAATTCTTTATTTAAATAAAAGGCCTACATGTTGCGTATTTTTTGCAGGTTGCAATAAATTCAAGTGGCTTATCATATAGTGCCATCTCACTCTTGTCTACGTTATTTGCACTATATGCCTCTCTGGCCCTGAACAAGTTTCAACTGGACTGGAAGATTGGTCTCACCTGTGCAGTCATATACATAGGATACCTGGCTTTGGCTGCGCTGATTGAGCTCAACGTGTTCTTCGACGTCAACCTACCTATATGTCCACACTTCTAACCATCATGTCAGCCCATACATTATTGCTGAACCGTGCCTCCTCCAATTCCACGGAGGGAAATTAGTCTACCTCGTCACACTGGCCAGGCGTGCTAACACAGGGGTTAATATGAAGATTTACTTCTAGTGAGGTTTGGCTGTTTAATCGCCTCTTACGACACCCTCAGCTCGGAATAGCTTAATGACATTATGTATTCTAAATCCATCATCACAATTATGAATCAGGCTCGACCTATTTCCATGCCGCATTTTCTGTTTCCACATTTAGTTACGAGGTTAGTGCTTTGAAACTACGTTCATATGTCAAGAGCTTTTTCTAAACGCACATGTTACTTAAAATGGCGTTACTTTTAACGATAAATCTATATTTTATTGTTCTATTCTGGCTAATCTGATAAGGCTAAATAGTTTATTATTAGTAACTTAGACTACCTAAGTACTTTAAAAAAATAGGCCTGCGTAAAACGCTGAGCCAAATCGACGAGGGCGCATCTGGAGTCAAGGTGTTAGCATGTCTTCTAAAATATAAATTAATATACTATGTCATTACCAAAACCCCACAGGATCATTCGTTCGAACGAATTATAAAAAAACCTTTTTCGGAAGAGGCTAGACTTGAAATACTTTTTACATTGCATTTTTTAATATATTTGTTAGCGTTACACTAAAATGAGTTCCTACATATTATGTTTTTATTATCACCATCATTCCAGGAAAAATAAGTGCACGCTGTACATTCTATGAAGTCCTGAGCCGCATCCATTGATATGAATTAATATCCACTATGTATCACTTAAATTTAAATTTCTCAAAGCATTGCTTTCCTATACGGTTAAATAACCTTACGAGGTCCATTCTCCGAATACTAGCACGCAGCAACAACTATTGTAAGTTAAATAAGTCTAAGAATACACATTGTCTCAGTGAAAAATAAAACATATTATGATAACTAAACCAAGTCCATACTACTACTCCATCACCATCATCATCATTTCAGCCAAAAGACGTCCACTGCTGGACATAGGCCTCCCCCAAGGATCTCCACAAAGGCCGGTCCTGGGCCGCCCGCATCCACTGCTTTCCGGCGACCTTAACCATGTCGTCGGTCCACCGTATGGGAGGCCTACCAGCACTGCGCCTTCCGGAACGCGGTCGCCACTCGAGGACTTTTCTGCCCCATCGGGCGTCGGGCCTGCGAGCTATGTGCCCTGCCCACTGCCACTTCATTTCGCAATCCGGTGGGCTATGTCAGTGACCCTGGTTTTCCTGCGAATCTCCTCATTTCTGATTCGATCTCGCAGGGAAACTCCAAGCATAGCCCTCTCCATTGCCCTTTGGGTGACTTGGAGCCTTCTGATGGAGCCCATGGTGCTATACTTACTACTCAGCTCATAAATGACCTACTGTTCAGTCGGGCCTCCACCATTTACATGCAGGGTAATTAGCCTACTGTGCCACGCTTGCCAAACGGGTTGGCACAGGGAATCGTATTAAGGTGGATGCTCCAGGGTAGCCCGAGAAATTCAAATTTTCTTACGTTTTTTGCAATTTGCAGGGCAGTGCTAGGTTGTATGATGATGAACATTTGATTCGCGGCTTTAAGACATATGTAGTTACAGAGTTATAATCATCAAACTAGTGAATACAACCCTCAAAGCTCATAAAGGTGCAAGAATCACTTTGACGTTGAAAAAGTTTTTCTTGCACCTTTATGAGCTTGGAGGGTTGTATTGATGATTTTGATGATTATAATTCTATAACTACATACGTCTTACAGCCGCGAATAACATTAGGTAATCAACATACAACCTAGCACTGACCTGCAAATTGCAAAAAACGTAAGAAAATTTGAATTTCGCGGGCTACCCTGGAGCATCCACCTTAAGATTTCCTTCTTTTGCGGTTAGGTTTTCAGTCTCATCATTTCCCCTTGTCAGCTTTTACGTATTCTTAATCCGCCACCACATGGAACAAGTTAATAGTTGAAATTTAATGTCATTTTTTAAGAATACTATATTTTTTAAGTAAATCATTAATAATAATGTACTTTACACAGAATTAATATTAGACTGTGCGATAAATTTTAGATTTTTATACTATAGCTTGTAGAATATATATGTACAATTTATTATTAGATAATGAAAAGTGAGAACCGTTTGTACTCATTCTATTTATTCCGGTCCGACTATACTTTCGGACCCATACTGGCGCCTTGCACTGCTAAATCATCACATCTTTAAAAATTAGGTATTACCATTTGTATTACAACGCCGAAAGTAAGCGTTTTCAGACAACGCGATTTTCATACGAAAGGAATGCGCGAACTTTACCCTACTACGGCAATTTGTGCTAAAGTTATTTGGCGTAGACAGTTCTCAAGCGAATAAACATACTTGTTTCGATTCCGGAATTTGAAACAGGAACCCGAATGGCTCCGAAATTAGAATAGGACATCTGAATTATGCGCGTGAGAACGTATCATCGGTTATCTTATTTTAAATGGGTACGAATAAATGTCACGATAGTTATATAAAATTATTATTAATATGTAATTAATCTAAGAACGAGTTATATTAAAATTACAGTGAGAGAGATTTCCCATGACTATAAAATATCACTGCGTTTGTCAATGAGCTACATTAAATAGAATTACTAATTACCTAATTATATTTAAATAGAATCTGCTAGTGTGCAGTTTTCACACTAATTACCTACGTTTTACATTGATTAAAATGTTTAAATAATAAAATTATGAGCACATAACATTAGTATTGATAGGTATACATAATATTATGAGGCAAATTCGATAAAAATAAATACGTGATTTGGTGTTGTTTTATTTTTCTCAATCCTAATAATATACATATACTTATCTAGCATATTATATACTTACCATAAACTTACAAATTTGTATTTTTTTTTGGGATTTATTTTATCGATAGAAATAAACATAGGCAAAAACAATATATTTATTACAATACGTTGGTAACTACTTAAACAATATCAAATTGTTACAAAACAGATTCTACGGAAATTCATATCATATATTATTAAATACAAGCAATACTCTTGCCTGTATAACCAATTTACAACTTACCACATCTTACGACAGTCACATTGTAAGAACTAATGACATAAGCTACAATGAGAAACAATTATTTTGTCATAACACGTAAGACGTTCAACTTTTCCATTTCGATGCGTAAAGTGTAAAAAATACAACAATGCATAATCGGTATTAGTAATTATTAAAAGACACACACGCGACAGTTGCACACGCATGGAACAGACAAAACATCACGATAGTGCACTCGTCACTTGATGCCGTGTTCACAATGCATAACATTGCAGGAAAGCATACACGCCTTCCGCAACTGTTAATTAGATCTATCGATACACATTTTACAGAGAACCGAGACATAATTATGATACCACTCAAAACTAATTAGGTGGAAAGTGATAAGATCGAAGCATAGACACGAAGACGGTTTGAACACAACGGCATTTACCTGGTTCAAAAACTTAATACATATATGGTGCATTGACTAATCATCTCGAGGTTTAGCTAATTGGAGGATGCGAGATTTAAGCTGAGACCTTTCAGTAATAGACAAAGGCAGCAAAAAAAAATCACATCATCATAGATGGTTTTGTTTGTACAGTTATTACATTACACGGCGTTTAGCTCCGGATATATGAGCGCTTCTTATTAATTTGTAATTGAATCTTTCTTCGTGCACATAAAATTGATTAAAATTTGAACAGACATCAATCTTAATTCTGGTTAATGTATATTCTTCATTTACAATCATAGCAGATACTTAGGGGTTCGGATAGTCACAAATAACATCACATCAATCGAAAAATACTTATCAACTTTATACATGTACCTATTAGCCTCACAGAATACAATTTACTTATTTTATAACCTACCCAAACCTCGTCCGGGCATAATAAAATTTAATAACCTTTCCCACAAGGTAACCCGCTGAGGAGGGAACGTAGGTGCTGGTGTCATACAAATTCTATAAGGCTTCTGAGAAGTCTGCATCACAAAAGGATAAGGATGCCTCAACAGCGGAGAAATAGTAGTGCCCACTAAGCTGACAGTTGGTTTAGCAAAATTAATAGGCTGGCTCTTAACCACTTGACGCTGACTCGCTCCACCCAGCAAGATGATAGGGATTGAACTAGACTGTGTAGGGCCGTATCCCAGTTTGAGTGGTCCCAGAGGCGCTCGAGTAGATGTAACCGGCTTCCATGTGGAACTTGCTTGTACACCAGCATATGGCGGTTTATGCGTCGTTGACGTAGTCTCGATAATTTCGTGGAATATCGATTCATCGTAATCCCTATTCTCATCTCTGAAGGGAGAAATAAAGACAAATTGCCTCAGACTATTGATATCTTGCACTAACTTTGCATGCTCTTGCATTAAACTGTCAGATCTAGGTATTATGTTGTCAATTATGTGACTTCTATGATCGGTGGAATGCAGATCCACGTTGAATTGATTACTTGATCCAAAAGACCGTTTTGTGAGAACTTTTCGTCGCAGTGCATTTTGGGGTGTCAAACCTAAAAAAAAATATTACAAATAGTAGAAATTACTTTTTTAGTACCTGTACTACTTATTGGTAGAAATTAGATTTTGTATCTAATATGACAAAGGTCTGTGATTTTCTTTAACCTGTTAATTTTATTATTTTTGGGTCCAGATGATATTTTGATCATTCCAATTCAACAAGCATTGTAAATGCATGATCATAAATTAAAACACACCTGTCTAAACTTAAGCCCTCTAAATTATATAAAATAAACCAACCAAAACTAATCAACATTTATCGTTGCAATTTAAAAAAACATTAGCATACTAAGGTAGGTGCTTATTATACGAGAATAATCTCAATTCTAACGTTTCTGTTTTGGTCGATACTGCATACGTTACATAACTCACTTTGAGTCGACGTCTTAGAGTGGGTTTATTTGTGGTATTTTTAAGTTTGGGTTTTCATCTAGTCTAAAATATTAGTAGATAACATTGATTACCTTCATCATACAATGGGCGAAGATCGTAGTAGTTCAATATGGGATATTCAACACAGTTCGGCTGTAACAACAAAGTATTCATCACACTTTCGAATACACCATAATGTTAACGCATATCAAGGAATTGACCAATTTGGATTTACGTAAACTTACAACTTACTAAATATTAGATCCTTACTTATGAAATTAGCGTTTTGTCGTACTAATCATTTTGATCTGAAATATCTCCTCTTTGGTTCAGAATTCCAAATTCAAATTTATACATTCATTTAGCTGGTACATTTGTGTAAGTTTTGAAAACAGTCTATCATTTGTTTTTTCCTCATTATTTTTTTCTTTGGCGTCGCTTATTACCGTACAATGGAAAACATGAATGTACCTTTATTTACCACAACGAGTACGAGTTCTGCCGTGGCAGAAACAGCTCGAAGGAATATTGATGTGTACGGCGCTGGTGTCGCAAAAGAAAGCACGATACTTTTTTGATTTCAACGTTTTCTTTCTGGAAATTTCGACCTCCAGAACCAACTCCGTGGACGGCCGGAGACCAAAGTGGAAAATGAAGACTTAAAGACTATTGTGGAAGCAGATCCATCACAAAGTACTGCAGAGATAGCTGCAGGCTTTGAAGTAAGTGATAAAACTGTATTAATCCACTTGAAGCAAATCAGGAAAAAAATAACTTATACCACATGAATTGAGTTAATCGAACTTCCAAACAAGCGTCGACTGCTGTGTTACTTTGCTCAACCGACACAATAATGGGTCTTGGGATTTTAAATAATGGGTCTTGTCTTGGTCTAGGGATTTAAAATCGATTCATTACTTGTAATGAAAAGTGGATACTGTACGATAAATGGTAGCGCTCGTCGACCCAGCCAAATTCTGCCCTTAACGAAAATTGACGAAAAAGTTAGGTGTGAGTGTTTGGTGGACAAGTACCTTTATAAAATCTGGCTAAACGATTACGGCAGATATATGTATATTGTCAGCAACTGCAAACCATGAAAGAAGAACTAGCTGCTAAACAACCGAGATTGGTCAATCGCTCTAGGCCACTGCTGCTTCATGACAACGCAAGACCACACACTGAACAACAAACAACCACTAAGTTAGATTAACTACAATTGGAATGGACGCGACATCCACCGTACTCCCCGGACCTTGCTCCAACAGATTTTCCGGAATTTCGACTACTTCTTACAACCTTCTTACCGCATTCAAAGAGTTCATTGATTCTCGCCCCCATGGTTTTTTAGTAAAGGCATCAATGAACTACCCATGAGATTGCAAAAGTGCATAGATTACTTACAACGTTGCATACTTTGATTAATTAAATATATTTAAAAAAAAATCAAATTAATAAAACTAAACGATACATACATAATTTATAAAAAGTTTAATTGTGCCCAATCGCTGCTACTTGGCAAAGAGCCCAGAAGACATATTATCACAAAATAAAAATACTTTTACCAAAAAAAAAGACTATATTCCTCCCGTACAAAACGCCAATTCCATAATGTAAGGACCTTTAATAACTACTCCCGCGGGCCCGCCCGGCATGGGTGACCCTAAGCTGGTATTGCCCCAATGGATCCCCCAAATTTATCAGCCCTACAACTCTGGCATTCGTATACCTCAATACCCTAAAAATCACAGATACAAATGTATGTATCTATTATCACATATAAACTCGCTAAGAGCAATCAATTAATTTCGCAGATTTGTGTTCATTTCGCTATGGCATTAAGACGTGAAGCGTTGTGAAGTTTGGGTAAATTTTTATGTCTCAGTTTTAATATATGAACGTTTCAAAAAATATAGAAGACGTTTGCTTCAAATATTCTAGAACTGCGCCGTTATCTTGAGGGACTATAATGTAAGAACGCTCTACCAGGCACCCAGTAATTCGGCGAGATAACGTCACCCACACTTTTATACAAATGCTCTATCGACAGATGGGAAATCAAACCTACGACTAAACAATAATCTGATATTACGTCTCGCAACGTTTGATCATGTGCCTACTATTAGAAATCATCGCAACATGGAATTACAAAAAAAGCTGTTAATAAACCTCCTAGAATTATAATTCTGGTAAGTCCACAGTAAACCTTTCCTAGATTTAGGTACTTTGATTAAATATTAACTTACCTCTGCGGTATAACTGAACTGGGGCGGTAAAATTTGCACCGTTTCTACAATAAGCCCGTAGGCCACCCACGTGCACAGCACCACTCGCCACTTCATCTTCACACAACTGATCAAGCCGCAGTTAGTATACCCCACTCCACGCGAACAGTTCACTTTTACTCACAACCATTCTTCTATTTTTTGCAAGAACGTATGTTTACCTACTAAATGCAATTTCTGTATGTACTGCACTCTGATCGACTCTATGAGTCGCGCTTTATTTGAAGGCTAGATCCTTATACCTTTAAGATCAGAATCTACTACTTCTCATAAAATACATTGAGAATATTTTCTAATATTGTTTTAGCTTAGCATCTCTGAACAGTGTTTAATTTTAGGGGACGCTTGCTCGCAATATAGTATAGGTAAATAAACACCAAATTAAAACATCAATCATGGTAAGGTATCTTTATTACAAATACTTAATGATACCAATTATTTACAAGATAACAAAAACTATAGAAATATTTGAAACGTATTCGTTTGACCACAAATTCTAAATAAAATCTAAAAGGTTCCATTCGTCGCAATCACTCGTCCAATACAACACAAAAAAACATAGTAGCAGGAAAATAAATCTTTAAGGTTAGTTTAACGTTTAATTTAATTATGAACTAACTAAATTTAAATAATAAATATTTACCACGCACCTCCGATAATTACTACAATGGACATGACGTCTCACTCTTAAGGAATGTGCCATCGTAAACACAGTCATGTAGCATAATTTTATATCTCCTATCGGAATAACGCCACCCTCTTTTTCACCCTAATTCAGTGGAGGTCAAACACAATGTGCGGGATAATCTGCTGGATTTCGTTCGCCAGCCGTGGAAATGTTTAATATCATGTCCAGAAGCGACCCGATTCGTATATCGTAAAGAAGACGAGCAGTGTAACGCGTTTATTGAGCATTGTGGTTTGAGAAACAACTGGCGTTAAGCGTTTTCCTCATTGTCTGTGTCCAATTATGATAGCACATAGGGCAGCTTATGGACATTTCTGTTATCAGTGACGAATTTTATATGTATCTAAATTTTAGGGTTTATTTTACAACTTCAACAGTTTATATGAACTCCAGGTTGCCTTTACAAAAATCAAACCTATAAGAAAAACATCCGTACTATGATGTCCTTTGGTTCTTCATGTATGGACGTTTATTAGACTATTTCTAGAATCTGTAATAGACCACAAATCGAGAAACAATAAAATGAATTTCAACCATAACCAGCATAG
The DNA here is from genome assembly GCA_905475355.2 of Clostera curtula. Lineage (NCBI taxonomy): Eukaryota > Metazoa > Arthropoda > Insecta > Lepidoptera > Notodontidae > Clostera > Clostera curtula. The sequence continues at coordinate 9,785,715 of FR997794.1, read as the reverse complement.
GTGTGGAAAAAGTTCAACAACACATGTTTCATATTACTAATATTAAACAAATACTAAACAGCACACACAAACTTTTCTATTTAAAATTATTCTGCTATCATAAATTATACATATTCTTTCATGTCGATAAATATGTTTATAAGTTAGAATTGAAGTAATTTATGAAAAATGTTTTATTGTTTGTCAAATCTTTCTGTCCATACTGATGAAAGTCGTTAGCCACTATAGTTTACCTCTTGCGTATATTTTAAGCACCATCATTGATTTAGATAGTAATGATATACGATATAATTCTGTTATATTAAATCTGTTGAGTATAAATACAAAATTACTGTTCTATAAACTCTAATTAAACATAAAGAATACATAGTTTGATCTACTAACAAACTTACATCTGCTAAGATCATTGAAATTGACAGTGGTTTCTGTGTAGCAGTAGTGTGTGTAGTTATCTAATGTATATTAAGTGGAGGTTTCGTAAACATTACTAGATATGGAGTGCCAGAGGGAGGTTCGTAACCATTTCAAGAAATCCAACAAATTCCCCAAACATTCTTCTATGTACGATCGTGCCGCAGTGATTTGTACAATTAGAAATGGTAATAAAAATGTTTCATAGAGGAAAATGTTTTCACATCAATATTATCCTACAGTTAGGTATAGTTATTTATTTAAGTATCATACAAACATGTTCTTGGGAATCTAATTAAACATGTGAATACGTGATATCGTCAAATAAATTTTATTAAATCGTTTCTTTTCAGAATGACTCCAAAAAACAATATGAGAATTGGTTATTATTAATAGATAATTATGTTTAGTAAAGGATCCGAAGTAACAACTATCTTCACCCATCTGTTAAGACAATGATCAAATTTAGTATGTTAGTAAAGAAAATACATCACGAGTGGGTTATCTATAAAATTCGTGGCCAGTGTATATTATACCAATACCAATCCAAAGTATGAAGCTTATGGAATATGCAAACGTTGGGTTGTCTATTAGTGGCTGGCGTCAATCTATGTTCTAACATATGAAATTTGATAAAAAAAAACATCAACTAAACCGATGGGTCAGTTACTACGGATCTTAGACTAAAATCATAACAAGTATTTTTCATTACGACACTTCACAGAAACAAACACTCATATCGATTCTTGAAAACGATGGGCACTGGGCAAACGGTATTATAAAAATGGATAACAGTTGGAAAATAACAAGCACCAGATGAAACATTGTATAATAGTATGCTTTTGCAAAATTGATTATTTAACATCTTTGGATCAATTAGATTCCCTCAATAAAAAATGTTGTCGTTGTATACGGCACTTATCTACGTACAAGTATATAATAATTATTTATGATCACGACTTTCTTCAAACATTAACCTAGTCACAAATCGTCATTAATAAAGTAATACTTTTGCAGTTCACGAGGTTATTCACCATATCGAACATGACGTAACGAATAAGCACATGTAGTCATTTTAGCTATTCAGGGTGGAGCTTGTTTTTTTCAGCTACTCGTGTTATCGCCGTGGTAGTTACGCACCGAACAAATCGAAGTCAAGATATCCTAGTACACGATTCGAAGCGGACAGGTGTGCAAGGTTTTATAGGATTTCGTACAAATAATTTTAAATTTCGAACGTTCGAGGCGTTTGCCTGTTACAAAGGTGTGTGATCACCTTTATGCGATAAGGTGCAAGCTTTGTATCTACTTGGCACAAGATGCCATAATCATACAAATCGATGTTACGCTCACGCAGTTAACTGTATGAAAGAAACTCGCACACATGAGTTTGATATAAAACCGATCTTATTAGGTACAAAAGTTCCAACCCACGGTATAGGCTAATAGGGCTGAGTGACAATTGGCCATAGTTAAACGGAAAGGATCCAACCCACACTATGACCGAAAATGAGTTATAGTCCTGAGTTACCAACCCACATGTATGGCAGGTCAAAGACGATCTGAAGTTAAAACTTAAATATCTCAAAACTACCTCTGTGTGGGTTGGATCCTTTCCGTTTAACTATGGCCAATTGTCACTCAGCCCTATTAGCCTATACCGTTAACAATCTGGGATAAAGATATGTATGTATTTACTACCACAATTATTGCTCATCTGCACAAATATACTACTAGACACATTAAATATTGCTTCAGCAAAGGCATAAATTGACGAACGCACAGTGACGTTGAGTCTGCGTGGTAACATTGATATTGAATCCCAATAAGATACAAGTTTCAAATTATTATAATTATATAGTGTTTCTCTATGATGGAGCTCACATAGTTACCGTTACCATAACCGTACCGTTAATCCCAATATATAAAACAGGTACTTATTCACATGAGTGGTTTATACATGTTCTTCAATATTTTCTTTATATAGTTTAATTCAAACAAAAAGGTAAACTTTGTGGTACGTATTAAAAATAATCATCAGCACATAACATAATATGTTATGTTATGTTTATGTTATGTTTATATTATGTTTATATGAGTAACTTGTCCATATAATATATAAAATTATATCACTGCTGAAATAAATATTATATAGCCAGAACTATGCCAGACGCATAATAAAGATCCACTCTTGCGTCAAAAACCACTATCTTTCACAAATTTTTAAAATAGACTATTCATTTAAATGAAGTAGTATTTGTTATGTCCAGTTATGATTTCACCTTTGAAAAACTAAATTCTTCAGTCAATTCGTAAGGGATGGGGTCACGATTTTTAAGAAATATTTATTTCTCCTTAAAAGTCAAGATACCGATGTTTTTTTCACGGATTCCATGGTTAAAATAACACATATGTGTTTATGATGCTTATTCAGCGCTTCGAAAATGTTTCTTGCGGTACTAGTACTACTAGTAGGCCTTGGTATCCCAGAAATACAATTTGATTGGCCACAATTAATCTAATTTAGCGTCTTAATTTTACAGTCCATATTTGAGATACTATATTTAAATGTAAAATACTAAAGGATCTCTAAAAATGTTAAACGAGTTGTGTATTTTTTGCATGGGAGCTGGTTTTTACTCGGACTGTCAATTAACTGGACTCCGGACCAGGCGTATTTGGTAAAGAATATTACAACACAAATATTTTATTGACACCGCCGTTTTATTTAAATTATTTAAACCCGGTATAATTTTCTAAACTCTGGCAACACTTTAAGATGTCAATAAATAGCAGAACAAGAATTGATACTGAATGTGTAATACCAAAATTCAAAATTTTACTTATCTCTATCTACGATTGTGTCAATGTTGTTATAACCATACTGGACATTGGTGTAATCCCGTTCAGCAGTCCATAGCTATTAACAAAGGAGTAGATTAATTGGATTACTTATATTTTTCCAGAATTCGTAACTTCGCGTAATGATAAGATTATTTAATTGTGTCTTAATTATAACACTAGGTTTAATTTTTGTTTCAGTGAAGACAACCTAAAGATCCATTAGCTGAAGAAAATAAGCTAGAATTCTGAATGTGACTGACAGACCACATAATATGGCGGTCTGGCCTAAACACTCATAATTATGTACATCCGCAAATAAGATGATACTTATTATTAATAGTTGGCCGAACTACTGTTAATAAAATACGGCCGTAATATCTACTGCATCATTAATAAAAAGTCTATCTTAAGACTATATATTTTAAAGAACTTTCAAAGAAAAGAGTTCACTTTAAAAATAAGTTTGCAATAAAACGGCGGTCCGTGTGGCGACGGATTAATAATACATGTTGTCACCGCCCCATTCCACCCTGAGGGAGTCGTAAGTGTCGGCTCTTCAAGGGAATGGTGGGGAAGGGAATATCAAGGCAGATAACCTAGCCGCAAGAGAACGAAAACTTGGCACGGAACACTGTGCCAACCCGTCTGGCTTGCTTGGCACAGTAGGCCAATTACCTTCCATGGTACTGGAGAACACCCGACTCAGCAGTGGGTCATCTATGGGCTGAGTAGTATAAGTAAAACGGCGGTCCAAATCAAAGGAAAAATATGTTTCTTGTTTTTCTTTTTATACTATCAAAGTGTTCCTGTTAGTTCACTCATCGAATAAAAAGCCAACGAAACCAACGTTTATTCGTTTTGTTTCGTTAATTTCTCGAGAGGGATTAAGTGTAATAATCAAGTCTTATTAATAAATACCACGTAGACATTTCGGTTGCATGTAAAATTGCTTTAGACGGACAATACAGTATGTATAAGGCGACGCTGATGTTTGATCTTCACTACATAAACGAAATATGTTCTAAAATTCTCTATATTATATATTACTTCGGAACATGACGACATAATATTTTAAATACAAAACAATTACAATATATCTCAAACCTAAATTTGCTGAGGTATGTTTAGCATTAAATATACGAGTTAGGTTAGAGACCGCACGGTCAGTGTACATTCCATTGATTAATACTAATTATTTGATTGATGCTTATAATAACAATACTAGATTTCCAATTACAAAATGATCCCAATACAACACTGCGTATTCGAAATTAAAACATAGCGTTCACAAGGTGCTATAAAATTCAATATGCTGACATCAATTTATCACTGGCTTCATAAGCCGAGGCAGTGGTTAGTGTATTCCTTTGGAACTATTCTCAATACTTATAAATATCGTAATGGCGTTGTGTATCAGTTGGTTGCACGTCGTAACTTTCAATATCTATTACGCAGGTAGTACACAAATACTTAAATTCCTTACATTTATCATGTAAACAGTAAAAATTACACAACAAAGTAGTTAACTGTTAAAATATTTTAAAATCTGGCTACTAGTTTTGGTCGTTATGATAAATAAAATCCGATTCTATGTAATCTCCTGTTTCTACATCTGGTGCGACAACGTAATTTACACAGACGACACTACAATGTATGGGATTTATTTACATGCGTATAAAAACAACGAGGCCTTATCGTCTAGAGTTTGGTTGTGAAATGTACACTAACAGTTAAGGGCGGTGCATGGTCGACCAGGGGTGATCCCATTAGTATCGGAATATACCAGCTGAGGACCGAGGGCAAGCTCGCAGCCATCAGACAGTTGACGTCGTCGTTCTGTAACAACGGCAACCATTTAATACGTGTTGATTTTTATGCAGGGCTGTGCTCCAAGTATTGAAGGAATAAGGTTTTAGAATGTTACTAGAGCATACATATATCAACATGTGTTTACCTGTACACATTTGATAGTGAAATCTATATTGGGCCAACGTTCTAGTATTGATTGCACCACGCTGTGTTCCGAAGTCAAATCCAAATGAAAACACGTCAGGCCAACATAAATATTCACCTTCAAATTTCTATCGAGATTCAGACCCGTTTAGAAACATTTTGTTACTATTATTAAACCTGTAAATCGCTAGCACTAATAAAATCTCCAAATTCATTCTCCATTGCCAAATTATACCAAAATAATACTCCAAGCGTCGTCGCCTTGTAATTGGAGAATTATATCAATATAAACGTAGCATGTCGAAAATTTTGCAAAGCATTTCTTAAACATTCCTATAAAAATGGAAAATATAACAGGGGCTGCGACAAAAATGGCCGGGTTTGTAAGTCACATAATAAAAACCGTAAGACCATTACTAATGTGGGAGCAAGTTGGAAACACTTGCGAGCGAACTGCATTGCTCAACCTCGCCCACGTATTAGTGATGTCATCTATAGGAATAGATACATTTCAGTCATAGCAACCATAGAGTTCATCGTAATAGTCGTATTATGTGTGTTGCACTTCTCATTTCAGCCTATGCCATGACTCCTGCAATTAAATGGAAGGAAATTAACCTATTAGCGTGCAGCTAGGTTTTGGAATACATCCATTTCCATCCTGAGGATATCGTAAGAGCCGACAAAAGGACATTACAAGGCCGATAACCTAGCCGCAAGGCAAGGCAAACTTCATATGAAACCCTGTGCCAACCCGTCTGGCCAGCGTGGCAGAGTAGGCCAATGACCCTGCGTGTAACAGGAGGACCCGACTCAACAGTGGGGCATCTATTGGCAGTAACAGTTTGCGGCCTCGTACTACACTCTCGAGATAGCATGCGTTGGTGGAGTTGTGTATTCTGAACCAAATAGACAAACCATCATGATATTATTATTCATTCGCCACAGCTGAATATTTATGTTTAAGGCTAAAATTACAATCGATATGATCTTCAAACACGTGAGCAGATTTTCCACAAGCATAGAACTAAGACCTTTCACAGCAACAACACTTTAAAAACATCGGTCCATCCGTTCAGGAGCTATCGTGCCACAAATGGACAAACAAATAAACTAGAAACATCCTTTGTGTCGATGGTTAAAAAAATGTATAGTTCCTCTTGTTTTCCTACTCGTTAAAACTAATCAGCTCAACAACAAGGCAATAAATAACATTGTGTTATGTTACAATGTTGCAAACCAATAGCCAGTGTCCACATTCCACAAACCAGGCAAGAACGCTACAATGATGGCTATATCCGTTACATACTTTGCATACATACATCTGTATTTACTGTATTCGCCAAGCTCTTTCTAGGAACATGTATGTGAATAGAATGCTAGCAATTAGGATTTCCACAACTAGCAATTTCACTTATTTACACTTGAACAGCCCTCCTACCAAAATTGCATCATCATCATCTTAGCCAATAAACGACCCACTGCTGAATAGATTATTTAGGCTAGTTGGCACAGACCCCACCTACCAACATTTAGGTCGCCAAATTTGTACAACCGCTACGCAACTCTAACAATACAACAAGTAAATCTTTTCACTTATCATATTTCAATAGCGTTATAATTAGACTAGCTTTTGCGCGCGGCTTCGCCCGCGTGGGCTTCGAACCCGTGCATATTTTTTATGAACATAAAATCGGTTATTGTCAATAAACTATGATAGTTAGATATGTGCTCTCGCAGACTTTTTTGAAGATCTTTATAAGACCTACAAACCCGTAGTACATTATTTTGTTCTATTGTCAATAGTTTTTGCAGCGCACGCATAAATAGGTTTTCGATTTTACACCTTGGTTTACAAAATCGCAATTTTCATACGGATCCCTAATTCTTTTGAAAATAAAATATAGCCTATAACCTTCCTCGATAAATGGACTATCTAACACTGAAAGATTTTTTGAAATCGGACCAGTAGTTCCTGAGACTAATGATTTATTCAAACAAACAAACAAACTCTGCAGCTTTATATATTAGTATAGATGTAAGACTTAGATTACTATTACATTTTATTATAGCTGGTTATCAATACTGTAGGGCATAGGGCTAGGTCTAGAAAATGAGCACTACAGCGATGTTTATATTCACTGTGCAGCTGATTCTAAATATATCTTGGCGCACTACATAGTATACTTTGTAACCTAAGCTATGCTATATCTCAAGATATGTTGTTTTACGCATTACGTTTCGAACTGGGAATGAGTTTTTTTCACAAGATATTAATTATATACTACTACTAGAGACCCGCCCCGGCTTTGTGCAACACGGGTGCAATGATGAACATCTACATTTATTAGTGTTTCTCTAAAATATTATGCATGTATTATACATATAAAACTTTCTCTTGAATCACTATTATCTATTAAAAAACCGCTTTAAAATCCGTTGCGTAGTTTTAAAGATGTAAGCATACATAGGGACGGACAGACGACAGCGACTTTGTTTTATACTATGTAATGATAATGATTACTCAGCCCATACATGACCCACAGCTGAGTCGGCCTTCCTTCCATTACATGGAAGGTAATGACCCCCTACTGCGCCACGCTGCACAGACGGGTTGAAACATGGTTTCGTTTCAAGTTTGCCTTCTCTTGCGCCTAGGTTTTCGGCCTTGTCATTTCCTTTTGTCGGCCCTTACAACACCCGCAGGTTAGGAACCGTGGTGACACTATGTATGCATAGACCGAAATCAAGACCGTCATAATAATTACAATACTTACTACTAAAATGCAAAATAAAAATCATAAATACATCCGAACACACAAGCTCCTTTGAACCTGCCGGTTCTAATAATCGAAGACTTGCTTAAAAATGCCCAGATACATAATTTATAGTCATCAGAAGCTTAACATAAAAACACAGACATTCGCTGCATCAAAAGGACGAAATATCTCTCGCAAAAGCCTTAAAATACACTAAGGCAAAGCTTTAGCTTACATTTAATTTAAAAGAAGATAGGGGTAAATAACATCATATATCTACACACTTATTTTTTTATGTCTTACATGAATAACTAAAATGTGGAGTAAATCCATTGGATTAATTTGCTGTCTATACCAACTTTATTCACTGTTTGGATTCAGTAATCTGAACAGTACTTAGATTAGGCACGAAGGTAAAAGCATATTAGAACGCGTATAGACTGTGCGCGAGCTCACGACGGTTCTTAATTAATGTTGACATAATGTGCTATATTTGTGATTTAGTTGATAATAGCATTATCATAATGGGCATTTAATTAAAATTATAAATGAGTCTACGCGGATCGTGTATGCTTGAGAACTAATAAAAAAATGTATGACAGAATTAAAATACATTAAACTGTATTAATGATTAATCAATATAATTATTTGAAATATTTGTAAGAGGAGTTAGTTTTTCTTTTCATTTCTTTTAATTTGTCAGTAATAATTGAACAAATTATGTGGTTAATCAAATAAAAAAATACAATAAGTATTTTTTATCTATATTTATTTAAAAATTACATACAATACGATAAATCAGTGTCGCAATCACTAGCTACCGGAATAAATTGAAGTGCTATCGTCGCTCGCTAATAGCCACGACACTAATAGTGGGAGAGTACGGGGTTTGGAGCGGCAGTCGGGCACGGGGTACACCCGGCCGCTTCCTCAACCCCAGCTGCAGTAGAGCTTGCGCACAGACTATATACGGACTATTATATATCATATAACGTTCAGAAGTTCAAAGTCACTTTGATTCGTGTATCAAGTAGTATGTGATGCTTGCCGATATAGCAGGTTGGATTTCTAATGCCGGGTTCTTTTTTATTGTGCCTTGTATACTAGCATTATTTGTTTTATACAATTGTAAAGAAAGTTCAATAAGAATATATGACAAAGTTAACACCAGTTTTAATAAAGTATTATAGCTATTCAGCTTACCTTATTTATCTTTAGCAGATGCAGCAGCCTTTACAGGCTGAGGTATAATGGTAATCTCGTCGTTTATTTTCAACGGTTTGAGAAGTGAGTCGTTGGTCTTGGGCGGCACGGCAGCACCCTTGCTCTTGTCCATCACGCGCTTTGCAACCACGCTGTGAGCGGAGTACACGTGACTCTCGAATTGCTTGTACATGCCAAAAGTGGCAGTGCACACTGTACATTTGTATGAGAGATGTGCTGGCTTTAATGTTAAATTGTGGTCACGGGCCACATGATTCAGTAGCCTCCATTGGTACACCTGAAATTGATGATTGGACCATTATGGCTAAATGACGTACGTATGAAGCTCTTTTTTAACTATGGTCATGGGACGACAAGGACGTGAATACACTAAATATTTACGGACAGTTCTGAGATATCTAAATATGACATATCAATATGAACTTTTTGAGGTAAAGTCGCATTTGATTATTATATAAAAAATATTATTTAAATTATTGTTGCAGTTCAAATAAGGATTGTAATGGTTAAGAAAAAATCTTTCTGTTAAACACTTAATATCTAAGTTTTGATTTCCCTATACCGCACTATTAAAAAGCTGACTCGATGGTGTAGTGGTTTCAAGCGGAACTTCTCGATCATGATCTATTAGATTCTGGCGCCAGTATGTTTGAGTAACCTTTGCTTTAGGTGTCATTTGTGTCTGGCAAAAAAACAACGTACAATTTTGCACTTGTTAAAGAAGCCGTTGAGAAGCCTATGATTTTCATTACATTCGTAAAAGTATATCTGGTAATAATAGTAATAACAATTATTGTCTAATATCATTTCAAACATTCTCATGACTCATTTTCGTAATAGAACTGTCTTGAATACACCTTCACTCGTATTAGCATATTACAAGGCTGAGTATAATAAAAACGTATTTGATAAAGACTAACTTCAAACATAACCATTATACTTTATTTTTTAAGGCTAGCAACATGTTTTTATTATAATTAACAAATATATTCTTCTTTGACACACTATTTTATAAATAAAGTCTTTTTGGTTAGTGGAATATGCAGCCAAATTGTCACAATTTTAATTAGGACACTCACCCTGCCGCACACTGGACACCTGCCCGCGTCTTTCAATTTGTTCGCAGCTTCTTGCATAGAACTGGTAACCAAACCATGCGATCCCAGTAAATGTCTTTCAAGTCCTTGGTCAGTGAAAAACCTGAAAGGAACATTTTATCGTCATTAAAACTTGTACTTTTAAAGAAGTTTAAATAAAAAGTAAAAACAATCATTTGAATTCGGTGCCAACCTAAATTGACGTTGACGTATTAAAATGTCAGTACCACCAAGGCACCAACTTAAAAATATTCACTTTCGTTTTTGAATTGGGTTTTTCTTTTGTAACAATCATCTAATTCTTTAAGAATTTTAGCCAACTCTCGAGGTTTATCTTAGCCCTATTTAACTTTATAACCAACTTTTATAATATATGTTTTTTTTGGACATGGGTCTGGGCTAGCCGCGAGTGTGTGGATGTCATTTGGTGTTATATGTCGAAGGACCCTGTCAGCCTGCCTCTGTCCACGGCTGGTGCAATCCACGTCGAAACGCCAGACTTAAATAAGTACATACTTTCAACATATCCATGATCCGGAGCATATTTATATGATATGGTTAGATACAACATAATTATATTTATTATGATACATAAATATATTATGTTGTAACTATTTACATCTAATAAATATTAACACTTATCATACCTGAATTGGCATTTCTGGCAATTGAGCGGAGGCCTGTTGTAGATCATCTTAGGATGTATCTTCACTTTATGAATCCATTGCATGTGGTTCCGTAATTGTTCGAGATCCTTTATGTAACCGTCACATATCTCGCAAATGACAAATTTACTATCGTCATGGGGGACTGAGGGTTGTGGTGGCAGCACTGGCTGAGGCTGTGGTTGCCGAGGCAATGGGGTTATGGAAATCGACGGTTGATGTACTGACTTCTTTGCTGGGTTGTTCTGAAATCAATTAAAAATGTACTTATAAAACTAAGGCCATTCACAAATGCGCACAGTACATGAAGTTTGGGTAGCGTTGTTATTTTCACAATTACAGCGATTAAACGCTAATATCCCATTGTTTTTATATATAGTAAAAGCTGTTGCGAAATAGAAATTCAGGCTGTATATAACGTCTATATAGACAGGCACGAAGTTTTAAAATTCGATAAAATCTATGAAAAATACTTACGGCGGTTATAGGGTAGTTTGAAGGCATGAGCACTGGAGAGTTGTGTCGCAACATGACGCCACTGCGAACGATAGGGACTCCGTGCACGGGCGCACGAGGCATTGACGACATTGGCGCGCGACCCCGCGGGCGGTACACTCCTGCTCCCGGCAGGGCTCCCGCGACGTGGATAGGTCGAGTCATGTTAGTACCCATCGCACTGCGGTTAAACGCGTGTGGATATACACCAGCCATATTATTGCGCGACCTCGCTATCTGTAACCAGAACAGTAAGCATAAACAGGTGCTCCTTTTTCTCAGCGTTATTAAAGAACAGGGTCTGAAAAGTCTAATAAAGATATCACCTAACTGGTCGACCAGTGATTTAGTGAACATGTTTGCAGCACCAACATTATAACCTAAACATTTCAATAATCTTTCAATATAAAAACAGTGCTACGAAGTAAATCTGTTTGATTCAAACAAAACCACCGCCATCCAGAGAAGTGGAAGTTCACTCATAAGAAATAGGGAACGGCACTGTATAACAGTTTAAAAAAAACTTGAACCAAAAGCGCCGTGGTAGGGGAAAGTTCGCGTATATCATCAACGAATCGCGTTGCTTACGCCTGTCTGCTCGTTCTTCCGAACATCTAGCCGCGTTTAAAATAATTTCCAAACAACGCACTTCAGTCGTGCAGCCAATTTTGTTATTAGAGCAACAAACACATTTACAATAAAACAGTCGGATGGCGACCTGCCTTTACCTAACGGCACAATCCAGGGATGCACGAGACGACTGTGTGTAATAGTAGACTGCGAAAGATCAGCGAAAGCTGTAAAGCCCTAAGAATTATAAAGATAATGAGAGTTGACGACACGGTTGGCGCAGTGGTTGAGCGATCGACTGCTGCGCAGCATGTCGCGGGTTCGATCCCCGCACGGAAGAAATATTTGTACGACCTACAAGTATTTGTTCCCGGTCTGGGTGTTTTCTATCTATAATATGTATGTATTATATTTACATTTACAAAAAAAAAAGTATTTAAATAGTTTATCATCCATCTTGTTACCATAACACCAGCATTAAGTTGCTTAGCTTGGGACGAGATGGCGTTGTGTGAAATGTCCAAAGATATTTATTTATTTATTTTATTTAATAAGAGTTAAATTATGGTACAATAACTGACCTTTGGTATTTTAGCTGGTGGTTCCCAACCAACTGGCGGCGCTAAATTCAACTCTGGCTTAAACTTCTTGGCGCAGGGAATGAGATGTCTGGCTAGTTTGTTCTTGCCATTATCTTCAAACGGACAGTTGGCGCACTGGTGGTAAGCTGGGGCCCTTTCCAGCTTCGCCACTTTTTTATGTTCCGCCTCCATGTGATACAATATATCGTGAGGACTCCGTGTTTCGTATGTGCAGAAATTGCACTTATAAACATTGTTTTTCATATGTGGCGTATCCAAATGCTGCGCCATTGCCAGCATTGATTCGGACTTAAAACTACAAAATTCGCATTTTTTCTGTTTAAAGCTATATGGTGCATTATTCTCTTTGCTAAACTCCAAATTCTTCTTGAGTGACGCAATCGAAACTTCGGTAACTCTGGTGTTTTGACCAGTTTTCTTTTCCCTGTTTAATTTCCGAGTCTGCTGTTTTAGCAGATCGGTCTGCACGTATTCCTGTACAAGACTTAAACCGATATTTATGAAGAATTTCCCGAGGGAACAATCAAAATAGTTGTCCGATTTACTAGTGCAGACTTTATCAGCTGTCAAATTACCAACGTCTTTTATCTCTTCGATAGAATCGGCCTTATCTTTAATTATAACTGTTTTGCCTTCTTCGTCACTAAGAACCTCATCATCAGAATCAACTGATGTATCGCCATCCCACGACGCGTCATCGTCGTCGTTAAGTTTTCGTTTTTCTAAAAAAGATGAATCAAATGAAGCTCCATATCTTATATGTCTTTGAAATATCATATCGAATATGTAGTTGGAGGAAGAACAGCAAGGACATAATGTGGGCTGAGAAGTGGTGTGTTTGTTCGCGTTTGATTGTAAATCAGTGTTATACTTTGCATTTAAGTGATTTTATATTACAGACTAGCTAACCACCAAGACTATCGTGTTTGGAGCCTACGCTAAACAAAGCATTCTACCGGTACCCTAATTATTTTTCTATCTAAATGTAACTTATGTTATTCCTTGTAATATTAGCTCCTTGCCAGTGAAATCACATTTGGTTTTTATTTTACCAAAGGACACTTCACAAAATGATTTAAGGGACTAATAAATTATTATTTTTTTCCCTTGCATATGAAGGGGCCTGGAGAGTAACGACACCAACGAAACAAATATTTGTACCATTAAAATAAAATGCAGTGACACAAAGTGCTAAACGGGGCAAATATGAGTTATCGGAACAACTAGTGGCCACAACGCACATAATTGGGCAGGCGAAAAGACTCCGTCGGCTTGGCCACCTTGAAAGAATAGGAGAATATCGGGCGGTTAAAATGGCCTACCTAGGCCAACCGACGGGTTGTCGGCCTGTTAGATGCCCCAGATATCGGTGGAAAAATGTAGTTGATACAATTGGAAGGATACTGCACACAACCGAGGCCAAGTCACACTTTGGATAGTTGAGCAATTGCAGATTGCAGTAAGTTGGTAAACATAACCTTGGAAATTTGCAGAGCAGCACCTCAGGCGCCCGTTAAAAAAAAAAAATATGTACACATGGAAAGCTACCAATGAACCCTAATGATATGATAAAATACAGACACAGAAAATATTATGTTTTTCATATTCACTGGTGCCTGTGAGACGATAGTCTCAACAACATGATTGGGACTAGACCAATCTACATAATCTACATATCATTTTATTTCGTAGTGTGAAATTAAGTAGGTTATCGCGCCAGTCCCGTTGCTTGAGTGATTCGGTATAAATTTCCTAAAGGTAATCTAAACCAATACAAAAGTAAGTTAAACGACTTGTTTTTCGTAAAGTATATTCGATAGGTGAATTTATTGTTTCTAGCTCAGTCTGGCGCGCAGCATAGAGTAAAAAACGCCAGTCGGATGTCGAATGACCGCGCATCACATCATAACATCTGCGTGTTCTCCTGGGCGTTTTGGAGGGCACATGAAATGTAGATTCCATCTGTCATTCTAACATCTTTAGCAGTTGTCACAAGATATTAGTTAAATTGTTCTCAAAAGTACTGTCAAAGCAGAACATCTTTGTAAAATAATGAAGGCTATATTTTACAACTACATGTGCGTAAGTAGAAAGAAGATGCCCCTTATACTATTCGTTCGAAGTTGTGAAATAGACTTATGAACATTTTGGCAATACAAATATCATAACTTATCACTATAGACATCAAGTTTATGTTATCATATTGTAGCCTATCTTTATAGTATATTTTGAGGTATATTTTGTTACACATGAAATATTATATATGTATCACAGATATGAAATATTATATATGGCCCACAGATTTTTAAGAAAATGCACATGCATTTGTATTTGTAATAATATCAAATTCTGGGGGTAAAGGATAATGTATGTATCTGTGTCAGACCTGGTAGCAACCAAATTTGCAACCAACATTTTGTTCTATATTTTTTTAGTATTATGTACCTACTAAGTTATGTTTAGATTCAAAAATGGATTTGATAGCTCTAAAAAGTTATATAATTATTTAAAAGTCAATGTTGATGTTTTGTGGGTACAGCTAGTCAACATGACTAGTCTATTGAAAAGTCCTAGAACAAGATACAGACAGAAACATACTTACAAGCTACTATAATTACCTTTTTTCTTCTTTTTCTTTTCTTCACCATCATCAGCAGCTGTTGGTGTTGAAGGTTTTGGTGTAGGAGTTTCTTCCTCAGAGTCTTCCACTTCTTCACCTCTATCTCTCTTCTCTTGTTTCTCCTTATCATGTAATTCTTTTTCTTTTAATTTTACTTCTAACAATTCCTTCTCCTCTTTGGCTTGCTGTTCTTCTATTTCCTTTCCTAGAGTATCTACAAACTCTCTGAATGGTTTTATAGATGGTTTTTCATATACATAGGGCACAATGAAAGATGGTGCTTCCACGACAAACATATCATCTGTGAGTGATGGCAATATTGGAGGCTGAGCCGGAACAGAATTGTTTGAAATATGAGAATTTTGTGAAGAAGATTTGCTACTCACTGGGGTAACAGTAGTTCCTCGAGCTGCAATAGTTTGATATAATTGTCGAGCAGTTGTTGATGAGGATATTGAATTCTTATTGTGTTGACCTTTTTCAGGTGAATTGGTATCAATAATAACTACCGTTGGTTCTTTTTTGTGCATGTGTTGAGAGGCTTTCATTTGCTTTGCTGCCATCTCCACTAGAGCTTTTGTATCATTAATTACAATTGGTTTAGATTTTCTATTCAGTTGTGTCAGCATAGCCACTTCCTCCAAATCAGAAACATCATCACCATTTATCTCATCAGTGTATCTTTTACGTTTTATGGCTCTACTGCTGCGCCTAAGGCTTACTTTATTTTCCTCAGGCTTTTTATCTTTTTCTATCACAGAGTCTTCATTATCACTAAGAATTTCTTGCACTTCAGACTTGTGAGAGACATTCAAATTTCCGTTTTGACTATGTGTTATCTCATTTTCAGCTCTGATATCATTATTTTTATTTATTTCAGGTATACTGTCAACATCCTCTGGGCCACTATCTGAGTGGATACTGACTGTATCTGCAGCTATTTGCTCAATTTCTGATCCATCATCAGATTGATCAATTTCTGAATCAATCTCATCTTCAGAATTCTAAAATAAAACAAACAAGTTAACATCTTCTTTCATAAAAAAGTGCTTTCAACATACTAAAAATCCACATATTTTGAAATGAAAATTATTTCCATTTTTGGATATATCTAAAATTTATTTTGATGTCCATAATAATTGCTTTGATTACTCAAAAACATAATGAACTAATTTGGTAAATTGAAATGCTTCAACTGACTTGAAAAAGGAGGAGGTGCAATTGGTATTTATATACACAAAATAGTATACAAAAAGTAGACTAGCTCTAATTTCTGTTAAAATGTATAAAATTTAGAACAATACATTACATACAAGGTAAATTTGTTAACATTAATAATAGAGTATTGCTGGATAATACTATCAAACAACCATGTTGTTATTAAAACATTAACTAATTAAAATTCAATTTTAAGTATGTCTAACTGCTTGGCAAAAGCAATAGCTTAGTAACCTAAGCTATATTGAACTGATTGATATTAGTGTTTATTGATATTAGAGTGTATTAGTGATTTTACTAACATTTTCATCTGTCTGTGGTTGAGATATGACATCTGAATTAAGTTCAGAGTTCCTAGTGGGTTCTGAGCATAGCCCATTGGTTTCAACACCATTTTCGGAAACCGTATCATCAATATTTTCAGACACCTTGGTTGAGGTCTCTTCACCAGCCATACTGTCTTTATCTGGGTCCTCGGCATCATTGCTACCCAGGGGGTCCTGGCTATTCTCACTGACTAAATTATCACTATCTTCAGTGTTATTGCTATTTTCACAATGGTCAATGCCATTATCACAGTCTTCTGAAATATCATTTCTTTGCACTTTTGAGATATGCATTTGAGCAGCATCAGTGCCATTTTCTTGCTGCACTGAAACCTTAAGATAGGTGCTTTCTATATCATCTTTCTGTGTTGGACTGGGAACTGATGAATCCATTGGTTCATCCATAATTCTGTTTTCTTCACCATTCATGTTAGTCCCCATCTACATTCCATGTGTGAAGTACCTGTCAAAACAATAACATGTGCTTGTGTTATGATACTATCAACTCATAACAACAAACTGGGAATAGTTCACTACAGCCTGGTATAGGCAGCCCTTAACTATTAGAGAAGATGTAGGTCATATGATTATGAAAATCAGACACCTAGTGCCTGAGCGTCATATTTTTTATAGTGAGCGCCGCCCCGTCCCCCCGCGCCTTACCCCCCCTGGCAAGGCGCTAGCAATCAAAATGGCGGTTCCATGGTATAGGTAGCTGCCTAGAGCTACGTGTACACTATGTACTACGACTTCAAAGGTCATAGGCTCAATTCGTAAAACGAAACGATAGCGACCTAGTACTTTTCATTAGGTTGTTATTATTACGTATACAAACAATTCCACGCTCACACTTATCGGTAAATTTTAACTAGCACAACCATAAAATTATATTGGTAAATGTATTTACTAATATTAGTTGCTTAATATTAGGCTATTTCCAAAATGTAGCACCATTAGCAGTAATTCATTCATCATAGTTATTTTTTCAGCCTTAGTCAATTTGTATTTATCGTAGTAAACAATCCGACACCGGCGTCGCTAATTCTAATAGGAATTACATTTGAATTATCACTGAAAGAGTGATTCCAATGTCGATATTTAAAATAATTTATACACTACCAAATCCAGTACTAGGCTGCGCGGTGCTGACTCTTTCCCGGGACTCGGACACGACTGGTTAGTCCTCAATGGTGGAACCCGACGATTACCTACTTCAATGCGCAAGTTTAATACATTCCGCACTTGTATTCCTCAATTATTAAACAAAACTAGAGCTAAGACTTCAAACTAAATGATGCACTTAAACAAAAAATGTAACTACACATCCAAATAAAACAAATTGTGCGAAAGCAGAATCCCCGCACAACTACTCAAATGCAATATGGCGGACGTAGACGAAACGATCACGTGACCAAATCAGTGCTGCCAGTAACCAGGACTGCAAAATTACTACAGAAAGCTTCTCATAGTGATGTTCCTGTAATTATAATTGTTGTAACTTTGTTAATAAACGTTTTCAATGTATGTATTTGTGATATTCTAATTGAAATTTTCATTTTACGGCCAAAGACCGAGTTATGTACACACACCAAACAACATAAACTTGAAATCAGAATGAGGCCGGGTGCGGTTTAGATTTCGAGAGATATGAGTATGACTAAAATCAATCGTCACTTGATTCCATTATTAAATTAAACAGGAGAAACTATTTTTTTGTTAAATTTATATTTCTATTGTTTGATTTGAAGACCACCTACGAGTTAATTAATAATTGTGTTAAATATTGATGGATTTAGATAGATCACAGAAAACACCAATAGCGTCTTGTGAGTTTTCCCATGCATCTTAAGCATGCTTTAATTAAGAGTACAGCACATGCATCAGCCGTAGAATGACCCCAAATAAACCCACGTGGGTTTCCATTTCTACAAATCTAAATTGATACATAACAACTTAAATTTGTGGAAATGTTGAAGAAACTATTTCAAAATATTTTTCTCAAAAATTTTACTCAACACTGGCAAAATGGAAATAGGTCATAGTTGCCAAGTTCTTTATTGTTGCCAGCTTTGTAGAGTGGGATGATTTTTCCATGTTTCATAAAATTTGGGAATATTCCCACATCTACACACTCGTTAAATATATTAGCAAGCTGCGGAGCTATATCTGAAATAACACCTTTATTCACAAGTCACAACAGTTGCTAAATGCCACAAGTCACCTGTTTTCTTCGAATGAACACATAAAGGCAGTGACTATATCAATAGGGGTCACATACGTGAAACTGAGCAAGCCTGAAATCTCGTTAACATTATCTTTGAGTTTCATTTCAGCATCAAAGACGTGGTGATTTAACTTGGAATACTTTCAAAATATTTATTATTATAGCATTGAGCTAGTCAAAGTTGTTATTTATGTTATGACTTTTGTATGACACTACCGTTAATTTATATTAATCATTTCAAATTAAGTTTCAGGTAACTTTGCTTTGCCTGTTTCGTTGGTGGTTTTTATTTTGTTATTAAATTGTCATATTTTACTTTTATTTGTATTATTAATCAATAACACCTAATCCAGTGGACACCCAATAGTGTTATGCAATTGTTATTAATTGCATAACCAATAATAAGTGACCACTGGTAACTCAAATTGTGCTTCATAAGGTTGAAGACAGAGATCGCGATATCTCTTTTTGTAATTAACCCCCGACGCAAAAAGAGGGGTGTTATAAGTTTCACGTGTCTGTCTGTCTGTGTGTCTGTCTGTCGGTCTGTCTGTCTGTCTGTCTGTCTGTCTGTGGCACCGTAGCTCGCGAACGGATGAAGCGATTTCAATAAAGTTTTTTTGTATGAAAGGTGAGTTACGGGCGAGTGTTCTTAGACATGTTTGATGAAAATCGGGTGAGCCGTTTAAAAGTTATGAGGGGTGAAAGTGGGGAAGAATAACCGAATGTCTGCAAATATAATCGAGTGGGGTCTCAAATGAAAGCGCATCACGTGCAATTTAAAAAAATCTTCATTATAATAAGTATGTACCTATAAAAAGTATAAAATAAAAATTAAATTAAAAATTTAAATAAACCCCCGACACAATAACCTTTAAAAAGTAAAAAATAAAAATAAATACTTCGCGTTGGGGGACCAGGGGTCAGGTAATAAATAAGTGGGAGTGGTCCCCCAACGCGAAGTATTTATTTTTATTTTTTACTTTTTAAAGGTTATTGTGTCGGGGGTTTATTTAAATTATTATTAAATTTTTTATGAAAAAATCTTTTGAGTGCCGACGTCGTTTTCCAAATTCATGGAGGAAAATTAGCCTACTGTACCACTGTCAAGACGGGTTGGCACAAGGTTTATATCAAGTTTTCCTTCTCTTGGGGCTATGTCGTCGCTTACAACGCCCTCAGAATGATATGGGTTGGTATTCCAAATCCGTCACCACATGAAACAGTAGGTACTAAATTGGTACTAACTAAATATGTGTTCGACATTTCACTATGCCCGAAAAATTAAAAGGATCTTCAAGAAAATATGTATTTCTCACCAAGATGACGAACACCGTTTTCACTGTACAAATATTAAATTGTGTATAGGTAGTTTGCTATTAATAAATTATATTAGATCTTGTTGTATTTTCCCTAAAAGTCATTCATTGCCGAACTATACAAGCTAGATTAAATACAGCCAATAACTTTATAAAGCCTTAAAGCCAATACATCTAAATATATTGGATCTTAATCAACGTATATTAAGCACAGTATCGTGGTAGAGAAAAGTTCACGTATGTGTGTCGTGTGTCCTTGCTCCGCCAACCCTAAGCACTGAGACACAAAAATCGATTCTCACGCAGTGTGCTTTGGCCATGTTCAAACATTCTTGATTAAAATATAATTATGATCATGATTGAACTGCCAAAGAGGATATAATGTATCCGATTTTTATAGTTCTGTTGTGCTGTTATCACTATTCACGCCTCGTTTGGTTTCATCATCATCATCATCAGCGCACTCTAGTCCACTGCTGGACATAGGCCTCCCCTAAAGAGCGCCCTAACCCCCTGTCTTCAGCTTGACGCACCTAGCTGCTGATCCTTGCTGCAACCTTTCGCAGATCGTGGTCCATCTAGCAGAGGGCCAAATCTAACGTTTGGTTTAAACAATTAAAATAATCTCTACAGCTTTTCCAAATGTATTGCCTCCGGGAGTCGGCATCAGGCCAAGTATTTCCACGAAGGCCGGTCCTGAGCCGCCCGCATCCATCGGTTTCCGGCGACCTTAGCCAGGTCGTCGGTTCACCGTATGGGAGACCAGCCTTGCGCTTTCGTTTTGTTTTCCTTTGGATTAGTTTAAATACGAATCGTAACATTTTTTTTAACCCCCGACGCAAAAAGAAGGGTGTCATAAGTTTGACGTGTCTGTCTGTCTGTCTGTCTGTCTGTGGCTTCGTAGCTCGCGAACGGATGAAGCGATTTCGATACAGTTTTTTGTATGACAGGTGTGTTACGGGCGAGTGTTCTTACACATGTTTGATGAAAATCGTTTGAGTCGTTTAAAAGTTATGGGGGGAGAACGTTACATCATAATAAGTACCTATAAAAAGCAGAAAATAAAAATTTAATTAAAAATTCAATTAATACCCCGACACAAGAACCTAAGTTCCCTTTAAAAAGTAAAAAATAAAAAAAAATACATTGCGTTGGGGGACCGCTCCTACTTATTTATTACCTGACCCCTGGTCCCGTGATAAGCCTGAATTTTAACAATTTGTAACTCTAACCTATGGAAATAAAATCTAAAATTAAATAAACAATTCTGGAATACGTGGTCTAATCACACCAAAGAATTGCACTCAATGGTGCGTTCCAGAGCAAAAGAGTGTTTATGCTTTAATATTTATTGAACTCACTTCTAGTTAGATAAATATCTATCTGATAGTTGTTAAAATCAAATACAATCATTAATTAAAGGCGTATCTCCTAGTGAAACAATCTAACATTTTGTGCTTCCAGTATTTTAAGTACAGAAAACCGAATACTTGCTAATGCTAGAAACATAGCATTTTACTAGTTCGCATGACTGAAACACGATAACTCAAATTGACATGTCATGTCAAACTGTCATGGTGGTTTGTAATTTGTAGTTGTGTATTATTTTTCTCTTAATTTTATGGCTTAGTTTATCTGTTTCTCCATATTTTCTTTTAAACTGACTCAGAAAAGTAATACACGCTGATTATAATTTACATGATTTCATATTAATTAAAAAACATTGCGATATGGTGTTAATAATGGCTTGTCGAGTTTTATTAGTTTTAATATTAGCTGTAATAGCCGTAAGGACTGAAGAGGATACCAAATTATTACGTATGACGAGAGCAGAACGGTTGAGTTTAAGGTAGGTTTAGAACTAGAGACGCCTATGCATGGATAGTTTATTAACGGAGTACATAATCAACTTTCGATATGTTTATAAACTTTGGTACATATCCTCTCCTTCTCTTGGCTGAAATGACGATGATGACGACGACATGATATCCCCTAAATTAGACCAACATAGATGGTCATTATTTTAGTTTGACTTCTGGCTTGACAACCACTTAAGGCACAAAAGAATATCAGGGATGGTCCATCCAATTGGAAGTTATGAATCACAAATTAATAGCTAAGAGTAGGTTATAATATGATATTTTGTGCCAAATAATAGTTTGTGGGGTCTGTGTAGGACAGAAGCCTGAATTGGCATATGATGCCAGTAGCTAATTTGTTTATAAATACCAATGTCAATGTTAGTAAAATATATAATTTTCATTTGTGGTAATACAATTTCAATTCATATCTATCATATCCTCTAAAGTCTTAACATATATCTGGCCCCAAAAACATTAAGATATAGGGTACATTTATATGTGTACCAATTTTCTGCATTTTTTGTGAAGGTAAATGATCTTGTCTATGTCAGAACAGAGATACAGAGAACAATCACATGATTTTATAGTTGCTTTAGTGATAATTGTTGTTATTATAATGCTTCATTTTGTTACACCATCCACAAAATCACCCTTGCTTGTGCTGCCACCATCCTGTGGTGAGGGGGCTTGTGTGCCTTTAGTATATATTGAGGCCATACCAAGTCTGGATGCCCACTGTGTTGTGGTGGGTTTGGCTTCAAGGACTGCCATCAGTTTTGCCTGGCGTGCCACTCTGTGGCATAGGGGAGCATCCAGAGCCCACAATCAAAGCATGTGACCCAATCAAAAGCCACCCCAAAATTCATGAGGTTCATGCACATGTTCCTCCAGAGATGAGGGTTTCCAACATAAAAGAGAGGCATGAGGTTAAACAGTAGTTTTATTGTGCAGTGCAGGGATATCCTTAACCATAGTTAGCTACCAAACTCTCATGAATGGCCAGGTCGAGGAGAATACTTTGAGCCTAACAATAGCAACCAAACATCTGTCATAACAAATAAACTTTCTGATTATAAGGTAGATAATAGAGTAAACCACAGTGCTACTACTCGTCCCATACATGACCCACTGCTGAGTCGGGCCTCCTCCAGTTACATGGAGGGTAATTACCGCATATCTAGTTTTCCTTCCCTAACAGCTAGCTTACCGGCCTTGTTGGCTCTTATGACACCCACAACATGGAATGGGGTGGTGACACTGTCTTCTAAACACGTCACCACACGGAAGACTGATTACAAAATTTATCATGAACATGAAAACATTGACACCAATATACCACCTCATAATTTTTGTTATTGTAGTATCCAAAGTAGCCTTATGTAAATTCAGAACTGTTTCTGTACCAAATTTCATCAAATTTGGTAAAACATATTAACAGCATTATACTACAGGTTGATTCAGCCTGAAAAGTATGCTTTTCATGAAATAGATGGCCCACTTGCACACAGGCTAGTGCATCATGAAAGTGCCATAGCTTACAACAAATCTCTAGTAGTGTATTTCATAGAATCATTGCCTCGTTGGTCTAGTGGTTAGATGTGCCGCCTTTGGATCAACGGGTCCCGGGTTCGATTCCGGGGTCGGGCAAGTGTCTTTGTCTAAACCAGAGGCACTGGCTCGGAGTCTGGGTGTCATTTCTATCTATAATATGTATGTATTTACAAAAAAAAAAAATATATAAGTAGTTTATCATCCATCTCGTTACCATAACACAAGCATTAAGTTGCTTAGCTTGGGACGAGATGGCGTTCTGTGAAATGTCCAAGGATATTTATTATTATTATTATTGCACACAGGCTAGTGCATCATAAAAAGTGCCATAGTTTACAATAAATTAATTGAATAAATCTCTAGTGTATTTCATAGGATCATTGCTATTTTGAACAGGGAAGAAGCTCGACAGATGTTTTACCATGCATATGATGCTTATATGGACAATGCTTACCCGGCCGACGAGTTGATGCCACTCAGTTGCAAAGGCAGATGGAGAGGAATCACTCCAAGCCGAGGAGACATGGATGATGTCCTTGGCAAGTAAGTGCACATAGATAAAGTGTTGTACAAATTATAAAATAAATAATTATTACTTATATAACTATTTACGTGTGAAGAGAAATTTATTCCACAAATAGATTGGTTTAGTAGACTAATCTTGAGCAAAAACGACCGTGGTGAAAAAAGATCGCGTATATTATAAATAAATCGCATGGGCTTCGCCTCCCCTTTCCGTCAATGAGCCACTAAAAGCAACTGTTGTACAGTCAACTTGACACGGTCAACGGTACTGTTCAAGATGTTTGCCGGCTATTATACACAAGTATAACATCTATGTACCTAATAGTATGTGTGATACCTACCTACAAGTAGTCGTCTCAAATTGTGGAAATAGAAACCCCATTTTTAGTTTTTTTTGGTTGGCCTATATGTCTACCCCCTCGACCGTGCTGCCACCTTGTTGTGGTGAGGGGGCTTGCGTGCCTTTAGGATCCGTTGGGGCCATACTGGCTCAGGGTCACCCATGCCGCCCGCCTGGCACGGGGAGAGGCCAGACGAAGAGCGGCACACGGAGTCGTGGTGGGTTTTGGCTCTGGGGCTTCCTCTGTCCTCAGAGTTTCCCCGGAGGCCTTAACCTGTCGCGACACACTGCGTGTAGCCACGGCTGCCGCCGCAACCGCGTGGTTCGAGTGTCAGTTCATCCGGCACCTGACGGGGGCATTTGCAATCTCCCGCACGTGCATCTCGGTGGGTTGGGGAGCGTCCAGAGCTCCCCATCAAAGTGTGGAGCCCGCTTGTAAAAGCGGGCCAAGGCCCCATCATGACGACTGCCTCGTTGGTCTAGTGGTCAGATGTGCCGCCTTTGGATCAACGGGTCCCGGGTTCGATTCCGGGGTCGGGCCAGTGTTTTTGTCTAAACCAGAGGCACTGACTCGGAGTCTGGGTGTCATTTCTATCTATAATATGTATGTATTTACAAAAAAAAATATATATAAGTAGTTTATCATCCATCTCGATACCATAACACAAGCATTAAGTTGCTTAACTTGGGACGAGATGGCGTTGTGTGAAATGTCCAAGGATATTTATGGTCGCGGCGCATGCTCCCCAATGGGGAGTAAATCCGTGGCCCTGTTTCGGGCATTCGAGGTACACCGTTGGTTTTAGTGGGTAGGTTGAGGCGCAACTACATCTTTCCGCGCCTCGGAGTCCCACGTACACGACTGGCGTATAGAAGTCGGGTTTCCATGAGGATTTCCAACGTAAAAAGAAAATGTCTGTATGGATTGAATAGGTATCAAGCAAGATATTAATATGTGTAAGTAACATTTGTGAATCAGCTATACGAAAGTTTCTGATAACGCAATCAACTCCAAGGTTGAGTACGACTACTTACGATTACGATCATTTTTATTGTCACTAAACATTGTACAATTGACGTCTTAGGTTTTCGATATTATTAAACATAGAAATTAAACATTTTTCAACGAATTTCTTTCGTGTATATTTGGGCGTCTCTCCCGTGACCACGATGGCTGAAAATCAATCGAATGGTCGGGAATTAAATAATGTAAAATAGAACCCTACGCTATCCTGAGGGTGCCGTAAGAGGGGCCTAAATGAACGTAAGAGGCAGATCACCCAGCTGCAAGAGAAAGAAAACTTGATACAAACCTTGCGAATCCGTCTTGGCAGCGTGACTCATTTGACTAATTTCCTTACATTAATTTGGAGGAGGTTGGATTCAGTAGTGGGTGATTTATGGGCTGAAATGATGATGAAGATTATGTCCAAATCCACACCACCAAATATTCATTTGGATTTAAATTTATAAGACAGGGCTGTATTGAGGTATTTTTTGAAAGTACATTTGTTCATCCAACTTTTGGCCACGGTTTGTATCGAATACGTGTGTTAGATTAATTTCATAGCTATACAAAATTAAATGTATTACATAATTTCTTCTACATTTTCAGTTTTTCCCTTACACTGGTGGATAGTTTAGACTCCTTGGCGATCATGGGCGACTTTTCCGAGTTCAGTAACGCCATCAAACTGGTCATCAAAGACGTCACGTTTGATCACGACATAGTTGTGTCTGTCTTCGAAACGAATATAAGAATGCTAGGGTAAGTCCTTACATTACCCAAATTTTATTTCGTCATTGTAAGGTAAAGGTAACGTTCACTGAAATATAAATTATACGTTTTGATTACTATTAGTTTATTTAACATTTTATTTATTTGAACACAATGTAGGTGTATAATATAGGACACAGTATAAACCCAGGAAACCTACAACTACTCAAGGTACCTAGGCTTTGTAAATGACGCTCTAAAAGACATCTTACTCAGCAATTGGTAATTTATGGACCGAGAAATCTTATCTGTGGGGCTTATTTTCTATAGTTTAGCAGTTTTAATGAGTGCTCTATAAGGCATTATAAAATATTTAAAAAAAACTGTTTTATGTTTTAAGTCATAGACTTCAATCATCGTAATTATTATAGAGGCTTACTCTCCGCTCACGTACTCGCAGTCGCTCTGAAGAACGAAGTCCCGGTATTGCAGTGGTACAATGGTGAATTGTTAGTGATGGCAGAGGATTTAGGAAAGAGGCTGCTGCCGGCTTTCAATACTTCCACGGGCATACCTCACGGCAAGGTAACAATTCTTATAAACATATAAACACTAGCTGATCCCTGAACGCGTGGCTATTTTTTCATCAATTTTTTGGTGGAATATCGTAAAATCGGTTCAAAGCTGACCTCAACTCGGTGAGAAAAGAATATTCCTACCAAATTTCAAGTCTCTAGGTCTTATGGGAACCATGAGAGATATCGTGATGAGTGACCGTATACGTGGAAATCTCATGTATATAGATAGATAGATCTTTATCTTTACATAGTATAAAACAAAGTCGCTGTCGTCTGTCCGTCCCTATGTATGCTTACATCTTTAAAACTACGCAACGGATTTTGATACGTTTTTTTTTAAAAGATAGAGTGATTTAAGGGGAAGGTTTATATGTATAACCCACCCCCGCTTTGCACGGGCGAAGCCGGGGCGGGCCACTAGTTAAACATATTTAATAGGTCGGCAAGAAATCATTACATTTAATATGCTCATAAAAGGGCAATTTTGGTCCTGACTGTACCACTTGCTGATACACCTAATGAATGACAAATGTAATGATCCCAATCAATTCAATCATTGATCTAGGTAAATCTTCGGCACGGCATTCGTGGGATGTCCGACTCCCGAGAGACCTGTACAGCATGTGCAGGGACCATGATCTTGGAGATGGCCGCATTAGCACGGCTCACAGGCAAACCTGTGTTTGAACAGAAAGCTCACAAAGCCATGGACAGGCTCTGGAAGATAAGGCATAGGTAAGTGATTTTTCGTCACCATTATGGCCGTGGCCCAGTAGGCTTATTACCCTCCATGTAATGGCGTTGGTCTCGGAATTAGATGTGCCGCCTTTGGATCAACGGATCCCGGGTTCGATTCCGGGGTCGAGCAAGTGTCGTTGGCTAAACCAGAGTCACTTGCTCGAAGTCTGGGTGTCATTTGTAGTCGTGAGTTACATGATTGTAAACTGCCCTGCAATACAGGTTATACCTAGTGCAGGGATTTAGTTTTTCTTAAAAAAGAGTAAAAATAAAAATTGGTGTAGGCTCAACTCAGCAGTAGGTCATCTATGGGCTTAGTAGAGAAAGTTATTAACATTTTGACCTTGATGTTGCGCGTATTAGTCGTATTTGACGTGAATGTCTTATGAAATGTGTAGGTATTATTTTTTACTAGATGGGTCTCGTGTTCTGGCAGTTAGCCAAATCATGTTAGACTGTAGCCAACCACAGTGTATTATGAAAAAGGTGAGGAAGGAGGTTTTATGTTGCTATTATTAATGGTTGTGAATACTTCGTCAATCTATGCTAAGTTTGAAGGAAACACTTTCGTTTTTGTACTTTTTTAACTATACTTCTACCACTACTCAACCCATAAGTGATCCATTGTTGAGTCGGGCCACCTCCAGTTACATGGAGGGTCATCAGGATACTGTGCCACGCTAGCCGCACGGGTTGGCAAAGGGTTTCGTATCAAGTGTTCCTTCTCTTGCGGCTAGGTTATCGGCCTTGTCATTTACTTTTGTCAGCTCATACGGCACCCTATTGTAAATCCGTGACCAAACGCATTTTAACTATGGTGGTTCAATAATATAATCGGCTTATCGTAAGTAGATATTTAAAATATATAATATGTTTCTTATTTGCTCAATATACGATAATACTGTCTGTATCGAACGTTAACTATTTATTTACAAACAATTATAATAGGCGCGCGAGTTCATGTCCATCCTGAGGAATGCTGTATTGCTGTTACCTAATTAGTTAGGGTAATGTCGTTAATAACTACCGATGTAGTCAACAGCTGTCAATTTGGTTTATTGTAACCTAAGGTAATTTTGCAAATTATGAAATAAATAAATGTGATATGTCATTATTTATTCAGGCCCCGATGGATATGAACTCGCGCGCCTATAATACCTATATGTGAGCTGAGAGCAAAGTCAATTTGAAATACAGAATTGCTTGAAGAGAGTAGTTTCCTTTGACTTGCGTAACTACTAAATAATCGGTGTTTCGTAATATTCAATTTAGATATTGAACACTGTGTTTATACATAAAATAATTGGCACTGTGTTGACGAATGTACAATACCACATGTACATACGAGTATGTTTACCGTACGAGTCAGGATGCTTCAGTTGGCAAGAGCCTGCGAACAAAAAACAATTTTATGACTTGTCCGCTTAGTCTTGAACTCTCCGGTCAAAAAACATGAATTTGATCAACTTATATTCAGTAGTCTTCGAAAACATCTTGCATTTGAATGCAATTAGTAGTATTAATCTGCCAAATTCATAAAAGCATGGCATACGTCCTGAACTGATGCTATAGTATTAGTCATCATCATTTCAGCCCATAAATGACCCACTAGAGAGTCAAGCCTCCTCCAAAGTAGAGGGAAATTGGAATACAAAATGGAGGCTGTGCCAGGCTGGCCAGACGGGTTGGCACAGGGTTTCGTTTCAAGTGTTCCCTCTCTTGCGGCTAGGTTATCGGCCTTGTCATTTCCCTTTATCGGGTCTTACGCCCAATTTCAAAAATTAAATTAAAAATTTAAATAAACCCCCAAAACAATAACCTTTAAAAAGTAAAAAATAAATACTTCGCGTTGGGGGACTACTCCCACTTATTTATTACCTGACCCCTGGTCCCCCAACGCGAAGTATTTATTTTTTACTTTTTAAAGGTTATTGTGTCGGGGGTTTATTTAAATTTTTAATTTAATTTTTATTTTATACTTTTTATAGGTACATACTTATTATAATGTAGATTTTGTTATATTGCACGTGATTCATTTCATTTGAGACCCCACTCGATTATATTTACAGACATTCGGTTATTCTTCCCCACTTTCACCCCTCATAACTTTTAAACGGCTCACCCGATTTTCATCAAACATGTCTAAGAACAATCGCCCGTAACTCACCTTTCATACAAAAAAAACTTTACTGAAATCGCTTCATCCGTTCGCGAGCTACGGTGCCACAGACAGACAGACAGACAGACAGACAGACAGACAGACCGACAGACAGACACTCAGACAGACAGACACGTGAAATTTATAACACCCCTCTTTTTGCGTCGGGGGTTAAAAAGAAAATTACATGGCCCAAAACGAAGCTGCAAGAGAAGGAAACCTTGATACGAAACCCGTCTGGCCAGCGTAGCACAGTAGGCTAATTAATCTTCCACTGGAGTAATAGTAGTCGTTTTCAGTTACAAAACTGTCCCTAGATGTAATATAACTCATCAAGCCTATATTCGAAGGCATTGTTAGGGATTGTTTAAGTGCTTAAACTTGGTGCTCTCTCTTCAACAGGACGTCAGACTTAATGGGAACGGTGATTAATATACACTCGGGTGACTGGGTACGGAAGGACTCTGGCGTGGGCGCCGGCATCGACTCCTACTACGAGTACTGCCTGAAGGCGTACATTCTCCTTGGAGACGAGAAGTACCTCGCGCGGTTCAACAGACATTACAACGCGGTCATGAAGTACATTAGCCGGGGACCCGTTATGCTCGCCGTGCACATGCATAGGTAAATTATATAAAAGTACATTTTTAGCAGCTTACTTAACTCCTACTTCTTTCTTTCTTTCTTCTTATTTTATTTTCTACTTCTTTAGGCTTTGTAGTAATTCTAAGGAGAGGTTTATTCCTGTAGAGTTCTTTTGGCGGAAATGATGATGAGTCATTATGCATCTACCAACTTACCAATCATCTTTAAATTTATTTACTCTTTTAACAAAAATTGTGCGGTGGATGAGTATGAAATTTCCCACACTTGTGCTGCCTGTCCGCCGGCGCG
This sequence comes from Clostera curtula, assembly GCA_905475355.2. Classification (NCBI taxonomy): domain Eukaryota; kingdom Metazoa; phylum Arthropoda; class Insecta; order Lepidoptera; family Notodontidae; genus Clostera; species Clostera curtula. The sequence continues at coordinate 9,755,025 of FR997794.1, read as the reverse complement.
GAGCGTGGCAGCAGAGCGGAGAAACAAATATTAACCAATAAGATGGCGAGAAGAACTAAAGTGGCGTGGAGATGTTGTGCATTCTTATTGGTTAATATTTCTCCGTTACTCCGCTCCGCCCCGGTGGACAGGCAGCCTTTTAGTTTATTTTTAGAAGAAGTGCATAAATAATAATTATGCATAGCATAAATTACATTAAATTAATAACTAAAAATATTTTACACACTGCCAGGTATTTGACACACACACACTCATAATAAATTTTAAGTGTATACCATTATAGTATAGTATAGAAATAAAATTTCCAAAGGAAGTAAATTAGTAACTAAAATAACCGCGCCGTGCTAATGTCACTTAGTTGTCATGGAATAGAATAGAAAAACGCTCTAATGTTTTAACCAATTCCGGCATTCAGAATCGTCAACGGATACATGTTTGCTTTTAAACTACTATCAGGTCGAAACGCGGCACCACCTGAAGAGACCTGGTGGACGAAACCCTGTGGGCAATGCCATCCATTACACTATAGCGTTGCGGATACCGTTAGCGATGTTTTTGCATTTGTTTCATATGATTACCTATATTTTCATTTCTGATGGGTAAAGGGCTTTCTTTACAACCTGTATACTACTCCGCCCATAGGTGACCCACTGTTGAGTCGGGCCTCCTCCAGTGACGTGGACGGGAATTAGCCTACTGTGTCACGCTAGCCAGATGGGTAGCCACAGGGATTCGTATCAAGTTTTCCTTCTCTTGCGGCTAGGCTATCGGCCTTAAAACAGGCCCCGGTAGGACAGCGCGCCGCGATTCGCGTGCGCCCCCAGCGGTGGAATGGGGGAGGGCAATACAGAGCCCCCCTCATAATCGGAGGGGCCCGCCTTGGAGCATGGGGCTCCACTAGCTTTATAAGAGGCGGGCCAAGGCCCCCAGGGCCACGGAGCATGCTCCCGTAATGGGAGTGAATCCCGTGGCCCTGGTTTGGGCAGACGAGGATCGCCGTCGGTTTTAGTGGGTAGGTCGGGGCGCAATTCACCATCTCTACGCGCCCCGGAGTCCCACATACCCCGGCCAGTTCCTAACGGCCGGGAATCCATGAGGATCTCAGACGTAAAAAAAAAAAAAAAAAAAGTCTATCGGCCTTGTCATTTCCTTTTGTCAGCCCTTACGACACCCTCAGGCTGGAATAGGGTGGTGACACTCTGTATTCTAAATCCGTCACCACTCATATCCCTGTATAGGCATGAATAAAGTGACACGAAATTTGCGGTGAAGGTACGACGGTGAAAATTGTGTTTTTTTTGCAACAGGCCTCATCTCCAGTCTCGCAACTTCATGGACGCCCTGCTCGCTTTCTGGCCCGGTCTTCAGGTCTTACTAGGCGATGTGCGGCCCGCTGTCGAAACCCACGAGATGCTTTATCAGGTCATGCAGAGACACACCTTTATTCCTGAAGCCTTCACCTCAGACTTCCAGGTTAGTGCTGCCGTGATTCGCCTCAACATGGTTTTCAATAAACGGCTGTTTTGTTAATACAATAGAGCTGTTTTTCTTGATAATGAAACTGAGTTATGGCCTTTATTTATATCACGGTAGAGAGGTTCACACGTGAAAGAGATTTTTTTTAAGGTCCAATAAATTGCGACAAAAAGGATTTTGTGAAAACTCTGTATACGTATTTATCTCATACGTTTTGACTAGCAATGTACTACTATCTTTCATCTTTTGTAAAAATACTACATGCTATCTTTCAAAAGGTTACACTTAGCAGTATACTTTTACTTTTAAGCAGTTTGGCAGAAGGATGCATTGTGGTACATATGTAAAATTTATTGAATAAATCATTTAAAAAAAAAACTTTAATTGTTTGACTTGTCAAAAGAGCTCTCGAGAATTTCAAAACTCATTTATTCAAGTTGGCTCATTGCCAACTTGAATAAATGAGTTTTGAAATTGTTTATATTTCGACCATAGACCATAGATAGGTCTCCCCTAAATGTTTTTTTATCAATAGTTTGATTACAACTGATTTTTATTGCTTGAGCTAGATAAATAAATAACCATTCGAACATATTCAAGCCACGATTAGTCAAAAGATTTATTTCAGCATTAGTCGGCAGTAGTAATGGGGTTTTACATTTTTCTGCCAGGTGCATTGGGGCCAACACCCTTTGAGGCCGGAGTTCCTAGAATCCACGTACTTCCTCCATCGCGCCACCGAAGACGATCACTACTTGCACGTGGGTAAAACTGTGCTCAAAGCACTCCAACAGTACACCAAAGTGCCCTGTGGGTATGCCGCAGTTAACGATGTAAGGACACGAATACACGAGGACAGAATGGACTCATTCGTTCTTGCAGAGACGTTCAAGTATCTCTACATGCTGTTTGGGGAAGACAAAGACCTTCCCGTGAACCTAGAAGATTACGTTTTGACCACCGAAGCCCATTTCTTGCCTCTGTCGCTAGCGACCGACGGACTAAACGCAACTTATTTATCACTAAAAATCGACGATGAGGACGATAAGTACAGAAAGTGAGTATTTTATGTTGCCACTGTTATTGGTGTCCGTGTGGGGACGGACTTAGAGTACGCAATGTCACCAACTCACACCATATAATAAATAAATATCCTTGGACATTTCACACAACGCCATCTCGTCCCAAGCTAAGCAACTTAATGCTTGTGTTATGGTAACGAGATGGATGATAAACTACTTATATATATACTTATATATGACTGCCTCGTTGGTCTAGTGGTTAGATGTGCCGCCTTTGGGTCAACGGGTCCCGGGTTCGATTCCGGGGTCGGGCAAGTGTCTTTGTCTAAACCAGAGGCACTGGCTCGGAGTCTGGGTGTCATTTCTATCTATAATATGTATGTATTTCAAAAAAAAAAATGTATATAAGTAGTTTATCATCCATCTCGTTACCATAACACAAGCATTAAGTTGCTTAGCTTGGGGCGAGATGGCGTTGTGTGAAATGTCCAAGGATATTTATTTATTTATTTTATACATTTTTTTTTGTAAATACATACATATTATTGATAGTAAACACCCAGACCCGGAACAAATACTTGTAGGTCGTACAAATCTTTCTTCCGTGCGGGGATCGAACCCGCGACATGCTGAGCAGCAGTCGATCGCTCAACCACTGCGCCAACTGAGGGTGTCGTAAGAGGCGACTAAAGGAACGCATGAGGCACCTAGCCGCAATAGAAGGAAAACTTAATACGAACCTTAATAATTTCCCTTCACGAATTTGGAGGAGGCCCGACTGGTTAGTAGGTCATTTATTGGCTGAAATGATGACCGTTTGTGGTTATATTTAGCTAATTGTAGATTAAATAGAATAAATAGTGTCACCACCCCATTCCATCCTGATGGAGTCTTAAGAGCCGACAAGGCCGAAAACCTGGCCTCAACAGAAGGAAAAATTGAAACGAAACCATGTGCTAACCAACAAAAGGTTTTGCCAGTGTGGCAGAGTAGGCTAATTACCCCCCATATAATTGGTGTTATTCTCATGTATAAGCTATATTATTGTAAAGTTTCATTAAAATCCATTCAGTAGTTTTTACGTGAAAAAGTAACAAACATCCATCCATCCATCCTTACTTATACACTTTCGCGTTTATAATATTAGTAGGATGAGGAGGCCCTTCTCAGTAGTCGGTCATTTATCGGCTGTGGAGTTGATTGTACCTCAAGCAGGCAAAGTTATATTTTTAAAGCTATAGTAGAACCGGCCACCCCTAGTGGAACAGACCTTGTTTTTAAATGTTTATTCTGTATTCAGGACTTGCCCCAACACGGCGTCGCTGGTGGCAGAGCGCGTTCGGCGTCCAATGCGGCAACTACTAGGGACAAGTGCGGCTAGACCTGCAGCAAGACTGCGACCGCTCACAGACCCACGGCAGTTGCTCGCGCTTTCTGATATGGGCATATCCGTACTCACACTACCAGACGGCCGAGTGCAACTGCTCTATACTACAGCCACGGTGAGTTCACAAATCACCTAGGAGATATAGTAATCCTGGTGTACCTGAACCTGCATAATTTTGCCTGTGTTTTATTTGTAAAGTTGTGTCTAATTAATTATCTTATTTTTTTAAACGGAACCCACGCGAGGGCACTTTACAAACATGTAATTCACGAACGCAAATGACACCCAGACTCGGAGCAAGTGCCTCTGGTTTACACAAAGACACTTGCCCCACCCCGGAATCGAACCCGGGATCCGTTGATCCAAAGGCGGCACATCTAAACAATTTCATTGCAGATGTCGATTCTATTGGACAAAGATATATTGATATCAGTGACTTTTAAGCTTTTTATTGTTTTTGGACAAAATATGATAAATTTGTGCAATTGGTTAATTTTGTCTAGGTTTCATTATTTTATTAATCAAGTTACCTAGGTTGACTGTACTCGCTACAGTGCAACCTTAATATAACGTACCTCAATATAACGACTTCCTCGATTTAACAAATTATTCGTAATTTCCTAGAATTTTCCATATGAGTCGGTGTGAAGGTATACCCTTTACATTGCGAAGATTTCACCCCTCTTTCTAACAAACAAAGGCTGGTCCTGGGCCGCCCGCATCCACTGCTTTCCGGCGACCAGGTCGGTCCACCGTGTGGGAGGCCTATCAGCACTGCGCTTTCCGGAACGCGGTCGCCACTCGAGGACTTTTCTGCCCCATCGGGCGTCGGTCGTGCGAGCCATGTGCCCTGACTGGAGATCCTTGGGAGGCCTATGTCCAGCAGTGGACGTCTTTTGGCTGAAATGATGATGATGATGATGATATAACAACCAACAACCTCTTTATAACGATTTTTCAACTATCAAAAAAGTGTAAATACCCCTAATTAACGTATCTTATCAATACAAACCCTTTATATAACGTTGATGAACGATGAGTATGTAATGATGAGGTAAAAATTTTTTTTACCTCTTTATAAATTGTAGACCAATCTAACCTTAATGTAATAAACTTCAGTTCAAAGAATTACTTGATATAACCAATATTTACTTACCCCCTACCGATTGGTTATATCAAGGTTGTACTGTATATTTTATTGAATTTATTTAAAATTCAAATCTGACAACCTACATTCTCCTACGCCATCTTTCACAGGCAAAATCAGCAAAAGACGCGGCGGAAGGCTTGACGTTTATGCGTGAAATGTCCAAGTGGAACTCCATGAGTGATATCGAGAACGGTGTTGTGCCGGTTGGCGTCAAGATCCACGACAATGTGTTCCCCGCCGGACCAGGACACTTTGGCAAAGAAATCACCCCTTCTGACCTCTACGTTAACAGCGCGGCGTTTGTCGTCCCTCTCGACGCCTGCTCCGCCATCCAGAATAAGGAAAAAGTCGAGGGCAAATTCGCCATCGCCAAACGAGGTCAGTGCACATTCGCGCAAAAGGTACGCAACATACAGAAGGCGGGCGCCGAACTGGCGATAATTATCGACAACGTGGTCGACTCCAATCACGAAGGTACCGCCCTTTTTGCTATGTCAGGCGACGGAACTGACGACATTGTCATACCGGCGGCATTCCTGTTTTCAAAAGAAGGTCGTTATCTTACTGAGGCGTTGGAGGCTGCTCCAGAATTGCTGGTGACGGTTGGCGAACTTAGAGCTCTTAAGAGACAGTACGATAATACCTGCGATGGGGATAATTGTGAAGCCGTCTTGGAAGCGCCAGGAGTTTCCTCCGACAAAGAATCTTTCGAGCATCTGAAGAAAGTACTGAGTCAGTTGGTATCGCAGTTCGAACTATCCCTTTCCAATGAGGAGCCCAGAAAGTCGTGTAACACTGAATCGGAGAATATAGTATTTGTTAACGAAAAACTTATCGACGCAAATTCTGAAGCGCAGTCGAATATGTGTGTGCCGACGGATGCGAATACTCCTGGATTGAGGCCGATGCCCGAATTTAGTCTGAAGGAGGATTCCGTAACTCCTTTAACATCCATGGGAAGTTCTAGCGAGAATAAACTCAGTCTTTCTAAAGACCCATTGATTTCCTCACAAGACACAATAGTCTCTATGGAAACTGACACTGTGACGACGAAAGCGAAAATGGAGAAAGGAGATGATTTGTGACCGTTCCGAATAGAGGTAAGACTGTGAATGTACTGTGGACTGTCTGTAATATGTAACTCAAGGAAACATCTGCAATGAATGAATGAATGGCATGAACAATATTTGTGATTTACTCTGTGTTACCTACATGTTCACATTTGTGAGCGTCACTTCCAAGAATTCTGTATAATTATTAGTCTTGATTCCATCGAAATTATTAGTTTGACTAAGTCAAATAATCAACGACTGCAATTAAGTTTTACATAACTTTATCATAGAATTAAGTAACATAATAGTAAAGGATTGTGTTCAATTGACTGTAACTTACTTGCAATTGAGGACTATTAAGAAGATCAAGAACTCGTTATTATTTCTGATTTCCGTAAAATTGGAAATGAAACCTTTTGCTACAATTATTTTTATGGTCGCAATCGAAAAAGCAAGTTGGTTTTAAGGATGGTATAAGTTACGTTGTTACATACAATTGCGTTACCATTTTGTATATATATTTAATGTGTCTGGAACATTATCGTGTTAAAATATTGAAGTGTTTCCAAATCTGTGCAGAAAGACTGCCTGTAAAAATTAGAGAGAGTAATTGTAAGTTGAACTTAAATACATTTATTCTTGTACAGGGTGTAAGAAAAAGGGCGTATTTGCCGCATAGAGCTATGTTATTAAAATAATACGAGTCACGTTTGTAGATATAGTTTTAAAGTAAAGCCATATCACAATAACACTAAGACTCATTTTCTTGTGATTACAATAGTGACCTCTGTAGCGGAAGAATGGCCTAAAATGCACTTATTTTTTAATATTAGTTTTCTGTCTCCGGACTAGATATAACGATTTCCATAGGACTTGGGCACAAAGTCCCGTGGTGGAGGTTCGCGCAAGGCATCGACCAATTGCGTCGGTTACGGTTCCCTACTCCGCCAATCACCGCCACTGAAAAGCTCTCAACAATCAACTATTCGGCTATGCTCTTGTACTTTGACAAACATTGTGCAAAAATAGCATCGACCAGAGACAGAAAATAACTAAAGTATTTTGTGCAGGCTTTCATTACGCCCTGTAATGTGCATGTACATATTGATGTACATAAGCTTCAAGAAAGACGGGATTTGTGACTGCCTATTCATTACGAAAACTACTGTTCGGTGTGTCATAGTTATTGATGACAATAATTACGTAAATACTATAATATGTAAACCTTCATAGAAACAGTCGATCAAACCGATTTCTTTTGGTTATTTATTTATATGCATGTAAAAATACTTTTTAATACAGTTGCTCAAAAAGTGACATATTGCAGGGACGTATAGCGTTCGGGAAGTGGGCTATTACACACGCGTGCTTTTTTCTTACCATTCCCGCACTAGTGCGTTTTCTTTCCCAACTGTCAAAATAATGTCTATTATAAGGAAAAACCAACCATGAAGTTTTTACTAAAAAAAATCATAGAAGTTTTTATGATTCATGCAAATACGTATATTTATAAAAAGAAACTACGTACTAATTTGTTTCAATATCAGATTTAATGATTTGATTGAATGAGTTTCATTTCATCTAATTAAATTTCATTTCATATCAATAAAAAAATTCTACAGAAGACTTGGCTGTATGGGCATTGTTCCTTTTGCCTACCAGAATGGGTGAAGAAAAAAAAAATCTCTGCTTATATTCTACGGTCGGCGCCATTTTTCAGAAATGATTAGTTAGTTGAGTTTATTGTGTTTTTATTATTTTATTAAATTGCTTCATTTTTTCGCAACTGTATTAAAAATAGTCGTTCAGTACACGTGCGGAACCGTCATTGCAACATAGACATTTGTCGGAACTCGTTGTAATGACAGCCTTTCCGCACTTGTAATGAAATATACTATTTTGTATTCACTTTAGTCTAATTAAACGCGTTAAAAAAAGCACCTTAATGGAGTGGCAATTTTTTTGGAATTCTGTACTGTACATACGCGTTATTACTTAATGTATAACGTTAGTCAGAGTATCAGATCCTAATATTGGCACTAAATCCACATTGTCCCATTGTCCACATCTTTGCAATGCTCTACGCGATTGAGTCTATATAGGGCCTTGACGCATAGGCTTGTGTAGATCATCAAAGAGGGTATTACTAAAAAGTATATACTTTGTCCAATATATTGGGTTCTAACATATTAGATAACAATATTTGATGAAAACAATTAACGTAGAAAATAGGTCTTCGCTTTCATTTATGGAATTAATAATAATCCAAAAACCATCACCTGAATTCATTTGACAAGTAGACATGTTTATAATTTTGTGTGAGGTGAATTTTGTTATAACCACAGTCTTCAGATGTCGATGGGGAAATTGTTCGAAGTGCCCACTTAAGTTTCCACCAAAGAAATCATAATGACCTGTCATAAATGTTCTCCAAAATCTTTAATTAAATTTTTTAATATTCTATGCTGAAATGTACCCTGAGAGCCGAGTACAATATTACAAATATTGGTACACAGCAGCAACCAGCACTGCTGATTGACGTCCGATAATGGTGAGGCTCCCATCGGTGCATTCAGGTATAGGTATACCATATAGGTATAGCAGTGCTGTAAGCTGCTGTGTTTTGTTTAGAAGATTATCTGCTCTACCAATCTAAGATAAACAAAAGCTCCAATGTTTATTGATTAAGTAAATGCGTAATGGTATTTACTTAACCACATCACCAATTTGACTTGGATGGACTGATATTCATTTAAAACCGTTTCACTAGTTCCACTTGTTTATCGTAACATTTTTACTGCGGTTGCCAATTCTTAATTTATAAGAGTAATGTTTTCTTCGGATTATAGTGTAACGATTCATGTAGAAGTTGTTTGTTTATACGACATTGTTAAATCACATTTGTTTTTCTGAAATATCGATTTTTTAAGAAGTCGAGTCATAGAGTGTAAATAAAATATGTTACGGATTAAGTAGTTTTATTGGATGAAGATGGTGACGCTTACGGATATAATGGTTCGGGAGACGAGACCAGTTATTTTGGATTTTTTTATATGGTTGTGTTTAAAACATAAATCAAATTTTCCGACGGAATATTTGCTGACTATAAGAGGAATATCCAATAAATAAGTTTATAATAATAATATTTATAATGCTGCATATAATCATATCTTTAACCTATAATAGACTAAATTGGATATTATCCATGTAAAATGTGTAAAAAAAATGGCAGAAGCTTGAGTTTCATTGACAAAAAAGCCCTGATTTGAAATGGATTGAATGAATTGTTTTTTCAACGGCATTAGCATTTAACATGCTCAAAACAGAATTAGTGTAATCAAAAATTTTGTCTGAGGTTGATGGAACTCACAGTTTGTAATCAACCCTTGTTTCAGAAAAATGTCGAGACTGCCCTCATATTTCAACATAAAATAAAACAGTTTACACACATAACGGCTCCTTTGGTTTCGTCTATGTCCTCAGTTTGGATATATGAATACTTTTTATTACCCCTCTATACGGCCAATATGTACTTATGGTTGAAGAAAGGACAAAAATATTGTCTATAACCATAAATAAAGGTATGTCTACATGTAGGCAGGTTTCAGAGCTGATTTGAGCCTGCGACCCGCTTGAGGACTGTAGTCAGGCGCGGGTACTGGAACAGGGGGTGTTGGGGGCCAAGGATCGCGGTTCCATGAGGATCCCCCTGCAGCCGGCGATGACGGGGGCCGCGTTGGTGCCGGCCGTTTGATGTCTTCTAGGTAGGAGAATGGCCTACCATTGTTACCAGGTATCGGTTGTGAGTGGTGCCACGAGTCTGAACGGTCGAAAGAACTGCAAATGAAATAGTATGAAACTAATTACCAACTGACGAATTTTCATTGCTTGAGAAATATGCACAGAGAACCGAAGATACATAATGGGCCTCAAATTACTAAGCTTGTAGGATAATGTTTTCCCTGAAACCTAATTTTTCTAATAAAATATCTTCTTTACATACACGTCTATGGATAGAAAACTATTTTTAACACAGAACTGTTTCTATTGCCTGCATTCAAATTCAAAACTCATTTAATCAGTTGGCTTATTAGAGCCCTTTTGACAAGTCAAACAATAAAATAAAATTTACCACCGGTTCGGAATGCACCTGTACATAAAAGAGCCGACAAGAAACTCTGTAGTTGCTCTTTTTAGATTTCTCATTATCACTATGCGTGCATTTTACACCCTTTTTATGTAGTCGTAGATCTTGTTACAGAGTCATAAAAATACACACTTCTCATCAGAAAAATCGAAACACCTGTCAAGTGTGTCTATAGGAATATAATATATCAAATGTCGTTTAGTCCAGGGTGGCGCAATAGAACGTGCATTTATTAAGTATAGTATAGTTAAATTAAAATATAGTTAATAAATATGATTAGGTAAATAAAAGTAGTTTATTAAAAAAAAAAATCGTCTAAATTACGGCCTTCTCGAAGACGGCACTCCTCTAAACGCGAACACAGATTTGTGAAAACTCTTGTCAATTAATGTGGGGTGATAGCTGCCATTTCTCCACGGATATTTTCCTTTAGCTGACTGATGTTCCTCGGATTGTTCATGTAGACTTTATGTTTGAGGTATCCCCACAAAAAAAAGTCAGGAGGCAGGGCCGGATTTAGGGGTCCAGAGGCCTCGGGGCAACAAAGGAGTGGAGACCCCTTGCCCCAAATTGTTTTACAAATAAAATGAACAACTTTTTTCAGTCGAGTTTTTCAATAAATAATTTATTGTGAAACCATGTAGATTCTCTTAGTATTTAACAAACACATATGAATATAATCGGAAACAAGAATTATTTTAAATTAAATTTTAGTGTTAACGAACGGAACCTTTCGAGCTTTTTTTGCCGAAAAATCGTTGATGATTTCACTGAAATCCAGTTCTCGGAGTAAATCGCTTTCAATGCTCAGAAGAGAAAGCTTTGATAGACGGGTTTGTCCCATCGTGGTTCGAAGCCTATTTTTTATAATTTTCATTTTTGAAAATGAGCGCTCGAGGATAATTAAGATTAATATAATCAAATAATCATGTATGTATAAAGTACTTTAGGCTGTAGGTAAAGGTAAAAGCGAAAAAAAAATATCAAAAGAAAAGATTTTTACTAGGTTTACTAGTTGAAATTTGAAAGATTTTTTTTTCCGAAGTCTCTATTGTGGACGCCCCGGGGCTTTCGCCCCGGTTGCCCCCCCCCTAAATCCGGCCCTGTCAGGAGGCGTCAAGTCAGGGCTACGTGGGGGCAAGGGATATCACCTCTTTTGGAAATTAGTCTTGCAGGAAACATCTGTCTCACAACCGCCATAGAGTCATTTGATGTGTGACAGGTCGCTCCGTCTTATTGGGGCCAAGTCCCCGTATTCGCTATTCTCGATCTCGCAAGTTCTGGAGTCAAATATCCCTCTAACATCACAACATAGCGGTCGGTGTTAACGGTGATGTTTCGTCCTCGTGAATCTTCAAAGAAGAAAGGGCCAATAATTCCTGTGCTTGCGATTACTGAAGATTTTTGAGGTTTCATTTTTTTGGAAAAAACTTCATTTTTTGAGCAAAACGTGCAATTTTTTTTTGTTTTCAATGGTGAAATGTACTCCAACTCTAAACACACATTCGAATTTTCGCTTATAACTGTAATGGCTAAACTGCCAGCTACAATCATGTCATTTTTTTCATGGAATGAAAGCTCTGTTAGGTTATTACAGAAACTATAAAACGGGATGAGATTCCTTTTTTCTGATGAGAAGTGAATATCCGAAGTCACGAGAGTGTATATGTAGTTCCGCGAATGAGTTACCTTTCTGTGTAGACGTTAGTACCGACTGTTTTCTGAAGCAATTTTTAATTACTGCTCGCAGAGGACTGTTCTCGACCTCAGTCTCTAATTTCATGAAGGTAAATTAGCCTACTTCAATGCATTAATGCAATGCTCTTCGCATTTTACGACGTCCCTACAATGGGATGGGTTGGAGACATTCTTAGTCAGCCACCAAAACAGACATTTAAAGTAACATGATGATAATAATCCTTAACCACACTCACTTGGAATTGTAGTCTGACCGTTCTCGCGTGTCACGAGCACTATTTCGAGGAATTTGCTCATCATCGTTGCGAAATCCGTTGTTGACTTGCGATCTGAAACAAAATATTTTTTGGCATTCCCATGCATCCGAATGAACGTTGCCGCTGTCTATAAATAAAAAAAGAAAGCCTACAACCACATCATCATCATTTCAATCAAAATATCTCCCCGAGGATTTCCACAAAGATCGTTTTCCGGTGACCTTAACCAGTTCCAGGAACGCGGTCACTACTCGAGGACTTTTCTGCCCCATCGGGCGACGGCCCGGCGCGCTATGTGCTCTGCCCACTGCCACTGAATTTTGTCAATCCTGTGGGCTATGTCGGTGACCTGCCGACATAGATATTGCCTGCGTATGTCCTCATTTCTGATTCGATCTCGCAGGGAAACTACGAGCATAGTTCTCTCTTTTACCCTTTGGGTGACTGTGAGCCTTTTGATGGAGCCCATAGTGAGAGTTCACGTCTCTGTAGTATATGACAGCTACGTTTGGCTGCTGCCCCAAACGTAGCTGTCATATACTACAGAGACGTGAACTCACTCTACGTTATTGTCGTTTCAGCCTTAAATGATCTATAGTTAAGTCGGGTCTCCTCCAATTTTATGGAATGAGATAAGCCTATACTGTGCTACGCTGGCACAGGGTTTGTTTGTATCACGTTTTATTTCTCTTGCAGCTAGGTCATGCTTCTTGCGTTCCATTAGTGGTTCTTACGAAACCTTCAGAATGGTGTGTGTTAATATGGATAAATGTTTTCGAGACTTACCTCCTTGAATCCTGCGAGTACATATCAGGTGATCGCGCCCACGTATTATCATCAGGTCTCTTAAAGCTTAAAAATAAGTACCAATTATAAATTTCGTGCAGTTAAGAAACTCTTTAAACTATTATAAATTTATTTACTTACTCGAACGCTTCTAGAACGCCTAACTTATGTATGGAATGCTGAAAAATAAGACGAATAATAAAAAAAAAAACACAAAATACAGATAGACGTCATCGTTTAGACGGATGTGGAATTAGGGTTATTTCTCGTCAGTATTCTCGATTTCGTATCATGCTTTCCTTCTCATGCGGGAACATTTTCTGCGTTGTAATTTTTTGTAGTTGCCTCATATGACATATGACCCTAGTGACTTTCGGAACGTACTCATTGGTAGAATAGAAAAACAAAGTTAAAGGATTGACATTCACAGGTCAATCTCAAATAGGTATGTATTAGTTTCCATAGTATTCCACCATGCGTGTGACACAAAGTCATTTGGATTCAGGCCCAGGACGAAATATGATAGTAAAACTATGTATTCATCACAGACCATCAACAGCATGAGGACTTTCGTATTCTAACTTCAGAAGTAAAACTGAACATTTATTTTTAAACTAATAACATTGCTATTTATAAATTTAGAGAAGAATCTTGATAACACAGTTCTAATCATAACATTACAATTAATAAAGATCATGTTATTCTCACCTCGTTATTCTTCACAGCCTTGTGATGTCGAACCACGTATACGGTCAGTAATATAACAAGGATTAGGTTGGCCAGCGGCGCAACATAACCCTTCAGGGCAATTCCCATGAAAAGGAATGCGCCTTGTCTAATCACTTCTGTTTCATAGTTAGAACTTGATCCTGGAACCGACTCGATCTAGACAATAATACATTGTATGTAGGAGCTAGATCAAAACAAGTGAAGGTAAAAGTGTCAACGAGTATACATTACGGTTACGGACTCACCAGTGAGGAGGATAAATGGGCGTAGTCAAGGCCAAAATGCGTGGCTGCCGTCAGGTCTACAACCAAAGACGCCGTGCAGGAGCCAATGTAGAAGAACACCAAAAGGTTGAGATAGCGAGATGACGTGTCATCCACCACAACTGTAAAATACACACCATTTTATGGTATCTATTATTGATAGAGGAAACTTCAAAAATTCTGTATTATTCTTTCTAAAGTAACACCAAAGAGATACCTACCTCCCAAATAATCTAATATCATGAAAATAAATTGGAATTAGTTGTCTAGTTCCAATTACAAATTGTCAGTAGCTAATCACAAATTGCCTTTACGGTTGTCTGCGGCAGGGATAGGTTAGCAAAGGTAGCCTAGTAATTTATGAAACCGAAACTAGCCGATTCTATTTTTCCAATACTTGAGTTGCAACTCATCTTGCCAAATACACTTTCGTTATTTGCAGTTCTTGTTTCTTCTTATTTGTATTTCAATTTAAGTAACACGCTGTTACGGTAGTTTTGTTTTTACACTAGACGCGTTGCTGGTCTAGGAGTTGGTAGTGAGAAACATTTGGGATCCACGAGGCAGTCGGCATGGGGCTGTTTAGTGAAAGAAGAAAGAAGAAAGAAAACACATTTATTCAACAAAGCACACAGGACAACACAGCTTGGTTACAACATTGAAGCTCGGATGTTTGTGCATGAACTCCACATGACTAGTGGATATGGGGACGACCTTCATACTGTTGAAAGGCGGATAAAGCTCCAAACACTATAGGCCTTCACCAGGTAAGGTTGAATAGATAGTGACGCACGGGAGTAACGTCGGCTGTGTTATGGTCTAGCTCTGATCTTTCAGCCATTTTAATAGTGAAGTTTTGTATACAGTATGCGAGTGCAGTTTCAGCACGCACCATACCAGCACGCACCATTTCCTGATTTGTTAATATGCTACATGTGTATTGGTGCAATTGCTTTCACTAATCTGTCAGACTTGTTTTAGCACCATCATTGTAACCCCTATAATTAAAAGAGCAACCATGGAGTTTCTTGCCGGCTCTTCTCTGTGGAATGGCATTCCAAATTGGTGTTCGGTAGCACAGGGTTTCGTATCAGGTTTTCCTTCTCTTACGGCTAGCTTATCAGCATTGTCATTTCCTTTTGTCAGCCAAGTCAAGAACTTATAATTTAATTTTGATAACAATAGATACAAGTAAAAAGTAGGTATTATATTAATGTACGTAAGTACTGTACGTAAGTTGAGGTTGTATGATGATGAACATTTGATTCGCGGCTCTAAGACGTATGTAGTTACAGAGTTATAATCATCAAACTCATCAATACAACACTCCAAACTCATAAAGGTGCAAGAATGACTTTGACGTTGAAAAAGTTTTTCTTGCACCTTTATGAGCTTGGAGGGTATGTCACCCCTCGACATGACATGACGCAACACTCCGCAAAATTGAAGAGGTGGTACGACAAGGGTTTCCAACAAACAAAATAGAAACAGACAAAATACATACGTAGGTCACACTATAAGTTTGGCGTAACTTAAAAAAAAACCAATGTTATTACTAAAATATTATGTTTAATGCTTTTCAAAAGACTCTACATTTTTGAATGGATGTTTTCTACGTGCTGATTGAACGCTATCAGTGCCTCTTCGGAGTTGGTAAAAGTGAAACTTCTCATCAAATGTTTGATTTTGGGGAAAATACTGAAATCACAGGGTGCTAGATCGGGGCTATGCGCAGGATAGGTGACGAGTTGTACTTTTCCTGAAGCTAAAATGACTTTGTTTTGTTGGCCGTGTGTGAAGAAGCGTTGTCATGCTGTGTCACGTGTGTCTTGCGCGAACTTTTTCTAACACCCTGGGTAAACAACTAGCTACCGACTATAAATTATTAATATTAATTACTCTTTTGATCTTCAAGTGGAATTGTACAGCTGGGACGTGTAGTCAAGGAAAAAAAAACGCGATCATGTTTTTTACCAACGTTTCTCGCCTGCCTCACTTTTGTTGGCCTGTTCTCATTTTCAAACTCCCATACACGAGATTGCTGTTTTTTTTCAGGTTCATAACAACAAATCCACGTTTCGTCTCCTGTGACAGTGATGTCATAAACAGCATTAGAATGTCCGTGGTCGTACTTATATAGCATCTGTAAGCACCATTCCACGCGAGCCCTCGACCTGAACTGTCAGCGGAGCTTTTGCTCCGCTGACAGTTCATGAGGGATCCAACGGCCAACGACAACAAATAAATAAATAAATAAATATCCTTGGACATTTCACACAACGCCATCTCGTCCCAAGTTAAGCAACTTAATGCTTGTGTTATGGTAACGAGATGGATGATAAACTACTTATATACATTTTTTTTTTGTAAATACATACATATTATAGATAGAAAAGACACCCAGACTCCGAGCCAGTGCCTCTGGTTTAGACAAAGACACTGGCCCGACCCCGGAATCGAACCCGGGACCCGTTGATCCAAAGGCGGCACATCTGACCACTAGACCAACGAGGCAGTCAAAACAAAGTTTCCGAACTTTCAATTCTTCGTGTATTTTTTTCTGAATTTGGCTCATACCAATCCCTAATAGTCCTCGAATTGTCTCATAGGTAATCCGCGGGTTTTCTTCAATTAGCCGCTTAACAGTAGCAACTTTATTTTCGTTATTATTACTCTACTCTTTGGTCGCGTCTAACCACACACTGAGTAGTCACGTTTAGTGAAATAAAAAAAATAATTTTTATTTGAGGTTAGGTTCTTTTTTGGTATTATTACTCTACTCTTTGGTCTACCAGCTACACGCGTGGAGAGCTAGTGGACAAGCGCGCGCAAGTGTGGCGCGGTAAAATTAAAATTTTCGATACGTTCGTTCCCAAACATTTACCATCATACAAAGTTAGTATATTATATTAATTAAATAACTATTGAAGGTATGTAGTTACATAAAATCTGTATGGTGACAAAATATATAAATAAAATCATTATGTTCAATTAGTGGTCCACCTAAATCCTGGAACCAGCTCAGGGGGGGGCCATGACCCCCATGACCCCCCCCTGGATCCGCCGCTGGGCGGGCCACTAGTTGATTAATATTTGTATGAACTGGTTCATATTTGTTTAAACCAGCTGTCAGTTTTCACGCTACTGATCACGTGTAATGACTGCTGTACATAGTTTAATGGCAACAGGGACCGAAGTCTTGACGTGCGCTCCGAAGCACGCAAGAGGTCTAATATTATAGATGATGGACTCCCATCTAATATTCTGCAGAACCAGGCAATAGCAGTTACAAGTCTACTTATAACTCGCTAACGTGTTTCAGATTATAAATAAACGATTAAAGCGTTTTCCTCGCGTCGAACTCGTAAATGTGAATAAATGACATTAGCTGCAGAGGGAAAGGCGGCTTCTCCGACTGTTCTGGTGACCTCACTTACGCGTTGGTACTACGTGTATCATTGATTTGTTCTTACCTGTAACTAACGTGATGGCTGTCACCAAACACAAAGCTGATATACACAAGATGATGATGGCTAGCACGAACACTGTGTATTCTCTTGTCAGATTTTCGTTTACTAAAGAATATTCACAATCGATATCTGAAAATAACTGGTTATAAGTCAACTATTTAAAGTTTGACGACTAGTATAGTAGATCTTAAAATGTTTAAATTAAAAACAGACACTCCAATAATATAATTTAAGATAATAAGATTTAATTTTAGATTTATTTACCTAAAATATAAGTTCTGTAAATAGTTTTCCAGAAATATTGAGCTCCTGACGAATTATATGGGGAAGCTGCATAGCAGTCATATCGAAACAACAAAGCCAGCGCGCACAGCACGATGTAAGCTAGTGATAATCCCTGAAATATGTTGAACACATTCATAGTAAAATACCGTTGCAACTTCATCTGTGTAGTAGGTACGTCGTATTATTAATTATTTATAGCCCTCAGCGCAAAAGAGGTGTCATAAGTTTGACCACTATGTGTGACACTATGAGTGTGCTTGTCTGTGGCACCGTAGCTCTAAAAAGACTGGTCCGGTTTTATTGCATTAAAAAGTAGGTTTACTAGCGCTGGTTCTTGGAAATGTTTCATCAATATGGGTTCCGTCGTTTCAAGCTCATCGGCTTCAAATTGTACTGTACAACTCGCGGCCCTGAAGCGTGCAGTGAAAGAGTCCCACATACCCCGGATAGTGCCGGATAGTCCATGAGGAGAAACAAGGAAAAAAGAAAAATTGTTAGCTTAGTAACTAAAGCTGGTAGCAGGATTAGCTTCGTTTACACTATACATTGAAATCATCGCACTTTACATAACTATATGGTACTTTGGAACTTGGGCAGGGGTGGCGTAGGTGCCCTCTGACTACACATCTATCTAGTCTGTTTGCGTGAAGGACTACACATCTATCTAGAGCCAGTGTCAGTATATACAGGGTGGTCAAAAAGTCGTGGATCAAACGAAACCAGCGGTTAGAAGGGGCCATCAGCAGCAAAAAATTGTTCTACGGGAGGTCCCTAAGGTCAACTCCTGCAGAGTTATAATTGATTTTGTGTTCTTATGAGAAAATGTCCTTTTTTTACTAAAACTTGATAAAATTCCACAAAATCTACACCCTGTATCGTTTTAAAAAAATTCAATAGATTGGTACTGATGAGCCCTTTCGTTAGACATGCTATTTATGGTAGTTTTTGGGTGTGTTGAAGATAATATTAAGTTTTACGAAAGCAATAATTCTTAAATCAAAACTTGTTACTTACTTCGGACCCCACTGTGAAAAAAAAATACTCTACAGAAAAGTGCCACTGTATCACAATTTTGGCGCATTTAATAGGGATTCTAAAAAGGTATTACACATGGCTATGCGTGGCTTCGATATCTTTCAAGGACGATCTTTCGTAGCAAGGCAAGAGTTAATTCATACATAAAACTCGGTTAGGCCTACTAACCTAACCTTACCTAAGCGTGATCGTTTTCCGGACTACAGGGTCTTTATCGTCGTTTCAGCCCATAAATGACCCACTACTGAGTCGGGCCTCCTCTAAGTTCATGTTGGGAGATTAGCCTACTGTGCCACGCAGCCAAGACGGGTTGACACAGGGTTTGCTTCAAGTTTTCCTTCTGTTGCGGCTAGGTGATCTGCCTAATGCGTTCTTTTAGTCGCCTCTTACGACACCTTCAATATGGTATGGGTTGGTGACATTGTTTATTCTTTATCGTCTTCATTTCCGCCCATAAATGACCCACTACTGTGTCGGGCCTACTCACAATTCATGGAAGGACATTAGCCTACTGTGCCACGCTGGCAAAACGGGTTGGCACAGGGTTTGCTGACCCGGTAAGACTCCCTACATGTACGAATTATGTACGCACATAAAGAATACAATTCTAAAAAATTTCCGTGTGGTGTCACCAGCCCATACCATATTGAGGGTGTCGTAAGAAGCGACTAAAAGAACGCATTAGGCAGATCACCTAGCCGCAACAGAAAGAAAACTTGAAGCAAACCCTGTGTCAACCCGTCTTGGCTGCGTGGCACAGTAGGCTAATCTCCCAACATGAACTTAGAGGAGGCCCGACTCAGTAGTGGGCCATTTATGGGCTGAAACGACGATAAAGACCCTGTAGTCCGGAAAACGATCACGCTTAGGTAAGGTTAGGTTAGTAGGCCTAACCGAGTTTTATGTATGAATTAACTCTGGCCTTGCTACGAAAGATCGTCCTTGAAAGATATCGAAGCCACGCATAGCCATGTGTAATACCTTTTTGGATTCCCAATAAATGCGCCAAAAATTGTGATACAGTGGCACTTTTCTGTAGAGTATTTTTTTTTCACAGTGGGGTCCGAAGTATGTAACAAGTTTTGATTTAAGAATTATGTCTTTCGGAAAACTTAATGTTATCTTTAACACACCCAATAAACTACCATAAATAGCATATCTAACGAAAGGGCTCATCAATACCAATCTAATGTTTTTTTCTTAAAAGATACAGGGTGTAAATTTTGTGGAATTTTATCAAGTTTTAGTAAAAAAAGGACAATTTCTCATAAAAACACAAAATCAATTATAACTCTGCAGGGGTTGACCTTAGGGACCTCCCGTAGAACAATTTTTTGCTGCTGATAACCCCATCTAACCGCTGGTTGCGTTTGATCTACGACTTTTTGACCACCCTGTATAGGATCTAGTTATTGAACAATGTATGTTCTTTTAGAATAAATAAAGAATCTTTAAACCGAACATTGCTAGTAGTTACTAGAAAAATAAAATTAAAGCTATTGCTGTTGTAACCTTTTTTGACTACCTACTCATATAGCAGAATATAAATATCGCTCAGCAAATCGCAATGCTTTTAAGATGTCATATATAATAGAAAATCCTTGGGACTCATTATTACATTGATAAAACCAATGATTAGTGGTGTAGTGTGTTGCAATATAAAAATAAACCATGTTTTAGCGATCTTGCGATTACTTACTATTGTTAAACTGCCAGATAGGACTGCAGTCAGGACCAAGTGTGGAGGCAATTTCCGACTTTCAGACATTTCTTTTTATTTTGCACTACGTATCAAACGCCATGTCTCGATTACTGCCCGTTTAGGAAGGAACTAAAGGACATATCAGCGTTAATCGCGACCTGATAATTGTTATCGATAATAATTCACATTATCTGTAGGCACTTACCTGAAATTTTAATAAATAAGGGTACACGCAGATATTCGTAGGCAAACCGTTTCCCGTATCTTATTAATGGATATTTGCGCTGCAAACCAGAAGTAAATAGCCCCAATTCAGTAGTAGACCGTATACAATATTGGGCCTATTAGCTTAGGGCACGGGTCGGTAACCGGCGGCCCTCGGGCCACATGCCGCGGTCCGTACACTATCTTGAGGTCCGTCAGAAAAAAGTACCAAAGCAAAAGGCCATAAGACGTTAAAAAACTTGCAAGAAAAATGCAGCCGCAAAAATCTCACTAGTTGTTACTTTTATGTAATTATAGTATTTCAATTTAAATAGACATGATTGTATGAATATTTAAGCGTTTTATTTGAAATATGTATTAAAAATAAGTGCGGCTAGCGCTGTTACTCTGGCAAAATATGTGTGGCCCTGCAATAGCAAAAGGTTACTACTGATCCCAATGAGTCTAAGTCACATTGGCACAGAGTTTGTTGTCAACTTTTCCTTCTAAGTTTTGTGGCTATATAGTCAAAATCTTGAAATTATTATGTTGAAATAATGCTGTATTTTAAATCCGTCACACAAGGTCAAACTTATAACACTACTTCTTTCATCGGCGGTTAAACACATTTTATTGGTTTGCCTCTAGTATCACACCAATGTCAATTCAATAATTCTAAGAAAAAGTAATGATATGTAATGATTCAATTTATACTTTCATTGAATATTGATTACTAGTAATGATTGCAGTGATAAAATGTTTATCACTATTGCTTAGGGCTTCCCCCCAAAATGATGCGGTAAAATGTGATGGGGTTTTTAAGGTTTTTTTTTAATTATTTTCTATGGCAATCTGCCGGATAAGATTGATTACAACGATGATTACAACATTTATGATTTGAAAACGTCAGAACTAGAAGAAAAATGTTAAATAAATCTATAAATAAATATTATTTTCTACCTTCAGGTAGAAACTTTCTAAGAAACCGGGTGCTTTGCCAAGTACTAGCAATTGGACAAAATTGAACGTTTTCTAAATCGTTTAACTTTATTACATAATTATATTTTATTACTTCGAGAGTAAGTAACACTTGGTTTATAAAATATTTAAGTATTAATGTTTATCAAAAATATATTGTACCATGTAGCATGGTATAATATAGACCGACTGGTGAGGTGAGAGCAACATAGATTCCTGTTGTAAGTAGAGCGACAACGGGGTATGTACGATTTAGCGACGATCACGGTTTATTCGAGTTCAGCAATAATTCGTCTATCGTAATTCATAATTGAAGATCGAATCGTAAACCTGAAAAATAAGTTAAGGATAATTTATAATCCGCAGAATTACCTGTGACTACATGTTTATTCTTTGTGCTTAAGATGCCAATGCCGAGTTTATGAAATGTTACTTTAATTTTCTAGTTAAACCTACTTAATCTATGAACATGTCAAACCTCTGACATGGGCCTAATAACTAAAGAAATATAACGCCACGCAGTAGAGAAGAAGAAGAATGAAAATTTAATATAATTATCGCAAAATTATTCCAAACTGGATACAATGAGCCAAAAAAATATTTACAATACACGCCACAATAATAATACACAGAGAAACCGTCGGAAATGGAGATTTTAACTAGGTTCGAGTTAAAAAATGAACATTTCATAGTATTGCTGTACCAACCAACTTAGCAGCATAGACAACATGATGTAGACCCACCGGAGCAGACTGAACCACTATGTTGCTATTGGTATTAAACTGTCTATTCTACGTGTTCTGGGTTTGGCGGATATCTACATTCATGTGGTCCAGTTACAAAATGTTAGACTGCTTTACGCCTGGTTTCTACACGAGAAACAAGACTTTCTTCGCCATATTCCTTATGGTCTTGTCGGCCGTCCTCCATGTGATACCAAGGAGTATGTTTCCAAGGATCAGTTTAGTAAACACAATTATGAGTATCCCTTCGCAAGTGACTACCATTTATTTCATGAACAAATACGTTGGACCTACGCTTGATAGCACACGGTTTACAAAATTTCTTTACGTGTTGAGTACATTCTCCGTGTTGCAAACTTTATATCTTTTACATCTTGATTGGACAAGGATTGTAAATGAAAAAAATGACTAGCAAGAACATGCATAATAGTGATAAGATCCTGTCTTTCATAGAAAATATTTGAAGAGTAAATAAAACAATCTAGTCAGTATAAAATTTGTATTCAAACCATTACTTAATTATAAAGTAGTAAGTACATTTTACATATATAATAAATATACTTCAAATACCTATATACAATTAATATAGGACTTTTCACAAAATTCACCACGTACTCGCAGAGTAAAATTAGACGAAACAAAGTTGACCAAGGACTATGCACTAAATGTATGCATAGATCTCAAGCAAATGAACTATCTGCTGGCAGGTGGTTCGTAATGCTAGACACTTTATATTCTTCATACATACCTACTCATTTCAATCGCACAATCACTAGATATGCCTAAAGGCATGCTATCTATAATGTAATCTATAAGTATCTACTCATTATTTGTGTGCGTATTGGCATTTGTAAAAATAATACTCTGTGTGGTTACTGTGTAGGTGCGAATGAATTCTCGCGGGCTTGTCCTTATGGATTTGGTTGCCTTTGTTACCCACTTACCTACCCATTTTAGACAACGTAATCAGTAGCGGAAATGCTGACAGCTGGTCTAACCAAATAACCAGGCTGCTGTTCACCCACACGCGGAAGTTAGAATGCAATCCCTCCGTGTAAATACTGCTAGTTAATTTAATTACCCAAATCTGGATAAAGTGGTGCCGACCCCAAAATTAAGATACGAAAAACGCAATTAACAAGATGATAATTATAATTATGTCTTAGGTTTTAATGATCTTTACACATTGGAGGAAATGATCTCTTCACGGTTATGATCGTTTTATTTTATTTTATTCCCAACGTTTCAGACACTTTTCAGTGTCCGTGGTCGCGGCACGACTTACGTTGGGAATAAAATAAAATAAAAGATCATAACCGTGAAGAGATCATTTCCTGCAATGATGATTATAGTTTTCGTGTGCAATTTGGTCAATAACAAGGCTGTGTAGGTATCGTTTAAAAAAATAATTTTGGAAAGAAGGTATAAAATGGACTACCCTAACCCATTTGTTTAGCAGGCTGTAAACTTAATTGCGTCATACTAAGTTACAGTCTGTTAATCTTAAACGCAAAGACACAAGAGTTTGTCGCGCCAATATCATTAAAAAAACGAACGAATAGTACAAAGGCACTACTGCCCTCTGGCGAAAATAAACTGAATCTAGTGAGTGCCTTTGTTCCTACAGGTAGAACTTAGTTTTTAAGGCACACTGGCATATTTAACCCATTTTCAGAATTTTTAGCACTTCGGCCCTTGTCTTACCGAAGGTGCGACATTATCATTGCGAAAAATAAAAACGAACGGTACTCGATGTGGACTAAACCAACTTTGCGTTTAAGCAAAACTGATGTCTACATCACAGAGTAACAAACCTCAATATTGATGATGTAACCTAATCCCAAGTTTTAAGTATAAAACCTATATAGGCCCTAAGATCATTTTAATGTTATGACATTCACGCTATTCCTTACCAATATCACTTAGCAAACGCGTTATAGCGTTTGCTATATCATTATACCACAAAATTACAAAAGCAAAATGAAAAATTAAGATCAGGCAAAGAAGAAGAAAAATCGTATGTACAATGTGTTAATCACGTTGTAGGTTGTAGCATCATTTTCATTGTACATTATTGTTCCATCTTGAGGACTCAGTCAGTATAGCACGTCAGCTTGATTTAGTATTGCTGAAACAAAGCAAATTAACTGTTTTCATCTTTAACAATGAAGTAATATCAAAATTATTTTCTACGGCACCATCTCTTCTCATTTCCCTACTTAACTTTCACAATTCTAATTGTAAATACGAGTACAATGTGTAGCTATTAGAAAATATGATTTAGTAATTAATCGTATTAAAAGAAATTAATACTCGTTTTATAAAAACATTAAAAATTATAGTGGAATCCTAAATAAAGTGTGGATCTTTGCTCAGCCCTTTTTAAAAGTCTGATTGATCTGATTGTCTGTCTGACCTCTGATTTGAAATACTGCTGTACAGAGATGAGCCGGCAAGAAACTCTTGTTTTTTTTCTATTGATATTATCTTTGTTAGAAAAGGCTGCAGACCAAATACAACGACTCACATTAGTGTTTGGTACACACGACACAGATATTATGTATAATATAATCAATTGTGGTTCGCACCGTTTCACATGGCTGAATAAGTAGGTACGTAGGCAAAAATACTCTATCTACCTTCAGACTTACCGAGCCAAATAAAATGAATGCAGTTGATGAAATTATATCTACTTGTATGTGAAATACTCACGACGCGAGAAACGAGCGACGTACTCTCTCTTTTGCAGCGAGCTTAAACTGGAAGCAGCTCGGTGGACGGCTGAAAAAATATAATGCGGTTTGTGTTACCCATATTATTATGTTGGCCAAACTTAAGTGGCAGTGGGCAGGGCACATAGCTCGCAGGACCGACGCCCGATGGGGCAGAAAAGTCCTTGAGTGGCGACCGCGTTCCGGAAGGCGCAGTGCTGGTAGGCCTCCCACACGATGGACCGACGACCTGGTTAAGGTCGCCGGAAAGCAGTGGATGCGGCCGGCCCAGGATCGGCCTTTGTGGAAATCCTTGGGGGAGGCCTATGTCCAGCAGTGGACGTCTTTTGGCTGAAATGATGATGATGATGATATAATTATGTAGGCGCAGTAGGCTAATTACCGTACATGTGATTGTAGGAGGATCGACTCAGCAGTGGGTCTTTTATGGGCTGAGTAGTAGTATAGGAACTAGCGGCTACGTATACTTACTTTTAATTGAGTTAGTTTCTCAGAACTATAATATTATTAGTTCAATAATCCTCTCCTGATTACAATGGTATGTTCAGGTAAAACCTGTTTTTAAATTAAACCATAAATTCTCTTATTTGTTGTTGAAAGATCTGGACACAGGAGTATTTTTTCATGGATTAAAAAAAATGGTATGGCATGGCGTCACTTTAAATAAATAATTGACGATTCAGCAATTTCAGAAACTTTTGAATCCTGTTTGTTACACTCGTCCCAAATTAGTAGCAGACGCTTTCTATTTGCAGAACTTCAATAAACCAATCGTTTTTAAAAATAAGTCAGAGGAGGTTATATTAAAAAATATAGCGTAGGAGCTAGCTAATTACAACGCTGTATGATACTTACAAGCTTTTCTTCCGGAGGGTAATGCTGTGTAGTCTGGAAGGGGGACGGGGGGAAGGTCCTCATCCGGAGGGAGCTGATCCCGCATGCGGTGCGCGGGCGCCGGTATATACGCCCAGGGAAGCTGGCCCTGAAGTTCAGCTGTGGTGCCGCGTCGTCTGCGCGACCGAAACGTTGGCTATTTAAATTTTTTTTGGCAGCAACTGACCCGGGAGAACTTTATATCGTGGTGGCTCAGTATACATTGATTGCATAGTAGTTTCACCGCTCCGAAGTAATGAAGGATGCTAATAAAAATACGGCGACTACTGACCACTGCTAGTTTTGAATTGAAATTATACCGCTTGCTTTCTCGTTGTACGTGCATCTTCGACTATCATAAAGGGCAGAATATACTTGCTATTTACTGGCATTTCGTGAAGCCGCAATACACATGTTTACGGGTGGCACACCAGTTTATAGAATCCAGCTGCATCATACCAGAGTCTTGCAATTTCCTGGTATGATGGTAGGTACTGGAATTCGAGGTACCGGTAAAATCTCGATACACAAGCTCGTTGTCACCAGTATCTGGCATGCTTTTGTGCGAGTAAAGAGCATGACTATTCTGGCCTTCTTTACAATCTCTTTGACTAGGATTGTGGTAGCACCGGTCAGGGCACCGGCTGCCGAATACACATCCATATACATTTGGCAATGCAGCAATATAGTTCAGTAACTATACTATGGACTTGGCGTTGTGACGTCGCTTTAAAATTATTTATTATTAGCAAATATACTGCCACCATGATGCTATCTGCAAATTTGGATAATGGATTTGGATCAATGGGTCCCGGGTTCGATTCCGGGGTCGGGCAAGTGTCCTTGTCTAAACCAGAGGCACTGGCTCGGAGTCTGGGTGTCATTTCTATCTATAATATGTATGTATTTACAAAAAAAATGTATATAGGTAGTTTATCATCCATCTCGTTACCATAACACAAGCATTAAGTTGCTTAGCTTGGGACGAGATGGCGTTGTGTGAAATGTCCAAGGATATTTATTATATATTTAAAAGTCTTTATTAATTTATATAAGACTTTATTTAAAAGATGATGCTTGAGTATGTAGTATATTGCCAACAAGGATATCGGGAAATAATAAGCAGATGACAGTGATCAAAATAAAGAAAAATACATTTTGTCCAGTTATGAGTTATGCAAATACGAAAATGAACGCCTTACAGCACAAATGATTCTTACCGAGGTCTCGGACAGAAGACTCATTCGGACTGAAATCACAATGACAAAAGTTCACTAGGTTTGTCATTCTTTGGTAGGGCATTTATTATCACGTAACATACCCTCTAGCTCCGTCTTGTGTGGTCGACAGCTGTGGCATTGACTGAGAAGCCCGCGGTGGGCTGTGACGGCCCGAAGTATCAATCACGGCAGTATCCAACCGGCGCTGTTGTTCAGCTATAATATTCTCAAGCCGTTGAGGTAGAGACAAGAGACTTTGAGGAAAGTTAACGCCACGTTTCTTGTCCATTTCGACGCGTGCCGTACGCGGCGACCTAAACAAACAAGTTAAAACCCTATATTATATGCAATATCGTTTTTTTTTTATAAATTGTGTTTTTTGGAAATTATATTTAAGTACGAATTACGCAAACACTCATTTACTTCGTCTTACTTAACAACGCCATCTGCTGTTGTGCTCACAAAAAAGTAGTATTATTATTCGCTAATAGATGTCAGGATTCCTAGCTAGATCGATTTATCCCCCCCCCCCCCCAAACCCGAATAAAATGACATTTTCTAAAAATGATTCGTTGGAGCCGATTCCGAGATTCCAGTTATTTAAACAAGAATTGCTCATTTAAAGATATATGAATAAGATAAAGATATAAGATATAGAAAGGATCGGTAGTGTGCACTATAATAGTGCACATGCAGTAATAATAGTGCCACTATTATTACTGCTACTATTCAGCACATACCTACTTAAATGGCGCACTGCTGAGTCATGATTACTTGAGCGCTACTGTTTCCTGATTGAAAAATGGGTTAGATAAGGGTCTATTAATGTCCATCTTGTTTCAAAATAGAAATATAATATTAAAACGGAACTGCTTCTTTCTGTGGGCTCACTCGCTTCTGAAGTAAAGGATTTTTTGTCAAGTTTTGGATAATTTCTACGCCTGGAGGAAAATACTGTTGGTACTTTGGCATAACACTGGGTAACCCTTATTGTTTTACTTAGATTAGGACGACGTTATATAAATTCACCATTAAATTACTAATATAGTAACAATTGTTTTAACTGGACTGGTAAAGCCCTACCTCTCAGGCGAATGTTCTAAGGACTCTGGTATCGAGCGAGCTCTCTCTGGTGACGGTGACTTGAAGAGGAATGCTTTCATTCGCCTAAATGACCGCCTGATCTCCGCTCGGGGTATTCGAGCTGTGATTTTAGAGTCACTGGGCAGGCTACTAATATCCTCATCTCTTTCACTCGACGTTGTAGTGACAGGGACAGTCACTATTTGTGGTGGTGCTTGGACATTGATGCTGGTTTCTACTGGTGCTGAAGTAGGTGGATTTGGCTGAGTTGGAACCGGCACTGTTGGTATTGAATCGGTCTCTTGGACAGTGACTGGAGGCTGCTCTAAAACTGTTGGTTGGATTATACGCGGCGGTGGCACAGAAGCGGGGTTTTCCACGTGCTAAAAAGTATTAGGTATATGGTTATTTAATGACATGTAAATATCTTATGCTGGCGTCTTATGTTGTGAGTGGTTGTATATGAATTGCAGCGGCGTCAGTTAAATTCTGAGATCTCTGATAACCTGCGTCAATTTACAGTAAGTACCATGATGGAGAGAAATCAAGCTAGAATTTTGAGAATTCGTTTCTGGGAGTACTAGAGATTCCACGTCGTTTTGGAACTAGGGGGGTTATGTGGGACCTGCCCACTAAAACCAACGGTGTTCCTCGACTGCCCGCTCTCGCGGCCTTGTCGCGGAGCCAAAGGTGCTTCCTAATACGCCTGACAATCTAGGGAGATGGAGTTCTTTTAAAACTTCAAATAGCACTCACCTGGAGAGTATCCGTTTGGTCGTCGCGCTTTACATTACAGTCGACAATGACAATTATTATGAGCAGTACATTGATCAAGAAGAATAATACAAATTTGGAGTACAAGATGACCATCAGCCAGGCGGCCCAGGATGTGTTTAATTCGACATTGGCCGTGCCACTTGCTACGCCACCAATGAAATCCATCACTTCATTCAACGTCTGTAGAAGTACGGATAAGGGGTTGAATAATGCGGTTAATATTACACTTATGAGTATACACACTTTCCGGATGCAAATGCGGATAAAAATAATAATTTAAATTAAGAAATACAATCCTTTCACGATAGATAGGTATTAGCTCTTTGCACTCTTTGACTGCGAGGATGTTACGTCGCAAAAGGAGGCGGCGGTGCGGGTCATGGCGGATGCTCTAACTGACCCGCGCCGTAGACGGAGTCCTGCCCCCGCCACAGAGGCCGGGGGTGGATCAGGGGACCCGCCACCGACGAAACCCTCATTATCTGACGCCGTCCGATAGTCGCTTGTCGGCGTAGTGGGCTCCTGATCGGCGCGTCACAGTGGTATGCCTTGACGCGAACATCTGACGCCCGAAGCGTGACATGTGAAGGTATACCGCTGGGTTTTAAATGGGTAAGTGAGTAGTTTCTGGAGTCCCACATAATCACCAACCGAAGGGTGGCGCTATTTAGAAGGCATTTTTGTACCCATTAAAAAAATGCTGTTTGCATTGCCAACACCGAGTGCATACGTCCTTAGGTACTTTATAACTTACCCTAGTGTGGAAACTGTCGTTGGCATAGGTGACGGTTGCTACTAAGTCCACGCCACAGACTGCTACCGTTATAATGATCCATGGCCAGCGCCGGCCTTTTGATTGCTGGTCCCGAGCACCACCCACTGTTTTCATGTGCATGGCATTACAACGTGACATTCCGCGTGACATTCCGCGTGGTAACGGATTTAGAACAAATAGTGTCACTACCCCATTCCATCCTGTGGGTGTCGTAAGAGCCGACAGATGGAAATGACAAGGCCGATAACCTAGCCGCAAGAGAGGGAAAACTTGATACGAAACCCTGTGCCAACCTGTCTGGCCGTGGCACAGTAGGCTAATTACCCTCCAAGTAACTGGACTCGACTCGACTCAGCAGTGGGTCATACATGTTCAGTTGTAGTAGTACATACAAGTGATGAGTTGACTTCTAAAGGGACTATCATAAAGTTAAAAAACATGACGATACAATATTACGTATCGTATAATTTTCGTATGTAAAATAATTTTTACATACGTAAATTCTCATAGTACGAGTAATAAAATATCACCAACGCCTACTATCCTGAGAGTGTCGTTAGAGGTGTCGCCATTGGTTCAGAGGCCTCCGGTTCATTCAAGAAGCCCATGTATAGGTAAAAAAAATTGGTTTTGAGCCTGGGTATCATTTGTGTTTGCAAATTCATTTGTTATTTAACGAGCACCTCTCAATAACATGATGCTCAACATGTAATGTAACATGAGTAATCGTCTTTATAAATGAATATTAGAAGAAATAAATTGTTATTATTTAATATGTTATTGTAAGAAAACGTATTTTTAAGTTTATTTCTAATGAAGAACTCCTCATTTCCGAAGTCGGTTAAAACAAACACTTAACAGATTCTTAATACTCACATATAATAACAACACTGGTTATAATCCATAATACGCTTAACCCTAGGCTTGTGGCGTTTATAATAAATGTTCTGAATGCAGTGAATGGCTCCCGAGTTAGAAGAACGAATGCTTGGTCGGCTATGCCATCGATGGCTTGACCGATATTTATCCTCAGTCCACATGCGTTGGGGTCTGTAAATAGTACATAGCTATAAATAATATAGCTATTTCCGCGTGTGGATTTAGAATACACAAAATCCAGCCAAACAGAATATGTATTAAGAGTGTGAAGTGAAGCAAAATTTGATACAAACCCTGTGCCAGCCCGTCTGCGTGGCACAGTTGGAGAATATCCCTCCTTTCTGGAAGAGACCCAAGTCAGATCGGAGTACATAATTTATGGGCTGAGAAGGGTCTTAGAATAGAAACATTGGGTTGTAAGTATGTTATGGGGAACCAGCAAATATTATTGTGTAAGCCACAGAGATACTTTCTCAGGGTCTTGATGTAATTTTGTCCATAAAATGTTTAAAAAAAACGGGGGCTTCCTCCAACACTTAAACAACGGCAGACAAACATATTCATAAGGAACTTGGTTGAGGTCATGGTCAACGAATACTTACTGTAGAAATACAATATTTTCACGTAGAGGAGAAGTGGGAGTCCTCTGAGGAAATCAACAACACAGAAATGCTGGGCCAAGCCGAGAGAAGTAAATATCAGTTGAGAAGCAGATTGCACCTAAAACAACGCAGAGTTCTAATAATTTTATTCATTTTAAACCAGAACATAATAATGTACAATATCGTAATCTATACTTATAATAAATCTGTAGAGAGGTCAATTCTGTACATGAAATATTTTTCCAAAATAACTATCAGCGGGTGATTAGTGATCGATACTGACGCCAAAAATGCAATCAGTAAAATTTTTGTCTGTCTGTCTGTCTGTCTGTCTGTCTGTCTGTCTGTCTGTCTGTATGTTCGTTATAGAAACAAAAACCACTCGACGGATTTCAACAAAACTTGGTACAATTGTTCTTCATACTCCTGGGCAGGTTATAGTATACTTTTCATCACGCTACGATCAATAGGAGCAGAGCAGTGAAGGGAAATGTTGGGAAAACAGGAGAACTTACTCCATTTTTTAAGCTTCCGTCGCGTGTGCTGCCTTAATAGTTATAGCTACATAGAAATCATGTATGACGGAAATGTTCTCCTTAAAATTATATAAAAAATATTCCACGACAGCAAATGTCTATCTTTTATGGTTGACTCACAATAACACGTGTAACTCCCGATAGCTTAGCAGTTCAGAGCTTTCTGATTATATTTGTCTACTCTTACGTTTATAACACTCTCAATCATCCCTAATTTATAAATGTTAACATTATTACCTATTTAATAAAAAAAGAATCATAGAAATCGGTACAGAAACACCAAAGTTATTCATGAAATACGCTAATAAACCATCGCGCGTGATTACTGAATCATTCTATAAGGATTATTTTTGTGTAACCGTCGCATCGGGTCGTCGCGGGAGGTTTAAAAGGGCGGGGGATCAAAACGCGAACTTCATACAATATTTGGATTTGGCTGATGATGCGAGTAGACGTTCCGAGTATTCGCCCTTATTGACAGGCAATATTGTATATCAGCGCGACTTTTAGTCTTTACAATAATTTAGTTTATTTAATTTTCTTTTGTTGTTATTTCATAAAATAGGTATTAGTTATTTTGGTGGCGTGTTATATTCGTTCAAATTACAAATTAATAATAGTTAACATTTTATTTCTTTTTAGGTGAAGTAGTAATAGGTTAGTAGTAGTTAGTTAGTTGTAGGTAAGTTTTGGTTAATTTATGTTCGTTTTTTTTAATAATAATAATAAGTAAGTAAAAGCGTAGGTACTTTTATTAATTAAAGGTATAGGTATTATTAATTATGTTATAGATATTTAGTTTTAAGTGAAGTAGGATAGTTTACCCGGAAGCTTTGCGCTGAAGTATTTTCGTTGTATAGGTACTTAAGCCTCATGTGAACGTGATCTAAACAATATTACCAATACATTAACTTCATAATACACAAGGAATTACACACTGACGGAGTTGCGGGTACAGCTATATATATCTATATCTATATATATAAAACTCTTCCGTTACTGAGTGACTGACAGACAACGCACAGCCGAAACTAATGGCAGTAGAGAGCTGAAATTTGGCCTGTGTGTTTGTTGGGAGGAGTAGGCTACCACTAAGAGAGGATTATTGGAAATTCCCTCCCAACGGGGAGAAAACGGGGATAAATTGTTTTTTTTCCGGAAGTCATTATTCCACGCGGACGAAGTCGCGGGCAAAAGCTAGTTAATTAATAACATTTTTTTACTTCTTGTAAGTACCTTTGTGCAATATTATAATGTAATCAATGTATAAAATTTCGAATTTAATATTTGTTAAGGTGTAATAAGTAATTTATGTACCTAATTGTTTAGTTATTATTATTAATTAATATATTATTAAATACGTGAAAATTCATGTACAATATAAAACTGAATTAATTAAAATGGATATTTTTTTTTTTGGATGGCATTGGTTCGCATTCGCAAAATCGTTTAAGTATGGTATACGCGTACATTCTAATATGACAATGACAAAAAAAAATATGAAGGCTAGATTTAGAAAAATATTGTTACAACGCATTTTTTAATGGAAGCGTTTTACGGATAGGACTGAAGCGAGACCGGCTTGGATCGAGACAATCTCTTTCTGCGAGGCCGTCATGTCGGCCAAAGCAGCTCTCTGGCTCTCTCGCCAGAGAACTGCCAGCTCAGTGCCATGTCCGCCAAGAGGCTGCTTGGTCTTTGCTTGCTGTAAGTTTGACTTGGGAAGTCTGTCGTCAGCGCAGTCCAGGATCCAAGAGGAAGGCATGCTATTTTCTGCGGGCAGGTCCTAGCGGAGATGTAGGGGGGCTGTCAAAGCCCTCAAGGTCGCCAAGCATGCTCCCCCAATACGGAGCGATACCCATGACTAGTTCCGAGATTTAATGGCCCGACCTAGAGACGTTAAAATTCCCTACGCGCATTTTCACGCCATAGGAATTACCAATGTTAAAAGGCGCCGATTTTAAATGTTTGTTTATTAGTATTCTTTTTAAAATTTAGTGCACTGTTTGAGGCCAGTTTAAATTTAATGTTAAAAAGTTTTATTGTGACAAGGCCCTGTATAGCCGAGCCTAACAAAAAGAAACAGCGAAATAATTCATGGGATTTGACACAGTTCAGTTAAAAAAAATACTTTCATTGATGCTTTAATATCATGCGATACATGCCATGTGTGACACTATGTTATTTAAGATAATTTTATTGCCACGTTAGTTATGAGAAAACGCTTGCGATAAGATAAAATGTGGCGTTGTACAAAGTATGTTGCCACCTACTTACTTATTATAAATAAAGATATACCGATATACGATATACTTACATTGTAATGTAATACATATTATAAATAAAGACAGAAATAGCTCTAGCACGATATGCTGCCAAGGATGTTTACGCCGTTTGATTAAAATGATTGGCGAGTGCAACTCGCACTGGAAGATTCCCTTTCGTATTGTTTATACCTATTCATTTTACGCACATACCTAGTCCGTGTGGTGATGGATTCAGAATAATTAGTGTCACCACCCCATTCCAACCTGCAGGCGGCGTAGAAGCCGACAAAAGGAAATGACAAGGCCGATACCCTAGCCGCAAGAGAAGAAAAACTTCATACTAAACCATGTGCCAACCCGCGTGGAACAGTAGGCTAATTACCCTCCCTGTGATGAGAGGAGGCTCGACTCAGCAGTGGGTCATGTATGGGCTGAGTAGTAGTAGTAGTTACGTAAAAGTAGGAAAGGCTTGAATTTCAATAAAAGGATGTTTTGTACAAATGTAAAGCTTTTTTCTTGATAAAGAAACTGCTGAATTACGGTCTGTCGTCTTTCTGAATTACGGCGGCAGTATATTATATTAGTTCTATTAATCTTGGAAAAAATGCATGTTCGTTGAATAACATTGAAAACGGCATTGGACATAAATTACTTTATTGTTTTAATTTTTAATTTTTTAATTTCAATAACTTATGCATAAAAAAAACACTGAATTAAATAATAAAAATAAATTAAATAACTAAAATTACAACAAAGGAATTTGCGCCAGATCGCTGTCATCGGGTACGGTGCCAAGAAGGCTGGTAGCATTGCCACGTTGAATGGCAATGCTAATTCGCTGAGCGAAGTAATAACCAGCCTTCTTGTCACCGGTTAAATTTAGGAGACGCCGGGACAATTCTTTGTAAAATTTATTTTTATAAATCTGGTAACTATCATTTATGACGAAAAATCTCATAGTAAAAAAATGAATCGTTATATTGCTGCCCTAGTTCGACAGTAAGATATCATAAGAAATACAAAATTGAGAAGAGTTTTGTTTCATGTGAAAAATTTGCTCTTCTGTCCGGTTACAGACTTTTCTACACAGAGACTTCATAAAATGTCCTTTTATGGAATTTCAAAACCACATTTCCATTAATAACGAGTGAATTAATGACAATAAAATCATAAAAGTATGAATAATTCAAAACAGTATGTTGTTCAACCTATCTTACTGTTGAACTAGGGCAGCGATATATACCTCAAATACTGTGCTGTTTAAGGGGAGTTTGAAGTGCCGGTCTGGTTCGATTCCGGGTTGGGGTAAGTGTCATTGTATATTTATCATGTAGTATTTTTGTGTTCTTTTAGTACACAGGGGGAGGAAATACAGGGATATCGTCTTGAAAAAAAATATGGAAACAAATATATTGGTATTGTAAATGAAATACATTATAAAAAGGCATTTGTATATTTATTTCTAACTAGCTGACCCGGCGAACTTTGTTCCGCATTATAAATATTTAAAACAAAAAGAAAGTTGGACATAGGATACCTGAGATTTTTATCCCGTCCGTATAAAACCTAGTTACTTTAACAAAACGTAACTGACAGCGAAACGTTATGTTGTCTTTAGTTTAATATGGCCGAAAATTTGACAATTAGAAATTTTGAATTCGACTTGTTTATATTGTTGTAATTCACATAATATCTTTATAACGTGTAGCCTATGTGTTATTCTGATGTATAAGCTATATTATTGTAAAGTTTCATTAAAATCCATTCAGTAGTTTTTACGTGAAAGAGTAACAAACATCCATCCATCCATACATCCATCCATCCGTCCATACTTACAAACTTTCACGTTTATAATATTAAATAAGTAAGATGAACAACGTGTACTTAGATCATAGAAAGTAAAAATAATAAGGCAAACACCGATTAATATATAAAAATAATAAATAAATATTTTTTAGGTCTCTGCAGTGGGTCATTTATGGGATCAGCAGTAGTAGTAGATCACTGCGACAAAGAGGGGTGTTAAAAGATTGTCATGTCGGCCTCAGAAGGCATCTTAATTGAACACCTGAACTGAAAAACTACTTTATAGCACACCATATAGTTGTCACGTACCGAGAGGCCTAAGCTAATGTAGTTTGTAGGTACATTGGACGGTCTTATCACTGGATGCAATCTCTTCCAGCCAACCTACGGATGGGCAGTATATGATAACATCGAATTGGATCCCAATATTTTTTTTTTCATATTATCTTACAACGCCACAGACTTGTAGTTCGTATTCTTTTTAGCAATGAATGGTAATTATTTGCTCTTCTTTTTTTCCTTTTGTCTTTCGTACCCGGCGCCTTGGCACCTGGGACATTGGTGTTTCATTTAACCTAACTGCTCTCAATAAGTGCTGCCTTAGCTTATGTTTGGTAATAGCTGTTTGGTCTTGATATTTAAATTATATTCCGTGTCTGTGATATTTTCTGCTGGTCAAGGTGTTCGATCGCCATGTTGTTCCTGGCCTTTATTGCCATTTTCATGTTGTATGCCTGGATGGTGTGGTCCTCTGCAGCCAGAGCTTGTTTTATAAATCTTCCAATAGCGTCGTTGTTGTTGTCTGTGTAGTATGTACAGTTTTCAGTGTGTCTTGAAACTGCTACTACAGCATGGGGAACGCTATCGTGCAGTAGCAGTTTTGCAGAGAGTGTTTGCATTATGACAACGTTTGCGTAAGTTAATCCCTGAGCTTCGTGGATTGTTAGGAGGATTGAGACTTTCCCTCTCCCGTAGCCCTCCATGGTTAGGGCCTCCTTCTCTGCCTGTGTGCGGACGACAAAAAGGGTATTTCCTAGGGCGTGGGTATTCTTACTCCAGTAATTCTTTTCAGCTGCAGCGATCGGACTTTGCGATTGGAGGAGTAAATACCGCTGTATACCTCACTTAGGGCGTATGCGACGTCCATCGGGTTGCGGTGAGTACACAGCATTTCCTCGCTGATTCTTGCGACGCTTGTTGGAAGTTTATAGGTCAGTGAGAATAGGTTTTCTCTTTCTATATAAGGCAGTTGATTTACGTCTCCCAGTAGGACAAATACTTTGCTTTTCGTCAGTTGCGCGGCCATTACGATGGCTCCAAAATGGTTCTTAAGGGCCTCGTCAATTATGAGAAGATTCGCTGGCTCTTTGACACCATTGACAAATATGGAAGCCATCGTGCGTACTCGATTTCGGGCAGTTGCTCCTAGGCGGTCTTTCTGCTAGGTCTTTGGCAGCTTCACACGTTGTGGTAATTATTATGTCTTGTGCTGGCCGAAACTCGTTTATTACCCATGTAGACTTTCCGCAGCCGGGGACTCCATTTACCCCCTTAACTTTTGGTGTTGTCCAAGATTCCCTAAACACAAATCCAGCTTCTGTATTTTCTATTATTTTATCTAGCATTGTCTTGGTGCACTTTGCTGTTACTAGTACCGTATCTTCCGTAGGTGTTTTGAATTTAAGGTGCTGTTTCCTTAGTTTCGTCTTCATCCAGAAGCCAGCTGTTAGATTGTATGCCGCCATGTATATACCGAAATATTATATTAAATTTATATTAATTAAATATTATTTTAAAATAAGCTACTTATATCCATGATGATGCTTTTTGTTTTACTTTAACTAACTTGCTACACTCATGCATGAATGCATTAAACTGGTTTGCCATACTTCTACCGACCTTCTAGTACATAGGAAAGCTTAATTCTCAATAAAAAATAAACACACGATTGTTGCTTGTTCCCTAAAACAAAATAACTGCAATAACAAAATATCGCTCATCATTGTGGGTCCAACATGGAGAATCGATATGATCGTTACAAAAATACATTCAAAAATTTGAAGGTCTCGGACGGAGACTCATACATTTGTATCTCGCCATGCAAGCTGCAGTGTTTTTTTTACACGCCTAAACACCATGTTCTTTGGTTGTTGTGGTGCTACAATTCACAACGTGTAGTGGTTGGAATCCATCGGATATTAAAAGGAAATTGAATACGATCTCGCTGTTTCTTTAAAAATGGAAGTAGTGGTAGGACCCCGTTCGTGGGATTTGGAATGGAAACACACATGCAAGTTAAATGTCAGCATATGGTAGTTCACTTTAGTGTAAACTAAGTCATTCTTTCTTATTTCAGAAAATGGCTACTTTACCAAATAAAGTGTAGGGGAATTTTATTGCACTACTTTGTTCAAAAGAACTCTGCAGCTGAAGCACATTTTTTTGAGACTTATGGTGACAATGCTTTGTCGGATACGACATGCAGATTAGTTTCGACAATTCAAAAAATAATTATTTTGAACAAGGCATTCTGGCGCACGAGAAATTTGAAGATGAAAAGTTGGAGCCATTATTCCATCAAGAACTTGGCAAAACATTACAAGTGGATGAGTCAACTGCTTCAAAAATTTGAAAATTTTTAGGAATTATCCAGAAGCCAAAACATTGGATACCGTATGAATTGAAGCCAAAATACGTAGAACGGTATTGCTTCAACGGCAGAAAAAAAATGTTTTTTTGCACCGAATCGTTACTGGAGATGAACAGTGGATACACTACGATAATCAGTTGGTTATATGGAATTCGTTTGGTTATAAATATATATTAAATAAGACCGCAAAGTAATAAAAAAGAAAGGAATGACAAGCCCTCTGAGTTTCTTGCCATTTCTTCTCAGAAGTGGTCGCGTTCCCAACTGGTGGTAAACTAAAATACTTTGCTTTGTATACATTTTATTAATATGTTGACAATTTGTAAGTGTCCTGTATCTTATGCAACATAAATTATTTGACTTTGAATACAAATAACTAGAAAAAGTAAGGTAAGCCCGACCATGCATCAACATCGTCTACAAAACTAAATATCCATGGTTCGCTACAGAAAAACATTCATTTTTATGTGTATAGATAGTTAAATGTATTTAAAGGAGGGGAGGATTGGGGATCCTCCACAACCACTACAATTTGGGGCCGTGACCAGGATTCATGGTATCCAGATTGTGGTATTTCTCAGTAATAATTTGAGATATACGATTTATTTATTTAAAGTTTAGAGTAACGGAGTAAGCTGGCCACTAGTTACGATTTAGTGTCGTGACCAGGATGGCATAGTATCCAGATTGTATTCCTCACTAATCTTTGAGTTAGATTAATATTTTCATAAGAGAAAATAAAATTCTGGTGACTCAACAGTGATTCACTCACTCATTACAAACTTATTCAAGGTCCTTTTATTTATAACTTACGTGTGGTTAACACTTCTTCGTAAACATGTTTATTGCAAAATATTTCGTCATCACATCGCAAGGACACTTCACATTTAGTGATTAATAGTGGAAATATTTGTATAATAGGGAATTAAATTACGTTGGGTATGTACTTAACTGATTTCAAGTTCCATATTACATTGTGTCGGAAGGGCACGTCGCAATTAAGTATATTTGGACCCGTGCGCTCTAAACTTTTCTAATTCAATATCAAAATCGTCGATCAGCATGAATCCATTAGATGAAATGAAATTTTAATTTATTCATTCTTTTTGCACATACATATAAAGTTATGTACAAAGGCGGACTTAATGCCTTAGGCAATTACTACCAGCCTACCTTGGGGTGGTGCAGAAACGGAGCGCGGCAGGTGCACGACTACATTGACAAAGATTTATCATACATAAACGTACATAATATTATATACCTAGTCTTGCGATAAATTCTGAAACAAAGAAAAAAAATATATTGCCAATAAACATTTATTACTTTTACAGTTTGTTAGTATATTACATAATTATAAAACAATATAAAAAGCTTATTCGAAGTGATCTCCATTGGCTGCAATACAGTCCTTTAAACGTTGAGGCCAATTATCAATAGAAGCACGCACTCTTTCCATGCGAACATTCTTCACTCCCAATCGTACCTCCTGATTTTTTTAGGGACTTCAAATTATCATGGCGTTTAGAGCAAGCCGTACACTCTAAAACCCATCAGATTGATCTGATGAAGTCCGAAACGTTCGTTTTCAACCAAGACCGCGTAGACCGAGCTTTATGTCCCGGCGCCGAGTCTTGCTGATAGGACCATTCTTGGTTATTGAACATAGTGCTGTTAAGGGGCTTCACTACCTTCTCTAGAATGGTGTCTTACTACACTTCTGCTGATGTTTTGATACCTTTTTCACAAAAGTATGGCTCAGTCACTCCTTCATAGCTAATACCCCACCAAACCATCACTGAAGACGGATAGTGCCCACGCTGCACTCTCTCGACTAATTAGGTAGGTAGCTTCCTTAGAGCTTCGAGCATAAATACGGTTATTACGTTTGTTAAAATGTTGCTCAATTGTAAAAATTTACTCATCCGTAAACAATTTTTGGTGTGACCTCCCTTTGCGTTTCGCTTCAGTAGTGGTATCGATTTTGCCACCTAAATCTTTTTTAAATTATCAGATAAGAAATGACCAGTACGTCTTATATAGGCTGCAAGTCCTAAGTCATCTTTTGAAATACGCGATGGTTCTAGGTGCTATCTTCATCTCCCGAGATAAAATATTTTGCTTTCAGACAGGATTTTTTCGACTTCTTTCCCTTACTGCTTTGACCACCTTTTTCGTACGAACAGTACGTGGACAGCCAGATCTTTTCTGACCAAACAGAGGAGGGCTCATTGTATCTATTAATAGCCCGGTACACAAACATTTTACTAATACATACCAAGCTTATGGAGAGTTTTAAAAATTACATTTGGCTACTATGTTTAATGCAATCACAGCGATTCGGTTCTCTTTATCACTCCACTCTATTTTAATATCGCAAAATATTGTACAATGTATTTATGGCCAGGCTAAGTAAAATACTCATGTTATATGCTAAAATTCCATGACAATCATCAGGCTATACTCGTATGGTAAAGCTCAAATATTTGCAAAGTGGAGCGTGTTTAATATGTGTTATTAAAAAAAATATACGAGTATTGCATCCCACTTGTTTCCCACAGATGAGATTTATGACGTTATCACAACTGATAAAACGAATGATATTTTTCACAACGTGTTACTTTTTACTATGTCCGATAAAATGCTTACGTACGTATGCCCAAACACGATTCACAAATTAAATCAGTGCCTTAATTATCTTAGTGTAGGTGTTGATAAGGTGATATAGTACATAGTCATTTGAATATTGTGGCGATTCTCAAAGTAGCAAACTTACAAAAATGT
This sequence comes from Clostera curtula, assembly GCA_905475355.2. Classification (NCBI taxonomy): domain Eukaryota; kingdom Metazoa; phylum Arthropoda; class Insecta; order Lepidoptera; family Notodontidae; genus Clostera; species Clostera curtula. The sequence continues at coordinate 9,713,660 of FR997794.1, read as the reverse complement.
CCATGAAATTGTTTTAATACTACATGTAATATAATTGCAGTATAGGTATTAATTAAATAATGCTTTTACCATAATATGTTGTACAATGTAATCATACATTTGCAAAGACTTAAAAATTTTATTTATTTATTTCTTTCAAACATTATTACTTAAAAATTGTTGCAGTAACCTGCTGTAGGTAGACTAGTGAGCTTAAGCAAAACGAATTTGAAAGATTTTGGCGGCATCTATAGGTTTTTCGTGAACTGACTATAGTTTTACCCGTTGTCAGTTTTTAAGCTATTGACTACATGTAACGATGGTCATAGATCGTAGAGTGGTAGCCGAGTCCAACGGCATTGCGCGCCCTCCAATTCGTAGCGCGTATTTTGTATTACTAAAATAGTAATTATGATTTTATTAGAAAACAGCCTACTGTGCCACGCTGGCAAGACTGGTTGGCACATGGTTTGTATGGTGATCTGCCACTAACGTTCCTTTAGTAGCCTCTTACAACACCCTCAGGATTGTATAGGTTGTTGATTGATTGCGTTCATCACGACACATTGTTGAGAAAGCTTCGTCATTAAGGCATTTCAGATCATGCCCTGAAACTAATGGCCTCGTATCTAAATGACAGGATTCAATTTGTAAGCGTAAATGGTGTTCAGTCGACCGGTTCACCTGTGCTAATGGGCGTGCCGCAGGGTTCTATTCTTGGCCCATTTTTGTTTTTAGTATATATTAATGACCTCCCCCATTTTGTGGAAAACATTTGTAATACTGTGTTGTTTGCAGTTGATACTTCGTTTATATTTAAGGTTGACAGAGACAAAAGAGTCTATGACGATGTAAACAGCGCACTCTCTCAAGGATTCCACTGGTTTGAAACTAATAACCTTAGATTAAACGCTCAAAAAACGAAATGTATTAAGTTTGTCACGCCCAATGTACGAATTGGGAACACCGATTTAAAGATTGATAATAGTGTAGATATTGTAGAATCAATAAAATTCTTAGGCATCACTTTAGACCCTAAACTTCAATGGGGGGCACAGATAATGTGTCTCGCGGGTAAACTAAGCTCTGCGGCGTAGGCTGTGAGACAAGTTAGAAAACTTACTAATGTAGACACAGCTAGATTAATATATTTCAGTTATTTTCACAGCATTATGGTATCTTATTGTGGGGAAATGCTGCCGACATCAAAACTATTATTGCGTGCAATTTATAATCTTAATTCTAGAGAATCGCTGAGAGAACTTTTTGAGGATACTGGTATTCGACTGTTAGAAAACAGTCGCATCGCAGTACATATTTACCAATATTCTGTACATTCGTAAAAATATCAGCGATTACGAAAAGAGTGGCGAAATCAATAAAAATAAAATGTCCACTAGAAATAGACACCACATAGTAATCCCTCATTACAGGCTGCAAAAAGTGCACAAAACTTTTGCAGGTCTCGGGATTCGATTATATAATAAAATATCTAAAGGCAAGACTTGCCTCTAGAACAGTTTAAGTGTCACATCAAAAGTCGGCTCATCCTCAAGGGATACTATAAAGTTAACGACTATATCTTAGATAAAAATGCTTGGAAATGACTGATCTGTGTTGTTGCTAGTCCGATGCTCTTATTTAGAAACTTTTAGAATACTGACAAAGAAATTAGAAATATTGTTCTTTTAATGTGATGTTTAGACACAGTATGTGAAAGCACAATAACGCCTTATTTGTATAACTTTTTAAATATTGAGTTTTTCTGGTGCTCGAGTTATCATGCTCACTTTAAGACTCATGGCAGTGGTGGCGTCGTGCGACGGGTCGTTCTCTTCCCTGCAATATGGTTGAGACGGGCGATGACTGCTGCATGCGTCATGCTTGTGAACAGGTGCCGTTGCTGGGGGTTGGTTGGCTCGGGCGTTAGAAGGTTAGTATTGTTGATTAGATCTGGCTGATGTTTGGCCCTTTGCGACTATTGTGCGCGTTTGCTCTCACAAACTGTCTTATCACGGCCTTGTACCTAAAAATGGCGATCTAAAAAGTGAAACTACAGAGTCTCTTGCCGGCTCTTCTCTGTAGAACTGCATTCCGAACCGGTGGTAGATGGTAAATTTTAAATTAAATTTTATTTTGTTTTTTGACTTGTCAAAAGAGCTCTAATGAGCCAACTTGATTACATGAGTTTTGAATTTGAATTTGAAAGTTGATATTGTGCATTCTAAATCCGTCAACACACGGTACATTGATTGTCATATGTACACATCATCATCACTATCACTATCACTACATAGTATAAAACAAAGTCGCTGTCGTCTGTCCGTCCCTATGTATGCTTAAATCTTTAAAACTACGTAACGGATTTTGAAGCCGGTTTTTTTAATAGATAGAGTGATTCAAGAGGAAGGTCTTTAAGTATAATACATGCATAATATTGTAGACAAACACTGATAAATTTAGATGTTCATCATTGCACCCGTGCGAAGCCGGGACGGGTTGCTAGTGTAATTATAAATTATTGGGCCGCATCAAAAGTAACGAGGAGCCACAAATGTAAACAAGCAACAAGAAGTTAGTTCCAAATTCAATGGACTTAAATGTATGTACTGGTGTTAATACGAAAATACGGGCAATTTCAATAAGTCGGATTACAAATCTCTGTCGCGTCGCGATGTTGTGCTGCAGGCTTCAGTCAAAGCATAGAATGTTAACATTCTGTAAGACATTTTGAAGAACGTACGTTCAGGAAAACAACGTTTCGCGTGTTGATATCGGTATCATAGGGGCTTTCTACCTGCCAAGCGACCAAGACAGTTTTAAGAATGAATTAATCTATGACAGCGAATTCTGGGTGCTGTTTTGTTAAGGTAGGCTGAAAACATATCATACTATTAGAGTCCTCCAAAAATATCGAAGCTCTAGTTTCATACTAACAATTTCAACATAATATGTAATCCTACAATGTAAGCCAGAGTATGTAATCTCATGGCGAGACAGTAACTCACGCCTCACATCCCGCAAACAGCCCGGGCGCTGACCGGTATGTGACACTATCGCACACTGAGTTCACGCTCTTTGCGATCGAAGTCCATAAATAATTGATATTGGCTGTCTACAATTTAATAGTGGAAAGATGCCACTAATTGAACGTAGTAGAAGATATATTCTGACATGTTCCATCCCGAAATAGAGTAGATAACGAGGCGTGCATATTTTATAGGTACATATTAACATTCGCAAAGCAAAATGGAATTTCTCTATAGGTATAATATTATTAGTAGGTCAAATATACATCGCAGTAAAAATCTTTGCCTTAATCGAATAGACACAGGAAAAGAACCGATAATCATTTGTTGCAAAAAGTTTTGCAACATTTTCGGTTTGGTCAAGTTACAGAGTAAAGAGGTAATAAGACTCACCAATGTAGCAACACCTGCGTAGACCATTACGCGGTTCAAAGCCATCTTCCAGTAACGTTTAGTGCTATGTCTAGGTGAAGGGAAGATGAGTGGATCCGATGAGGTGACCAATGACGTCTGTAGAAGGCTGGACAACGCCTTTAGTACGATGCCCAAACTCCAGCACGAACACGGTCCAGCATCACACTGATAGGTATCCGGGACCGTAAATTTCATAAGATAACGCCCAAACTATCGCGTCTTGTCGCGATACTAAATATTGCATCGATAGATAATAACCGTTATCGAGATCAAAAGAATGTTTTATTTACTAAACGATATTGCGATAACTGTGGTGGCGAGTACAACGTAATTTCTTCATCATGTACCTGCGCTAGTTCCAAACAATAAAACTTTCATATTTAAGATTTTCCAGTATTTATGGTTATTCTTGTTGCGTTGAGGCCAAGGCTGCCGCCGCAGGCAGCTGAGGGCGGCCGGGCAGGCGGGCCAGGGCTGCCGCCGCAACTGAATGCCCTGCGTGGATCGGGGGCGTCACTTCATCGCCCCCGACCGGATGAAGTGACGCCTGACCCACGCGGCAGCCGTGGCACGCCTGCCTGGCCGCCCCTCCGCTGCTAGTGGTGGCAGCCCTGGCCTCAACGCCTGGCCGCCCTCCACTGCATCACCACGCCGTGTGATGCGGCAGGTTAAGGCTTCCAAGGCAACTCTGAGGACAGAGGAGTCCCCAGACCCAAAACGCACCACGACTCCTCCCCCAACTACATGGAGGGTAATTAGCCTACTGTGCCACCCCGGCCAGACGTGTTGACACAGGGTTTACTATCAGCCTCATGGCCGGGCTGCCCCCGTGGGAGCTCGAGGCTAAAGCCCTCGCCACCCAGTATAAGTGGCGAATGGCAGAGGTGCCCCAGGGAGCAGCTTAGTTGAATCAGGGCCACGAGGATCACCGTCAGTTTTAGTGGGTAAGTCGGGGCGCAATATGCCATCTCTTCGCGCCCCGGCCCCCACATAACCTGACACGTCTCCAACGGCGGGGTATCCATGAGGACCTCCGACGTAAAAAAACAAGGGTTTAGTATCAAGTTTTCCATTTCTTGCGGCTAGGTTTTTGCCCTTGACATTTCCTATAGTCGACGCTTATGACACCCTTACTATGAAATGGGGTGATGACACAATATTCTAAATCCGTCACCACACGGATTAAACCATTAATGATTTCTTTAAATTAATACGTGAAGCAAACAATCTGTCCCCATTTATTCGAAAATTGCGCAGACTGAGAAGTATGAAATTTCCCACAATTAAATAAAAATGAAATTTTCTTTTTTTTAAAACAACCATATAAGCGATTACATGTTTAAGGCACACACGCGTTATTTTTACTCCTTTGTTTATTGTTAAAGTCTGTGGTCAAATTGAAAAGCGAACTATAATTTAAATAGATAAATAGACCACAATTAGGTCAAATTTCGAGCACTGGCCGACCATTACTTATTTATTATATGGCATCAAGCGGCTTATTTTTGTGTAAACCATACATAATATACTAATATCGTTTCTTGAATTAGGAGGACACATCGGCCTTAATAGGCGGCTAACGGTTGCTGACGAAATTAGATACCAGTGGCAGTTGTCTGCAGAATGACTTATCCTGCATGAAAATGTTGTGAATTATAATGCGGGATTCTTTAAATGAAATAACATGATGGTATTTCTACCCTCTCGTTGGAGCCTTCTGAATGAGGAAGTACCTTCACTTTACCGCATAAAAATAACATCACCCAGAACGTTATCAAGAGAAGTATGGCGATGGCAGCAGAAGTAATAAACTTTCTCTCTGCTGCCAGCGTTTCAGTGTTAAACTTTTAGTTTGTACTTAGGCGTCAAAAACTGCATGGTATCAGGCAGGCTGTAAGATTGAGCGCCGCGCCGTCCCAGTAGTAGGTATAAGATACTGATATATTGTACTGCGTCGTTTGCAAGCAACACGATCTTGTGTGACCAGTGTTAACTTAATAATGTTAATTATCATATTTAGCAATATGACATGTAAGAGGTGATTAAAGGCAGTCTATATAAGAATCCTTGTATTCACCATGGAAGCACTCAGTACTTCATAGATTGACTAACTGACTAAAGGATGGAAGTGCTCGTAAAAATATGTTTCTTTCATCTTAATATTAACAGCATAACGAAACGTATCATAGACTTAACTTTCGTTACTTTACAGGTAATCATTATATCGGGTTTGCTGTTATGCTCGTGCTCGGACAATGTAAACATTACTCAGGGATCAACAAATAAGTCAGTCTTAAATCAAGATATGTAAGTATTTTCTATATATAGCATAGTGCAATTAATAGTATTATTGTAATCAATCAAATTTCATCACAATAATTTCAACCAAACGACGTCCACTGCTGGACATAGGCCCACCTCAAGGATTTTCACGAAAGCCGTTTCCGAGCCACCCGTATTCATCGTTTTCCGGCGACCTTAACCAGGTCGTCCGTCCAGTGGGAGTACTGCGCTTTCCGAAACGCGGTCGCTACTCGAGGACTTTTCTGCCCCATAGGGCGTCAGTCATGCGAGTTATGTTACCACATAAGTTTGGCCATCCTGTGGGCTATGTCGGTGACTCTGGTTCTCCTGCGTATCTCCTTATTTCTGATTCGATCTCGCAGGGAAATTCCGAGCACAGCTCTCTCCATTGCCCTTTCGGTGACTTTGAGCCTTCTGAGGGAGCCCATAGGGAGCGCTCTGTTCCATAAGTCATCACTGGCAACACACTATTGTGGACGAAGGTTGCCTAGCCGAGTTGGATCCGACGATTGACCTCTTTTTCGAATTTGGACTTACCTAATTGACCAGTGTTTGCCAGGTAAATGTAATGGTCAAAAACTTCGAGGAGAGAACCTCCGATGTCAATAGGAGTGGATATTAGACATGATCTTAGTCTTCTCGATGTTCATCATAAGGCCGACTTGGAGGCTTGAAAACCTCTTCCGGGGCAGCGGTGAACAGTTTCGGAGAGATATCGTCTGGCTGTCTCACACCTCGCTGCAAATGGATAGGTTTCGAGGTCTGGTCCTGACATTGTATCGTTGAAAACACTTCGATGTACCGATAGTCGACATGGCACCTCTGGACAGCCTGCAATACTTCCCACGTCTCTATCGAATCGAAGGCTGCCTCGTAGTCCACGAACGCCAGACAAAGGGGCAGGTTATACTCCTCGGTCTTCTGTATAACCTGCCTTAGCGTTAAAACGTGATCTACGGTACTGAAGCCTTTTCGTAAACCGGCTTGTTCGCGAGGCTAGGAATAGGATTCGTAATGACCCCCGTGAACAACTTGTAGACATGGCTCAGAAGTGAAACGGATCCGTAGTTCTACAGCATGGTGATATCGCCCTTCTTGAAAAACAGCACCACCACTGCCGATCCATGCCTTTGGCTTTCGTCCTTCGAGTATGACGGAATTGAATTCTCTAGCGAAAACTTTGAAGCTGTTGCGTTCAATAGCCTCTTCAACACGATTTGTGTTGTATATATCGTAGATCACGCTTCAGGGATTTTGAGATCTGTCCATTGAGCCTCCGGTACTTCGTCGCATCATCTGAAGACTCCAGGACAATTTTCCGTCGTTCGTCCATGAGATTCAGGGTGAAGTTTTTTTGGCCGTTTTCTGGCGTTGGGTCTTACAGAACTTACCTAACTGTATGGACAGTTTCCACGAACCCGTCATAATATTCGACCACGTCAACGCGTCCACGGCCTGAGGAAGCCTGACAAAATGGTAAAAAGTTAAAAAAATATAGTAGGATGAAATCCGTTGAAAAAGGATGACAATATAACAAAAAGGTTTTGGTGTTTTATTTTTATCATAAACTTTTTTTCTCGATATTTAGTGAAATCTTGCCTTTTAATGTCCTAAATACACTATAATTTTTTTTATTTAAATTATTTATTGTTTTCACCTTATTTAGACTTATTATCGAAAAAGCACCCTAATTTTCAATCGAAAATTCTCGTGACTATATTTTAGCTTTCTAAAAACGTCTTGTCGGCGGGCTTTTTGTTCTCTGTAATATCTTATTTCTGATGATGTAAAAAAATTTAAACATTACATGGTAAATATTCTCAGAAAATGCGAAGGACCTTAGGACTTGTAGGTTTCCCGGAAATCGAGATTTTTACCGTAAAAATCTCCTCCCACTTCACGACCAGATCGCCCGTACATTATTTTTCCTTTCATTTTTATTAAATTCTCTTCCTTGTTCAACGGGTTTCTAAAATTAATGCTTCTACTGATAGAACAATTTGTTTTTAATGAAGGTTTTACCGATTATTCCACATTGAAATTAAACACTTTTATCGGATTTATGGCGTGTATATTACAAAGCATTCGAAACGTCGGGACTTAAATAATACTCGAAAAATCATATCATGATTTTCAGGTATGTCATACACGCGATGGTGTATCAAGTTGGTATACTCACTAACAGAACGGATGACGAAAGTAACACGAATACAACGTAAGTATACGATGATAATAAAATATTAGGATTTCTTACAAAAGAAATTAGCGTTTTACAAAAGAAATTAGCGAAATTAGCACTTTGATTTGAAATGGTTAAGAATTCCAAATTCAAATTCATTTAGCTGGTATATTTGAGTTTTGAAAAGACATTACATAATTTGTATATTCCACTTTTTTTTTCTTTGCGTCGCATATTACCGCACAATGGAAAACATGAAATATCGGTATATTTACGAGTACGAGTTCTACCGTGGCACCAGTGCTGACGAAACAGCTCGAAGGATTATAGTCCAGTCGAAATAGACAAAAAAGTAGCCTCAAAACGAAAAAAATCCGGGGAGCGATTTTTTTTTAAACGTTCGGGGTGGTGGTTGGTTGTATAAATCTCGATTTTCGAACTAATCTCGGTAGAGGGTTCGCCACCATCTTGTTTTAAAGTTATTTTTTTTAGTTTTTCTGAAATAATCCGTTAATTTTCAACTTTAGAACAAAAATGGTATTACCCATATTTGTTGTAAATTTAATTTCCCACATGTTTGGTCATTATCATGTTTACGCTAGGATCAATATTTACAGAGACTTACTAATATACAAACCTAATACTTACTACACAACTTTATTTTATCAAATTTCTTTCAGGTAGATACATTTTGAGAGGTTATTGTATTAATTGATATGCTTTATTTCATTATCTGACATCGAACAGATTATAAATGAAACTCGAAAAAATAAATACTCCCATACCTACTGAACTATAAGATAGTTCTAAAGAAGTAGACAGTTTAAGTAATTGCTGCGCTTTGTGTTCATGTCTGAGTATAGTTTTTCAATTATTGAGTAGAACACCTTTATTTAAGCCAAAGCCAAACACAATACTCATGCAACTTTTTTACATGTGTAGAGGAAGTCAGGAAACGTTGACGTTTTACCACAACAACGGTTCAAAGGCAGACATCGCTAGGATTGCTGAACCACTTTTAACGAACGTGACAGCGCAGAGTATTGTCGCAGTAGCGCCTGTAGTTGGAGACTCCGCCAATACTACTTACAGGCTACCATGGACTTCGTTTAGCAATTTAGCTGATGCTCCGTATCCACAAGGAAAAGGTCTACTCAAATTTATATACTTACTCTCCATTTTAATTTCATATCTGTTGTGTATTTTAAAACCAGAATAAATACTTTCTGTTACAGAAATCACAAAAACAGGCTTGAGCAGACCGTCACCGTTTAAAGCAGTTGATGAAATTCAAACCAAAAACCATTCATCTGATATCGTCAAGAGAGAGACGCTTCCAAATGAAGTACCAGTTAAAATTGTAAAAGGCTCTGCATTAATTCCCGAGGCGATCAGCGTCCATTCCTTAGCCATACCTTCTCTATTGACCATCAACAATAACTTTTCTGATATACCAGTTCCAATTCCTAACACCTCCGTGGTGCATTATGCTAAAATTAATACTCTTGTAACGAAGCCGTAGAAGCAGCTACTCGTATCTAGACGCCCTACTTACGACTACTAACTTAGTTGTACTAATTAGATTGCATAAAGAGCAATAAATATGCGTATAATAGGTATATATGTAATCTAGTGATATATTTTAATGGCTGCCTGTAACCAAAACAACATTTCCAAGCTGTGCTTTGTACACGTATTAAATATGACAGCTTCTATTTGAAAGTAATCATCTGCCTTTTTTTTTCGGAAGTCCATCGTATAGTTCAATTTGAACAGCTTGCAATGTGCGCGGAGTCAATAAACCTGCGCAAAAATGTGGACGAATCACGCCTTGAACAGGTCACTTACTCGTTAACCTCAATCCCCCAACTGCAGTGCGAATGGTTTATTCTTAGTGAAGATTACACGCGACCTATTTAAGATAAACAATATGTATAACTACATACATTACAAATTCTTAGACACTTGTGCACAATATAACCTACTTAAAATTTATCAACTAATGGCGCCAAACTATTTCTGGTAATCTCAGTATGACGTAGTAACTACAAGTTAGTACATACTCATTGAACATTTTTGTTGACAGATTTCTTTTCATTGCGTATTTAGAACAATGGGTCTGAAACAGTAAAGTAAAATTATTCGTAATTGTGCAGTCAATACAAAACTATTTGTTAACGTTTTATGTATATATAGCTTAACTTGTATTATTAAGATTTTCTTTTCTATTGACAAAATATCAAACAAGTCAAACATACAAGGCTCATAAATTTTTACCCCCGAAGCAATGATAGCAGCCAGAATTTAGTTTGGTACCAAAGGGCCGCCTTACCTACCAAGACATCTCGCATGCGTCAACTTCACGCATGCGCGATGGGGTATTAATGATTCGTCGCACCTCAATGAAAGTCCGTACGTTAAATAAATCATTAAAATGATGGCAAAAGAACAATGGAGTGTAGTAATAATGTAGCAACAAAGAAGGAAAGGCGCGGTGCACAGCCAGCGATTGGAAGACTTATAGAGTATGAGTTCGCCCAAGTTGAGCGAAAGATGTCCCAGCAACTTAAGCAATGGCAAAAAAATGCTCAACTCAGACTCCAAAGAAGATTCATTAGACAACTCTGTGAGTAAATTTAATCATTGATCAAACTTCCGTGGCTAACAAATGTTGTGTAGAGTGTGCATATTACCCGCGTCTTTTTTCGTGATTAAGTCAAGCCGTTTTCAATTCACATATAAATTTGGTGGAACTCTACATTATCAATAACTAGCCGACACAGTGAACTTCGTATCACGTTACATTTAATATTTTCTGAACTAACACATGTCATATCAATAAAAAAAGTAGGCTTAGTTCGTTATTTATCGCAGAATTCATTTTTGAACGCAATCTGTTCTGAAACAATCCGAAACGAACAATTTTAGCTTTGGATTGTAATTAAAAAATAATTATTTCTTTCACAGCAATTTCTTTATGTTTAATCACCCTTCAAACCTTTGAATTTGTCCAAATATTTAAAAGCCAAAATTAGCCTTATGTCTTATTAAACTCGAGACAAGGACGATGCCGGCAGCAACTGGATGCATAGAACCGAAGACCGGGTTCAGTGGCGAGCCTTGGGGGAGGCCTACGTCCAGCAGTGGACTGAAATAGGCTGATGATGATGATGATGAAGGATGAATTTTTAGATCGATAATAAGTATGTATTTAGTAATAAACCTTATATTTTAAATAGAATCTTAAACACTACTGAGTCGGGCCTTCTTCAGTTACATGGTGGGTAATTAGCCGACTGTGCCACGCTGGCTAGACGGGTTGGCACAGGGATTCGTATCAAGTTCTCTTTCTTTTGCGGCTAGGTTTTCGACCTTGTCATTTTTCTTTTGTCGGCTCTTACGACACCCTCAATGGATGGATGGAACGGGGTGCTATTATGCAAACAAAAATTGCTTATTTATTAGAATCTAACTAAGATTTTGATAAGATGCATCTACATTTGGCTTATAGATGCGTATGCATTCCATTAAACACAATTTAGCCTTAAATAGCTTTGAATGCATAAAAATCTTAATTTGTAGAAATCTAGGAAACAAAATCCCGGTCCACGGTCCATCCTTCTAATCGAGCGATGTCCCATGCTAAGCTATAGGGGCATGGTCACAGCTGTAAGAGTTATCAGCTCTGATTTTATTTCCTGCGTAATTTTACCAACGTAGCTGGTATCTACTCGGTCTGCCTAATAACCTGCCGCAATGTATGTCTGATATCTAAAGTTTTTTCGGGGTCAGTTCGGCAAATTGTAAGTCATTAACCCGATGTGCCTTTTCCTTAGCATACTTATATAGTAAAGAACGATATTCGATAACATTTAAACATTTGGCGCCAAATGGCCTAACGGATAATGCGGACCCATGACGGACTCAACCGGATGGATTGGATGTCATAGGACGAGCTTCCATCGGACTGATCAAGCCGTCGGTATCGGTTGTCATTCGAACATTTGTGACAGTCGTTACACGCAGTCAGTAGCCTGAAACCTGACAGCTGCTTTAATCAAATGATTCGCGGTTACTCAACTAAATGGGTCTTGGAGATCCGATGTCAATCGATCCATGTAAATAGGTACTAGTAATTAGTCAAATCGGGTAAGACCGAAAGCGGACTCTAACGAAATCGGGAAAAGGCAAGGTAAATGGTAATTTACGGGTGGGAGTAGGTAGTACGAGTTTAGGGTGATATTTTAAAGTTTGAATGTATGGCCAAAATAGGTAGCATTATGGATATCGATAGACGCTCGAAGGAGTCTCGAGCTTAATTTTGATTTAAATTAAAACTGCTAATGATATAGGATTTTTAAAATATCATTATTTCTAGATCCGAATAATGGTTTATTACTTATGTGTTAGTTGATTTGGCTACGCTTTATAAACTATATCTGCATCGAGTGACCTCAAATTTCGTCATGATAAACAGCACGCTTCTAAAATTGTTTAAAGTATTTTTCGTGTACGTAACATACGCGTAAAAGCGATAAAACAGCTTTTTTAAGGCTCAGCAGGGTACCAGCAACCGCAACATTTTGAAACACAACGACAACCGCAGTCAAATGTGAAACACACACCGCACACAGCTAAGCGTGGAAGGTTACAGCTAGTATTTATATAAATATATAGTTAGCATTTGAGTTGAGCCTGATAACTTTGCTGTTTTGTAAATAATTTGACTAAAACCTACATTAATATAATTAGCACAATGAAATGCTTTGAACCCTATTAAAATCCTGACACAACGATAATAAATAAAATACACTTACTCATATAAACAGTTACGCACCCACTGATAAGAGTCGTTCGTCAGCAAATGAAAACTAGATGAATATTAAATTGGGAATAACATTTCAGATACGGGATTCTATCAAGAACGAACGAGCTGGTGGAAAAAGTGAGGAGGACTGGCGGCGTAGAACTATCATAGTGGAAAAGAAAAATGGCAGCTACGGGTTCACGCTGCAAAGCTACGGTATACATTACAAAAAAGTAAGTAAACGGCCCACCCATGTACGTCTCATATTATGTTTACCGAACTGAACTGTTGACAGCCAACGTTTGTTACGTACCCTGTGCTGATAGTACCTGAATAAGTACAGAGTTTTAGGCGCAAAGGGATGATCATTCATTCAGACGAGGTGGTAAGGTGGGGCCGTGGCACCTATCCCCCGGTAACTGTAGTCAGGGGTTCTTAACCGTGCGACTTGCTCTATAAACTTCGCTATCATGTAGGCATTTTTGGTAACATTTCGCATTTGTAGACGATATTTCATGGTGTTGATAGTTCAGATTTTTTGGGTATAAATTGTGCAAAGTATGTATTATGCTGGTCGCTACATGACTTGTCTCCAAGACTACTGTGTAGCACTGTGAGTCGGCTGCGTTCGGTCCTGCTGCTGAGGAATAATCGCCTTTACCAGGTAGACAATGCAGGAGGATGTTGCAGACTTGTCGGCAAACCTGTCGCTCTAGAGTCCAATGTCGACGGTGACCACTTTAGGCGCAAAGTGATGATCATCAAGCCAGACGAGGTGGTATGTCGGGCGCCTATCCCCCAGAAACTGTAGTCGGCGATTTCATATATGTGCGAATTGCTCTGGAAACTTCGCTATCACGGTGTAGGACTTTTTGGTAATTCTCGCATTTGTAGGCGATATTTCTTGATGTTGATAGTTAAGATTTGCCGGGTAAATTGTGTAAAGTGCTGCACGCTGGTCGCTATATTAAAAACAGCAGTTAAGTTGGGGCAATTTCTTGACGTTTCAGATTACTATCATAATATGTTTAAACAAATGTAACTCAATAATTCAGAACCAACTAATTCTAAAAGATTTAAATATTAAACTGATATTAGACCTTGTAGTTGTGTTGGTATCTATGTATTCAAGGAGAGATGAATGTAAATATAGGACACGGGTTGCAAGTGATGAACATTTTTTATTTGAATTTCGAATGCTGCTTTAAATTTCTTGTAAAAAATCTTTACTTCTTTTAAAAATGAGATTATCTTTAAATTTTACCCCTTTCTTTTTTGATGCCTAAATTATAAAACCTATCCGTCCCCTATATTTCACGACACCGTTGATCCTTTTAGAATGTTACCTACAGTTGTATGTATTTTATGAGCTATTGATATTTTTTGTCTCATAAGTCCAACTCATTTAAACGACATGTTACCATCCCTACACTTAAAGAATCAATAGTTCAGAGCTTTAGAGAATCGCCGAAATACATTTTACTAATAATTAACTCTTTTTAACAGGAGCAAGAGATTGAAGTAATTACGTACGTAGACCATGTGGAAGCGGAGGGCCCGGCGGCAGCTGCGGGCATGCGCGAGGGTGACGTCATTTTGTCCATTAATGGTACAGACGTGGAGCGGGCTGAGCATGCTACAATCGTCGAGGCTATCAATCGCTGTGACTCTCGCATAAGGATGGTCGTGATTTTCGAAGACTGTGTACGCAAAGTCGAACTTCATCTAAAGTACATCAATCTCCAGAGAACCCTACAATCAAAAATGAGAGAGCTTGAACAAGTCACCATTCGTGAGAGGCAACTCTTCGACTCAAACTGGAAAACGCATAGTTTACCGTCGCAGAAAAAGAAAACTTCCCCGGCCGATGTTATTTCTGATAGTGAGGATAACAATGTTAGCGAAAATATTAATAGCACCTATTGTAGGCCGACGTTATCCAGCGAAAATGTCACGGCTGCTAAACCTCCACAATCGAATGTGTTTATGTATCAATATCTAGATCCACGTTATGGTGCGTGTTTAATACAACCCAATTTACGAAAAGGTAGTTTTGTTATAACTGTCGGCTCACCAAGGAACAGGCGGGATTGTCATCACTATGTTGTCAAAACGCCAGGGGAATGTCACCGAGCTTCGGAGAACTATAAACCAAATAGCAATAAACACAACAAAGCACACAGAAGCAGCCACAGCCATAGTTGTACCCCATGCATGCCTGCCTATAATAATCAAGATGCTAATAGTCTCGAAGCTTACGACCTCGCTAGCCCGTGTTGCGATCCGCACTGTGTACCTAACACAAGAAAGAAAATAAGAAGGAAAAAAGAGTGTTCTAAGGAGCATAAAAGAAAAGAAAAATGTCAACAAGTAGACAAATCAACCCAGAAGCCTGATAATGGACCTCATAACATACGAACCAAGAAAGTATGTCAGTCGGGGCACTGCTCAGGCCGATACAGATATCTAACGACGGAGTCAACGCAAACTAGCCAATGCAGTCTTCAGTCATACGCAACGAGTAATGCTACCATCCCATGCGACAACTCCGCTTCAAGTTACAGCACTTCTCTTAGCAGCGATACTCTCTTTTGGGACATCGATCGGTCAGATGCTAAGTCATCCCCGAAAGTACAATATCAGAGTTCGCATCAACATGTGAAACCAAAGTCGTGGGATAATTTAACAACTAAAGCTTTCGGCGGTTATGGATTCGGATATGGTTACCTGGACACCACAACGAAACAATCCAATCGTTCCAAAAGCCACGGCCGGAACCATAGTAGCCGAAGTACTCAAAGCCATCATGAATATCAGCACCATTCAGCGCAAGACAAGCATTCTCATAGACAAAGCGCTCCGCATCACTACTCCGAATATACGCGGAGCCACAGTCACTGTGCACCAACTAAGTCAACTGAAAGCTTAATGATGGTGCCTAAATATCAGGTCGAGGGCAGTGGTTCAGAGAGTAGATTGACATGTGACTGTGGTGAATCGATTGAGTATTATCGAAGAGTAAGTACCAAAAGCCCAGGGGAGATACACTCTGCCACGTATTACGCCCAACACTTTATATATCCCACACATACGTATAAGAAAAAAGACCCTAACGTAAGCTCAGAAATAACAAGACTATAAAAAATAACACCAAAAGCAATGTGTAACAATGCAAAAACAATTGCAATGTATGCAAAAAAAATACTCAATGATCACTGCTCAACAATAGGCCTAACGTATTAATGTAGACGCTATTCGTAATATTAGGACATTTTTGTTTACTGCTTTTTACATATATATACACGGAAATGGCTAGTTTCCCTTTAATAAACGGAAAAAA
The DNA here is from genome assembly GCA_905475355.2 of Clostera curtula. NCBI lineage: Eukaryota > Metazoa > Arthropoda > Insecta > Lepidoptera > Notodontidae > Clostera > Clostera curtula. The sequence continues at coordinate 9,697,608 of FR997794.1, read as the reverse complement.
CAAGGATTATTTCTTTCATTTAACACTTGCGAACATACGGGAATAATGTATTATGAGGGTTAGTCCCCACAAAAAGATCGAACAAGTACCATAAGAACAATACATTTAAAATAGGTTGCATTTTTGAGAAAATCCCAATTTTATCGAGAACTATGTTATAAATTGTCTACCTTTTTTATGGGTAGAGTAGCATAATTAGTATACAATAAGAATTTTGTCCTACTAATATGATAAACGTGAAGGTTTGTAAGTATGGATGGATGGATGGATGTTTGTTACTCTTTCACGTAAAAGCTACGGAATGGACTTTAATGAAACTTTACAATAATATAGCCTATACATCAGAGTAACACATAAGCTACAATTTATAAAGATATTGCGTTGAAAAAATTAATTACATCACCACGCGGGTAAAACCGCGGGGCAGCTAGTATAAAATAATGTGAGTAAATTAATTTCAGTCACTACAGTTTTACTCTAATGTACATTGATTTGTTAATTCGTATAATTATTGCTAAGTCTTGTATTTTTAGGTAAAACTGCGTCCTTCTCTTGGTCATGAAATCCAACAAAGATTTCATTCCTGAGAATCTTAACATCTTTGGGGAATATCATAGGGTGTGGATGAACATTTTCAAGGAATATGCTTTCAAAATATGGGAATACGGATCTGTTTCCTAATAGCAGTCAGAAATTACGAGCTATATGACTTTCTTGTGTTTAATTGTCATCATCATCATCGTTTCAACTAAAAAACGTCCACTGCTGGACATAAAACACCCTCAAGGATCTTTACAGACGCCAGTCCTTTTTTTTTGTCGCTGGGGAAATGCTTTATGCATACCACCGCCCCCCGGGGGAGAGGTCGGTGATTATGTGGAACTCCGACAAGGGTCGTCTACCCAAGAGTCGTCTACCCACTAAAACCCTCACACGACGCGCTTGGGGCGCCACAAGTTCGCGTAAACGCAGTCTACTGTGATGCCTCGGCGTGGTGCCCGCTACGCGGGCAAGCGACTATCAGAGAGGGCGTCGCGGTACACTGGGATGCCCTCAGTCATCAAGGCTTTCCCCCGAACCACCACCGGCCTCTTAGGCGAGGGCAGAAGGGGCCCGCACCGTCACGAGCCCCTTCCACCCCTGCCTCGGGTCAGCCGGAGCTCCCTCCTTTGCGACCCACCCCGCTGCCCCCTCTGCGACACAACGGCCCCGCTGAAGGAGGCCCGTCAGCCCTCGGGCCGGCGCCAACTCGAGGACGCCGGCGCACCGCAGCCGTCCAGGGCTCGCAGGGAAACTCAGAGGACATGGTCGTCTACCCAAGTCCCCGGAGCCCCAATCTACCGCAGCCCCCCTCCGCGACATACGGCCTCAACAGACGCCGGTCCTGGGCCAGCCGCATCAACCGTTTTCCAGCGACCATAACCAGGTAATCGGTCCAACGTGAGGGAGGCCTTTTTTTTGATGTCGCTGGGAAAATGCTTTATTCATACCACCGACCCCTGGGGAGAGGTCGGTGATTATGTGGGACTCCCGGGACATAACCCCTATACCCACTAAATCCCAGCGGTATACCCTCACACGCCACGCTTGGGCTGCCACAGGTTCGCGCGAGCGCAGTTGATAGTGGTGCCCCGACGAGGTACCCGCTACGAGGGCAAGCGACTATCAGGGAGGGCGTCCCGATACACTGGGACGCCCTCAGTCATCGAAGCTTTCGTCGGTGGCGGGTCCTCCGACCCACCACCGGCCTCCATGGCGGGGGAAGGAGGTGGGCGCAGTCGCCTCCTCCTCCCCGTGCTCCGTCTGCCGCCCGGGTCAGCCAGGACATCCTCCTCCCTGACCCGGTCCGCGGCCTCCTTCTGCGTGAATGAGGTTCTTCCTCACAGAAGGAGGCCACCGCCTCCCATGCCTCCTCGCTGTCGATTATCCGTTTGATTAGGCTCGACAGCGAGAGGTCTCCTCCGACTTGTGCCGCCAGGGCCCAACTCTCTGTCACCCAGGCGGCACACTCCTCCACCGTGTGGCGCGCCATTTCGACTGGCGTGCCACACTCGTGGCAGACCTGCGTCGCCTCCGCAATTTGATGCAGGTACTTACCGAAGCAGCGATGCCCGGTAAGCACCTTTTTTTTTTTTTTTTGTTTTCGTTGGGGAAATGCTTTATGCATACCACCGCACCCCGGGGGAAAGGTCGGTGATTATGTGGGACTCCGACAAGGGTCGTCTACCCAGTCGTTTACCCACTAAAACCCCAGCGGCATACCCACACACGACGCGCTTGGGGCGCCACAAGTTCGCGTAGACGCATTCTACTGTGACGCCCCAGCGTGGTGCCCGCAACGCGGGCAAGCGACTATCAGGGAGGGCGTCCCGGTACACTGGGACGCCCTCAGTCATCGAGGCTTTCGTCGGTGGTGGCTCCCCCGAACCACCACCGGCCTCCTAGGCGAGGGCAGAAGCGGCCCGCACCGTTACGAACCACCCCTGCCTCCGTCCGCGGCGCGGGTCACCCGGAGCTCCCTCCCTGGCGACCCGCCCCGCTGCCCCCTTCTGCGACATCGGCCCCGCAGAAGGAGGCCCGTCAGCCCTCGGGTTTTCGACAACCCAAGGGCGTGCCCGGTAAGCACCTGCACCAACCTGTAGGACAGGGTCCCGTGCCGCCGACACATCCAGGCATCAAGGTGGGGGCGGAACGCCTCCACCATCATCAGCCCTGCGGCCGTGGTACCCAAATTCTCCTCTCATCGGCGGATCAGGGCCTCTCGCGTTCTGTCCCTGATCCGCCTTATACCACCACCATCGAGGAGGGGCAGCGCTCCCTCCTCCCTCCGTGCCGCACGGTAGGCCCAGATATTTCATCTGGGCCCGCAGTACTATCACCGTCCCCCCCACGGTGATGATCGCAACTCGAGGGGGACCCCGGCGAGGCCAGTGGAGGAGAAGGGCCTCCGTCTTCGGGAGTGAGACCCTCAGGCCCAGCAGGTCGATCCGGTCCGCAGCCAGCTACGTCGCGCCCGTTGCTCTTCTCGCCGCCTCTACAAAGCAGATGCCCCTGGCCGTGATGAGCGTGTCGTCTGCATACCAGAGCAACCGCACCCCGGGCAGGAGCGGCATTCTGAGCAAACAGTCGTATCCGATGTTCCACAGGACAGGGCCTAGAACCGAGCCCTGTGGAACACCGCATTTTACCGTCCGTCGCTGAATGCAGCCGAACGTGTGGGCGGCCTACCTGACTGTGCATTCCGGCGGCACGCGGTCGCCAATGGAGGACTTTTCTGCCCCATCGGACGTCGGTCCTGCGAGCTATAAGCCCTGCCCACTGCCACTTAAGTTTGGCAAACCTGTGGGCTACGTCGGTAACATTGGTATGTGTTGTAAAACCTATTTTTATAGTATATAGCTGTAAAGTAGAGACCTCTAGTGTCACAATATAGCCTGTGGTTCATCTCTATTCATTCATACATACTCGATGTCACGTACGCAAATAATATACATCACTTGTTCTTCTACAAATATACTCTTATTATAAAACCCAATGTTACACGGTGTCAGAAGTAATTTGGAATTAATAACAGTGATAAATAAAAGGAAATAAGTGAGAAAATTGTAAAATGGCTACGAACGACGCAGTATCTGGAATAAAGCCGCCGCCTAACCTACAAATGGACTCGGACAAACCCACGTGTTGGAAAAACTGGTTACAGCAATTTGAGTGGTATGCAACTGCCGTTCAGCTGAACAAAAAGTCAGCCGAGGTCCAAGCAGCAACATTTATGGCTGTTATAGGCCCAGATGCGATCGAAATATACAACGGTTTCGATCTTAGCGACTCGGACAAAAACGACTTGAAAATCATCAAAAGCAAGTTTAAAGAGTATTTTGCACCAAAAACAAACATATCTTTCGAAAGATACGTATTCTTCAAGATAGAACAAAATGAAGATGAACAATTTAACGAATTTTTGACCAGAATAAAAACTCAAGCAAGTAAATGTGAATTTGACAAATTACTCGAAGAAATGTTGAAAGACAAGATAGTATTTGGTATTAGATCCACTCAAGTAAGAGAGAAATTATTGACTGAAGATAAACTTGACTTGACAAAGGCGATAAATATCTGCAAAACAAGTGAACAAGCATCCAAACAACTGGATGAGTTTGAAGGTAAAAGTAAAACAGACAAAGTGTCAGTGGTGAAAAATAAAAATTACAAAAAGGAACAAAATAATTTTGATTGCAAAAGATGTGGCACAAACCACAAACGCAGAGAATGCCCAGCATTTAACAAGCAGTGTACAAAATGCAATATAAATGGTCATTTTGCCAAAATGTGCAGAACTAAGAAGAGAAATGACACTAAACAGAAAAATAAAGTGAATACATTAGAGGAAAGCTCAAGTTCTGAAGATGATGTATACGTATCTGCAATAAGTGCCGGAGAAAAGAAAAACTGGACAGAAAAGATACATGTTGGCAATATAAAGTTTGAAGTCAAATTAGATACAGGGGCAGAATGCAATGTTTTACCTAAACACCTGATGGACAAAACAAAAGCTAGGTTGAGAGCCAGCCGTACAAGAAATTTAATAAGTTACACAGATGATAAAATGGCAGTTCTAGGTGAAATAGTGCTACAGTGCAAAATAAAAGATGAAGAATCAAATATATTATTTAAAGTAGTACAAGAAAAAGTTACACCAATACTAGGACTTAAAACCTGTGAGAAATTAGGACTTATTGCAAGAGTTAAGACATTGAAGGAAAGTCAATGCACAGAAGATATTTTCGAAGGCTTAGGCTGTTACAAGGACTATGAGTATGATATTGACCTGATTGAGAACCCTAAGTTCGAAATTAAACCATCAAGAAGAATTCCACATGCTATAAGAGATGAAGTAAAGCAAGAACTTGATAGAATGGTGAAGTTAGATGTCATAAAACCAGAAACAGAGCCTACACCTGCTGTGAGCCCAATGGTAATCGTCAGACAAAAAGGTAAATTAAGAATCTGTATAGATCCATCAGACGTTAACAAAAACATCCTAAGGCGACATTTTCCACTTACCACTATAGAAGAGATATCAGCTGACATAAAAGGTTCTAAGTTTTTTGCATTATTGGATTGCACAAAAGGTTTCTGGCAAATTAAATTAACAAAAAGAACACAAAAAATATTGACACTTGCTACCCCATGGGGAAGGTATTCCTTTAAAAGACTACCTTTTGGTGTATCGTCAGCACCGGAAATATTTCAAGAAATCTTAACAAACTTGCTCAGTAAATTCAATAATGTTAGAGTAGCCATTGACGATATCTTCATACATGCAAAGAGTAGAGAAGAACTAAACAAAACTGTGGGTAATGTCATTGAAGTACTAAACAAATCAGGCTTTAAACTCAACAAAAGCAAGTGCATTCTTGAAGCACAAAGAATAAAATTTCTAGGGCACATCATTTCAGCCAATGGATTAGAAGCAGACCCAGAAAAAGTGGAAGCCATACAAGCTATGAAAACACCAACAAACAAAACTGAGCTACAGAGATTACTAGGGATGATCACATACCTAAATAAATTCATTCCCAACATGTCAGACTTAACAAATCCACTAAGAGATTTGTTACACAAAAACATAAGTTTTACATGGGAAAGTCATCATGATGAAGCACTCAACAAAATAAAACAAGTACTTCAAAGTCCTCCAGTACTGAAACTATATGATGTCAACAAACCTGTAACCTTGACTGTTGATGCAAGTTCAAAAAATCTTGGAGCCGCACTACTGCAAGAAGGACAACCAATAGCTTATGGAGCAAGAGCGCTGACTAAATCTGAACAGAATTATCCACAGATAGAGAAAGAAGCTCTCGCTATATCATTTGGATGCAAGAAGTTCCATGAATATGTGTATGGTAAAGAACTGACAGTGGAATCAGACCATAAACCACTCGAGACAATTTTCAAGAAAAACATACAATCTGCTCCAGCAAGATTGCAACGAATAATGTTCAATCTAGCACCATACTCACCAAAGGTCATATTCAAAAAAGGTACAGAAATACCCTTGGCAGACTTTCTTAGTCGAGACTGTGATGCATCAAATCTGAAATATGAACAAGAGGAAAATCTAAAAGTCGCAATCATACTACCCATGTCATTGGATGCTAAACAAGAACTAATAAATGCCACAAAAGAAGATCAACATCTACAGTTACTTCTTCAGACAATAAAACAAGGATTTACACAAAATGTCAATGACCTTCCTACAGAGCTACAACACTATTTTAACTTCAAAGAAGAAATAAGCTATTACAAAGGAATTATCTACAAAGGTAACAAAATTGTAGTCCCAAAATCACAAATCCCTAAAATGCTAAAGAATATTCATAGCTGCTTAAGAAGAGCACGACAATTTCTCTACTGGAAAGGACAATATAATGATATAATAAAACTAGTCAAAGATTGCTCAATATGTGAACAAACACAAAGAGATAATACTAAAGATACAGTGCTAGTTAAAAGGATCCCTACACTTCCATGGCAAATAGTGGCATCAGACTTATTTGAATTTAAAGGAAAAACCTACCTAGTAATTTGTGACAGTTACTCTGGATATATAGATTTTCAACAGCTAAAAGGTCAGTCATCATATGAAGTAATTGAACATCTTAAAAAATGGTTTTCTATGCATGGAATACCAGAAGAGTTTCAAACAGACAATGGAACACAATATATGTCCAGGGAGTTCAGAAGTTTTCAAAAAGAGTGGAGATTCAACCATGTCACATCCAGCCCACATCATCATCAAGGCAATGGACTCGCTGAAAGAGCAGTTCAAACGTCAAAGAACATATTGAAAAAATGCAGCATTGACAAGTCAGATGTTCAACTTGCTCTATTAAACTGGAGAAATACACCAAGAAATGATCAGCTTGGTTCACCCAACCAACGTCTTTTCAGCCGAATTACTCGATCTCCAATACCAACTAGTGATAACAATCTAAAACCGAAAATAATACAAGGAGTCACATCTGAACTACAAAGATTGAGAGAGAAACAAGCCAACTACAGCAATAAACACACTAAAAGACCAGAAAATCTTGAAATCAATGATAGAGTCAGACACAAAGTCGCCCATCGACATTGGGAAGGGGCAAAAGTGGTAGACAAGCCTGAAGGTTTACCAAGATCAGTAATCATTGAAACAGATCAAGGTCAGATCTTCCGAAGAAACCTCAGTCACCTGCACAAGACACAAGCAGACATAACCAACAGCAGAGTGGTAGTACCTGAAACTAAATACACTGATAAACCAGCAGCACAACTGGTTCCAGTACCATCTCAATCACCATCTGTTCCTGAGGCACTCCCAGCATCAACATACTCACCACCAAGGACTTCCAATCATGTTGAGAAGCCAAACCCAGGTCAACCTGCGACATCACTGCGAACATCAAGATCTGGTAGAATAATTAAACCAGTAAATAGACTTGATCTCTAATAATACTTAAATATATAACTATACTAGCTTGTGATTTGTAATGTATCCTAAAACATGACTTACTTGATATAATTTATGTAACTACTTAAATGCTCATTATGTTCGGTTAAATGAAAGAGTCATAATACTAATGTTATTCAATGATGTGATAATTTGTTGTGTATTAGAGTATTTATATATTGTATTTATATACCTATATGACAACAGCTAGGCATATAATGAGTAGATACCTAATAAGTTACTTGCTAGATCATATTGCTATCTCAAGGACACCTAACTTTAATAACATGTCTGAATGTAAGTAATTTTATCTAAAAGTATAGTTGTCAATTTTTTATATAAACTCATCAGATAGGTACCTATTGTATAAAGAAAGGGAGATGTAAAGTAGAGACCTCTAGTGTCACAATATAGCCTGTGGTTCATCTCTATTCATACATACTCGATGTCACGTACGCAAATAATATACATCACTTGTTCTTCTACAAATATACTTTTATTATAAAACCCAATGTTACAATAGCTTTCTTTATAATGAAATTAAAACTATGTTGTTCTGTGTCACATTCAAATAAAAGCCATGTAAAAATCAACAACGATTTTTACTAATTTATCCAACAGTATGCCTGCGCATCCCCGCCTTGCTGATTCGACCTGGCAGGGAAACTCCGAGCATAAGCTTCTCCATTGCCCTTTGAGTGACTTTGAGCCTAGACAGGGTGCCGCTAGAAGGGGCAGGTTATACTCCTCGGTCTTCTCTATAACCTGCCGTAGCGTTAAAATGAGGCCTACGGTACTTTCGGAAACTGACTTGTTCGGTAGGCTGGGTGATGACCCTCCAGAACAACTTGTAGACATGGGTCTGTAGTTATTCACCAATGTGTTACCCTTCTTGAAGAACAGCACCACCAACTCCGTTCCATTCGTTTTTCGTTGTTCTTCCTTCGAGTATGGAATTGACTACGGAATTGAACAATATCTGAAGGCCGTCTTCGGGAGGTCTGCAGTAAATCCGTCTTTGTGATTTGACGAAACGTAAAGATTTGTGCTGAATCGGCGTATGTATAACACGCTTTAGGGATTTGAGATCTGACTATTGATTCTCCGTTACTTCGTCGCATCATCTGCAGGACACTGCAGGACAATTTTCCGCCGTTCGTCCATACGATTATGGTGAAGTCTGAGAGCTTTCTGGCAGTATTCTGGCGTTGGGTCTTACAGAACTTCGACCCAACTGTATGGACAGTTTCCACGAACCCGTCATTATAATCGTCTATGTCAAAGCCTAGTCTAACAAAGCGGTTTTGAACTTCGAGCTGGAAGCTTTTGGGGTTTTCGATCTGAGCTGGCACGGGGCGCACCGTAGATCTCATCAGTCGCGATCTTCCAAGCTTGATGTCGATATTCAATGTGCCTCTTACTAAGCGGTGATCGCTTCTGGTTTTGACCATATTGATCACAAAGACATTATTGAATATATTTTTCTCTTCAAGCTTCTTCGTAAACTTGATGAAGTCTATCAAGTTTTTGTGGTGACATCCGAACTCAGGCAGGTCCAATTCCTCTATTCTGGATGATGAATGCCTTCTACAGAAGGAATTCATCATATAATCCCTCGTTCTCCAGAAAACCAGCCAAAAGCTGGTCCCGTTGGGTAAAAAACTTATGTAAAATGATAGGCCTATTATTAATTACCTCACAAAATGTAAAAATATCGTATTTTGGTAAAAACTAAATAAAAAAGAACTCCAACATTTGTGTGTAGCGATTTATTTTTAAACTCCTCAAATTTGCCCATGTCTTAGACAACGGTTCAGAATGCCACCGGCTCTTGAGGAACCGTGTAATTATTTTTTTAATCAAATTGAAAGTCATAATTACAAAAAAGCGTAGAGCACAGTAGAATGCAGTAGGGCACAGTAGGTGGCCAGATGATAGAAACATGCGACAGGTGTACGTGACATCTATCCGGTGACTCATAAATTATGAATTTTTCATCGAAAATCAAAGTGCTAACTTAACCTTACTTTTTTAGAGTTAGGTCAGAAACAGTTGGGTTTAGGAGACCCCTTCCCCCTTTTCCGGTGATTTGGAATACTTAGAAGACTTCTTTCGTGTCTAATCTATCAAGTGACCCTATTAAAATTCCATTTTTCAACAAAAATCTAAGTCCAACTAACCATAATTAGTCCGTAATTATTGAAAATAATCAAAGAAATAATTTATCTGTGAATTAAGCGGAATAGGTCAAGATGTTGCAAGACTTTTTGACGCCGCAGTTGCATGAATTTCAAGGGTACAACAGCAGGACCTGTATGCATCAAGGTGGAACAACATGCCATACATCAAATGCAAGATTACCGGTTGTGAAAGAAATTCGTCCGAACAAATTGATTTCTCGCAGAGGTGATATCCCATGGCCTCTGAGATGCCCGGATCTCACACAAAGCAATTTTTTCTTGTGGGGATACCTGAAAAGTCACGTGAGCCTTAGTAAACCAACGACAATATCCCAATTAAAACAAAACCTCCACGAGGAGATAGCCGCGATCCCCCGCAGCATGTGTCAGCGAGTTATCCAAAGCGTAGTCGAGGCGTAACGGCGATGTGGTGACATCACAGTTGGTTTAATTTCGTTTTCAAATGTTATTTGAATTCTTGCGCGTTGAAAATATGAAAATGTGCGCTCGTCGGCCCCCTTTTTTTTTATCGCCCTGGGTAAAATCCTTTATGGACTTCCTCGCCGGCCAAGGGGATGGCCAGCGAGGGGAGTGTGGGGTCTCCCCCCCCATAGTGGGGGCCTACCCACTAAACCTCCCCGGGGTGCTCCAACTCGCGTCCTGTTGCGGCATTGTAGGATCTGATGTTAACCATTAGGTAAAGTAGACCCGCAGGCTTTGTCTACTTCAGCTAATGGTTAACCGGGTCCTGAGTGTACAGTCTACGCCAAATAACTTATAAGTAGATTTTTGTTTCGCACTATCTTATATCTCAGCGGTATCAAGTACAGGAAACTGCCGAATTCTAAACTTTGTTCATTAAGACAAATCTATAACAATGTATTTATAGGACCTATTAATATAATCTACACATGAGTGCGACACTTCCTTAAATGTGATATTAAATTATGGCCAATTCATTTGCTATCGCTGAAATTAGGTGGGTGAACTTACTATCTGGTACGGGTTTATCTTAAGGTTAGGCGCAGGGGTCAGAATCGGCATACTGTATGCTTGCGGCGGCTGTGGAACAGCAGAAAGTCGGCGTACCCCAACGCATAAACATGCATCGAAACGAGCTGTATCGCGGGCTGGGTCTTGCACCCGTTGTGCGACTTTTCGTGTTGTCCATCGTGCTCATATATTTTGTGAGAGACGCTGATGGCGCTAATGCACAGGTAATTTTTAAATTTAAGTTTAATTTGTTTCTTTTTTAAACATAACCAAATTTCTTTCGTTATACCTTGCGGCTTTTTGCCGTACTAATTTCAACCTTGTCGATTTCAATTTCAGCAGTACATCTTGTGCAAGCTATCTACTACACACGAGTGTTTAGTTTGGGAAATTCAAATGTATGAGAGCGTGGATCGTGCAAGAAAATTATACCTCAGCTTTGGTTTTGGCGAAACATGTTTCAGAAGCGACCAGGAGAATTTAACGGAGGACGACAAGTTTGTAACGGTGATTATATTTAGATGTTTTCTTTTCCGTAAATTTACTTATTATTACTTTAGGGTATGCATTAAGCGATATTTATGTATGTAGCTATTGAATAATCAAGAAAGCTTTGCGATTTTCTGTGTTGCTGCGGCTATCGTTATAAAATGTTAAATCTTAAATATTAAATCTCCGGATTAAACTATTAAACGAATTACAATGTTTAATAACACAATTATGTATAAAAACTTTGGGTCATCATAAATGTTGATTCACAATTGTGACCCAATTTTTCTTTAATTAAATAGTATCAGATTGAAGAGTCGCAATAAGCTTACCTACATAAATTAAGCACAATAGTGATGAATTGCTTACAGCAAACTTAAACATTTTATTGATTTAATTAATTCATTTTATTAAATAAGTTCCTTTTTCTGTGTTCGCTTTCATAGTTTCATAAAAGCGCGTATACAATCGTAACTAATAAAAATAGATCTTTTTCACTATTTACACAGATTAGAACCCGATGTTAAGAATTTACCTATTCATAAACATACCTATTGACATACATACATTTTTTTGTGTCTTAATATTTGGGTGGGGTAAAGCTTTTATTTTAGATTTATGAATATAAATGTGTGCTTAGTAATAGTTTCGTGACAAATCTTCTCAATGCAACAAATTTTACCCCTTTTCTCGTTTTATACCAAACACTCAGGTGTTTGGTATAAAACCCGATTTTGAAAAAAGATTTAATGGCCATCTGAGGTTTGGGTGACACACCCACACCTCTTTTAAACAAAAAGCAATGGTATATTTGTCTATATACTTTGGTTTGAGTGTTCATATCAAAAGGATACAAACAGAACCTAAGGAAAATATAAATATGAAATATTGTATACTTAAACCGTAACAAATAAAAAAACATCCAAATAGGTTCAGATGTCTTCAAGTAATCAGTGGACTTACATCGTTTTTTTTTAAGTCGGTTAAAATGTAATGTATGATCATTCCGAACCGAATGCACCAAATTGGATATTAAGTATTTTGTTGTGTTCAAGATTGTCAGGTTAAGGCTAGTGAAAAAAATACGGACTAGTTTTTTAAATAATATAATGTCGTCGAGCCTATTATTGTAGATTACATAGACAAATATATATTCGTCCATATTTTTATACTATGAACAAGTATTATTAAGGCGTTATTAATTTATCTCAAACATATTTTTAGAAGATAACGTAATTTTGTCAAGGTTGACCGTTATTCCTTGGCCTGTTTCACAATTCTTTATCGAAATTATAACAAATCAAAGCAACGTAATTTTGATTAATTTTGTGAATTCACTAAACGTGTTATAAACATTCTAACTTATGTTTACGCAGGTACGGCCATTGATTCAGGACTGGGTGGAGAAACGAGTTTTCTGTAGTACTTTAACGATTATGCCAACGAGCGTCTTCGATTTGAGTGCTTTAATGAGAAGTGTTCCACTAAGAAACCGTCGTGACGTTGGGCACTCTTCGAGAGGTCGATACAGGGGCCAGACTCAGTCACAATATCTGGCTATAGATCGTGGTAATGGAAAAGATGAAGGAAAGGCTGAAGCGCATTCGGCAGCTGATTCATCCAGGGCTACTGTCAGTGAGTAAAATTACATTGCTATAAGTACCTAATCGATTAGAAAACATGTCAGTGGGTAATCACTATCACTACATAGTATAAAACAAAGTCGCTGTCGTCTGTCCGTCCCTATGTATGCTTAAAGCTTTAAAAATACGCAACGGATTTTGAAGCGGATTTTTTAATAGATAGAAAGATTCAAGAGTAAGATTTTTAAGTATAATATGTGTATAATTGCACCCGCGCGAAGCCGGGGCGGTCGCTAGTTATATTATAAGTCACAGCTAATTTGAATAGTCGTGATAGGTTGAGTTTTGTTGCAGCTGGCAGCAGTGGAATGGGCCAAGCCCAAAGTCAGTCAATGTTCGATCCGAGTTGTGATGACTGTGTCGGTGGACGTCATGAAATAGATTCACCTGCAAATTTGCGACATCCGGGAGGATCGTAAGCTCAGAACTAACACTTTCAGTTAACATTTAAAAGTAGGAGTTAGAAACAATAAATAAGCAGATTGATATACCAATATTAATATTCAATCATTTTTTCCAAAAAACAAATAGGATTCCAAAAAAGATTCCAGGGCCACACATATCTTATTTTCTCAATGATAATATTATGTACCTATTTGATAAAGGAGTGTTTGTATGTACTTTCAATGTTTGTTTGTACTGCTTACTTGTACCGTGGGTCAATTTTCACCTACTAGGTGCTAATAAAGGACAAAAACTTACTACATAGATTGTCAAATTTTACATGCATATGCATGTTTTAAAGGAAGTTGTAAAGAAATGTAGTGTTACTGCCTATACCATTGTTTTAATAACAGAAACTTGAATTTGGGTTGTTTAGAGCACCCAAATGAGTAAATACGTAACAGATTTCAAGCTTAATGTGAAAAAGAAGGGTTTAACCTTATTTTGCTGATTATTTATAAGAAAAAATACGGCTTATCTAGCAACGAACGCCTCTACGCAGAACATTCTCATAGGGTACATATTTTTTAGCTTACTTTGATGGTGGCCCTTCGCATGTTCACTATTCGTGTACGAATATTACATCCACATATATTAGGTAGTCTTAGATCCAGTGATGAAGGTTTTACCTCATTTATAAGTTGATTATAAACTATGTTAATATGTTAGAAAATTCTCACAACAATGTAGTGGACATAGGTTGCCTATCTACTTAAAATAGCGCTACATGTGTACGTTAAATTGTTATTTAAATAGGTTAAATCTGAGGAGGACACAAACTTTAATTAAATGTTTAACGATAAATGAGGTTATGATTCAATACCCTTTTTATACGTCGACTTTAAACAAACACTTGTAAGTTTGTATAGTTGTACCTGCGATTGTATGGTAAATTTGAGAATGATTTCCAATTTAAATTCCCTATACAGTTTATTAGAGTAGAAAAGAAAGAGAAAATCATCAAAAATAAATCTATGCATGTATACCTATGTATTTTCTAACATATTAACACAGTTTTAATCAAGTAAGAGATGAGGGTAAATTTCAGTGTCAAAATCGACGCATATTTTTTCAGACTCTGAATGCAGCTGAGCTGTATATTGCACAGACTGCCGTCCAGGGAAAGTTAGGGGATACGTCAGTCAGATTTGGTTGGGGTTTTTCGGGGTTTTTTTGACAATTAATTAGATATTCCTTACATTTTACTAAGAAAATAATATTAATTTTTCTCTTGTTTAACTTACTCTCTTATTTTCTTTATTAAATAATAACATGTACGATTTCGAGAAGCCAAGAAAATTTTAACTGTGTATAAAAACTATGAAACATAAGTTTAATTAGCGGCAATAAACTATTAGGGGTAATTTTTTTGTTTCTTTTTCACTAATATTCCTTATAGTTTACTAAGAAAAATAAGCTTCTTTCACCTTTAGTTTAAGTTATTGACTTACTTATGTTTAATGATTATGACTAGCTGCTGCCCGCGGCTTCGCCCAAATTTTCTTAGATATGAATTTCCGTACTTGAAAGTTTATATAGATTAAAGATATAGGTACTTAAAGCTAACAATAGGTACTTCTTAATCGACGGCAGCAACATTCACGACAGTTACAACCCGCAATAAAATATCTAGATATGTAACTACAACTATCTAATCAAAACCCGATGTTAACATTACAAATGTCTGGATATTAAGAAATGAACTTTAAGTCCGCCACATTAAACTATATTAGTTTGTGTACAACTTCATAAGCCGATCTCGACGAAGGCCTGAACAGTCAATAATAATAAGACAATGGATTTCTTTCGTCACCGTACAGCGAAAATTGACTAAGCCACAATAGTGTATTTTTGAGTTATGTGTTCAAATTATGAAAGGTTTAATAATGAAACGGTCATGACATAAATTCATGCTCATTACACCTTATATTAAATATATATAAAAATACACCGTTTAATAGAAAAAGTACCGCGTTTTACCAAAACAATAATTTTAATTAATATACACCTTTAGAAGGTTTTCGTAAAGATTATCATGCATGCACATTTATTTTTATAATTTCATCTAAAGAAATGGGTACGTAGTTGTCATTTTTTGAAGTTCTGTTTTCAAAACTATCTTTTCTTGTGTGCATGAAAGACATACAACTTCATACGCTATTGTCATTTCTTAGCGTTGGTTATTCTTCAGCTAAGTTAGTAACCATTCATCCGACATTATGATACAATCAAATACATTAAATAAGAGCTTAAGATTAGTCACAAAAGCCTAGCACAGTGCGTAAAACAATCGATCTGCAGGCTAAGCACCGGTTGACTTTACTGGCCGTTGGATAGATGGGTGTCCACCATTTGTAACAGCTGACCCGCTTCGTGCTTCGGAAGTCACCCAAAGCCGTCGATCCCGGCTGCCGATCTGTGATAGTCAATACACAAAGTCAGTAGCGTGAAAACAAATAACTGGCCTAACCTATTGGTCACTATAAACTGGGTAAGCGCGAAGTGGAGGTGGAATTTCTTCATCGATTGCCATTCCTTTTGAAAATACTGTTCTGTACATATACAACGCGCGAAGCTGTGTGGGGTTAACTCCGTGCTTATCTTAGCTTTCCGTATAGCCTTAGTCGCTTATGGATGGTTCAAGATTTTTATATTTGTTACAAACATACAAATCTTTCCTCTTTATAATATTAGTATAGACTAGTACATAAATAAACTAAGTTGATTTATATTAGTCAGCTTAGGGGCCGGGGATAATAAATAGGTTCACCTTCTGCTACCTGCTGCACCAAGAACTGATGACCAATAATATGGTATACTTTATTTGGTTGTTATAAAAGAAATGCATAAAACGACATATGTTTCATTCTCATTCTTATGGTCATTTACATTATACGGGGACGATTCAGCCTCTCACTCTACGCTTCCACTGCAGTGCGCCAAAAACCAAACATTAACACGTATTTGGTATTTGCCCACGTGTCAGATAAACCATACACTGGATTCACCATCATTTCGATTCGCATGAATAGCCCACACAAATGACAAATATACCGAACATTTTGCCGAAGAAGCCATGCAAACCAATCATTAACACGCTTTTGGTATTTGCCCACTTGTCAAATAATCCATACACTGGATTCACCATCATTTCGATTCATACGATGCGTAAGGATAGCCAACATAACATACCGAACATTTTGCCATTTTGGCCATCCAAATGGAAGGACCAGTCAGAATAATAAGTTGCAATACCTATATAACTTTAAAGACTTTACCTACCTTTACCGAAGTTAATAAAAAAAAAACCTCTTCCTATTTTCTCTCATTATATTTTGTTCTGTGGGGCCCATAACGACAAAATGGCAAATATGCGAACAACAATAGCGAACTGAAATGTCAATTTATAAAATTAATTAAGTACCTACTTAAGGCGGATGCTCCAAGCTCATAAAGGTGCAAGAAAAACTTTTTCAACGTCAAAGTCATTCTTGCACCTTTATGAGCTTGGAGGGTTGTATTGATGAGTTTGATGATTATAACTTTGTAACTACATACGTCTTACAGCCGCGAATCAAATGTTCATCATCATACGACCTAGCACTGCCCTGCAAATTGCAAAAAACGTAAGAAAATTTGAATTTCGCGGGCTACCCTGGAACATTCACCTTAAGTAATCTGAATTTTCTTTTGCAATTGCTGTTTTGCAATTCTGTCACTGATTCACTCGCTGATCATCAAAGTTTGAACAGTGCCTGGCAGACCGACCAGCTTAAAAATTTTGGACTTGGGTAATGGAAGCGAAGCCATGATGTGCGATTGGTAATTTCATTAAATCTCGGAACGTGGGCGTTATGTTCAAGACAATTGTATAAAAATGTTGCTTACTAAAATAAATGAAATCCTAATCTGGTTTGGTGGTGAATTGGTGTACTTCAAGTAGTTAGATACTTAGTTGTTTGATGGTCAAGTCTTTATATTATTATCACTATCACTAGGTACTCACTACATAGTATAAAACAAAGTCGCTGTCGTCTGTCCGTCCCTATGTATGCTTAAATCTTTAAAACAACGCAACGGATTTTGAAGCGGTTTTTTTAATAGATAGAGTGATTCAAGAGGAATGTTTATCACCCGTGCGAAGCCGGGGCGGGTCGCTAGTAATAAATAAAGTTTTGTTTTATTAGTACCGTGGTTGCAAATGTTGGTAGGGAACAAGTAAATGTACAGATTTTCGAAGATTAATAAAAATTCGTGTGTTCTACTTCATGAACTTGGCTTGAAATTATAATGTCTCTCATCTTTTAAGCGGCGGAAAGATCCTAAGATTTGCAAGACTGGCTTTCTTATAACATGATATTTTTCGGTAGTACGAAGATATATAAATATGCGTGAAGTAAAAGTCTGGACAAGGTCTGTAGAAGTATTTGCGTTGACGAATCAGTAGGTATGATTGCTGGCACAGTTAAAGTTTTTATGAACGAGTTCAGGCTATTAGTTTTGTTATTAAACATGCAATAAATTAATTTAATAAAGAAAATGATACACCCACTAAATGTATATTTTAACCTACACGTCAATATTATATGTATCAGATACAATTTAAATATTGCCCGCGGCCTAGCCTGCGTGAATTTTAAACGTAGTAATTGACCCCACTGGGACTTACACGAAATTACTCGAAAGTTTCGGTTTGCATCAAGAGTAAAATATTATGATAGGTCAATAGGTATTATTGATTTTACGAAACAACATTTGTTACTGTGCTATTTTCCTTAAAAAATCCTACATTTAGTTACAGGTCCATAAGATTGATTTGATTAATGAATGAATTAATGAGTTGAATAATGAAAAATCATGAGAGATGCAGTCAATTTCAATAATTACGTCATCCCTCGCTGTCCCGTGATTTTGAAAATGCAACTTCAATTCTTTCTCATTGACTCGCCATGTATTGCAAATGACAAGTCTCTGTGTTTAATCTTGATGTTAAATAAAATTGCCATTAGGAGTAATTATATTATATTCAGTACCGCTAACTAATGTTTCATAGGTAGTTCTTCAAGGTCTTAGTCTTAGTTAATGGTGCAGGTATTTTTGTCGGATTTCGCCAACGAAAGAAAGTGCATAAAGACAATACATTATCAAATACATAATATTTTCCTTGAAATAATAGGTTAGGTCTGGGGATTCTGGGATATTGGTCTATTAAATGAGATAATAAAATGCAATTTACCGAAATAATAATACCAGCGCCCTTCTCTATGTATTAACCATTTGTAAATATTGCAGGTCCACTCAAACAAGTGGTGTACCTGGAGTTGGATACGGCTATGGAAATACCCCAGGGGGCGGTTATGGCAATGGAAATACCCCAGGGGTTGGTTATGGCAATGGAAATGCACCAGGGGGCGGTTATGGCAATGGAAATGCACCAGGGGGAGGACATGGAAATGGAAAGGCACCAAGGGGAGGCTATGGCAATGGAATAGCACCAGGGGGCGGTTTTGGCAATGGAAACTCACCAGGGGGTGGTTATGGCAATGGAGATGCACCAGGGGGTGGTTATAGTAATGGAATAGGACCAGGTGGTGGTTATGGCAATGGAAAGGCACCAGAGGGTGGTTATGGCAACGGAGGTGCACCAGGGGGTGGTTATGGAAATGCAAATGCACCAGGTGGGGGCTATGTCAATGGAAAGGCACCAGGGGGTGGTTATGGCAATGGAGAAGCACCAGGGGACGGTTATGGAAATGGAAATGCACCAAGTGGGGGCTATGGCAATGGGGATGCACCAGGGGGCGGTTATGAAAATGGAAACGCACCAAGTGGGGGCTATGGCAATGGGAAGCCACCAGGGGGTGGTTATGGCAATGGAAATACCCCAGGGGTTGGTTATGGCAATGGAATTGCACCAGGGGGTGGTTATGGAAATGTGCCAAGTGGGGTATATGGCAATGGAAATGCACCAGGTGGGGGCTATGGCAGTGGAAAGGCACCGGGAGGGGGTTATGGAAATGGAAATGCACCAGGTGGGGGCTATGGCAATGGAAAGGCACCAGGGAGCGGTTACATTAATGGAAATACACCAGGTGGCAATTATGGAAATACTCCAGGAGGTAATCACAATGGCAATGCCCACAACCCGGGAAGTGGTTACGGCAATGGAATTACACAACCAGGAACCGGTTATAGTGGAGGAATTAGTCCCGGAAGCAATAGTTATGGCAATGGGAATGGAAACGTACCAGATGGAAGCGAGCCGGGAGGAAATAACTATAATGGAGGAAGTATACCAGGAGGAGGTGGATTTGTTATTGGAAACAGACCTGAAGGAGGTAATTATGGAGGAAAAAACGTACCTGGTGGAAATGGATACAATAATGCGGCTTTGCCTGAAGGAGGCTACCAAAATGGCAATATACCAGCTGGCGGTGGCGGTCCTTATCAGAACGGGTATAATGTAAATTTTCCGAATAATGCTGGAGGTACAAACGGTGATGGCAGAATACCCAGACCACAAGTAATAGGTGGCAGTACCTATGAAGTACCCGGTGGAATAGGAAGTACACGAGGAACTCAAGGCTTACCAAGTGACGGTAGCGGAAGCCCGGGAACAACATATCCCGGTGTTATTAGTGGTGCGTTGAAACCTGAACTCTCTGGATATATTCCCGGTTCAAGTCAAGGTAAGAAATAGAATTATAATTGCGAAATAACTAATATAGATAGATCATGAAATCTGATTTATTACCATTATAACAGATTTTTATTTTAGGAGTTACGCCTGATGCAGTTCTTGGCTCCAATGGAGGTTTGCGTCCCAACGGACTTTGGCCTTTAGGTCCTTCATTTACTGCACCAGATGGCAGAACTTTTTATTGCTGCACTGCTGGCCCCAATACTGCTCTTCCTGGAGCTTTCCCTGGAGGAGATGTGAATGGGCAAGGAGCCGGGGTCAACTACTACCCTGGAAAAGGTCAAGGAATTGGCGGTATATATACTCCTGGAGTTACAGGCACTGGGGCGTATGTACCGGGAGCTGTATACGGGCCTGTGACAGGAGTTGGTAAGAGTCCTATTGGAAATGACGTTGGTATAAATCCACAAGGCCTTGGAGGTTCATATAGGCCTGATAGACCAGGAACAGATTCTATCGGACCTTATGCTACTGGGGGAGGTACAGCACCAGAAGGTCCTTATGGTCCAGGAGGAATAGGTTCAGACGGATTTTATAGACCTGGTGAGTCAGATATTGGTCCGAGCGGAGGTTATGGAAATGGGCCACAAGCAGGGCCAGATAGCATAGCAATAGGTGAGATAAATGGTGGAACTGGGCCAAAGCCCAGTGGCGGTGGTGGAACCTATGGACCTGGCAGGGATACTGCAAACAATTTTGTTCGGCCGTATAGGCCTGGCGGAACGGGGACAGGGCCTGCAGGACCTGGAGGTTCTTATGAAATTGTTGGCCCGCAGGGGATAATCCCTGGGGGACCTTATGGACACGGCGGACCTCATGGGACAGGCACTGGTCTTAGAGAAACTTATGGTCCGGGTGGAGGTGCAGTACCTGGGGGTATTTATGGTCCTGATGTTGGATCAGGTACTAATTACGGCCCTGGAGACTATTTTGGACCTAACGGTAGCAATAGGCCAGGTGGTTCTTATGGGCCAAAGGGAGTGTTTGGGCCCGGCAGCGGTTATGTGCCTATCGAAAGTACTCAGCAAAATCCAAAAAATATTTATGGTTCAGATAGCCAAGGTGCAAGGCCAAATTCCTACGGTCCTGGAAGTACTTCTGGTGGTTCTTACGTCCCTGGCGGCAAAGAATTTTTAATGCCTGGTAGCGAGACTGGAAACGGAAATATAGGCCCAGGCGGAGTAGGACAAGAATCTGGTGGACCCTACGGACCTGGCGGATCGTATGTACCTGGTGGAAGTGTTGGAATATACAAGCCAGGCGATGGAATTGGTGGTAGCATTGGAGGTTCTTATGGACCTAGTGGAGGCGGCAGTAGACCATTGGGCCCTGGGGTAACTTATAATCCTAGTGGAACTTATGATCCGGAAGGATTAGGCCCCAATGGTCAAGGAAGTTTGGGATCCATCGGCCCAGGTGGCAACGCGGTAAGATGTAACATTTAATTTGATTCAGTCGAGAGTATTTTAACACACATTTTATATGTATTTTACCTTGCCTGTAACATTTATAGTCCGGGGTCCCTCGTACATTGATTTCACTTGATTACTATCAAGCTAATTTTTCGTGAGTAGCTTCATTTTCATGAGACGCTCAACATTTTCTTGTCGACAACTCATGATTGTGGTAGCTAACAGAGGTAGCAAGGGTGAAATATGTTGATTTTATGATTCTAAAAAAATTATTACTAACCGGGTGATTTTTGGTGTATCTGATGAGAATTATCTAAATTATTCGAAAATGTATTTGTCCTACAAAATGTATGGTTTGATCAAAGAGAGATCCACTTCCAATATGTATCGATAACGAGGTCATCAAAAATTATTACTAACCAGCTGGTTTTTTTTTATTTACTTAATAAATATGTATATTATTTAACCGTCATATTGTTCTACAAGTTGCGTGGTACGTTATCCCGGTCCTGCACTCAGAAATTGGGAATACCACAAGACCAATTTTGTCATCACTAACTGTAGGACACCAATTTTACATGATAGGTTAGTATTCTCTGCCCAAATGATACAATGTCCTACAAAAAAAACAGGTATGTATCATGAGTCCGACATAAATTGTCATTTTTCGTTTTCCTACTTATAACTTATCATACAGTGAAAACATCTTTTTTATTAACTTAAATAACTTTTTTTTTTACTAAAGTAGTACAATAAAATAATTATTTACTTAAAAAAATGTATATTCATCAGATTCATCTGATAAATTTTCAGTATCATCACTGTCATTTTCCTCGTCTTCTGACTCTGTAATAACGTAAAAAATTAAGTATTTTTAACATAAAATGAATCCACTTCGTTTTATAGTGTACGAAACTTTTTATATAGCACATATACGGATCCCGCTATACAACGACCACCGATATGTTTAATGGATGAAAATTATTTTATTAGAAATTTAGGACTTTTTCAGGCAATCCATTTTTTTTAATTATTTTTAACATACTAAATTTCTAATAAAATAATTTTCATCCATTGAACATAACGGCGAATGTCGTTGTATAGCGGAATCCGTATAATGTACTATATAAAAAGTTTTGCACACTATAAAACGAAGTGTATTCATTTTATGATAAATAATACTTAATTTTTTACGTCATTACAGAGACAGAAGACGAGGAAAATGAAATAGATGAAAATGACAGTGATGATACTGAAAATTTATCACATGAATCTGATGAATATTATTTTTTTTATATGTAAATAATAATTTTTTTGTACTACTTAAGAAAAATAATTTATTTAAATAAAAAAAAAGACGTTTTCACTGTATCATCACTACATAGTATAAAACAAAGTCGCTGTCGTCTGTCCGTCCCTATGTATGCTTAAAACTTGAAAACTACGCAACGGATTTTGAAGCGGTTTTCTTTAATAGATAGAGTGATTCAAGATGAAGGTTTATATGTATAATACATGCACCCGTGCGAAGCCGGTTCGGTCGCTAGTAAGTTATAAGTAGGAAAACGAAAAAAATACAATTTTTGTCGGACTCGTGTTACATACCTGTTTTCTTGTAGGACATTGTATCATTTGGGCAGAGAATACACTAACCTATCATGTAAAATTATTGTCCTACAGTTAGTGATGACAAAATGGGTCTTGTGGTTTTAACAACTTTTGAGCGTAGGACCGGGATAACGTACCACGCAACTTGTAGGACAATATGACGGTTAAATAATATAAATATTTACTAAGTAAATAAAAAAAATCCAGCTGGTTAGTAATCATTTTTTATGACCTCGTTATCCATACATATTGGAGGTGGAGGACTCTTTGATCAAACCATACATTTTGTAGGACAAATACATTTTCGAATAATTTAGATAATTATCATCAGATATAACAAAAAGCACCCGGTTAGTAATAATTTTTTTTGTATCATAAAATCAACATATTTCACCCTTGCTACCTCTGTTAGCTACCACAATCAAGAGTTGTCGACAAGAAAATGTTGGGCGTCTCATGAAAATGAAGCTACTCACGAAAAATTAGCTTGATAGTAATCAAGTGAAAACAATGTACCGGGGATCCCGGACTATTATTACAGAAAACCATCTTTCCGATTTATAAATCATCACGCCACTATCAAAGTTAGCTGAACAGTCTATGTATGACTCACATACCTTTATCGTTGAACATAGATATCTACAACGTACGGTCTTGTGCAGACCACTCAGCGACCTTTACAAGGTCATCCGTGCACCTAGTTGGGGATGGTCCCACGCTTTGCTTTCCCTTTGGCGGTCGCCACTCTAGCGAGTTTTTGCCGTAACGCTATCAGTTCAGCGGCTTACGTGGGTTTTTTTAGACTCGGGATAAAATCCTTTATGGACTATCCCCGCCATCCTGGGAATAGCCAGCAGGGGGTGTGTGGGAGTCCCCTTCGCCTCAGAGAGAAGACGGAGGCATACCCACTAAACGTCCCTGGGGTGTACCGTCTCGCGCTTGCTGCCCCGTGGGCCCTGAGTGTATCTTCACGGGGGCTTACGTGGCCTGACCAGTCACATCAATTATGCAATCCTTCGAGCTAAGCTATGTTAGGCACTCTGGTTCTTCAGCAGATTTCCTCATTTCTAATTCTATTCGTCTTCAAGCAATGTGGTACATATTGGATGAGAAGTTGCCCAGTCGATTAAGATCCGACGAGTGACATTTTTCCTGAAGTTGGTCTTAGGTATCTAATCGGATCAATTTTCCCAGGTCACAATGGTGTATAACATCGAGGACATAATTCTCACTCTCTATCGGCTAGAGTGCAATATGGACATTTAACATATTTTTATACAAATACTTTAACATTTCGATGTACTGCTGGTCAATGCGGCATCGCTGCAGTGAGCACGGTTAAGTCTCGGCCGAATCGAAAGCTTTTCTTAGTCCTCAAATGCTAAGCGGAGCTTCTGGTTATACACCTTGGTCTTCTGTATAAACTGTTGCAGCGTCGGTGTGGGTATTAGGGTGCTAAACCTATTAAACCCTTCTCGGTGTATAACTCACCATAGAAACTTTAAATTTCTCTAAATCTTTGGTTTAGACGAAACTTTATTGTACAGCTTTGAGCTAACCTAAATGGCTTTGTCAAGCTGGAAAATAAACAAGCCTCTCAATAAATAGTTAAACTGCAAGAAAGGTGTTCTTACAATGATCATTCAGCATGATTTGAACTGTATTTTGGGTATTTAAGGTGATTGCTCCAGGTTAGCCCGCGAAATTCAAATTTTCTTACGTTTTTTGCAATTCGCAGGCCAGTGCTAGGTTGTATGATGATGAACATTTGATTCGCGGATGTAAGACGTATGTAGTTACAGAGTTATAATCATCAAACTCATCAATACAACCCTCCAAGCTCATAAAGGTGCAAGAATGACTTTGACGTTGAAAAAGTTATTCTTTCTTACAGCCGCGAATAACATTTTAATCAACGTACAACCTAGCACTGACCTGCAAATTGCAAAACACGTAAGAAAATTTGAATTTCGCGGGCTACCCTGGAGCAATATCCTTAGGGGTTTGTGCTTGGATTTAATCAAAATCAAAACTCATTTAAATATCAGCTCACGGTAAAAGAATTAAAAGAATATCAGCTCACGGTTATTTATGACTAATCATTTTATAACGTTTTTAATATTTCTTTTACAGGGCCAAGATGGACAAAATGGTAAGAACTATATTTATTATTAAACCTAAAAAAATTTGGCGCTTACAAACTTGCACGGCACTATCGTAAAATATTTGAATAAAACAAGAGAGGACCGACTATTTCCGGTAGCATTACATACTATAAATAAAACAACTTATACAATCAATTCCTATTTTAGACGTATAAAATCATATGTACCATTCCAATTCACAAACAAACGCCGTTGGTTGGTTTAAAATACTATGTTTCTTTGATTTCTTTTAATCTACTTTAATCGTAATTGGGCTCACAAAGGTGTTCATAATGATTTTGTTAAAAATAGGGAAATGTTGATGTTTACCCTTGTTTTGTTTTTACAAATATTATGAACCAACGACGTCAGCGGCACAAAAAAGCGACAATTAAACAACGACGTGAAGTCGTGTGTACGAGTATATACTCAAACTCAAATCATTTATTACTATTGAACCTATTTCGTTATACGATGCGTAGATGGTTTTCTTTTGTTTTATTTGATTTTACTTTGCTGCTTCCAAACTTTAAATCAGTGTTGTATATTTTCGGTGCTTTTAAACTTGTCTTTAAAGTAAGATCTAAACAATCCATCTCATACACGTTGAAAAAATAACATCTGTTCATTAGTTTACGATTACATCACGGACAAGCAATTTTTTTTACTTTATGATAAGTTTATGTAGGATGATATTTTCTCTTGCCTCTTGCTCTTTTTAACTTGCCTTTTGCCAAATATGATCGCCGTCAGTCGCAGTCTTACATAAATTTCCTACCCAGAATCCTAGGGCTCTTTCCCCCAGCTTATTAAATATGTAAGTAATTTAAATATTGTATTTCAGGCATACCACAAAATTTTATGGATCCTAATTCAATAGCAGATGGAGATGATTCTCAAGCAGAAGCTAGCGTATCGCAGGCCACCAACGGAACAATAGCTTCGGCTTCAGCTCGAGGTGGCAATGACAAGGGACGCGCTCAAACTAACGTACATGGAACGTACACGGGGAGTGGTTCTTTTGCTGCTCAGGCTGAAATCACTGGCGAAAACAAAGCGGCAAATAGTGAAGTGAGTGGAGATAAAAAAGGCGCTTCTAGTTCAGCACAGGGAAGTGGAAGAAATAATAAATCGCAAGCAAATGTCAAACTCGGATCAGAAACGGGCTCCGTCATTACTGGTTCACAGAGTGAAGGTGTTTTACATTCATCTAATACACAAGTTCAAGGTAGTGTTAAAGGGGGCATGGCTGATGCTCAAGCGCGAGGGCCTGGAAGTACATCTTCGCAGGCTCAAATTGGGTTTACACCATATAAAGATAGTGATAAACCACGTCATGATTTACAGAAAACACCATTTATGGGAGGCGGAGTGGCCTCCGCTCAATCTAGTGGTAGGACTGGCAAATCACAATCGCAACTTCGTGGGACGTTCAAATACGGTATCACATATAATGGCGCATCACAAGCTGGAGCAAGCTTAGATAAAGATGCAGTTTTTCCAGACAGATTACCATTTGACAAAATCGATGTATTCGATGAGAACGATACAAACATTAATAACGATGTCGAAACTGAAAAACCCACAGAATCTGCTCAACAATCAGAACTTGTCCCATCTACTGAACTGCCATTTGAAGGAGAATATCCCATAGATACTAGTATTAAAACAGAAACCGAACCTATAGATCATTCTGAGAGTGAAGTTGATAGTCACAGCCATAAAGATCATCATACAGTTGATGGTACACAAGAAGCGCCCACTCGTTTACCTCCCGTTGAAGACAAGCGCTCATTCCAACCAACTTACAGTCCTAATAGTGGAGATTACGAATATTCAACTGATAAGGAATATTCCCCAGACGATTACGATGTAGACGATGGCTTTGGTACTGAAGAAGGCGAAGTTACAGACACAAACCAAAATTACGCAAATTCAAATTACAACGAGTTTTCAAAAAAAACTGAGGACACACATCAATCGCTCCACAACCCTAAACGAAAGGGTGTGGATGTAAGGCAAACGACCGGCGGAAACACACAGCACATTATTCTTGGATCATTGGGCGACCAGGATGCAGAGATTACTCAAACAAATTCGGAGCGGCCGGACGAAAGTAAAGTTTATCAACCTGGTGAAAGAGTACCTGGAACCGGGGGTTACACAATCCCGACAGGTTTCACTGGCAGCGTCAAGTCAGTAGCATCGAGAGAAAAAACGTATGTCGTGGGCTCAAAGGATTCCCCATCGCAAGCCCAAACAGTTTCGCTAAGACCAGGGACCGGTAAAGTTCGATACAGGTATTCGCCGTATGTAAAGAATGTTGATGCCAAGAATCTAAGATCTCTTTATAACAGCAAACCGGATGACAACAGGTATGTGTCGGTATCGAAGTCTGTAACTCGCGACCTTGACAGTGAGAACAACATACGCAAGCAATATTCCCACACTTACTACACAAAGTCATCATCTTGTGGCTACTTTACATTTACTTGCACAATAGTCAGCAGTGCTGAAGGAAAGAAAAAGGTGTGCAAACCCAAATTACCCACGAACCCTGATGGCACTCCCATGAGGTGTTAATACTTAATTACTTCTCTAGTAACTTTGTTATAGTAAATTTATTATAGGTAATCATTCATAAATATCACACACGGCGATAATATCATATCATATTTTACTAGTATTGATTCAAATCAAATGTGTTATTATTGCATTGTTTTAAAATAGATTAATAGCTGCTAATTATCATAGAATTTCAATAAATTATAGCTTAAGTTATGTTTAAAGAATGTACTACGTAGTTCTATAGTTTTGAAACGTGATAAATATATCATTTTAACATGTGTTGTTATTTTTAACTACATGGTCCAGAAATACGAACAACAATACTCATATCGGTATATAGTACGTCCAGTCAACAACAGTCGCGATTTATTGTACATTATCAGAACATATGACAATATTAATCTAGTTAAAAGGGACGTGTGCAATATTCACGACACCTAATGAAAGGAATGTTTTCCGACCTATTTATAGAGTCGCATGAATAATGCTAAATGAAATCATTCTTATGTCGATGGAAAAGAAACTTCTCAATACAATGATGACAATTTATTTCTCAGGTAATGTTATCTTACGATTCAATTTATAATTTCTGACAATTAGATAATTTAATGATAGTAACAAGTAAACTTTGAAACAACTTGAAACTACATACAATACCTATTAGAATTATATTATTCCTAGCACTATAACCTACTCTTGCAAATGGATGAGTAGATTATAGCTTACGTTACGTGCTTACGTAGCTTACGTTAGCGTACGTTGAACACGAGTACACGGAATGTAGAGCGCAGGTAAATGTTGACATCATCACATGACAATACGTTTCATACGTTTGTCATACAAAATACAAGGTTTTACTTTCGACATACTAATAATTATTTAAACCATTTTTAATTCACTACCCAGAGTAGCAGGATTCATTAAATGACGTACATATTATGTATGTAATTAACATTCGAGCAAGATAGTAAGAACTCGGAACTGGTAAAATATGATTTATTACTTGCGTAGATCAGCAACAAAAGTATTAAATATTGAGGAGAACAGGAGCAACCACCGATAATGTTACTCGTATATCACAAATCAGCATTTATGCTATCAATCAGTAACTTTAAATGGGGAAATAAACAAAGGGGGAAATAAACTATGGTTTTATCGAAAAAAATCTGTACGTGCTTCCATACACAAGTCTAATTGTGTAATAGACGTAGCTAATTTATATAGTTGTATTAAATAAGGATGTATGGTGAATTTAATAGTTAAAGAAAAAATGCGTTGGTATCCAGCTCCAAATGTGCTGTGAATATTATTTCAAGTCGACAAATCGTACTTTTGTTGCTGATGCCACTTAAAGGGCGTTCATTACAACTCCTGAGCACCCAAACAACAAATTACCAAGATCAGACAATCCACCCAGCGCCATGCTAGCTCGATGTCAACGGGTAGTCCACTTGCCGACCGGGCGGCTTATTTTTCTTTGAAATGCATAACAACAATGCCACCGAGGTAATTTTCTGTATTTAGTGTCTCATACTATTTTATTTCTTTATAATAGCAAGGGACAGGGCGGCGTAAATCGTCCATTTGAAAGATGCCGTTGTCAATGTTACATGTTACAAAACAAAAATATGCTGGGAGCCATACAGCCGAAAGTCTGTTGTCGGTAGCTAGGTTCAAATGCTCGTGGTGCTGGTCGGGTGCCGAGGTGAGGTAATGGACGCCAAGTATAATACTGACTTTTGGACACCAATTATTTATAAATAGACAATATAATGTATTATAAATAAAATAATTAAAGCATAAGCCAATACTGTTATATTCCATTGGGTATAACAGTTATATCTATTTGACACTGGGTTTATACATCGACGAATAATGAATATTAACATCTATCTATTAAGTGGAATGTATTAAGGTAACAGGGGTACATATTGTACGATAAAAGTTTATATTAGACATCTATACAACAGACATTTAGTAAATAATAGTTAAGTGTGTATGTATTTTAGAAAATAATTTCATCTGTTAATATTGTTGTATCTAATAAGTGTCCGCTATAATTTTCATTCTACGTAATACTCTAACATCTAGTGAAAATATAAAATCATCATCATTCAGCATCTTAAGTATAATAAAACTAATATAGCTAAATGGCAACAATATTTGTACACAAATAAATGCCTTAACTCAGTAAACTTACAAAAAGATTCTTTGAAATGAGTATTTCATACAAAATCGTTAAGTACTAATACCACTTATAAATATTGAGTGAACACATAAATCAATAAATAATACATGTTTTGCAACAAATAGTATTGCTGTAAATGCTAGTCGTTAAGCGTGTGACTCACACGATATGCGTGAGCGTGCAGTCGAAAATAATCCTTAACCATCGTTTTATTTAATACTCAAAGTAACTCATGGGTACGAAACAATTTACGCCATAAAACAAGCTGCAATCAACGTTGAAAAAACAGAACGTATAAAACAACGTAGTTATAAACCAGATGGTCCCATCGAAATCTCTCAATTAAATCAAACCTGACTTTCTGTTGGTGTCACTTGAGTACCGATCGCTTTGTGCATACTCAAAATGTTACTAAAACGACTATTTTATGTGGCACGTACGTACATATGTATACTGCATTATATTTGGTAAAATACTTTTAGTCTTCATAATGGCAAGTGCAATCTATTCAAACGCTAATGCAACAATAAATACCTACATAATATACTCATACACATTGCATAAAAATAGATGCCGTAAAATGTTATGTCATAATCATAAGACAAGGAACAATGTCTGTGCATTATATACCCACTTAACACCAATCATAGCGCACACAAAACACGTAAGTTTAATACTTAATACATGAACACACACACTATAATATAAATTCAATCACAAATGAGATCAATTTTTCAGATTTAAAAACATTTAAAAAGTAAATATTAAGTACTTAATTACGTTACGAGATTCTTTCATAATGGCGATATTTAACAGGTAGGTAAATACTGATGTTTAAGGAACTCGGGTTGGCGCTTACGCTTTTCAAGACCAAAAGTTTCATGGAAATAATTTTCTAACGTTTGTAACATGCATTATTTATATTTTATAGAAACATTACAATAAATTCCACGGTTACATGTATAACATAGGTAAAATACTTTTTTTGCATAGGTACGAATACACATATAGTTAGTTTTCATGCCGTGTTTGTCTTGACTTGACTAATGGTACATCTTAGCGAGCGCGATACTAATGTTATCTATCATATAAATGGCGTTCGTTGCATAAAATCACGATACAGTGTTGCAGTGGCATTTCAGGTCAACATATACTTACGGGAACTGCACCAGACCGTACAAGGAACAACGTGGTGCACAGCCAACGGCGACTCAAGGGCCTCAATGTTCAATAAAAATTTCGGTACCGTTGTTAACATCTTAAATGGATCCACATTTAATATTTAGTGATTTAATCATAAACCTGCTGCCGCCTATGACATGGTCTGCATAAAAAGAAAATGATCAATAAGAAGCGCATTTTGCGCATTGCATGTGCAACTGGGAAAGTGTATGTGAACTCGGCAACAAAAGCCAGAAAAGTTAAAATTACAAAATAAATCAGTTTGCTATAGCGACGTGGAACATCTTTGTTAAAAAATCGTAGTTGGATGTGTAATGGGCCCTGAGGGTTTTATAATCGCTATAATAACAGACCACAGAAAATGTGAGAACGGCCGACGCGGTGACGCCGCGAATAAATTACATATACAGGGTGTAACAAAATGGAGAAACAAAATAGTGGCAGTGTATACCCAGGAATATGTAGAATTTACCTCAAACGTATTATAGGGCAGATACAACCCTAACGTCATATGTGTTAAATAAAGGTAGGCCGCCACAAAAAAACTAGCAATAATCATTATTTTTGTATGGACCAAAACATATAGATTCCAATATAGATATTTTGATATATGATTCAGAATCGGATATGCATTTAACCCTGTCAGTATTATCTCAGTGAAATGTTACACACTGTATTTGATGTATAGTTTTCAACTACCGCCGACCCGCGCTTATTTCGCAGGCGCTTTCACTGTGTTTAACGTTTAAGCTTTACGCGTGGCAACGCTAAAATCTTAATGTGGTTACAATGTTAAAACCATGGCTATAATTGCGCATATTATTATTCATCGCAACATCTAAGCAAATAATTAATATCCAAAGTAGAACAAAGCCCAATACAATTTCCAGGTGCCAAACAAGGTGACAAAAAAGAGTTTAATACTATAGGAAAAATATCTCTCTCTCTAGTCGGTCCCTCATGACTGAGGATCGTGGTCACCAGTGGATGGGTTACATTTGGAGTAGATGATGTGCCTCCATCGAGTCCTGTCCATGGCTTCCCTTGCAATACAACAAAGTTTTGAGGAGTGCGTGTCTTTCATTTGATCGGTCCACCTTGTTGGGGATCGACCTCGAGCTCGTTTGCCATCAGTGTTCCCGATTACGATCAGTTTTTCAAGACTTTCATCTCCTCTTCGCACTATGTGACCGAAATACGAGAGAATTCGTTGATGGCACACTGTAGACAGGCGGGTATTGATTTTTAGGCAAGAGAGTATCGATTGATTGGTGCGTTTTGCGGTCCAGGGTATCCTCATCATGCGTCTCCAGCACCACATCTCCAGAGCATCGATCCTTTGCCTCTCTCGAGCTCGTAGGGAGCTCGAGGAAAAATATAGCTACCATTAAATTCATATTTCTGACGCATAGGTTGACAAGTCACTATGTGAAATTCAATACTTTTGTTAGGATAATGGAAATTATGATAAATTTAACCGATTATTGTAATAATAAATTAAGTAATTGATAATTGTTATATCTTATCTGGGTATTAATAATTATAAAATGTATGTGGCTCAAGTCTTCTCGGCACTATTATGTTCAGAAAACTTTTAATATCGATATTGTACGTACAATGCGCAACAGCATACGTAAATAATTAACTTAAAATAAAAAAAACAACATCAAATACGTTCTCTATAAAAATAAAAACAAAACGTTATTTAACGATCGTGTAGATCAAATTCTCAACATGTAATATTACAAAAATATTCTGTCATTGCTTTGGACATCGTCACTGTAAATGTTATGTGCCAGACATTATTTTTTGCTCGCACAGCTATTATCCTTGCATAACATATGACCTTTTCAAACTTTGACCAAGAATACATTAGAGATGTGATCAGTACTTGGAAAACTGCCCGAGAAATACCGAATAATTACATTACACTGGTGGTATTATTTTGCGAATCATAGTCAAACGTCCAATCAGATAAAAAATACATTTGTGTACGCGATCTTCTATCTAGTATATTCTTGAATGAAGTTTTCAAACAACGCATCAAGATTTCATCACTACATAAGTTTAATCTCTTTACAAAGTTAAAATTTATATTTAGCCTGCTATTTCATAAGTAAGGCATTTATCCTCTTGTTCGTTATAATAAAATTTCATGCTTTTGCTCCTAAAGGGGTGTACAAGCTAAATGACATGTTGGAATGGGAACACACGACACGCGGTGGGCTTAGTCCGGCAACGAAGGAGAAATCGGAGCGCAGCTTCGGAGCGTTGGTAAATAATTTCACATTTTAACTGGCGCCGCGGAGTCGTTTCAATCGCTCTTTCTCTTGGTGGTCCACTGGAGGTTCGCGTTCAAATGACAGGATTTCCAAAGCTAGAAAAATGAGAGCCCTTGGCAATACATATCATTTCACACACTATACAGATAAATATGTATGTGTGGTGTAAATGTGGTGACGGGAATTCCTTTATGCATACCACCTCCCCGGGGGAGAGGTCGGTGATTATGTGGGACTCCGACAAGGGTCGTCTACCCAATAAAACCCCAGCGGTATACCCTCACACTGCGCGCTTGGAGCGCCACAAGTTCGCGTAAACGCAGTCTACTGTGACGCCCCGGCGTGGTGCCCGCAACGCGGGCAAGCGACTGTCAGAGAGGGCATCCCGGCAACCGGGACGCCCTCTCAGTCAACGGTTCAAGTTTGTCGGTGGCGATTCCCCCGACCCACCTCCTCTTAGGCGAGGGCAGAAGGGGTTTGTATCGTCACGCCCTCCCTCCGTCCGCAGTGCGGGTCAGCCGAAGCTCCCTCCTTTGCGACCCGCCCCGCAGCACCCTTCTGTGACATAACGGCCTCGGAAATGGAGGCCCGTCAGCCCTCGGGTTGGCGTCAACCCGAGGGCATTGGTGCATCGCAGCGGTCCAGGACTCGCAGGGCAACTCTGAGGACAGAGGAGTCCCTGGAGCCCCAATCCACTGCGGCGCTGGGTGCCGCTCTTCGTCTCACCTCTCCCATGGGAGGCCCTGGCCGGTATGGCCCCACGGATCATTGAGGCACTCAAGACCTCTCACCACGACCAGGTGGCGGCACAGTCGAGAGGAGAGTGCAACCCTGTGCCAACCCGTCTTGCCAGCGTGGCACTGTAGGTTAATTTCCCTCCATGAATTTGGAGGAGGCCCGACTCAGTAGTGGGTCATTTATGGGTTGATACGACGACTTATATGTGCCCAGGCCCGGCTTTTGCGGAAATATAATATGTCGAGCAGGAAACTTATCTAGGCGATCACGATAGGATATCTTGATCATTAGGATGAAGTATTATTATTTTCAACTTTTCCTTCTCTTGCGGCTAGATGATCTGCTTCTAATGGGTGTTTTTTATAGAGGTATAGAACTTTAAGTTGGCGACCGATTTAACACTGTCAAGTGATTTATTCTCAGTTTGGTTTGGCAATTCATCATGAATAGACTCACGCCTGAACAACGCTCGCAAATAGTGCAATTTTATTTCGAAAATAATGGTTCTGTGCGGAATACGTATCGCGCACTACGTCCATTTTAACGAGATTATCGTTGTTCCCGATTTTCATAAGCGAATTTTGTTTAGCGATGAAGCGCTCTTCTGGTTGTATGGCTACATCAACAAACAAAACTGCCGCATTTGGAGTGAAGCTAATCCTCAAGTGTATGTCGAAACACACACACACACGTTACATCCAGAAAAACTGACTGTTTGTTGCGCTTTATGGGCTGGTGGAATCATTGGTCCGTACTTCTTCAAAAACGATGATGGCCAGAACGTTACAGTCAATGGTGATCAGTATAGAGCCATAATTACTAAATTTTTCGTTCCTGAATTGAATAACCATGATGTCCAGGAGATGTGGTTTCAACAAGACGGCGCAACATGTCACACAGCTCGTGCCACAATCGATTTATTGAAAGACACGTTTGGCGACCGCCTAATTTCACGTCTTGGACCTGTGAATTGGCCTCCAAGATCTTGTGCTTTAACACCGCTAGACTACTTTCTGTGGGGCTATGTAAAGTCATTGGTCTATGCGGATAAGCCACAAACGCTTGACCATTTGGAAGACAACATTCGCCGTGTTATTGCCGATATACCGCCACAAATGTTGGAAAAAGTCATCGAAAATTGGACGTCCAGATTGGACTACATCCGCGCCAGCCGTGGCGGTCATATGCCAGAAATCATATTTAAAATGCAATGCCACAAGATTATCTTTCGGATAAATAAAATTCATGTCAATCGAATAATCCATCGTTGTTTTATTGCAACTTAAAGTTCTATACCTCTATAAAAAACACCCTTTAGCATTCCTTTAGTCGCATCTTACGACACCGGATAGTATGGCTTAGTGACATAGTGTATTCTAAATTAGTCACCTCACATAATACTAATCTATGCTAAAGTTACTATACCCTGTACAAGATAGCTTGATCGATTTGACAGATGTCAACCATCGCTTATCTACCCAAAGTTTTATCCGTCTAGTGCAAAAAAAAATTCACACATAATATCCACGCCAACTTGTCAGTTACAAGTATTTTATTGTAAAACGTTATTTTTTGGACTACTAGATATTTTCCGTTTTCCATCACTAGCCCCTCTGTCAAATCGATCAAGCTATCTTGTACAGGGTATAAAGTCAATATATCTGCGCAAAATGGGAGTATTAAGAAATGTTGATGCAAAAGAATGGCATACCGATTTCGGTCAGCGTCTGTCGGTCGTTGAGGTATCTCCAGACGGGCATATGGGTTGCGGGCGGTGCAGGGGACACTGTCGGTACTGCATCGTCACTGGTTAGCCGCCGACTCGCCAACTGCGTGCTCACGTGACGGCTCAACAACGAACACTTCTCGAAGTTCACGCGGTTCCCCGCCAACCTTAACACAATTCCAACACTTAATGATATACAAACAATATTGTTTTTCAGAATCCTATATAGGATTTCTATATAGGATCTCTTTCTTTGAAGGACCTTCATATACATGAATGAATGAAATACATAATGGGATATTACTGAACAATAGCAATGAGGTGTATTTTTAGCACTTGCTTTTTAAGACTCCATTCTGCCCGACGCAGTTATGTGACAATCGCAATTAGCACAACGCATAGCGATTAAAACAATAGAACATAATACTACTCAGCGCACACATGCACTGCTGAGTCGGGCTTCCTCCAATTACACAGAGAGTAATTACGCTCAGGCGGGTTGGCACAGGGTTCCGTGTCAAGTCTTCTTTTTCTTGCGGCTAGCTGATACGACACCCTCAGGATGGAATGGGATGATGACACCATGCAGTCTAAATCCATCACCACGCGGATTAAGAATAATAATAATACGTGACACCTATGGGTGCATAATATCAAGTATCGCGGAAGCAGGTAACTAACTAGTTCAGACACAAATTATACAGGGCAAATGCACCCGCCTCACATAAATAGAACCATAGACTGGAGATGCAAAGACAGCGCTTACAATTCAACTAAGCAATTTGTAAAAAAGTTTGGTACGCAATTGTTTGTGTTGGGTTGCACTTTTTATTCGATATTATGTAATTAAACCGTTATACGAGCAAAGATGGCGGGAATGCCATTTTTGGTCATATATTATTATATTAGAATTATTTGTTCTAACTGACATATAAAGCCACGAAAAGTCATCGGGCTGCCATTCTACCATCTATAGCAGTCGTTACACGTAGTCAATAGCGCAACTATTGTCAGCAAGTCTAACCAGATAATTACCAGTTGTCCCGAAAGATGGGCCAAACCAAGTTACACTGATAAAATTGGGAAAAAGGCAAATAAGAAAAATCATCGCATGTTAGTGTGGATAAGCTATGCGCATTGCAGCACACACACTTAAATAAAACAACGCTTTCATAATTTATAATACGATTCGCACTGCACTATGATCTTTGATATATATTTTTCTTAAAAAACGAAACACCTGCACTGGGG
The DNA here is from genome assembly GCA_905475355.2 of Clostera curtula. Taxonomy (NCBI): domain Eukaryota; kingdom Metazoa; phylum Arthropoda; class Insecta; order Lepidoptera; family Notodontidae; genus Clostera; species Clostera curtula. Next base: position 9,660,562 of record FR997794.1, on the reverse strand, counting down.
ATCTCTTGTATAGCAGGAGCAGTTTACAAACATGTAATTCACGAATACAAAAGACAATCAGACTCAAATGCTTCTGGTTTACACAAAGACACTCAACCCCGGAATCGAACCGGGGACCTCTGATCCAAGTTGGATGTCCCGACGATTCAAGTCGGCACATCCAACCCCTAGACAGTCACATTATATATATTTCACAATCACTGTCTTTATGTAGTGTGCCATGCAATATTAATCTCAGCCCATTAACACCCATTGGCCTCTTTCTGCGAAATAATTATATTAGTCAACTCAAGCCTCACTCACAGGATAGAATGGGTCAATTACACAATGAATTTTAACACTGTGATAACTACAGAACCCATTGTGAAGAAGACGCGTCCATCGCTAGATATTTCTATAAAACAGACATTTAATGTGTTCTTGATATTGAATGGACATCTCAAAATATTCTGAGTGGAAATTAATATCATCATTACAGTCAAAATAATTCCACTGCTGGAGATAGAATATTTACCACTAGCTTGTTAATAAGTCATTGCTCGACGATGTATGAGACAATCGCAGTAAGCACAACGTATAATCTTAACAGACCACCTCCAAATTCATGGGCGGAGGATTAGCCTAATGTGCCAAGCTGGCAAGACGGGTTGGCACACATTTTTCCTTCACTTGCGGCTAGGTAGAACGCGAGAGGCAGATGGCCTCCATCCTTTAGTCGCCTCTTACCACACCCTCAAGATGTTATCAGTTGAACACGGAAATTCTTTATGTTAGATGTCCTTTAAGCTATTTAAATATAAATCAAATATTACATATCACTAACTGTAAGTTACATAGCATTATATAAACAAATCGCAGAATCCGCAAATTCACCATTCGCTTAGCAGAAATATATTCGACAGTTTAAGTAATCTTACTAATATTATAAACGTGAAAGTTTGTAAGTATGGATGGATGGATGATGGATGGATGGATGGATGGATGTTTGTTACTCTTTCACGTAAAAACTACTGAATGGATTTTAATGAAACTTTACAATAATATAGCTTATACATCAGAATAACACATAGGCTACAAGTTATAAAGATATTATGTGAATTACAAAAATATAAACAAGTCGAATTCAAAATTTCTAATTGTTAAATTTTCGACCATATTAAACTATAGACAACATAACGTTTCGCTGTCAGTTGCGTTTTGTTAAAGTAGGTTTTATACGGACGGTATAAAAATCTCAGGTATCCTATGTCCAACTTTCTTTTTGTTTTAAATATATATAATGCGGAACAAAGTTCGCCGGGTCAGCTAGTTTATTATATACACATTTATTGCTTAAATCAGACTTATAACATAAATGATCGTCACTTACTTGGAAGGGGAGCCCTGGTTGGCGAAATGCAGATCCCTGCAGGTGACTGAGAGCAGAGGGACTGCGGTTTCGGTGGGTGCAGCGGCCAGCGCCGCTCGGTATCTAACACGACAAAAATAGTTCAAGACATCTCCACATGAAACGTGGTTTCTTCAAACCATCTTCTTCCAATCGAATCAACCGTTCAGGAGCTACGCTGCCACAGACGGACACACGAAACACCTCTTTTGTGCGTTGAGCAAAACATACCAGAGTACTAAACTAGGCAAAGTTTTGGATTCGAATAGTCTAAGAGCCTGTGGCCACCAAGCATCCTTCATTTCATAAGAGCCAAAAGGTATATTAAAAAACAGACAGATAGGCCATCGTTGCTATCCGTTTGGCGCTGAGAAGCTTTATCACTACATAGTATAAAACAAAGTCGCATTCTTCTGTCCGTCCCTATGTATGCATAAATCTTTAAAACTACGCAACGGATTTTGAAGCGGTTTTTTTTAATAGATAGGGTGATTCAAGGGGAATGTTTATATGCAAAACCCACCCTCGCTTTGCACGGGCGAAGCCGGGGCGGGCCACTAGTGTTTTTATAAAATGACGAGTAAAATATATTGTGTTGTAATGTGATTGCAAGGTGATCTAAAAAGAACAACTACAGAGTTTCTTGCCGGCTCTTCTCTGTAGAGCTGCATTCCGAACCGGTGGTAGATGGTAAATATTTATGTATTGTTTGACTTGGCAAAAGAGCTATAATGAGCATTAAATGAGTTTTTTATTTTGAATGAACATCATAGTAGGAACATTCATAATATTTTCTAATATTTGACACAATTTGTTCTAATAATAATTATGTATTATCCAGGTAGTCTATTTCTAGCAATGGCCGTATTTTACTTGATGGTAGTATTTTATTCTTTAATTGGTATTAATAACGTGAAAAATCCACAATTTAGCTCTAAGCACCAATCAAATCAGGGTTTACAAATCAATTCGAAATTGCAAAGGACGACCTAAAAAGTATACTGTTTAAAAACCAGTGAAATTGTGTTTATACATAATTGTGTCGAATATGAAGCAGTATTTTAATATACGTTTAGAAACTGAATGTACATTATGGATCGATACCTAGCATGGTTGCCGCTGGGTTCTACGCAGAGCTCAAGTTGCCGCAACTGTTGGCCGCAAACGCCAGATGTTCGTGTCCACTGAAGTTAAGAATATTATAAAATTGATCAGTCATCAATTTTGAGGAGATTGTAGCCAACCGGGTAGTGCTAAATGATATTCGTTTGCTGGATAAATTAAGTTCGGTCGGTCGATCGGTCAGGCTTTAATTTGTATGGGTGAACACCAAGGGCACGTAAATTCGGCGGCTCCCGGCTTTCATTAAACCGGGCTCCCCTCATTAAAATGGAACGGCGGGCGGCAATTGATTTATCTAAATATGTACTGCTATTGAGCCAAATCAGCTAAACCAATAGATGACTCTCTTGAGCTGGGGCCCCTCCAGTTACATGTAATCTGTATGCAGCCTTTTTTGTAGTATATCTTTTATTTTTATTGTCAAATGTGATGTTCTTGACCTGAATATATGATGGCTTTGAAATAAGACGCATTTTTCTAACATGGAGGGTCATAAGCCCACTGTGCCACGCTGGCCAACGGGTTGGCACAGTGTTTGATATCAAGGTTTTTCTTCTCTTGTGGTTAGGTTATCGGCCTTATCATTTCCTTTTGTCGGCTCCTACGATACTCTGGATGGAATGGGGAGGTGACACTATGTATTCTAAATCTGTCACTAACGCCTTTGTTCAGCTTACAAAGTGGCAACACCACGTCGGCCTTTTGTCAGATGGCGGGATACATAACAAAACTGACTGAAATTAGTAACTGCTACACAGCGCAAAGTCCGTTAGTCGGTAACTGAGTTAACAAAGAGGCGGTGCTGGTCGGGTACCGATGCGTTATAATGGACGCCTTAGTAGATGCGATAATAGATGCCAAGATGTGTAAAACCATTGCTACTTATAACATAAAAAGTGCGGTACCGTCTTCTTAAGTCGTGAAACCGGCGACATGTTGAGCGCACTTATGATGGCCATTAGGGAGTTGAAATTTCCCAAGTTGAAGCATTCTCTTGCAGTCATCACCCATTGTTCTATAACCCTTGCGCGATATTTACTTTTCGCTGCCTGTAAGATATGATATAAAAATAATAAACCTTTATATCTACAGCTAATAAATATCCAATTGCATCTATTACATTATATCTAAAGTGTGTATTTATTAAGCCGCAAAAGGTAGACCTAATATGGTCTTGATAAACGAGCGTAAACGAAAAGAGACGAAAATACGACACAAAGTAAGTCAGCATTTCAATACTAGTAAGATGCAATATTAAAATACATTACAAACTAACTACGTAGATACCTTCAATACATCTGTCGCCACCAAATAGCTGAGCCGGTTGAACCAATCAGCATACGCTTCAAGATTCCGGGTGCTTTTAGTGTCTATGTGGTGCAAGCTGATTGCGCTTTTGCCACGAGAGGACGTGGGCTGGGGTGGCTGTGTTGGAGCAAATGTTTGAACAAACTCCTCGGGCCCAACAAAAGACAATCTGTGCAACTCCACAATTGTTAGCTGATTCGCTAATTCTACAGGCGATAAGCCCAGAGTCAGAATATCGCCCTGAAATACATTTTTGTCAATCAAATAAATATAGCCCAGAACACATAAGTCAAAGTATCTTAAAAACACTGAAATATTTTATAATATGTAATAGATATTCAGAGCGACACCTACAAACAGCACTGAGAATTTCTACTGGACTATTACAGTTTGGTAATACAAAATTACACATTCGTACAAAGCGGGTATGTATGTGGGACATTTAAAAAGTATAGTACCACAGAAACGTAGATTTTTCTAGTGACATGTTTCATAAATGACTACCTGCGCTAAACGCTCAACAGACGTGACTTGCGGAATTTCCACAAGTGTTTCCTCATACTGCTCCAACGCCGTAAGTTTGTCTAACAGCTTTTCCAGAGTTGCTGACATTTCTCCTCTCACAGAGCCCATATGATCTGCTGCACATCTATAAAAGAAGCATGACAACCATTCCATTCCAGTGACACTTCAAGTGTCAAAAAGGAAACTATATTTAAAAAATGTGGCTGATTGCCTGCAGTATATGAAAGGTCTCGCAATTGGTGGTTAGGGGGCTAGGAATGGATCCCATCACATGTTGGCATCCAGAATAATCAGGAAGCTGACTCATTAGCTTTTGAAGCTGTCAAAAATGGTACCCAGAGGTCTCAGTCTTGATAGGGAAATATAAAAAGGATATGCAAATTAAATGGAAAGAATATTTTGACCATGTGTTTTAGAGAGAGGCATTCGGTGTAGAAATATGCAGAGCGAAGCCCTCATATTCAATGGTTTACATATTTTAAGTTAAGGTGAATGTTCCAGGGTAGCAATGCAACGGTAATATCTGTGTCAATCTAAAACCCACAGGATGGTAAGGGTTGGTGACATTTTGTATTCTAAATTCATCACCAAACTTACAATGAATACTAATAAATACCTTTAAGATATCTCTACTCTCTACTCTCATTATCTTACTAATATTATAAACGTGAAAGTTTGTAAGTATGGATGGATGGATGGATGGATGGATGTTTGTTACTCTTTCACGTAAAAGCTACTGAATGGATTTTAATGAAACTTTACAATAATATAGCTTATACATCAGAATAACACATAGGCTACAAGTTATAAAGATATAATGTGAATTACAACAATATAAACAAGTCGAATTCAAAATGTCTAATTGTCAAATTTTCGACCATATTAAACTATAGACAACATAACGTTTCGCTGTCAGTTGCGTTTTGTTAAAGTAGGTTTTATAGGGACGGGATAAAAATCTCAGGTATCCTATGTCCAACTTTCATTTGGTTTTAAATATATATAATGCGGAACAAAGTTCGCCGGGTCAGCTAGTAGTAATATAAATATATAATATAAAAGTGACACTAGAAGTATGTTACCTTTGAGTTATGCTCCGAACAAGGGCCATCACTCTGTCATCACGAAAATCATATGGAAACATACGGGTCCACTGGCTCAGAACCCTAACCAAAGCATTCATATCACTTAATTCTTTTTCTAGCAACTCTTTCACTTCCGCCTTGCCCTGCAAATTACATCATCATCATCATCATCATTTCAGCCAAAAAACGTCCACTGCTGGACATAGGCCTCCCCTAAGGATTTCCGCAAAGGCCGGTCCTGGGGCGCCCGCATCCATCGTTTTCCGGCGACCTTAATCAGGACATCGGTCCACCGTATGGGAGGCCTACCAGCACTGCGCTTTCCGGAACGCGGTCGCCATTCGAGGACTTTTCTGCCCCATCGGGCGTCGGTCCTGCGCGCTATGTGCCCTGCCCACTGCCACTTAAGTTTGGCAATCCTGTGGGCTATGTCGGTGACCCTTATTACATGTAAGTAACTTTGCAAATTACATGTAAATATAATTACTTTAATAACATCAATAATCATTTCTTGCCAAAAAAAATACCTTTTAAATTTTCATATTTAACAATTTCAATTGAAGAGTTGCCCAGGAATACTGTAGTAATAGTCAATTATAATACACTTTGTGAGCAGTAGTTTGTCTGGCTATATTTGGACATCATTGATTCAAAGTACAACAAAACATAAAGAGGAATAAATACGCTTGTAACTTACTATTTTCTCATAATTTTTAAAATACTTCTTGCACAGTTTGTTCAATAACTCATGTGGTTTAAGAAAAAGGCGTGAACACAGGAGAAATGTGAAGGTGAAGGACTTGCTAGCACCTGGTCGGAGCATATCCACCAATGCATCAAGTGATGCACTCACTATTTGACCATCTCTATACTCAATTTCCGACTTATCTGATGGGCAACTCACATATGGTAAACTTGCAATACCTTTTACTCCAGAAGGGAGTAGAGTAGACAGCTGAAAGAAATATATTTAGTCATTAGCTCAAACCCAAAGTTAGTTTAATCTATTGTACTAACCTTGATGCTCACTAAGAAATAAGGCCAAGACAGCATTGTGTAACTTAATACATATATTATTCTTTCTGCATCATTATGTCTCCATTTTAACACAAACAATGTTATGGGTGAAACTATATTATGTTTCATGTTGTCAAGTAATACAATGCTGTGTTTAATCCATGCAGTATGTTGTATTGATACATGTGGAATTGTACCTGTGGAATCTCCTTTTGTGTAGTGACAAAATTGATACCACCATTCATTACAATATGCTTGCATGAGTTTTCTGTCATGAACTTATTGCCTCTCACCATAGAGTAATAGTCATCATTCTGAAATTAATTTTTAATATTAAAATAAAAATTTAAGAATGAAATAAGATAAAATCTAGAGCATTTGGCATTATATATTCTTTGTATTTTTATTTCCATCATATAGAGGACTAGTGACCCGCCCCGGATTTCAGTGTTTTTCTTCAATATTTTTAATTTAACATATAAACCTTACTCGTAAATCACTCTATCTATTAAAAAAAAAGCTTCAAAATCCATTGTGTAGTTTTAAAGATTTAACCATACATAGGGATGGACAGACAACAGTGACTTTGTTTTATACTATGTAGTGATGATGATGATATAATAAATCTCAATTTTACCCCTGCAGACCGGGGTGGTCTTTAATGTCAATAATTCTTCTGAATGAGACACAATTTAACTTACATCATAATATGAGAGGCCACTGCCATGTAGAAGTGCTGGATCTGGAGGAAGTGGTGCATGATCTGTAGGTGGTGGTGGTACAGGAGCTGGCTCTGAAGGTGCTGGTGGCACTTTTATGTTACATCCACTACACGATGCTTCATTCAATTTACTTGCGTAATAATACATAGCCATTCAATTCCTCAATGGCAGATTACACTAAAACCTTTAATAAAAGCTGCCTGGTAGGCTTAAGTTAAGGAACCCATTGGAAATCTGTGAACACCGAATAAGATTTTTTCAGCGCAATCGTAGTTGACCAAACATATATTAATAATAAATTCAAGTAATTTCACTTATTCTTTAAAATATGAGATGTAACGATACGCCCTAAGATAATAAAGCTTTCTTTGGTTTGTGTGTAAATTATTTATCTAGAGTTACTATAATATTGACAAAAATGACCGAGTGAAAGGTGAAAGTTGCTTTCATGTTGAATGAAATAGCAGTCGGTTACCTCGCCCAATGCTCTTGATTTAACACCCACTTTAAAATTTTAACAGATCAATAACACACACATTCCACTTTTAAGTCTAATAATTTCGTACTAAACAAATTTTATAACAATTCAAACAACAACTATCGCATTTGTTGCAAGCATAAAGCATACCATAGACGCGAAGAGTAGGTAGAGTTTCAATTTTTAAATTTATCGTGGTTTGAGATAAAGCTGAACGCACTCTAACAGGCACTTCCGTAAAACCTATTCTACACGGTTGGGCCCAACCACCAACAGAGGTCACCTTGGTTGTTCCAACCAAAGTTGGTTTTCAATCTACACGATGTGTAGTTGAGACAACTCGTCAGCAGTGTTGCCAACTTAGTGGTATTTTCCACTAAAACTCGTGGTTTCGACTCCCCTTTTAGTGGCGAAATATTGCTTTTAGTGGCTGGTGGATTTTTCTAGCGGTTTAGTAGATTCAGTTTCAATTATAATGAATGATAATTATCTATGTTAAACTCACCCAAATCTAGAAATCTTCTCGCCATACTAAAATGCTCAAACTCAAACTCAAAAGAAACTTTATTTACGTAGGTTTCATCACAAAACTCTTATAAATCGTCATATTTATAAACACCATTATCATCTTACGGCCCCTGTCCCACACTAGGTGGTAGTCTCCACACACACCTATCAGTCGTCATACCTACATTCACATTTCCATAATACGGTTCAAAAGATGCTTTTCGGACAGATTTAGAACTTGAAGATAAATTTTAGACATTTTCAGATTCTATGATAAAGTATAATAATAGTTGCTTTGTACTATGTTTAATATGTAACTTTACGACATGATGTGTCAACATTATTAGGGGTTCCAACCTAGGATAGATTCGTTTATTAGATATTAAGTTTAGTTATTAACTGTTACCTGTTTTGTTGTCCAATAAAATAAAATAAATAATAATTACTAAAAATTCGATCATTCGACTCCTAAGCCACTTAAATATATAATTTTACTTCATTTTATTTTCAGGAGTATTAAAATATTAATTTACAATTATGCTTTTTAATAATGGTATACCTACGGGATTCCGTCCGCTGTTCTTTCTACGTTCATGATCAGTTGAATTATATTTATAAAGATACAGATAAATCTGTTTATATGGCAACACTGGCCGCAACTACGCACGGTCGCAGGCCAACAAGCATCCACACGGTCGCTCTTCAACCCAATGTCCTCTATTGGTCCTTGGTAGTGAGGGATGCGCTCACGATCAAGGTGGTTGGAAGTCCACTCGGTTGGTCAACCAAATATTGACATCAACCAACTTCTACACGGTTGCTTTTTGCTCCAACTCAACCAAGGTGACCTCTGTTGGTGGTTGGACCCAACCGTGTAGAATAGGTTTTAATATATTGGACGATCTAGTCTAGAAGCAAAGAAACATCTACAAACATATATCTTTACAATTAAAGAAAAGACAAAGTGATGTTGCGAAATAAATTTTGATATTTACAATATAATCATAAACCACAAAACTTGATTGAACTGAAACTAAAAATAATTGGATAAATACGACGAATCTGTGGCGTTAATACTAAAAATACAAAAATGACGTACATAAAACATTAATAATACTGAATAAAGTACATAGTTAACTAAAATTATAAGAATGAAATTGCGCCTGATCGCTATCACCGGGTACGGTGCCAAGAAGGCTAGTAGCATTGCCACGTTGTATAGCAATGCTAATTCGCTGAGCGAATTAATAACCAGCCTTCTGATCACCGGTAAAAGTTAATAGACGCCGAGACAATTCTTTAGAAAATGATTTGAATTTCGTACCCCCCCGGACCAAAAGGTTCCACCCCAAGCGGCACATACATATAACTCGAATCGAGCGACTTTAGTTAAAACCTATTAAAAATGATAAATACTAGATTGAAGTAATTCTAATTTGAAGAAAGGAAGACCATTAATTTATCTTTAAAAGCCCATAGCAGTGGTGGCTATTATATTCAGGATTAGATTCAATGTTTATCACAAGTCCTGACAATGGGAGACGTCTTGTACCCAATATGTATCGTTGTTATTGTTGCGAATAGGAACTTTTTGTATAAATTTTATGATGTCTGGCCATTGATACCTTTTATATTTGAATATCTGTCTATGTATACTTCTACTTACTTGTCTCATTCTGTCTGTGTAAAATATATGATGTACTCCATGTTTTACTTTCTCTAAATATAGTAATTAGCTTCCTAAACTGCCGCTCTGTGAAACTACGGTTTCACAGGTTATGGGCCCAGCTTTTGCATCCTTGCGTCGAAATTCAGCGTCTGGAATTTCTTCCTGCGTTGAAATGACACATTCCCATAGTTCGGTGTCTATTAAATACATTTTCATTGCGAAACTCCACGTCGCGTAATTGCAGCTACCTTGGAGAGTTGTGAAATTAGGCATGCTGCTGCTGACCACTACCTGAGACGCGTCAGTCTGGGAAGGCTGTGGTATCGACGACGAGGCTTTATTCATCCTGATGAATGCGGTTTACTCTCTTCTATAAAGTAAATAGAGGGACCATAACCTGTGGATAGAAAAATATTAAATGTAAGTGGGTGTACAAAATCAAGAGGGATACGAATGGGAACATTGTTAAATATAAGGCAAGACTTGTGGCTAAAGGATTCACACAAGTCTATGGCGTCGACTATGGTGAAACCTTTGCTCCGGTAGCAAGATTGTCATCAATTCGTCTTTTGCTAGCCTTTGCTGTTAAACTCAATTTGGAAATTGACCACTTAGACGTTGAGACGGCATTCCTGAATGGAGATCTAGAAGAAGAGATATTTATGGAGCAGCCTGAAGGCTTCTCTAATGATAAATCTAAAGTTTGTCTCAAAAAGTCAATTTATGGACTGAAACAAGCTCCACGTCAATGGAACAAAAAGGTGTGTGAAGCTATGGACAAACTTTTGTTTAAACGTTCAGAAAAGGAACACTGTATTTATTATAAGCACCAAGGTGACAAGTTGCTGATCGTAGCTGTATTCGTTGATGATTTCTTTTTGTTCAGCAATAATAAGAAGATGAAAGAAGATTTCAAAGAACAGTTGAAAGAGACCTTTTCTATCAAAGACCTAGGCCCCCTGAAGGATTGCTTAGGGATGCGGGTGACAAGAGGGGATGGCACGATATCACTTGACCAGACTAAATACATTGAGCAAGTGATAGAGAAATTCGGAATGACAGATGCTATCTCTGTATCCACTCCTATGGACATGGGTACAAAACTTGTCCAGCCGAATCCAGGCGATGAAAAACCAGAATTACCTTTCCAGCAGCTCATTGGCTCATTAATGTACATTGCTATTGGTACCAGACCAGATATTGCTTATACTGTATCCGCTCTGAGTCAATTTAATGTACATTACGGGGAGGATCACTGGAGAGCTGCGAAACGTGTTCTGCGTTATTTAAAGGCCACAAAGGACAAGAAACTTACGTACAGGAGCACTGGTGATGATATGGGATACGCTGATGCCGATTATGCGAGTAATTTGGTAGACCGACGGACCTACACGGGGTATGTGTTCCAGATGAGCGGTTCATCAGTGTCGTGGGAGTCACGCAAACAAAGAACTGTGGCTCAGTCTACAACAGAGGCGGAGTATATGGCTCTTGGCGAAGCTTGTAAAGAGGCCATTTATATACGATCTCTCATTAATGATCTGTTTCAATCATCATCACCTTTAACCATAATGTGCGACAATCAAAGTGCGATTTCACTCACTAAAAATAACACACAGCATTCTCGCACTAAACATATTGACATTCGACATCATTTCATACGTGAGTGCATCTTCACAAAACAAGTTCATATAAAATTCGTACCATCATGTCACCAAACAGCAGACATTCTCACTAAGGCATTACCTAAGCTGAGACACTACAAATGCCTAACATCTTTAGGATTAAGTTAGTGTTTGTTATAGTATTTTGTAGGTATTATTGATGTGTATATTTTTATATAGGGGTTTACATTATAAAATTTACGTGGGAGTGTTGCGAATAGGAACTTTTTGTATAAATTTTATGATGTCTGGCCATTGATACCTTTTATATTTGAATATCTGTCTATGTATACTTCTACTTACTTGTCTCATTCTGTCTGTGTAAAATATATGATGTACTCCATGTTTTACTTTCTCTAAATATAGTAATTAAATAAATAAATAAATAAATATCCTTAGACATTTTACACAACGCCATCTCGTCCCAAGCTAAGCAACTTAATGCTTGTGTTATGGTAACGAGATGGATGTTAAACTACTTATATATACTTTTTTTTTTGTAAATACATACATATAATAGATAGAAATGACACCCAGACTCCGAGCCAGTGCCTCTGGTTTAGACAAAGACACTTGCCCGACCCCGGAAAACTACGGTTTCACAGTTATTATAGTGTCTATGCTACGAACCTGAATAGAATTACAAATAAGTAAGGCTTGGCTTCAAGATCTTTGTTACCAGGTCTACAGGACGTTTTCATGGTCAAGGTCAATGATATTATATAAATAAAAAGAGGTAGATATGTTTCAAGCGCACGCCAAGTGAAGACACGAAAACATGCCAATTGGGACGTTTCGACTTTAGTAGCGTCTAACCACACACAGAGTTGACACGTGTAGTGAATTTTAGAATAATAACAAACTGCTGTCCTGTGTTGTTGTGTGTTTAGAAAGTGTACAAATTATTGTTCCAAAATTAATTAATCACAAGGGATTTCCTATCACATGTAAGTACATAAAATATATTTCATTTTAATAGTGTATTTGTATAGAATTAGTTTAATAATATTCATAAATAATGCTAGTAAAGAAACGAGACAGTCAATACTTTTTGTCGCGAGCACGATAAGGACGCATGTACTACGAACATAGATTATAAGTACAGATGCGAAAGTAGGCACTAAAGTAAAACCTATTCTACACGGTTGGGTCCAACCACCAACAGAGGTCACCTTGGTTGTTCCAACCAAAGTTGGTTTTCAATCTACACGATGTGTAGTTGAGACAACTCGTCAGCAGTGTTGCCAACTTAGTGGTATTTTCCACTAAAACTCGTGGTTTCGACTCCCCTTTTAGTGGCGAAATATTGCTTTTAGTGGCTGGTGGATTTTTCTAGCGGTTTAGTAGATTCAGTTTCAATTATAATGAATGATAATTATCTATGTTAAACTCACCCAAATCTAGAAATCTTCTCGCCATACTAAAATGCTCAAACTCAAACTCAAAAGGAACTTTATTTACGTAGGTTTCATCACGAAACTCTTATAAATCGTCATATTTATAAACACCATTATCATCTTACGGCCCCTGTCCCACACTAGGTGGTAGTCTCCACACACACCTATCAGTCGTCATACCTACATTCACATTTCCATAATACGGTTCAAAAGATGCTTTTCGGACAGATTTAGAACTTGAAGATAAATTTTAGACATTTTCAGATTCTATGATAAAGTATAATAATAGTTGCTTTGTACTATGTTTAATATGTAACTTTACGACATGATGTGTCAACATTATTAGGGGTTCCAACCTAGGATAGATTCGTTTATTAGATATTAAGTTTAGTTATTAACTGTTACCTGTTTTGTTGTCCAATAAAATAAAATAAATAATAATTACTAAAAATTCGATCATTCGACTCCTAAGCCACTTAAATATATAATTTTACTTCATTTTATTTTCAGGAGTATTATAATATTAATTTACAATTTATGCTTCTTAATAATGGTATACCTACGGGATTCCGTCCGCTGTTCTTTCTACGTTCATGATCAGTTGAATTATATTTATAAAGATACAGATAAATCTGTTTATATGGCAACACTGGCCGCAACTACGCACGGTCGCAGGCCAACAAGCATCCACACGGTCGCTCTTCAACCCAATGTCCTCTATTGGTCCTTGGTAGTGAGGGATGCGCTCACGATCAAGGTGGTTGGAAGTCCACTCGGTTGGTCAACCAAATATTGACATCAACCAACTTCTACACGGTTGCTTTTTGCTCCAACTCAACCAAGGTGACCTCTGTTGGTGGTTGGACCCAACCGTGTAGAATAGGTTTAAGAATTACCCTGTTGTACAGTTTCCTTTACCTGTTTTTTTTTAATTAATTAATTATATTTGTTGTTTAATTATTTGTGATATTTTAATATTTGTCATAGAAAGAAATAAATTGGAAGGGGTTTAATTATTGACTATTGTGTTACTATGGTCATTATTTGTTGGCGATGAAAATGGCGATTTAAAAGAGCAACTACAGAGTTTCTTGCCGGCTCCTCTCTGTAGAGCTTGACTTGTCAAATGTGCTATAATGAGGCAACTTGAATATATGAGATTTGAATTTAAATGGATAATAAATAAATATGTATTACCCACCTATACATATCGACCCACCCACGACTGCTGCAAAGAATTCGAAATAATGTAATAAACGCGATAAACCCGTTAAAAAGTGTTTAATTTCCTTTAATTTAATTAACTGTTTCATCAAATTTTGTTTCTTACCTATACTATTTGCGCTGTAGCATGGTGTGGGTGACAGTTGCCATTATGACAGTACTAGGGATGTGACGATATGCAATTCATTTTTATCACTAACGATACTCGCAGCATAAATCTGGTCCTCTTTAATATTATTATAGAAATTAGTGTGTTATTGTTGTCTAGTGTAACTACGTGTATAAACTTGTCAATATAAATGTTTTATGGCTAAATAATTATGTTTGTACTTATATAAAATAATCAAAATCGGGTTTACGTTGTTTTTTCTTAGCAACATTATAAGCAACCTTACCCTATAAATGTTCTGTTGTATAATTATAGGCCAGCTTTAAAAAAAAATTGACCTACGCACAATATACGTTTCTTATTATGAAAAATATCGACTATCCATCGAAGCAGTACATTCCATCACTAGATACGTCTATGGCGTTACGTTATACACATAACACTTTGCTTAATTTTCCATTCAATTTGATTTTATTTGTAAACTAGAACATTCTGGTTGGTTTCATTTAATTTTCTACAATAATTGATGATTAAATATATCACGAATACGAATGTGGCACAGCTGAAATACGAATGTCATAATAATAAGTCTTAATTTTGTAAATCGCGGCAACTTTCAAGAGTGAAACGAAATGTTACCGAAACTGTCACCCGCACCATGCTACAACGCACAAACTATAGTTCCTATCGAAATATCCTTCTGTTCAACAAAATCGTAATCTATGGTTCGACATAACACTTGAAGTGCAATCGTTCCATTATAGCTATCTTTTTTACTCACGTGCTTGTAGCCCATCTTTTGTACTTTTCATTAATGCTACTTGTCAACATTGCGCACTATATCGGTATGTATTTATGGCGGGATCAGATTTGAAGAGTCGGTTAGTATGAAGGTAACTTATCTAGTATTATAAAATCATTGGTCAAGGTCAAGTCCTACGATGAAACATTAAAGTGTGTGCGGTTCAATACATTTACGTTGCCCGGATACCTCTAGCCGAATATGCGTTCAGCTCTAAAGGTTTTGGCTTTCACTTTATTATGCTACACTACTGGGTGCACTACTACATTACGCGTACACATTAGTCTGAATTCTGGATAAAGGTGGTTGTTAATTAGAATGCCTAGAATGCTATGCTAATAAAGTAGCACACGCTTAGTCTAGGTTATAAAAGCGATAGACAAGGAGTATTGACGTTTGTGAAAACTGAAAAACAAGTCATTGGGCGCGTCCCGTAATGTGAATCCCGCTTAATGTTTGGGTGAATAAAGTGGGCTTTGTTGTGATGTGCATTGATAACAATGACAAATAAGGACAATATCACTATATCTAATAAATCAATAGAAACTTAGCATATTGTTTAGGCTGCAGTGAATATAGTAGCTCCATGATATACTTAAAAGCATGCTACCAAATTTGAACGCATCCTATACTCTTTTCCGGAAGTATTTTTATATACGAACCATTTTGGCGGCAATTGCTAGTTCCATAAAGTCAAGGTATACCAGGTAATACCTGGTATACCTTGACTCTACCTGGCAAGTATAGTATAATTCTGCAGCCTCCAAGATTCTTTGACGCTGATACGCACTTTCACACTACCTCAGTGTCACTGTTAGTCTCAGAATAGGTAATAACTAAAAGTGATAGTCAAAGACGGGCATGGTTCTTGTTTCTTTTTATATGACTTGATGAAAGGATGCAATGAGGAATGAAAATGAACGTCGAGATGAGCACGCATAATTTAATCAACGTGTTAGCCACAGCAAAGCGTGCCCGGGTCAGCTGGCATAATAATTAGGTAATTTTATTTTTTAATGAATGTTTTTGTAAGTAATAATTAATTACTGCACAATATTTGCCTTCGTACTTTTAATTGCCGAATCTTTAATGTATAATAAACTTTGATTATAGGTATCGACTAACATTGTTGCGTCCCCCAGATATTAGCTGAATTAAAGCTTCCGCCCTCGAAACATACCGGAGATTTCTCAGGAAAAAAAAACAACTTTTCCGTTTACTTACACTTTTTGGATCGATGTGTTAATCTATAATTTAATAAATCAGTCTAGCGATTCAAAGGGGGAACGCTGCCAGTATCTTCGGAACCTTGCGTATAGGGACTCCTTTAAATAATATATTTTAGTATTTAAGTTTTAGGTTAATTGGTATTTTTAGTCTTGTTTTATTACTTAAGTCAGTGTTTATGTAAGTACATATTACTTAAGTTAGTGTTTATGGAATAAATAAACACATTTAATAAATCTCTGTGCCAAATTTCATCGCGAACGACTCGGCCGCTATGGGGTGATTGACTAACTTAAGTGTATATTTATTGGGTGAACGTATTTAACAAGAGAATCCTATCATCATTTCCACCCTCAAACGGCCCACCACTGAGCTGGGTCTCTTCCAGTTTGTCTTTCTTGCCCTAAACCTAAGTATGGAATAGCTTGGTGGCACTGTCTTAGATTGGCACCGCTTAAGTACCGACTTATGCGATTTAGTTCCCAACAATGGGATCCCGGCAACTATAATCAGGTTGGTATCAAATTTTATGTGAATCTGTAATATCGTTACGCTACGCTACGAGATAGAATCTCTCGTAATGAAGTCATCCGAGCGAGAACGCGTGTCATCGACATAGCCCATAGGATTAGCAAGTTGAAGTGGCAATGGGCTGGCCACATCTGTCGTAGAACTGACGGCCGCTGGGGCAAACAGGTGCTACAGTGGAGACCACGTACTGGCAAACGTAGGGTGGGACGCCCCCCTGCTAGATGGAGCGACGATCTGCGACGGGCAGCCAGCAACTGGATGCATAGAACCGAAGACCGGGTTCAGTGGCGAGCCATGAGGGAGGCCTACGTCCAGTAGTGGACTGAAATAGGCTGATGATGATGTAATATCGTGGAGATATCGAGTCTTAAATCATATTTTTAGAACGCGTCTACGTTTTTTTCTTTATTTGTTAAAGACACGAAATTAAAAGTGAAATAATATTACTTCTGAAGCATATTGAGTAATGTGGTATCCGAATAAATTTCGACTATTTATGTACGTATTATGTAAATAGATGGAATATTTATAGATTATCTCTTTGGTGACGATGTTATCCGTTGCCATGGATATAAACAAAGCGTAAAAGCATTAACTGTCAACGCATAGACTCATTTAAGCTGTGAATTGAAATGTATAATTTTCTGTAATCTATAAGATGTCAGATGGAACTATTAAACGCAGGAAGCTTTCATCCAATTTACCAGCTATAGCTACTTTACAACGAAATATTCGAAAAGTTCCAACATATTATGCAAGGTAAATCAATCACAATCTTTATACTACTAAACTATGCTCCACTTTTTGTTAAGTGCGCGACGCCCCCATCTCCTCCTACCCACTAAACCCCACTTATATCCCATCACTAACCCTGTTATGGACTGCACCAGCGCAATATGGACCATACGACTAGTTCGCCGTCCTGCAGACTTTGAAGGTTGATAAATGTATATTTTCGTAACTATGATATAATTTCACAATATTACAGAAAGCCACGGGAGATACCCTTTCATCTGCCTCACAAAAAGCTCTTGGAAAAAATTGAATATGTAAAACAGGAGCCGGAGCCTTTGGTATGTAACTAACGTAATTTAAATACTTAGATAGGTACACAACTATGTACATAATAAAATAATTATGTTTAGGAAACTAGTAGTCTAAAGGAAAAATGGTATCTTACCTTGATACCTCTCCCGATAGAGATCTGACGTGAGCGTTACCTTTGTTACGCGCAGTACCACAACATGAGCCATTGGCTACGCTAGTTGGTAACAGTGAGAATGCTCCACAATCGGACAGTGGCTATCCGCAATGCCATATTCCACTTTCCTATCCTTCTATTCATATTTCATATCTTTCCTATCCAAACATCTCCAGAAATAACGATACGTAAATACGTACTAGACAACCTCTCTATTGGAAAAACTAGTATTTTAGTCATTATTAGTCACTACGGTAGTTGCTATACACATCCACACAAGACGAGTAGACGCCTGCCTGCAGTCGGATCTGCAGCAATGAGATGCAGTCGCCTGCAGTCGGATCTGCACCAACTTATTTACATTTTTACCGAGAAACATCTTAAACAATATTTCAATCCACATTCAAACTATGTGTGTACTAAATTTCCCCTCAATACGTGCCACTTTTTTCGTTTTTCACACACAACTTTCACATTTACAATAATAATCAGATTTATCTAGATTTAATATTCAGAATCAACAAGTTGTAATATGTCACTATACACAATATAGAATTATTGTGTGCTAATTCCGATATTCTGTATTATAGACTGGTTTCGCTGAAGCGCAAGAAGACAGATTTAGAAAAGAATTAAAACCAACTCAATTAGAGCCCTTGTATTTGAGTGAAAGCCTCAGTAAGTATAAAAATGCTCAATACGTCATTAATGACGCACAATTTCATTGTCAATTGTACGAAAAGAAAAAAAATGCTTAGTGACTTTCAAATTACTGGGGATATATTGATACGATCCATCGTCGCGTGTCGGGTGGGTTTGAGCTGGTCAGGTGCTAGTTGTGTACCGAACCGTTGCAATGGATGCCAACCTTTGTTTCTGTTGTTGACAACAAGTTGACAAGAAAATTGGTAATATTTCATCCTCAGGTAGTGTAAAGAAAAAGAAAATCAAAATCACAGAGAGGAAAAGATCTAGCGACGCGGATAGAGAATATCAAACTTCCGATCCTCTCAAGGTGAAGCCACAGGTAGCTTCGCAGAGAGAAGTCATTGATTACGTGCGGCAGAATTCTAATTGTGGCTTTCTTTATATGATATACGCAGTACATCCCCAAAATGTATACTTCACGCCTTACTACCTCAAGTAAGCGATTTTTTGCGTTTGCTAAGTTATAATATAACATTTTTTTAACAGTAGCTACTTTGTCCTTGCTTCTGCCCGACACATCTAGAAAAGATTTGAAAATCTTTGCTCTCGATTAACACACTTTTCCAACAATGACTATCAGTTCAGTATCATCACTATCACTATCACCACATATTATAAAACAAAGTCGCTGTCGTCTGTCCGTGCCTATGTATGCTTAAATCTTTAAAACTACGCAACGGGTTTTGAAGCG
Organism: Clostera curtula; assembly: GCA_905475355.2. Classification (NCBI taxonomy): domain Eukaryota; kingdom Metazoa; phylum Arthropoda; class Insecta; order Lepidoptera; family Notodontidae; genus Clostera; species Clostera curtula. The sequence continues at coordinate 9,641,188 of FR997794.1, read as the reverse complement.
GTTTTTTTAATAGATAGAGTGATTCAAGAGGAATGTTTTTATATATTCATAACTGCACCCGTGCGAAGCCGGGACGGGTCGCTAGTTAAATTAATAAAATACATAAAAAAATACTATATTAAAAAATCATTACAATCTTTATGAAATGGGAGGACCCCAATAGTGGCTTCCATATGGGATGAGTCTGGTAGAGACTAATTCATATGATAAATTCCAGAGTTGTGCCGTACGAAGGTATTGATAAACGGAACTATTTCACGATTAGTGCATGTGGCGTTACTCATTATTCCAACGAAATGGTTTACACTAAACTGCCCGCGTGGGAGCAGGAGTACAGCATATTTGTCAAACTTACAGACGTAAGTCGCTTGAAGTTTTATATTTTTTCGTGACTAGATACAGGGTGCTTGCGTAAATAAATAATGAACATTACATTTTATTTAATTAGTAGCTGGCCCGGCAGACTTCGTACTGCCTCAATCGATAAATAGAAGACCTAAACTTTTGTATAAAATAAACTTAAAACAAACAAAAAGAATCGTCAAGGGTCACGTCAAAGGAAAAGCAAAATTTTTGTTTCTATTAATATCGAGTATTTCCATAGTTTCTTTTAAACCTTCCCTGGACTTCCACGAATATTTCAAGACCAACATTAGCCAAATCGGTCCAGCCGTTCTCGAGTTTTAGCGAGTCTAAAGAACAGCAATTCATTTTTATAAATAAAGAAGAAGAAGATGTTACTTTTATTTGAATATAATCATCCGTTTTCTTTATGCCTCTCTAGTGTTTTATCTATATAACTTTCCACTAATTTGGATTCTGGGAATACGTTGTATCCTAACTTAGGAAAGTACATGCCACACTCATATACTAATAACTGTAATGATTTCTAAGACCTACCTACGCAACGACTCAATACTAACATTAATGTGTTTTATGTTTTCTAGATAAAGTTTTTCAAAGTGTACAGATATTGGAAAGCCTTCTACGTCTGGCGAAAGTCAATTCTATTCAGAAAATACTCAAAACTGCGTAACAAAGTGGCGAAAAATCTTTTTATTCTCACACCAGTCCTGGGTAAAGCGCTGTTAAACATTCAAGCCATGTGCTGTGAAATGTACATGAAAACTTTTGCTGATATTAGTAGAGATATGGACACGGCATTCTTTTATTTCATCGAAGACTCGGTACGTTGCTATGCGTAATTTATGGTAGGGAAAAATAATGGCAGGAAATCATCTTGTATTAAGGTTGTCCGAAATTATATCAATCGTGGTCTATGTTTTTGTAATATAGCATAATAATAGCATAAGCCGACAAAAGGAAACGTCAACGCCTAGCCACAAAAGAAGGAAAACTTGATAAGAAACCATGTGCCAACCCGTTGGTCCAGGATGGCACAGTAGTAATTACTGTACCTCCCTGGACAAACCACCATGTAACTGGAGTAGGCCCGACTCAATAGTGGGTCATTTATGGGCTGAGTATATAGTAGTATAAGCATAATAAAGGAATATACCACTTCAATTACTTATTTATAGGGTAAAACAAAACGTTGCATTGAAAGTAACATCCATATTGTGGTACTACTAAGCTAATCTAAAGTATATAATAAGGAATCATAAAAAGCAAATTCTAGAAACTCTTCGACTCGGCTTTGAAAGTACAAATAACTCAGGCCGTTACGTAGTTAGAGTTGTGCAAATCTTGAAAAAAAAATGCAAATATTGTAAAATTTCAGATGAGACAGGTGGAATACATAAGAGAAAAGTTAATAGAATATCGTGTAGTAGTGCTGGATATTATACTACAAGCATGCCACACGGCGCTTTATCAGCAAGGATTTGTATACGATGATCGAAATATACCCCCATTTCAGATTATAAGGGGAAAGCCTACAGGGGGAATGTCGTACACCGAAAAAGCTAATAAGAGAAAGTATTGCGAAAGATTAGCATGGTACTGTATAATTCGATACAATATGTATTCAATTAATAACCCAGAATCGTTGTCGGAGGTCTATGTACTTAAATGGAAGTCTTTTGATTGAGACTTTTGATAATGATTTATGTATCAAACGTATCATAATATCGGAAAGAACTGGAATTTTATTAGTTTATTGGATTCGTTAAGTCTTTTCAGTTATGTATTTATCATAATTTTCCTTCCTTATTACTAACTACTACCTAAAACTAAATACCCTCTCTATTATTTTCATATTAAAGTTTCATAAAAGTGACCGATTACATGACCAACTACATGTTGTATCGTCTAACGAAGAGGTCGAACAGTATGCTGGCGGATATGTTACGAATTCATGTAGGATTCACTCCAAGTCAGGAGCTTCTTATGGGCACTGAAGTTGACGAAGTATTGGAAACTATTCCTAGACAGACCGAAACATGCAAGGTAAATTTATGATTATACCAAGTGTTCAGTTCAGAAATTATATTGATCCCGCAATGTCAATAAAACTTAAACATGTTACGTGATTACAGTGGGCCCTGTTCCAAGTAGATGTTTATGTAACGAACAGTGGTGAAGTTGAACTTAATCCTGGTGAAAAGGTTATATCAAGCTATCTTGAAAAGATAACTAATTATTGGGACGAATATGTGCGAACCTTTCGCAATTTCTTAAACGAAGATGCTCTTCAAATATTTGTACAGCCCAGTATCATGGGTAAACCTGTCGACTGGTCTGCAGGAGTGTCACCTAACTTGTATTTCTTGATGAATCAAGACAAGAAAATGCTCGATGACATTGCCTATATACCACAATCCATTAAAATTGGTTACGAGAATGTATGGACTTTTCTACAGCGCATGCAAGGTTTCATGGAAAATTTTAGGGAAGCTTACGAAATGGATGTTGAATTGATAAAAGAAGAACGAGATGTAAATAATTTCAGGAAACTTTGCGAAAAACTTAATAAACAAATGGAGACAATCGAAGAAGTTGTATGTTATCAACCTTTGGGTATAATTTTCTTGTGTTTAAGTCCCTTCCAGGAATTATTTAGACCACAACCAAGAAGGCTTTTTGAAGTGGTACTGAATATAACACCGGAGTAAGTTCTAGATTGAATGTACTATTTCAAAGTAAAGATGACTGAAGTATTTTATTTTATTTTTACTAATGTTTACAGGATTGGGCATGATTGCATTCAGTATATCATTGAAAAGATCAATGAGATAACCGAAGATGTTTTAAAAGAGCCAGAAACGGCTGGTGAACTTGTTGCTTTCAATTTCATGCTTGATGGTCTTGAAGCCAGAGCAGCTCATCTTGAGGAAAAACTGGAGTATCTTCGAGAGCTTTATGACCTCATGAGCGAATACAACATTCCCATACCACCTGACGATATGACCGATTATTTAGGTGAATAAATTTATCAATTACTTTTACATTTACAGATTTCATACAGATTTCAGCCAAAAGACGTCCAATGCTTATAATTCAATATCATCATCATCATCAGCCCATATTAGTCCACTGCTGGACATAGGCCTCCCCTAAAGAGCGCCATAGCGCCCTGTCTTCAGCTTGACGCATCCACAATTCAATATACTGGTCTAAAATCAATTTTTATAATAATAAATCCCTAAAAGTGTTGCGGAGCCCAACGTGACGGCTAAGCCGCTTTTGTTAATTATTACGTTGAAAATATATTTCTTGGAGGTCGAGGAAGAGATTTTATGTTGAGAAATCTTTAGTGACTACGAATTTTGAGAAAATCTTCAAGGCAACTTCAATCAATCGGCAAAGAATTCAGCTTTCTTACTCCCCGTAAGAAAGTTGAATTCGTCATTTCGTGACCCGAGATTGACGAGACTGGCAGAGCGCTTGCGGTAATTTTACTACAGCGCAGAGGAATACGTTTCATGTTTTTATTTAGCTGGTTTTAAATAACGCTTGCATAGGTGAAAACTGCTCAAAAAGTTGCCTTTGCACAAGTTGAAATTTATGTAACACGTTTTTAATTAATATCGTTGTAAGCGCTCTGACATTCTCGCCGATTTCGATTCACGAAGTGATGAATTAATGTATTTTACTCTTTCAAGTTGACTCATAATTCTTCATCGGCTAGCTTTATCCAATTTTCTAATTACTTATGAAATAAATCTTAAAAGATGAGAGTAAAACTCGATATGCGCTACACATGTGTCAGTCACAGTAAAGCGTGGCTGGGCTTGCTAAAGTCTAAAACTCACACCACACCACTGTAGTTAACTTGTTTTCCAGGTTTAAGTGTTGCTTTGGGCACCCTTCGGACTAATGTAGATGCTAGATTAGAAACCCGAAGCAAACTTGCTGGGCTATTTGCAAGTCAGATCGGCAAAGACATAATGGATCTTATGATGGATGTCAATAAATTAAGGGACGAAGTTGTTGTAAGTTAATAATTTCTTCTTGAATTTAATTTGAATAAAGTTTGTTTCGATTTACTTCCGGTTGATATTATGATAAATATTAAGGCTCTATTCACAATTGATTTTAGCAACCTTGGTTGTATGACGAAAAATCTGACATGGATAAGGTGATGGAAACTCTCGAAGATCTGCAAGATAGGCTACAGCAATGTTTCTTACGCGATAAACAGATCCGGGAATGGCAAAAAATATTTAAAGTAAGAGACGCGTTATTATGGCTTCTTCTGATTTCTTATTACTTAAGTGTTCTTATGTTGAAATGTGTTTAATTAAATAAAAATGTGTTATTATTACGTCAGATACCACCAGCTAGATTGGAGCAACTTGATGAAACCATTAATGACGTTAAACTTAGACAAATGTTGTGGAAATCGTCCAAAGAATGGAACGATATGTTCCAGTCGTGGTATGTATTTGCGTACAAGAGTAGGTACTATTATCTTGAACTTCTGGGCTCTAAAAGTAGTTCTGATCTGTTTTCTACGTTTTAAACCAGGTTTGAAGTTCCGTTTAATACCTTAGATACGGATGACATACAGACAACTACAATAAACTTTGGTAAAATATTCAATCAGCTGGATAAAGGACTGCCACCAAATAAAATTGTACCTAAATGTAAAGAAACTATTGACATCATTAAAGATAAGGTAAAGAATATCTTATTTTAATGTAACCTTTACCATATTTTAAATAATCTTGGTTTATGTTGTGTAGTTTATTATTATAGCCGTGTATTATGCTGTATAATATTTAGTATTTTTAATCGAAGTTGAGTATTTTAAATCGAAAAGTTAATATCTTTCACAGAATTGATTTACCTGTTAGGGTTGATCAAGCGTATAATTGTATGTTCTAGTTACCGGTTATGTCATATCTTCGCAATCCATCGTTGAGACCAAGACATTGGGTTAAAATTGAAGAAATATTGCATACGCGGTTCACGCCTGATATGGTTTTAACCCTTCGTACATTTGAAGAATTACATGCGTTCCAACATGCTGATGAACTAATGGAAGTAGCAGGACAAGCTAGTTCTGAAGCTGGCCTGGAAACATTGCTTAAAAAGGTACTGTTATATGGTATCCGCATAGAATAATTATAAACAGTAGGGTAACTTTACAATTTTCTTTCAAACAGCACACTATCTATTACATGCGCCATTACACGACACACACGTGTATGTTGTAATAACCCTATAATGTTGATACGATATGGTATCAATAATATATTTTATAAAAAAAATTCAATGGCACAGTTTTTCTATTCTTAATTTGAGATATGTTTGTAGGTTGAAGAAATGTGGGCAGCACTCGAGTTCCCTGTATTGTTACACAAAGATGCTAAAGATATTTATGTCCTTGGTGGCCTAGATGAGATCCAAGCAGCTCTCGATGAAAGCAATATTCATATTGGCACTATTTTGAGTTCTAGAAATTGTGGACCAATTAAGAGTAGGGTAGAAGAATGGTACAAAAACTTGGAGCTGTTCTCAAAGACTCTAGTAAGAACTGTATTTACAAATAGAATAATCGGTTGTAGACTACCATGCTAATGTTCGCACACTTTTACAGGAAGAATGGTTTGCTTGCCAACAAACCTGGATGTATTTGGAAGTAATATTTAGTGCTCCAGATATTCAGAGACAATTGCCAAATGAAACTAGACTATTTACTATTGTTGACAAATCGTGGAAAGATATCATGCGTAAACTGGCGAAGGTAATGTATTATTAATAGCTTTTGCGCGCGGCTTCGCCCGCGTGGGCTTCGAACCCGTGCATATTTTTTATGAACATAAAATCGGTTATTGTGACTAAACTATGATAGTTAGATATATGCTCTCGGGGACTTTTTTGTAGAGCTTTATAAGACCTACAAACCCGTAGTACATCATTTTGTTCTATTGTCAATAGTTTTTGCAGCGCACGCATAAATAGGTTTTCGATTTTACACCTTGGTTTACAAAATCGCAATTTTCATATGGATCCCTAATTCTTTTGAAAATAAAATATAGCCTATAACCTTCCTCGATAAATGGTCTATCTAACACTGAAAGATTTTTTTAAATCGGACCAGTAGTTCCTGAGATTAGCGCGTTCAAACAAACAAACAAACAAATAAACAAACAAACAAACTCAGCAGCTTTATATATTAGTATAGATTGCATTATAATAGGTACTGCATAGTGCCCTCAACAGGTTCATTAAACATCAACTACAACTAATAATTTATGTAGGTTCCTCTGGCTATGCCCGCCGCAACTCAACCTAAATTATATGAAGAGTTTGTGAGAAACAATGAAATGTTGGACCAAATTATGAAGTGCCTGGAGGCTTACTTGGAAACAAAACGAGTGGCATTCCCACGATTTTTCTTCTTGTCAAATGACGAACTGTTAGAAATATTGGCGCAGGTAAAAGATATTTTAAAAGCAATAAACCATTCCTAGCTATACGACAAAGTATTCCCTAACATGTTTTAATGATTATGTCACCATAGACCAGAAACGTCCACGCAGTACAACCACATTTGCGAAAATGTTTCGATGCAATCGCAAAATTAGAATTTGGTGTCAAGCTCCCCGAAAGTGAAATGGAAATTGCTGAGGATGGCACCCTTGTAGAGAGAGAAATGTCCTTTCAAACACGAGATATGCTTCAAGCGAAACTTGCTAAGACGGCTAAGCCAGAGGATCTTACAACCGACATCATAGCTATGCTTTCTCCGGAAGGCGAAAGAGTCAATTTAGGAAAGGTATTTAATTTTGAATGTTCGTTATTGCTTGCTTGAACCATATAATATTAACTAGTGGTCGAAATTCGACCATAATAAATTTCAATTATAAGTTTGAAGATTATTAACTAATGTTTTATCACTATCACTACATAGTATAAAACAAAGTCGCATTCTTCTGTCCGTCCCTATGTATGCATAAATCTTTAAAACTACGCAACGGATTTTGAAGCGGTTTTTTTAATAGATAGAGTGATTCAAGGGGAAGGTTTATATGTATAACCCACCCCCGCTATGCACGGGCGAAGCCGGGGCGGGCCACTAGTTGACAAATATTTTATAATTTATTTTATTTATGTTTGACATTTAGCAAGACTTTAGACATAGACCAACAATATTAATCATTACTCAATTTGACCACAGACAGACAGATAAGCGTGTGTGTAAACCTGTGTTTATTGTTTTTTTTTATTGAGTTAACGTATTTTTATGGCATTTAATTAAATAGCGTTCTGCACTTCACTTATCTATATTAAGGTGAATGTTCCAGGGTAGCCCGCAAAAATAAATTTTTCTTACGTTTTTTCAATTTGCAGGTCAGTGCTAGGTTGTATGTTGATTAAAATGTTATTCGCGGCTGTAAGACGTATGTAGTTATAGAATTATAATCATCAAAATCATCAATACAACCCTCCAAGCTCATAAAGGTGCAAGAAAAACTTTTTCAAGCTCAAAGTCATTCTTAGGTACAAACTTTTGGGTCACGTATTAATATATTGATGAGGTAAATCAATTATAAAAAATATCATTCAGGGCTTGAAAGCTCGCGGTAATGTGGAAGACTGGCTTGGAAAAGTTGAAGAAGCTATGTTTGCATCTGTGAAGCGATGCATGAAATATGCACTCAAAGACTTTGTGCAACGGCCGCGTGTAGAGTGGGTGCGTCTACATGCAAATCAGGTAACGCTTGTTATATACCGTTTACTAGTTTTCGATAGGTATAATTTAACAATAAAATTTTACTACAGGTAGTGTTAACAGTGTCCCAAATAATGTGGGCCATCGGTGTCCATGGAGTACTCGATTTAGGAATACCACTACGTATTGATACCGCATTATTGGAATACGAAGCAAAATGCATTGTTGACTTGAACGATTTAGCTGCATTAACACGACAGGATATTAGTTCATTGTTTAGAAAAGTCCTGTGTGCACTTATAACTATTGACGTGCATGCGAGAGACACTATTTCGCATATGGTAGAGAAACATGTTCAGAAAGAGTAAGTATCTTGCAGTTTACTATGGTAAGTTCTATTAAAATTACCATAGTTATTAAATAAATTCCTTTTTCTAATTTCTAAATTGAATGTTTCTATTTTACTAATACGAAATTTCTGATTTGGTGGTATATTAATCATCATCATTTCATCCCGTAAGTGACCATTACCGAGTTGGGTCTCTTTCAAATTCTTAAACTAACCTAACCTAACCTAACCCACTGTGCCACTCTGGCAAGACGGGTTGGCGCAGGGTTTGTATTAAAGTGTCCTTCTCTTGCGGCTAGATGAGCTGCCTCTTGCGTTCCTTTAGTCGCCTCTTACGACATCGTCAGGATGGTGTGGGTTGGTGACATTGCGTATTCTAAATCACCAAACGGACCACTGATTTGACGTGGTTAAGATGCAAGGCGGTAATGAGAATAAACCAATTTAATGGAAACTATAGCAATGTCAACTTTATTGTCTTGTATTGTAAATGAGACGACAAGTTTTGTGTGGTTTTTCATTTAAAATGTATTTTCAGCACGGACTTTGAATGGCTTAAAATGATTCGATATTATTGGGAAAATGACATCGATAACTGCGTTGCGAGAATGTCGAGTGCTATGTATATTTATGGTCACGAATATTTGGGTGCTGGAGGTAAAAAGATTTTCCCATTCCCTTTAATCCTCTTCCTTGTCTGTGCTCCCAATGTCATTAGGGTTGGCCAACTACTAGACATTACACGGAGCGATTGCCGTCAGCCCTCCAGGTGGTATATTTTCGGCACCGGCTTTCTCTGAGCCGGTCAGAAGTCCACTAAACTGATTATTTGGTTTCCGAAAAAAAGGGGAGCCACTGATGCTAAAGATGGATTAACTCGAGCGAAAGATTAGATCCCATTTCAAAGCCCTTAGTTAAACCCTTAGTTTTAAACAAATATATTGTACATTTATATTGGCAGCTTATTTATATTCCTTGTAATTGGAGGAAGCTTGACTCAAAATTGGGCCATATATGGGCTGATTAGTAGTAGTATTACGTGTAATGTAAACCCTGCGGCCAATGGTATGGATTTGCTGATGGAAGATGAGCTTAAGTATGTGTGCGCGTGAGCTCAGAATCAATATATTGAGGGCGGTCTCTTATTGCATAGTACTACTCGTGCTCTCGTATATATTCTCTTTGTTTCTGATCATTTACACACATCTGATAAATTCAATCCATATTCAAACTATTTCATCGGGTGTATATCGGTAGATGATAATAAAATTTCCATGATTTCCTTCATAATAAAAATGAACATTAGTGCTCTCGAGAATGACCGGGTGACATTTTTTTTCACAACTTCTTGACGCTCTTCTTTCTTTTCGTCACGCGCTTATCATCAGATTATTGAAATCCACACTTTTCTGCTTGTTATTAACTCACCTTGCATAAATCTGAGGCCCTCGACATTTTCCTAAAATCGATATTTTTTACATAATGATGGGTGGACCAAAACTCTCGGCTCTTTATAGAGGGCTCCTGTATTGTGAGTGGGACCAACGTAGTGGAACAATCTGAAATTGTATTATATAAATTAACTATATTGTTAGTGATATCTACTGTTATAAACTTACATTTTTTAATACGTTCTTGGCAGGTGTGCTTGTAATAACACCGTTAACGGATCGTTGCTATCTTTGTCTTATGGGAGCGCTACAATTGGACTTGGGCGGTGCACCAGCCGGTCCAGCGGGCACGGGCAAAACAGAGACTACGAAAGACTTAGCCAAGTCTCTGGCTATACAATGCGTTGTATTCAATTGCTCTGAAGGTTTGAATTATTTGTTACGAGTATCCATCGGAGACTTCAATCTAGACACAGATATTATAAATTCACCAATCATTATAAAATGTCAGCTCAATAGTCAGCTCTTCGTCCCTGAACCACGATCTACGTCAAATCGATACAAACCCTATTGAAGTGGCTATTGATTACACAACAGGGGCTCCGAAGTGTTTGCTATTCATCTGTATATTGGGCAAAGCCAGCTCGTGATAGAGATTTTACACTGAACCCCGTCGTAAATCTAGTAAACTCCCCAATGTCATTATGACCTCAGAACCAACCCTCGAAAATGATCCAGATGCAGCGAAGTGTTAGACCGGGAGATGTTATGTCCCCGAAATTTTTGCACCGCTGCACTGGAAGATTTTTTGAAGGTTCTGGATTGGATTGGATTACTGGCTGGGCATCAATGTAAACGGCGAGTACAAGGCCCAGAACGGGCCTTATGGAAATCGTTGGGGGACGCCTACGTGCAGTTGCTTCTTCTTTCCTCAGATTTTGCACAGTGCCTATATCATTAGTACTACTAATGAAGTTATATTTATTCTTTCTCTTGTTTTTATGATTCGATATCTGACCCCCTACTCACTCCAGGTCAGGATATATTATATTTATTTATTTAATTTTTAGAAGTGAAGTGCAGTAGCACGCTGGTATTGTTATCATTACTATATCGTTTCGTTATGGCTATAGGGTATTTGCAGAAAACTTTTAATAGCATCAGTCGGATCACTTAGTTTTATGAAAAAATATCGTCATAATCATTTAACTTGAAATTATAATAGGCCTCGATTATAAAATGATGGGAAGATTTTTCTCCGGTTTGGCAACGTCTGGAGCTTGGTGCTGCTTTGACGAATTCAATCGGATTGACATAGAAGTATTGTCTGTGATCGCTCAACAACTTATCACCATTAGAAATGCTAAAGTGGCGAGACAAAGCAGGTACCAATATCCCAAATTTTTTATCATATTATTATGGAAAATATTTTAGACCCGTTGCTGTTTACTGTGACGCATTTTGTTTTACTTCGAAAAAAGGGTTAGATGTATTGATGATTCAGAGTTTTACCACAATATTTCGACTGAGTAATTCAATGAAGGAGATACCTATAGTCGAATTTCAAATATACGTGAAATTGATAGAACCAAGAAGCTTACGACACCGTCACCGTTAACACCAACTGAATTTATTAGTAGCTATATCTATAGACATTGGCTTTTAGCTTAGCTATTTACATTCGGTGAACATTTTTAAGGTTCATGTTTGAAGGTAGAGAAATTAAACTCGTTCGCACTTGCGCTGCATTCATTACGATGAACCCTGGCTACGCTGGCAGGACTGAACTTCCCGATAATCTGAAAGCTTTGTTCCGACCTATTTCAATGATGGTACCGGATTATGGTGAGTTTTATTATACGACCCCCATCACTTTTGAACATGCATCGTTATTTAAAAGTATACTCTATCTTTTGTCCTAAGCATTGATTGCGGAAGTGATTTTGTACTCTGAAGGCTTTGAATCTTCTAAGGGCCTAGCAAAAAAGATGGTACAAATGTACAAACTTTCCAGTGAACAACTTTCTAAACAAGATCATTACGATTTCGGAATGCGTGCCGTAAAGAGTGTACTGGTAAGTCTAACTCACTTAGGGACTCGATGATACTTACACATCATTGTTATTGTATTTCAAAAACTACTTTGTTCTTATTGTATTACAAATTATGCTAAATACTTTTTACAGGTAATGGCAGGAGCTCTAAAGCGAGCTAGTCCTGATCAACGCGAGGAGATGACACTTATGTGTGCCCTTAACGACAGCAATTTACCAAAGTTCTTGGCGGCTGACGCAGTTCTCTTTGCGGGTATTCTCTCAGATCTGTTCCCCGGTGTCAGTCTGCCTGTAAGAGATTACGGCGTCATGGAAGAAGTTATAAGTAAGATTTCACGTTGCCTTAAGTAAAGACGATTCCTAAATTCTGTTTCATGTTTATAAATTATATCGATTTGATTTTTTTCTCAGCGATGATATTAAAAGAGAGAAAGTTGCAAATTGAGGTCTGTCAGATTCGTAAAGTTATACAATTACACGAGACTATGATTGTCAGATGGGGTGTCATGCTTGTTGGACCTACTGGTGGGGGGAAAACCGTAGTATTACATGTGAGTTTGATATCATTTTTATATATACCCTGAGTCCTTGTATTGTAATTGAATATGTTAGTAGTATTGATTAAAAGAGACCCAATTAAAATATATTGATTTAGATTTCCATAAACTGCAATGTATACTATTTGGGGAAAGTCTAAAAATGTGTCGTTCTGTAGGTCTTGGGTGATACGTACACAAGGCTTCACGATCAAGAAGTACCAGGACCTCAACATCAAATTGTGCGCAAATATATCATGAATCCGAAAAGTCTGAGTATTGGGGAATTATATGGTGAAGTCAACTTGCAGACGCTTGAGTGGCACGACGGTATCCTGCCTCTTTGCCTTAGGACCGCTGTTCAGGTAGTCATGTGAAACATAATAATTGTTTTGATGGAGATTCCTGATAAGCTACCTTCCCATGGCTTGTCTATTGCCTTGTCAAGTCTTATGTATGCTAGTCTATTCATACTCCAAACTTAACGTACGAGTCTTCCATAGATCATTAAGAGGACGGTTAATGGGTTCTGAAAATTCTCACGACCTCTATTTATACCCATATATCTAATGCTGAATCACGGCGTTTGATTGTACAGAATTTATTGGTTACGTAATTTAGTGCGAACAACCTGATCATCAATGGCTGATCTGTGATGGCCCAGTAGATGCTGTGTGGATCGAGAATATGAACACAGTTTTAGATGACAACAAAATGCTCTGCCTCTCTAATTCCGAGCGAATCAAGCTCACGCCATATGTTCACATGGTGTTTGAGGTAAGTATATTGACATCACCTGTGTGAGTATCTATTCACAGTATTTGAGTTAACCTTTATGTTCTGGACTGACTTTACGATGTTTTTCTCTTAACTACAATGTTATAGGTAGAACTACCTATACATATAGGTACTGAATGTAATGTAATTTATGTCACAGACAAAATTTGTCTCGTACTTAGACGATTCGCTCCCTACACGTGTTTTATAACAAAATACGGTATCTAGGATTATGTTCCAGGTGGCAGATTTGGCTCAAGCATCTCCAGCCACCGTTTCCCGATGTGGCATGGTGTACATAGACCCTAATGAAATGGGCTACCTGCCCTACGTGAGGTCATGGCTGGAGGATGGTGTTGACAAAAATTTGTTCAACCAAGAAAATTCCGATTTCCTTTACGAATTGTTCCAAATGCTAGACGTTGGAATAACTCACGTCAACGCGAAGTGCAGCTTTGGAATCAGACAAGTATGTCATATACTTGTAAGGTATTTTCGTTTAAGGCGTAGGGTCGCTGTATTTGTAATTTAATGTATTTGTAATGGGACCAAAAGATAAAGAACTTTATTTTATGTAACGTAAATTATCACATATTTCGTTATCCATGTGCATTATTACCTAAATGTTACGCAACAAATTATTGCAATTGCATACACATTAATTTGCAATAGTTTGTTTTTGCAATGTGTTAATAAATATACAGTGTCACGATGTTTGTTCGATATTTATTCCGACAACTCAATCACTTGTTTATTTCCTATCCATTCAAAGCAATCAACTTATAAAAGGAAAAAGTGGTTAGTTACATAGACACCGTTAAATTATTTTAGTTGTAATATGTATATATCCTTTCTGTTAGACTAGCTGTACCCTGCGCGAGTTGCCACGCCGCTAACAAAAATTTGAAAGAAAGACATTACACAAATATTCATTCTTTTCTGACCAGAACTCTTCGTGGGCTCGTGCACAACACTTTGCTGAAGATCATCACATGATCAAATGCAAAGTTTACGATAATATAAAGGACATAGAGACAAACATTAATTTTGATATATTTATTTAAAAACCAAAATGCACGTGCCTCGTTATCGTAGTCTACATGAATTTTAAATTAATAATACACCCGCTTGCTGTGCAACCTACTTGAAGTAAAATTATGACAAAAAGAAATTGCATTTCAAACTAGGGTAACTGAAATAAGCGTAAATAGTAAGTCTTAGTAGTAATAGTACACTGAGCAGCGTACAACAGACAATGAAACTTAAACAATCATCATCATCATCATTTCAGCCAAAAGACGTCCACTGCTGGACATAGGCCTCCCCCAAGGATTTCCACAAAGGCCGGTCCTGGGCCGCCCGCATCCACTGCTTTCCGGCGATCTTAACCAGGTCGTCGGTCCACCGTGTGGGAGGCCTACCAGCACTGCGCCTTAAACAATATTCCCTAACAATTCTTTTTCGGCTGATGTTTGACACATAACTATTCTTTCTTCTAGGTGGATATCAGTAAAGTCTCAGCGATTTGTTACTTAATGGGCGCGCTGTTATCGGAACCAGGGGAAAGATTCCCGGACAAAGCTGCTATCAAATTATACATCGCTCATTGTTTTATCTTCTGCTACATTTGGTGCATAGGCGGTAACATCCTCGAGGCTAATAGAAAGCCTTTTGAGGAGGTCGTCAAGCGACAGTTTGAGCAATTCGAAGAAGCCGAATAGTTCGTATCAGTTTTAAGAACCGATAAATAGGTTGTAACTAATGTAACTTTTGCAACATGTAATTAATTGTGATGTTTTAATTTTACAAGCTTCCCGCAAGGATTTAATTTCTTCGACATGTTTATGGATACAAAACAGCGAAAGTTAAAAGTCTGGGCTGAAATAATACCTGAATTTGTTTACGACGCCAACAGAGCTTTCTTTGAAACCCTGGTGCCCACTATCGATACTGTGAGATACGGTTATTTGTTTAAAAAGCTATTGGGATGCGGAAAGCCAGTAATGTTTACAGGAAATACAGGTACAATATTGCCAAACATAATATTTTCCAGGGCCAGATGCAAAATGTTGATCCACGTGTAAGCATTTATCCATACAATTATGGTGCTAAACACGGACCTATGACCTTATGAATACATTTTTGTAATGAATGCTATGCTCCAGACAGATTTGTATCTA
This sequence comes from Clostera curtula, assembly GCA_905475355.2. NCBI lineage: Eukaryota > Metazoa > Arthropoda > Insecta > Lepidoptera > Notodontidae > Clostera > Clostera curtula. Next base: position 9,625,818 of record FR997794.1, on the reverse strand, counting down.
GCGCAGATAAGTGTCTGGTGACCCATTTCAACATCGAAGTTTACACGTTCCGAAAATGATCTTATTATGCATAAAAAATGAACGGGTGTACAGGTTTCGTTAAAATTCAATTCGTTTCTGGTCACTTCCAAGGTGATTTTTTACAGATAATCGATTTAACATAATTCAAATGCAGGCAGTCTGGTATTAACTGGTGTTGCCACACCAAGTAAAATATCTAAAATACCTAACGTAATTTTTTTTTCAGGCGTTGGTAAAACTTGTGTAGCCGTCGAAATGCTGAACAGAATGGCCGCCACTGGGTACTATATACCGTTCATTTTGAATTTCTCTGCTCAGACAGGCAGTGGTAGAACACAGGTAAAAATACGAATAGTTTTTCAAGAGAAACTGACAGTTACATGGCTTATTAAAAATAACTGCCTGTTGATTACTACTTCGCAGCCTATAAATGACCTACTGCTGAGTTGGGCCTCCTCCTGTTGTATGAACGGTAATTAGCCTACTCTGCCACGCTGGCCAGACGGGTTGGCACAGGGTTTCATATCAGGCTTTCCTTCTCTTACGGCTAGGTGTACGACCTTATTATTTCCTTTCGCCGGTTTATACGACACTCTCAGGATGCAATGGTAATAGCCTATGATCCCACGACGGCCAGACCTTCGTAATTTAATAAAAGCTGAAAGTGCTTCTATGCATAGCCGCTATACAGCTAAGAACGACCAGAGACTATAAGGTTTCGGTTGTGTTCTCTTGGGCAGGTAACAGGTATTAAAGGTGTATAAAATAGTACCTTACGTTCGTTAAAGTATAAAAGCTATTTTTTATATATGTTACTAGGCGACCTATGAAAAAATGTTACTAGAAATAATATTAGTATAGATTGCTACGAACGTATTTTTTTTATCATTGAATATCTTCATAAATCGCAATCGACTAAACACTCGCGCTCGCACCTACAGCGGACTTTAAATGCGGCCGGCAAGGTGTTGCAACTATTAAAACGGTCCGTCTTTTGAGGTAACATTTTTTCATAGGTCCTCAAGTAACATAAGTAAAAATTTGCTTTTATACTTTAACGAAAGTAAGGTACTATTTTATACACCTTTACTACCTGTTACCTGCCCAAGAGAACACAACCGAAACCTTATAGTCTCTGGTCGTTCTTAGCTGTATATGGGCTATGCACAGAAGAATTTCAGCTTTTATTAAATTACGAAGGTCTGGCCGTCGTGGGCTGTTGCTCTATAATGTCACCCATTATGTATTCTTAATCCGTCACCACACGGATCAACGAAAAAGGGCCCAAAACTTACTAATTTTAATGACGTCATAAATTATAAGCTTACATAATCTGCTTGATTCAAAATGGCCTCGTCTCGAAATCGTTACTGTGACGTATAAAATGTACTGCCCGAAGCCATTTTATGCATAACTAAAAAAAATATCGATGAAAATTAACCACGGTAAAACTCGAATGAGTTTATTTGGCCTCATATTGTTTGTAATGCCTTGATTACACCTAACGAGTACAGTGGCGAGTCAGTGTCCTCGGCCGAGTGCTCGGTTGGTATAAACACTTTAACGAGTGCTCGGCCGAGTGCTAGGTCGAGCAGAGAGGCGAGAGAGTCACTAGAATCCCAATCTGTTTACTAGGCCGAGTACCCAGTGGGTGGTCACACGTATTTACTATAGTGGCGCGTCAGTTCAGTTTTCATCACGGCACCGTCTGCAATGGATTGCAAGAAAAAGAAATTTAAATGAGTTTTCAACTGGCTGTTACCAGGCATTATTAATTAATTGTGGGATTTATTAGAAGATGAAGACCCAAGAATTTGGACCAGACCATGGAAGTTATGGAGAACTGCCCTTGGAAGAAATTGAAGTTTTTACTAAAAAAAATCATAGAAGTTTTTATGATTCATACAAATACGTATATTTCTAAAAAGAAACTACTTGCTTATTTGTTCCAATATCAGATTTAATGATTTGATTGAATGAGTTAGGTTAGGTTTCATTTCATCTCAAATATACATGAAAATGATGATGATGATTCAAAATCAAAACTCATTTAATCAAGTTGGCTCATTAGAGAGCTTTTAACAGGTCAAACAAAAAAAATAAATTTTAACATTTACTATTTAATATTAATTATTTACCATCTACCACCGGTTCGGAATGCACCTCTACAGAGAAGAGCCGGCAAGAAACTCTGTAGTTGCTCTTTTAGATCGCCATTTGGGTACAAGACTGGTTATAAGACAGATTTGTGAGAGCAAACTCGCGCAATAGTTCCAAAGGGCCAAACATCAGCCAGATCTAGTCGACAATAGTTTGCCTTCTAATGCCCAAGCCAACCGGCCCCCAGCAACGGCACCTGTTCACAAGCATGACGCATGCGGCAGCCATCGCCCTCCTCAACCATATTGCAGGGAAGACAACGACCCGCCGCACGACGCCATTGTGTTTTTATTGGAACGAAGTTCCTTATAGCCCGTTGCTAAAGGGGGCTAGACCGATCAAAACGACACAGCTACACATCGACAGCGCGCCTGTTAAAATTATTACAATTCCGTCACTAATTGATCGAAAGGAACTTCGTTCCATCCGGGTGTCCCTTGACACCTCTCAAGTTTTTTATTTTATTAAATTGCTTCATTTTTTCGCAACTGTATTAAAAATAGTCGTACAGTACACGTGCAGACCCGCCATTTAGCGGACATTTTAATTGATAATCTCAATTTAAAAAACAAACACCAACGTTGCTTGGCGACCAACGAACGAGTGGCGATTGGCCGAGTGACAAGCGAGTGCGTGTTCATACGTGCCGAGCGGGATGTCGAGTCGCTGCGGGGGTAGAAGAACGAAGCGGGGAGGTGGGTACTCGGTCTAGCAAACAGATTGGCATTCTAGTGACTCTCTCGTGTGTGATCAGCCACTCGATTCGCGCGACTCTCTGGGCCGAGAGCTCATTCACTGACTCGCCACTGTACTCGTTAGGTGTAATCAAGGCCTAACTATAAATAAAGTTGTTTATGGAAGACCAGATACTACTAACAACAAACATTTATTTGATTTTCCCTGAACAATGTTATTTAAGATTGTTCTCAACTTAATGTAGATTACTAATACTGTCAAAACCGACCATCACCGTGCCACTGATCGTGGATTACGACCCTATTGAATTAGCAGGTTTGGACCCTGTTTACCCGGGATGCCCTCCGACAGTCGTAACCCGGTCGGGGCGCCTCAGTAGAATGCGTCCTCGCGAACCTGGGGCGTCTCAAACAAGACGTGTGATGGTATAAAGCTGGGGTTTTAGTGGGTAGTCGACTGTTCCGGAGTCCCTGACATAACTGCTGACCACACCCTGGAGAGGCAGCGGTATGCATGTCCCTAGCGAAACCAAAATTGTATGAAGTAACAGTGAAAATAAAAAAGTTTGAAGTGAGTATATTTTGTTCTCTAGGAAGTTATAGAATCTCGCTTGGACAAAAGGCCAAGGAAGGCATTAGGAGCTCCAATAGGGAAGAAAGTTATTATTTTCATAGATGACGTCAATATGCCAAAACTGGACGTGTACGGGGCTCAACCAACAATAGAGCTCCTGAGGTAATGAATTATTGATACTCTTAATTTTAATTCCATGGCTACTTCTAACTTATACATCTGCGCAGTTCTGTTTTAGTGAAAAAATAACAAGGTCTGGATTAAATTTACTGGAAAACTAAATATTATTGCCAGTCGTAATGTGTTTCGTACATCAATGTATACGACTGAAAACGATGCAAGCTAAATTCATAAATGTTATATGTAAACTAAACATAAAAGAGGCCACTTTAAATAAAGCACTGCCTTATAGGTCGGAGCCCAAAGGCTACTACTACTGGATTAGTTAGTACGTAGTGCAATTGATCTAAAGTTTTTTTTTAAATGTGATATTTGGTTCACACAATTTGACACCTAAACTCAGAGCGAGTGCCTCTGGCTTAAACACAACAAAGATACTTGCCCCGATAATCGAACCGGAGACCCACGACCGGAAGGCGGCACATCCAATCCGTAGATCAACAAGGCAGGATGCTAGATCGGTAAACATCATAAAATAATCATCTCGTACTTCGGAGGCTACGTAATTCAATACCTGAAGGAAGTAACGTTACTTCGACGTGAAAGGACCTGATAGCCAAATTACTGAATTTACTAGACATCCAATTCTGTGGGGACCAGATCAACGTAATGTTAGCGACATTACCATGATTTGGTCCCCAAATAAATATGAAAAGAGTAGGGAGCAAAAAATATCTGAACACTATGCATTCGTCAACTTATAAAACTATGAATGCACACCGTCAGGCAGTTCCTGGACTTTGGAGGAGTATATGATCGTGACAAGTTGTACTGGAAGGAAATCTTGGACGTTGTATTGTCTTGTGCCTGCGCGCCACCTGGTGGTGGCCGCAACCCCCTTACGGCTCGCTACGTTAGGCATTTTGCTATGTTCTATATATCAGCACCAAATTCGGAAGCAATGAAGACAATCTTTAAGGTAAAATAATTTCCTTAACAAGGAACTCCGAGTTATATATGCATACAACTAAAACTTTTTGACAAAAAATAAAAACCGACTACACAAACATTAAAAATCTAAAAAGCAAACATAATGAAACCACTAGGATATAACTAATTCCCGGGCGTCGCCGCGTCGCACGGGAGAGGGTGCCCGATGGGGCTGACGCCTGCGGACCACGGTATCAACGTATGCGGTACCCGTGGCCCACCGCGTGAGGAGGGGTGCCGGCGCACGGGCAGTTTTTTTTTAATGGGCGTGGGCCCCCCCTACCCCTTAGTCTCTCCGGACGCGGGATGTACGGGACGGGTCAGGCATATTTCCTGCCAAACCAAAAAAAACAAAAAGGATATAACTATTCCCAGGGCACCGACTTCATAATTATGGTTATTTTTTACTTATGTGTGTCATTAAATATTTTTGCAATCGGATTAGGTATGTTGTTGCACTCGGTTATGAGCGTAAACTTCTGTTTGTTTAAATGTTTCTGAAAATGTCAATTTACCGGATCACCATCCTCAGTTCCCAAGTTCTTTCACCATTTAAATGCTACATTACCCCTGAGTGACCAAAGTTATATACGAAGCCGAGTTAAGCACAGGTATTAAGCTCACGCGGACGTTTAACTAGCTTAAGCGCCCGCATGTTTAATAGACAAACCTAGGAATTTTTCGATTGTTTTAAATCAGATAATGATAAAATGTTCATAGGCAATCCTGAAAGGTCATATGGAGGACTTTGTAAGTGAGGTATCTGTTCTGGGAGACCCAATAGTAAATGCGGCGGTGGAAGTATACCTCAAGATATGTGCGGAACTGCTACCGACTCCAGCCAAATCACATTACGTGTTTAATTTGCGAGATCTGTCCAAATGCATGCAAGGTGTATTGCAAGCGGACGCCGCCTATATGAGAGCACCCCAAGGCATGCTTAGGTACGTATCAAATTTACAAGAGTCATCATCATTATCATCAGCCGATAAATGATCCACTACTGAGTCGGGCCTCCTCCAAATTCATGGGGGGAAATAAGCCTACTATGCCACGCTGGCAAAAAGGATTGGATAGTAATTTACAAGAGTAATCAAAGGCTAAGCAACGTCTGGCTCTGCTGGATGTTGGATGGGTGTCCATCATTTGTATGTAATATCTGACCTCCTCCGTGCGTCGGAGGGCACGTAAAACCGTCGGTCTCGGCTGCCATTCTTCCATCTATGGCAGTCATTACATGTACCTAGTCGGCAGAGTAAAAACTGACAGCTGGTCTAACCATATAACTGCCGGTGGTCCCACTAGATGGGTCGTGGAGGGCACACGATAATTGCTATGTGTTATTTACACATAGCGATTGTCGTAGTAGTAAATCAGGTTAGTCTAGTGCCGACCCCAACGAAATCTGGCTATAGGAGAGATATAAGTTATTTACAATGTAAGTAACAGGTTACGTTGAAGTCTACCTTTTCCAAAGTATGCTCTTTCCAACCCATATTTCAAAACTGATGTAATTTTTTGTAAGTTCTCAATGTAGTTACATACATTAGTTTAAGTAGGAGCTTTTATTCCTATTATTATATTTATCCTAGATTATGCGCAGTAGACAGGACACTGCTTTGACCAGAGAATATTATGTCCTAAATTGAACGACCCTCGGCGAAACTAGCACATTTTTCCGTCAACCTGTTGCAGTGTTATTGAGCCGCTTGACATTAACTCTAGCCACTTCTTGTTTGTAAATAAATCTCGTCTAAGTGACAGGACAGGAAACATCTGCTATTCCTACTTTTATGTTTGTTGTTACCTTCTATTTATAATCTTAAATAAATATTTAAATGTCTGTCTTAGTAGCAGAGCATTCAAAGGTCTCCTCCAGATACGTGGAGGATAATTAACCTACTGTTCCACATTGAAATTAAACACCTTTTAACGGATTTATTGCGTTTAAATTACATTATTTAATTCCCGACGTTTTGAATGCTTTGCAGCAGTCGTGGTCGCGGGAGAGACTAGATGACAGTTGTCTTCAAAAGTACAAAGAAACAGTTAAAATCTACCGCCTATAATTTTGTTTTATTGATAACGTTCCATGTGCACGCAGAAATCGCTCACGGTGTCCAGAGGTCTTGCAGATGAGTATTTTGCTTGAGATTTGATCAATTTATGATGTTAGACTTCACTGGTCTTAAAAGTTGGCTGATCTTCCTGTGTGGCTTGAAATAAGTTTTTATTGAAGCACGTTTCAGAATATTTCTAACTTTATCAGTGATACCCTTGATATATGGCAAGACAGCAGGTAGTCGCTCAACTGTAGGTGCTTTTGGCTGGCTTCTGTGACGCATACGTGGGAGTTTAAGGTTGTTACTCCGCAGGACAGATTTGACATGCAGAAGCTCCTCCTCCAGATGGTTGCTCCCTGTAACAAAGATTTGCCTACGGTAGCTAACTGACATGGATGGTGGTGTGAATTGCCATTGACATACTTGTCTGTATGGGTAGGTTTCCTATATACAGTATGGCCTAATGAGTTGTCAGGATTCCTGGTGATTAATATAATGTTCCACGCTAACCAAAGGGGTTGGTTCAAAGATATGCGGTGATATAATAAAATTGCCGCAAATTCACAAATTATTAATCCTAATCTTATCCCATATAGTTATAGCCTACTGTTAAAACGGGTATCTTTAAAATTCATGGTGAGATAGATATTAGTCGACTGTGTTAGCCAGGCCGGTTGGCACTGGTTTTGTGTCAAGTTATAGTTACTTCTCTTGTACTACTATGTAGTTCCTTTTTTGCATTCCGTTTTGTGTGGCCTTTAGTAAAATATTTCATAAGCCCTTAATAGCGACACCGCTCTAGATTTTGCAATATCAGATTCCAAGTATCTTTGTATTTAATCATCGATCCATTCCCCGTAGCCCCAGCGTGCATGAGGGGACTGCAACGTTGTCGCTTAGCAACAGTGCGCTGTTGCCGCTCTGGCCCTTAGCTGTACCTGGCTAGGGTTGACAAATAAGACGTCTGGGTTATGCATGCCCGACTTTAATATGGCTTTGGAATACATAGTGTCACTGCTCTACTCCCTCTTGAAGGTTTCGTAAGAGCCGTTTGAAAGAAAAGACGTAACAAAAATCTTGAAACGAACCATGTGTCAACTCATTTGGCTATCGCGGTACAGTAGGCTGATTGCCCTCCATGTAGTCCGGAAGTTGGGGAAGTCCGACTCGGAAGTGGATCTTTTATGGGTTGGGATGACCATGATAACTATAGAACTTTACCAGTCTATCAGAACTTCGGACAGGGATCTTCGTGCTCGAAGAAAACTGTGTGTGTGGAGGTGGTATTGCAAACTAATTTGAACCATACAAGAAAACAGTTTCCGAACGTATCGACCCGGTGTCCATTTTTTTGATAAATTGCTTTGCTTTGATAAATGTAGGGCCGGTGTTTCATTATCATTTTAATATCAGTGAAAACCCTGATAGTTTCCTGTTTTAGTCTAGCAAAATTGATTTTCTGTAACCACGCCCTATCGTAGCCAATACATTTATAACTAAAACCCATACACAAATATCGCAGTATGCAACGCTCACTTTGATGTTCAGATTGCACTATCAGGATTACCAAATTGTATGGATTTGGATATAGGGGCAGATGCGGCTTTGGAAAAGGGGACTATACATTATAGGCAACAATGCTGATTGGCAGCATTTAGTTCTGATCCAAAACGATAAAACCTACGTAAATAAAGTACCTTTTGCGTTTGAGTTTAATTGCGCTTTTTGATCCATCAGGTTATTCTACCACGAGTGTCTGCGAGTATTCCATGACAGATTGATCAACATCCAAGACAAGAGTTATTTCTTCCATTTAATGTGTACTGTATGCAACAAGAACTTTAACCAACCGATTCTCGATGTTCCTGATGACCCCATCATAGAACACCCGCCTCTTCTTATGTTTGGAGACTTCATAAACTCGGCAGTGCCTAAAGAAAACAGAAACTATGCAGAGTTACCAGACATTCATAAGCTTATGGTGGTTTTAAAGGTACGTAGAGTAAAATGTAATATACCAAACCACCCATTTACCTTTCTCTATCATATTTTGTATTACATAGGAGTACCTGGAAGAATATAACTCGACGGCTCGTGCTGAGATGCACCTAGTATTGTTCCAAGATGCAGTGGAACATATTGTGCGTATAGCGAGAGTGTTAAGAGCTGAAAGAGGACATTGTCTTATGGTCGGTCCTGGAGGCTCTGGACGAAGAAGTGTTGCTACGTTAGCAGGACATGTCAACGAATGCAAGTTAGTATACATGCGCGAGAACCCAGTAGGAGCAATGCCACTTGACTACGGGCTACGGTGCTACGAACGCTACAAGTCATTTGTAGCAACCTTAATGAGCCAAGAGCGGCACGTTGATTTTTTCTCTTCTACGTTCCATCCCACGGTTTGTGTGTAGCCAATATTGATTGAGCGGCATGTTTACAGACTCAGATAAACTCAGACTCTACTCAAATATGTAATACACCTGCAGTTTCGCCTTTGCCTGGCATAGCAGTAGCTAGCAGAATTCTGTAATCATTTTTTTTTAAAAAGAAACCACTGCCCTTGCCCGACCTTTAACAATTTTTGTTAATAATTAATAAATGTGAACAAAAATGACACCTAGACCCAGAGTTCTGCCTCTGGTGTACACATAGACACTTGCCCGACCCTGGAATCGAGCCGAGGACTCGTGATCCAAAGACGGCACAACCAACCCTTAGACCAAAAAGGCAATAACAAGCTTCAAATTCAGCTTACGCTTTAAACAGAAGCCATTTCATCAACAATCCCTAAGTAATTGTTACAAAGCTCGCTAATCTCAATACAATACCTTTAATTTTTATTCAAAAGGAGAATTCAAATTTTGGAATGCAATTAAAATATTTTTGTTTTTAAACTAATATTAAAAAGCTGAAGAGTTTGTTTAGATGTAAGTAATCTTAGGACCATAAGTTTCGAATAGAAACAATATTTTTCAGTTTCAGAAAGTTCATTTATTTATTTATTTTATTTGTATTAATATTTGTACAAGTCCATGGAGCGTCTTTACATTCTATACAACGCCAGAACGCAGCCATAGGAAACTGCTCGCGTATATATTGTAATTTTGTTTTAAAAAACTGTTATTACAATGCATACAAGAATTTTATGTACTCGTCGTGTATAGTTTGTATCGTGCATGCTCGCGTCTTCGTTCCTAACTATACTGAATTACTTACATATACATTTGACAAGAGTGATATAAGTATATGTAGATTTTTAATTCAGTTAAATATGGAATTATAATTGAACTTTATTAGGTAGGATAAAATAGGCAAGATCATATACATAATAATAACTTTTATCATAAAAAAATCAGGACAGTCCTTTTTTAAAGTTGTTGAAAATAAAATTTTGGGGCTGTTGGTCTGTAGTGACATGTTTTAAAGAATTATTGAAAATATTAATGGCTTTTATATGTAATATCGCCAAAATCTATATTACAAATAGTGATCTAGGTTTTAGCGCGCTAATTCCGAAACATACACGATTAGTCTTATTTCCAATCTATACGTGATTAGTTTCATACCCTTGCGTTCTGGCCTTGTACATAATGGAAAGACGCGTCCATGGAAGGTACAAAACGTGAGAGAATGTAAAGAAATTTAAACGAAAGTTAGTTAGCAACCATTTTAATTTTCCTTACAAACCTTGTTCGCTTCCATCAAACAGGGTATGTATAGAAAATAAATGTGCGACTAATTGCAAGAAAGATAAAAAAATGTGCATCCAGAATGCTTTTAGAAACTTTGCATGGATTTTGATGAAACAATAATCTATCTTACACATCAGAATAACACTTAGATATGGTATAATTTATAAAGTGATAGTGTGTTTTATCCAAAATATAGCGATAAGTATCAAGCCCACGCTTGAAACCGCTGGGCGCAGCTAGTTAACTATATGTTTCCTTTGTTTGCGTACATAGCATCCAATTTATACCTGGAAACTAGCGACATTTTTCCCGGGTGACCTAAGCCAGTGGTCAGTACCCTGTCCTGCTGCATGTCCTAGTTTGCATGACCTGTTAAAGTGTTGACGCAAATATTTCCTGTTACATTTACCTATACCTAACTTGGTGATATAATCAATAACCGTTAATGTTTAAACAACGGAGGCATATTAAATGCGAAATGCACGTGCAGGCCACCCGTATATATATCTTCGTCGTTGTTTCAGACCATAAATGAGCCACTACTGAGTCGGGGCTCCTCAAAAATCATACAGGGAAAATAACCTACAGTGCCACGCTGGTAGGACGGGTTGGCACAGGGTTTGTGTCAAGTTTTACTTCTATTGCGGCTAGGTGATTTACCTCATGCATTCCTTTATTCGCCTCTTATGACACCCTCAGGATGGCATAGGCGAGTGGCAATGTGTATTTTAAATCCTTCACCACACGACTTAAGTTGTCTTCAGCCCCTGACAAATAGAAATTTACGTATATGAAGTTCATATTTTGAACGAACTGTTTCTATTCTTATATTGCATTTGGAATTGAATCACGAGAACTTGCTTTTCTCTAATCAATTAACATTTACATATTTTTTACGGTTAGCAATACTAAATTTTGCGTTAATAAAGATATGATAAGAACCATGTCTCGATATTTAAAGTATGTTTTATTTTAAACTAAGAATAACGGTACTTGTGGGGGACAATTATTACCTATATCTTTAGTTACATCATCATCATCATACATTTATTATTATCTTTTATTGTTACCACGGTTTGTTATTCCGTAATAAATGACTTTACCGTGAAAGCTGCTAACGGATTTTCAATAAATTAAGTTCAACATGACATATATTTCGCTAAAATTGTACATGTCTCAATCTCAAAATGTTCTTAGGCCTACATTTTATGGATACATACATAATATAAATCGTTTTAATTTCCGAAAATAACGAAAATCTATCCCTTTAAGGTGTATGGGAATGGAACTGAAACGCAACTACGATACGCCCGAGTTCCACGAGGATTTAATAAAGATGTACATGAGAGCAGGTGTCGGCGGAGAGGACACAGTTTTCCTCTTCACTGATACCCAGATTACCAAAGAAGAATTCTTGGAGGACATCAACAATATGCTTAACTCTGGTTAGCGTGAAACTCTTATAACTACCGACTATCGCATAGAGACCTACTTACTAATGTGGAGTAGCCGCTTTACTGCAACTCTACGCAAGTGTTTTTTTAAGCTAAAATTTCACGGATTTTAAAGACAAACCTCTGCCGTTCATCATGTCCCCCACATATGACCCACTACTGAGTCGGGCCGTCGGGAAATCAAGCAGGCAAGACGGGTTGGCACAGTGTTTGTTTTTCTTGCATTCCATTAGTCGCCTCTTACGACACCCTCGGGATGGTGTGGCTTGATGCATTATGTATTCTAAATTCTGGTTACTGGTTATTATCTGTTGGAATAAAATATTTAGGCATACCCAGCTGCGGTCAAAATACGGTAGGGTTCTATAACTCTACCGTATTTTGACCTCGCGTCCTCTATAGACTCTATAGTCTCCATAGGACGCGAGGTATTGGTACCTACATCCTACCCATTATAGGATAGCATCTGCCACCGAAGTGTGCCTCATCCATCAGCTACTAACTGATCAGCATGTACACGTAAATCTTGGCCCTAAAGGCACTTAGGGATCCAGTGGGGTTTTCAGTGAGTAGTCGTGAACTTCTTTAGCGGGGTCCCATATGATTCAGGCGTGCTCTTCCCGTTATGGCGGTGCATTAACCATTTTCCCCACTTCAAAAAGTAAAATCTGGATTATGCTCGCATGCAAAAGGTAGCGGGACCTGTATTAAATCTAGGATATTCAGATATCAACTGGAATGTACATAAAATACATACCACTATCTAACTTGTCTTTATGCTAATTCCTCTTACTATGGCAATAAGGTCACAAGAAAATTTGAAAAAGAAAACGTATTACAGGACATTTTGCACTCAATATCTGTATTAGGAGTACTTTCGAACTTTCCATTACATACAATAAAGAAAATCCTATATCCATAACGAAAGTATTAAAATGGGACCACTGCTGCAGAGTATATTTACAAAATGTATATTTTAAGATGCAACATTATTTTCTTAAAATTTTGGTCTGCAGCTGGGTGAGAATTAAGCACAGAAAACCCAAGAAACTACATGGGGCTCTGTTTACTAAACTTGTAGGATAATAATAACAATAGCTAAGTGGTTGGCACTCAATGGAACCCACGATTTGTGATAATGGTCAGGTTAATTAAAACGTCAATATTTCGCTCATATTTCAAGATGACACTCTCTATATCCCCACTTCGATTGGATATAGTTGAGTTCGAGCATGGACGTATAAAAAAAGTCGGACAGAGTCTCGCTAACTAAAAACTGTGACATCATAGTCGGCCAGATCAGCTATATGTACAGGCCAGCACGCACACTTTCACACATTAGTCGGCCATTACGCGCGTGAACATCGATGCTTAAAGACGCAATATGCGGCGAAAAAATAAAAACTCTAAATCATGTCTTGCGTGGTAAAATGGTGTAGAAACCGTAGTGACCGAAAGAAAAACAATCCAGGAATCACGTTTCATACGTAAATGAATAATTCAATCACTTATTTCCAGATTATATACATTAAAATCAATTTGTATTTGCTAGAACAAAACAATTAATTTTAAGTTCAGTGTTGTCAATATTCACGTGTACAAATTAACCGAAATGTGGGCAATTTTTTGTTTATTATAAAAATCAATATATTATTATGGTTAATTATTTAATAGTTACTACTGGGTATTTTATTTTATATTCCTTTTGCTAGATTTTCTAAGGAAAATTAAGTATGGAGAAATGATTGAAATAAAATTACGTAGTAGAAATTGTAATGGTGAAAACGATTGGATTCCAAACAAATACAGTGTCATTTGCAGTATACATTTTGATGCGGATGACTTATAAACAACTAAAGGAAGACTCCGGCGTGTTGTTACTTATGCAGTACCTTAAAAGGTAAATTAGCAATCTACCAAGACATGGAATCATACAAAAAAAAATGAAACTATGCCGCTTATTTTTTCAAAATTTAAATGTACATTGTGTCGGTATATAATAATAATAATAAATATCCTTGGACATTTCACACAACGCCATCTCGTCCCAAGCTAAGCAATTTAATGCTTGTTTTATGGTAACGAGATGGATGATAAACTACTTAAATACATTTTTTTTTGTAAATACATACATATTATAGATAGAAAAACAGCCAGACCCGGGACAAATACTTGTAGGTCGTACAAATATTTCTTCCGTGCGGGGATCGAACCCGCGACATGCTGCGCAGCAGTCGATCGCTCAACCACTGCGCCAACCGTGTCGTCGAATCGTAAAAAGATTCATACATTATTTGAATCCCCAGTGCTTTATTTTGTTTTAATATTTGTTTGAGTCAAGACACGTGGCAGAGGAATAAACTGTTACTGTACCATTTAATACCAGTGCTTCTCAAGAGGTGCGCAATAAATTATAGTTAGGCAACATAAATATATTATCACAAAAAAATTTTTGGTAATGAAAGCATTTCTTTTAATTTAGAATCGTTTTCAACACATCTCGAAATTAGAGGAAATTTCAAAAACCTCTCAAAGTAAAAGACATTATATAAAAAAAATACTCAGCATTTAGGATGTTAAAGTTAAACATAACAATTTCGAACAATTTTTTTTAAATATTTTAACCATGTTTTTGTTGCAAAATTTTGTGTATCTTGGCAACCCCAAAATTAACTCACACATACAGAGCTGCCGCCATTTTGGCGTCTCACTTTTGTCTTAGCCAGAGTTCCGTCCGCCTTTTTTTATACGTCCATGAGTTCGAACATGTTCATAAGAATTTTCGCTTCCATGGTAAATCAAATAAGCCGATTTGTTGGTCGTCATATCAGACAAAATACAAATAGGCGGAGTCATCAGCCCTTCCTGTTTTCAGCAGATTAACTTAACTTAACTGTTAAGATTTCAACTTAACTTAAATATTTGGTGGTTAAAGGTTGGCTAAAGGTGCATTTATTTACCTATTCAAAGGGTCTATTTACCTATTCGAACCACTTGAACAAACTATATTTAATTTCCCTATTGGCTGGTGATTGAGGTATTGGAATATTGAAATTGCTCTCCAGGTGAGGTTCCCAATTTGTTCGAGGGTGATCCTTACGAACAAGTCCAGACAGGCTGTCGCGTGGAAGCATCGAAGAATGGCGTGAACCCAGCCGACCGAGACGGTGTTTACTATTACTTCATCAACAAAGTGCGCGGCAAACTTCACCTGTGCATCTGTATGAGTCCCGTCGGCGAAGCTTTCAGGTCAGCGAATACGTTTCTTTTTTTTTATTATTTACCATAGGTTACATTTAAGTATTATGTACCCTAATTATATTACAATCTAGCCTACTTTAGGCTAATAAGTAATTTTAATTTAACTTTACTTGCTACGTTTACTATAACTAAGAATGTGTCCATTAACACTTTTCTTACCATCTCTATTTAAGGGGAAGACACTTTGTTTTTGTGTTCTTTATGATAAAATTTTAACTACATTATTCTAATGCACTAAACACTAACTCGAACGGTTTTGTTCGCTGAAGTCTTCTTACTATACTAGTGTGGTCGAGGAGTTGGATTGCCTCGACATTCACGTGATGGTGAAGTCTGTGTTGATGAGCTTCTGCATATTGTTGAATTACTTTATTAACGAAGTCTACTCTAAGGTCCCTGTGAAGATCTTCGTTTCTTACGTACCAAGGTGCATTAACTATTTCCCGCAGTACTTTGTTCTGAAAACGCTGTAGTATTGCTCTGTTTACTACAGCCCCACAGCTGTATACCATACGTCCATATTGGCATTATTACTTGTTTGTAAAGTAATAATTTGTTAGTAATTGATAGCGTGGAATATCTTCCAAGGAGCCAATACATGCTTTTAAAACGTAGTTCTAACTGCTCTCTTTTTTTCTTGACGCGAGCTTTCCAACGAAGCTTGGCATCAAGCGAATACGTGAAGCAAACATTTTGTTCCCCTTTTTTGCGAAAATTGGGAGGAAGGACGAGTTTAAAATTGGGAACACTTATAGTAATTTAGATAAGAAGTGCAGAATGCTAATGTTGAAATTTTCCAACTTTTCATTAAAATACATCACTATCACTAAATCGAATCGAATATAATTCCTGGATATGTGAATAGCCATATCGTCGGGGACAGTGAAAACCGCAAAATTAGCATTGGATTATTCCGCGTATCTGACAAATGTAGCTAATTTGAAATTTCGTGGGCAATGCACGCAGGATCTTAATTTTTAATAAGACTTTAATATATTTCTACTGTTAACAATACATAGAACACATAAATTATTACTCTCTCTGTAAAAATGATGTCAATAGCCGTTGAAATATAAAAATATAAACTTAAAACCTTCTCCTGTAAACGTAAATTTGTGCAGATACACGCACTTTACCTATGGTAGATTCGCGGATTTGCACTATCGCCAACGATATGTGAATTTTAACATCGGGTTTTAATTTGATACATGACATCTATGAATAAGAAGGTAGCTTGGATTTTTTTTCATATGTCCAGAAATCCAGATCTGGATCCACGGGAGGGAATCCACGGTAGTAGTAAGCTAGTAGATAATATAAATACCAATTCGCTCTAAAATTTCCACCGCAACTACGTTCTCGTAATGAAACCTTAGACCAACCCTTCAGACGACAGAGATGTTGTGCAATACTCAAATATAAATTTTTCCGTAAAATTAAAATGTTATTGTGAATTTATAGCGCTATTGTTGTAAGTTATCCTATTGTTAGCCAAGGCACGTGAACTCGTGGCTTTCAGCCCGTGTTGGAACTAAGAGGGTGAAGTTATGACGTTAGTAACTTACTAATAGTGAGTTAGTTAGTCATCCGTGCTTTCGACCGTCGCGTATAGTATATAGCTATGTTCACCATAGAGGAAGCCTATCAAACCGAAGCAACAAAAACACCTAACTCACGAAACCACAAGTTTCATTATATCCAAAAACCTACATTTGTAACACGTGAAGGAAAGACACACACATATAAAATGTTTTGTTCATAACACTTTGCTGAAAGTCATCGCCTGATCAAATACATAGTTTACCATTCAAAGACATAGAGACAAACATTCATTTTTGTATATCAGAATATATATTGAAAGTATTTTTACATTGTATACGGTTTGTAACAAAACCCCTATAGCCAAAATGAATGGATCGATAGTCCTACTGATATGGATACTGTATGCAACATTTCAGAATTGTAGTGTTATATGGAAAAACCAGTTTTATATCGATCTGCTCATTGTAATTTGCTCTATTTATTATTTTTGGGGGGTTATAGGGTTTTTGGTTCAATGACTTTCTGCCATCGTGAAGGAAGTGGCATGATCCTACCGCTGTTGAAATTTGGGTACATCTGATAAAAAAATCGCAACATGACGTTTTTTTGTCTGTCGTCTCGTGCATATTGACAATACCGAAATGGGTGGACAGTGGAAGGGCTTTATGGCGGATGCATGAACACCTCCCAGCCCAACTCTCTTAATTTTTGTTGTGGCTAAATATGTATGTTTAGCGTTTCTGTTGATCGGTTCTGGCCGCTTTCTCTCAACTTCTTGCTGTAATCACATTAATTGTTGGCCACAGAGATCTGAATCGATGTAAGGCATGTTCGTAAAAGCGCATAATGTACAATAACATTCCAGTCCCACTTCTAGTGGTAATAAATGTGGACAATAGATGAATATTTTTTTTAATTGCTTTTGCACTTTCTCACATATATTTTAAATAATATTTAGCAAAAGGGATGTTTTCAGACGTCGGTGCAGAATGTTCCCTTCCCTTGTGAATTGCTGCACAATCGACTGGTTCACGAAATGGCCACCAGAGGCACTTTTGTCTGTAGCACAACAGTGCCTTTCGCCCATGGGAAATAAGGAGATCATCGAAAAGATTTCCACTCTCTGTGTTGCTATGCACCAGGTAAAGTTTAGTAGAGAGGGTGTAACAAAACTCAATAGCCATCAAAAGTGAGCGGTTATGTGTGAGATAACCTGTGAAATACGTGGGTTTCTTTCATTATTCAATGTAGAACTTTTCCAAACCACTCTCTTCGGAGCCATAGGGCTTTTTATGCCTTGTTGTAATATAGCTATCGGAATCTTCTTTCTAAATGCCTAAAATCGCTTTAATAGTGAAATATAAAAAATATTAAAAAATTAAATGAAAGGAAAATTTTGACCATGTGTCCCGGGAGAAAGGCATTTAGTACAGAACTATGCAGAGTGAGCCCCCTCATATTCCATGGTTCACTAAACTCAAGTTAAGTAGAAAATTAAATATAATCGCGCATAGGCTGAGATCTAGTCACATTCCGCTGAGAAGCTTCAAATATCTAATGGAAAAAGCGGAAAGCCCAAATTGTGAAGTCTGTGGCACTACGGAAGATATTTATCACTTCTTAGTGGAGTGTGTTCGGTCCCAGCCTATGAGAGATCAAATACGCAGTATGCAGAGGAGCTTTGACGTGGGCCACTGCCAGGCGGTTCTGGCTGCGCAAATGACACAGGCAGCTGTTGCACTGTACCAGTCTGTGTACAAGTTATTGTTGGATATGGACAATTCGAGATGAGCGTATCTTGGAGAGCTCGATGGGGCTGACATAGTCGTAATGCGACAAAAAGCCCTTAAATAAAATCAGCCTAAAAAAAATCCTAAAACAAAATAATGCTTCACATTCCTCAGGATGTAGATGTTATGACGGACCGATTGTACCAGGAAATGAGGCGTTATTTCTACACCACACCTAGCAGTTATTTGGATCTCCTGAAACTATACTTGAACCTCCTTGATAAGAAACAGCAACAAATCATACGTGGTAGGGACAGGATTTCTTGTGGTCTCCAGGTAGGTGTACACTGGCAAAGAAGTAGAAATAGTTCAAAGAATTTCATAAAAGATTTAAATTACATACATAAAATACAACATAAATGACACTCAGACTCGGAGCAAGTGCCTCTGGTTGCAAGTGTGTAGCACGTGCAGTGCAAGTGCATCGAACCGAGAACCTGTGATCTAAAGGCGGTACATCCAACGCTTAGACTAATATACCAGTGGCCAAATTTATTCTGTATCTACAACATTAACTATTCGCCAGTAAAACTCCGTCTTAATCGCTGCAACCTATCCGGAAATTATCCAGACGAAAAAGCGACACAAAGATGTTAAAATTGTGTTTTTATCAGTACCATAAGAAAAGTATTTTTTTTTTGTAGACCTGTCTGCTGGGTCGAATATTGTAATTTACTTGATGAAAGTATGCTATAACTGGTTATAATGAGTAGGTATTTTAATTAGTAATTTATTTATTACCACTAGTTCGGAAGGCATCTCCTCGCAGTAGAGCAGACAAGAAACTTCGTGGTTATTCTTTCCAATAATAAAACTGCGATAAGGTTGGAATAACTCAGTAGTGACAAACTAGGTTTTATTAGATTAGGAACGAGTTACCCCTGCAGTAGATTATAACCTGTGTCGACTACAAATGACACCTAGACTCAGAGCAAGTGCCTCTGGTTTACACAAAGACACTTGTCCGGCCCCGGATTCGAACCCGGGACCCTGTGATCCAAAGGCGGCACATCCAACCAATGAGGATTATTTTCCGTGTTTAGAAATTGTACGAAACATACGAAGTAGTAGGTGTTATGGAACAGCAAGTGCGTGAAATGGAGCCGATTCTTGCTAAAAAGGCTGATGAAGGCATTGCATTAGTGAATAGGCTGAAGATAGAACAGAAGGCTGCAGATGAGGTCAAACAAGCAGTCATGAAAGACGAAGCAGAAGCCAAGGTAAGTGTTCGCGCTTGTTCCAACCAAACTAAAGGTCGCATTGTGTATTATTATTTTTTATTCCTTGAAAATTGGTACAGTTTGTAATCTTGAGATCGTAATTTTTTATGCAATTCAAAAGCGGCGAAAATTATTCGTTCACAAAAATAACATTCAACGCAACCAACATCTGTAAGGTGTTGATTAAAATTGTAGTTATAAACCGTCATCACACACGGAGTATTTACCAAACATAACTTTGTCATAAATTAGGACTTGAATTCATATATTTGTGATTGTATTTTGATATTTTTATCTTTACTGTGGCACGCC
The DNA here is from genome assembly GCA_905475355.2 of Clostera curtula. Classification (NCBI taxonomy): domain Eukaryota; kingdom Metazoa; phylum Arthropoda; class Insecta; order Lepidoptera; family Notodontidae; genus Clostera; species Clostera curtula. The sequence goes on along the minus strand of FR997794.1, from coordinate 9,605,924 downwards.
TAAAACAATGTAGGTACAAGAAACTTTATTAAGTTTGTACTTATATTGGGAATTAATGATATTTCCCTCGATTAGATAAAAGCTGAGGAAGTAAAAGCAATAGCAGATGAGGCGAAAGCAGACCTTGCACTAGCTATGCCTGCTATGGAAGCGGCACAGAATGCACTGAAAGCCCTGAACAAGGCGGATATTAACGAACTAAAGGCTTTCCAGAAACCTCCAGCTCTAGTGCGCTTCGTCATGGAGCCTATTTGTATTCTGTTTGGATCTAAGTAAGTTTAACTGCAAACACAGTCGCACAAACGCATAATGCAATCACAAATAGACACACAGGTTTATAAACGAGTACATATCTACAGGTGTGCCGTTACACATATTGCTGTAAACGCTATAAACGCATATGTTATACAAACGCTTTTTGAAACATTTCATATTGGACATCACTACATAGTATAAAACAAAGTCACTGTCGTCTGTCCGTCCCTATGTATGCTTAAATGTGTATTTAAAACTACGCAACGGAGTTCGAAGCGGTTTCTTTTATTAGATAGAGTGATTCAAGAGGAAGGTTTCTATGTATAATATATCTGCAATATGGTAGAGCAACACTGATAAATTTAGAGGTTCATCATTGCACATGTGATTTAACCTACAGGTACATACTACAGGTTATATACTTTTTGGACATCCCATGTCCAAAAACCTGAGCTTTGGTTTGTATTTTTTTATTATTATTAATTTTGTTTTAAATTGTTTAATTTGTACTCTACAAATTAGCTTAGTGCAACAACAACACCTTATTAGCTTGTCACTACTACTCAGCTTATACCAAACCTACTGCTGAGTTACATCCCCATTACATGGAGGGTAAAACCGACTTTGTCACGCCGCTGGCCAGACGGCTTGGCAAAGTGTTTCCTATAAATTTGTCCTTGCGGCTAGGTTTGCCTTTGTCATTTCTTTCTGTCGGGGTCGGCTCTTGTGACCTTCAGGATAGAATGGGGTGGTGACATTATGTATTCTAAATCTGTCACCACACGAATATACTTGCCAGTATTATTATTATTTAACTCATGCTTTCTAATTTAGGTAGGTGTACATATTTTTGCTCAACCACGCCATCGCAATACAATACAATCTATATTTAGGATAGAATTATGTACTCGTCGTATAAAATCAATACTGACTGGAAGCCATGATGGGAGGAAAGTCTAGCTGGAGCGCGCGTAGGTAGAGGGGTGGTCGGTTGTCAGGGTAACATTCCCCTTCGGAAGATTTTTCTAAAAAATAACTCTGGTGATATTTGCTATTAAAAATTCACCTTTGTTAGATGTTATGACGGCAGTGATATTTTAGGAATATAATTCAAAAGTTACAAAAATAACATTATTACGCAAAAATGTATATTCATTTAAACACATTGTTGACAGTGATACGCATAATAAATTGGCATCCAAGCGCCACCTGGTGATTATTTGTAGAAGTACATATTCCATTCTATATTTCAACCCGAAATCCTGGGCTCACCCTAGGACGAACGAACTAGTTAATGTCGTTTGGAACCGGTGGTAAAGGCTTATGTCCAAAGTGGACTTCCTTTGGTGATGATGTTATTGGTTTTAAAAGTTTGGCCTCCAGTTTTCACCTCGGTAATTGTGGTGGCACAGCTGAAAGAACACACTTTTCCTTTTTGTTACCGCCTGGCTGCGGCTTGCTTTCTCTTTATTATAAAGGCCTGTGTATATATTATTATATCAAAAACATATAAACTCGTCGCGTTACCAGTTACCCTGTATACGGTAAAAATGTACAAGCCAAAGCAACGCGGCGACGTGGCCGTGTCAGCTATTTATTAATATTATGAGGTACATAGCATCAAGTTATATCCGAAAACTACTTAAAGTCAATATTTTTTTTACTATGTCATTATTAGTCAATCCGATCAACGTGTGTTACCCATCTACAGTACAGTAGCATGCAGTTTTGGCAATATGTGTATAATGCTTAACAGCCTAATTCCATAATCAATCGTCAGATAATGTCTGTCTCGCCAGCAAGCGCGGGACGGTACACCCTGAGGACGTTTAGTGGGTATGCCTCCGTCTCCTCACAGAGGCGGAGGGGACTCTCATACACCCCCTGCTGGCTATCCCCAGGCTGGCGAAGATAGTCCTTAAAGGATCAAAAAAGAATAATATCTGTCTGATCTGTGGGCTTAGGAATAATGAGTAACCTTGAAACTAACACAACACCCACACATTTGTGTGGGCAGTTCTCCTTTGTTCGTTCCGACAAGGTCGGCTGGGAAATGGTCAATGTCGTCTTAACTTTCAATACGATTAAACTAAAAACAGATTCGATTACGTAATAGAACCTATTTTAAATATTCTTTTCTTTTATTATCTTGACTAACTGTATAAATTTACACGAAACGATTCACCTTGTGGGACAACCGGGAATTATTTGAATTATCCAACTGTCACGCTACTGACAACGTGTAGCGACTGCCATAGGTGATAGAATGGCAGCAGGTGCAACGATGGTGCAATAGTAGATTGTTATACAAGGGTCGAAAGGAATTTAGACTTTAGGCTATAGTTAGTCCGAGTAGGAAAGTAAAAAATAGTATAGTTTTTCTAAAATATTTATATTAATAACATGAGTAAACCGAGATTTCGATACAGCTTAAAGAGTTAGTTTCCCAGACTGCCTAACCCAATTTAATTATATTTTTTAAAATTACTCTCACCCTTGAAAGGGAAGCTATTTCATACTATGAATCTTTCCCGCTTAAAGGAGGGAAGTAGCATCTTCCACCCGCTACTCGTATCAAACAAACACTACTTTCCGAGTATGAGAAATGAAAAAAGCTTTGCGGACAATGCTATTAAGTATGATAGCTATGATCGACGGAGGTTTGTTTGGTTGTGTAGGTATCTGACACGGGTAGTACGAGTGCCGGCTGTAGAATCTGGACGATCGTGAAGTAGATAATCAACATCTATATAATATAGATTTTGATTATCTACTATATATAACCATAGATTGGCCACAATTACTTATGTAGATGATTACATTCATACCTTTCTTTGTTGGAGAGTAAACATTTTAATGGTCTATTTATACCGGCCTGTGGAAGGCGGATGTGTAGGATTCTGGTCCGCCATTAATTTAATATGGGGGCGTCCCCATACCCACTCAACCTCCCCTCGGTGCATCGTCCCGCGCCGACTGCCTCGTGGGTGCCGGCTGTCTCCACCTTAATAAAATCAATCAAATGAACGTTATACAAGTAACTTTGTATGATATGTTTTAAATATTCATATAATAATCGTAGCCAAGCGGACTGTGCGTAACGCAATCGAACTGTGGGTTAAACAAGGTGTCGATCTCCTGGATTTGGGATGGGTGTCCAACATTATCCGTGTGGTGACGGATTTTGAATACCTTGTGTCACCACTCAATTTCAAGGATGTCGTAAGATTCGACAATAGGAAATGCAAGGCCGAAAACCTAGCCGCAAGAGAAGAAAAAAGATACTAAACCCTGTTCTGTTTGAAGGCAACCCGTCTGACCAGCGTGGCACAGTAGACTAAATTACCCTCCATTAAGTTGGAGGAGGCCCGACTCAGCAGTGGGTCATTTATGGGTTGCATAGTAGTAGTAGTCCATCATGTGTAATATCTGATCACCAACGTGCTTCGGGGGGCACGTTAAGTCGTCGGTCGCCCATTTATCGTCGGCATTAGTCGTTACACGTAGTCAGTAGCGTGTAATTACCGGTTTTCCCACTAGATGGGTCGCAGAGGGCAGACGGCAATCGCTCTATCGAAATACTGGTATTTAGCCAAATCAGGTTGGACCGGTGCGACCCCAATGATTTTATTTTTAAGTAAGATCAGGCAGATACTTAGTGCTAAACTATATGTTTATCACTAGCCATCCTCGCTCTGCCGGCCCGCAAGATGCGTCTTCCCGCTTCGTTTGGAAGATCCGTGAAAGACCCGTAATTATCGTTGAAATACGTATGCAGGGAGGGAGTTCCATGCTTGTGAGGCGCTTTAGGGAATCGGCGAAGGAGATGTACGTGATATTATTATTTACAACATTATTTTCAGACCGGACTGGGACTCTACCAAGAAACTGCTAGCTGATGTAAACTTCATCGGCAAACTAGAAGAGTATGATAAAGATCACATTCCGGATGCGACGTTGAAAAAAATTAAAGTCTACTTAACGCATAAGGATTTCAATCCTGACACTGTTGTTAAAGTTTCTAAGGTGATTTGTGACGTCAATATTCATCGTAATATTCCAGGTGGTATTCTGCTTACTACCCACCCCATAGATTCATTCCCGAGTCGAGCCTCCTCCGGTAACATGGTCAGTAATTAGTCTACTGTGCCACACTGGCCAAACGGGTTGGCAAAGACTTTTGTATCAAGGTTTCCTTCTCTTGCGGCTAGGTTATTGGCCTTCTCGATTCCTTTTGTCGGTTTTACGACACCCTAAGGATGGAATGAGGTGGTCACTATGAATTCTAAATCCGTCACCACACGGACAGACGGTGATATACTTATTGGCATAGGTATATCACCGTCTGTCTGAGGCCCATGTTCAGCAGTTGGCATCTTTTAGTTGAAAAGAAGATGATGGTGTTAGGGGAGAATTAATATACCTCACGTTGTGGGTATTAAATTTCGACAACTAATCGACGACACGGTTGGCGCAGTGGTTGAGCGATCGACTGCTGCACAGCATGTCGCGGGTTCGATTCCCCGCACGGAAGAAATATTTGTACGACCTACTAGTATTTGTTCCGGGTCTGGGTGTTTTCTATATATAATATGTTTGTATTTACAAAAAAAATGTATATATAAGTAGTTTATCATCCGTCTCGTTACCATAACACAAGCATTAAGTTACTTAGCTTGGGACGAGATGGCGTTGTGTGAAATTTCCAAGGATATATAACTAAAATAAATTTGTAGGAACGAAATTAAACAAATATTCATATCTTCAGAATCCTTCGTGGGTTCATGCACAACACTTTGCTGATCAATTGCATAGATTCCGTTTCAAGCGCACTTCTGCATCTGCAGAATTTCAAATCATCATTGTTCTCATAAACTACTACTCGGCCCATAAATAACCCACTGCCGAGACGGGACTCTTCGGGACTTCGAAATACGGACGGTCAGACGGCTTGGTACAGGATTTCGTATCTAATTATCATTATCTTGTGACTAGGATTGCGGCTTTACCGTTTCCTTTTGTCGGCCATGCATTCTCACAATATGTATTCTAAACATACCACACATAGTTATAATGAAGACATTTCATAAAAATAAAAATATTGGTCGTACTATATTTTTTCTATTGACAGGTGTGTCGTTCAATGGTTCTCTGGGTACAAGCCATTGACATGTACGCCAAAGTTTTTAGAGTGGTGGAACCGAAGATACTCAAGTAAGTTGAGAATATAAGTGAACGAATGGACTATACCCTGTACAAGATAACTTGATTGATTTGACAGACGGGCTAGTGATGGGAAACGGAAAATATCTAGTAGTCCAAAAAATAACGTTTTAAAATACTTGTAACTGTGACAAGTAGGCGTGGGTGTAATTGGTATGAAATTCTTTATTGCACTAGACATATAAAACATTGGGTAGATAAGCAATGGTGGGTCAATATTCATAATAAGTTGCTAATTAATATTACAGGGTTATTATTTTTAAACTTTCGCGATTTGAACACATAATTAAAAACTTATCGGGACTTATCGCGCACAGAATTAATACCTGTTTTTGCTCGACGTTTCGACCATGTTACAATGGCCGTGGTCGCGAGCTGACTGCAGACCGCAAGTTTTTTCGGTGGGAAGTGAGGGTACTTTGGTTGCCTACCCTCACTTGGTTTTGCACACACGTAGGGTTGTCACTACGGCACACCACACTGACTGTATCGGTTGTTCTGAACACATCGCAGCTGTCAAAAATCACCAGATACAGAAGTCTGCTATTGCTGAGCATTTGCTTGAGGCGGGGTCTGATCACTGGATCGAGCTCCACGATCCGAAAGTCCTCTCCACTGAACGGCATTACTATGCGAGAACGGTTCGTGAAGCGGTGGAAATCAGAAAACATCGTAATTTCAACCGAGAAGATGGATTCAAGTTGGCGGCATCGTGGAACCCCGTTATAAGCAAATGTGTAGTTCGCGGTATAGGTACTAAGTTTTCAACCGATACAGTCAGTGTGGTGTGCCGTAGTGACAACCCAACGTGTGTGCAAAACCAAGTGAGGGTAGGAGACCAAAGTACCCTCACTTCCCACCGAAAAAACTTGCGGTCTGCAGTCAGCTCGCGACCACGGCCATTGTAACATGGTCGAAACGTCGAGCAAAAACAGGTATTAATTCTGTGCGCGATAAGTCCCGATAAGTTTTTAATTATATTACAGGGTTATTTTTGGACCTCTCACTAAATTGAAATAGGTAGTTCAGACCATGAAAGTAAACAAAACACAAAAGAAAATAATAATTGTAAAAGTGTTAAATTTCAATGAGCGAAATCCAACGAATTTTATTTCAAAATGAAAATGTTTTTTATTCGAATATTGTCTTATAAAGTGAAGAAAAAGTGATAATGAATTTCACACATAATACAGCCACACCATCTCGTCACAGTTACAAGTATTTTAAAATGTAATTTTTTGGACTAGTAGATATTATCTGTTTCCCATCACTGTTCGTCATTGCAAAGTAAAGGTATGATTCCGAACTACGCTGCAAGCAGCAGTACTGCCGCAACAGTACTGTCGCGGCACTACTGGTCCCCATACAATATTTTTAAAAGCTCTATATATTATATTATATTCCGAGCTAGGCAGCTATGTAGCGGTTGTATGGGGACCAGTAGTGCTGCGACAGCACTGCTGCACGTGCAGCGTGTTCGGAATCATACCTTCATGTCGATCAGACTCTGTCAAATCGATCAAGCTATCGTGAACAGGGTATAGTCCATTAGTACGTTTAGCGACCAATACCGCGAGTATTGGTATTGGTCTATAACGCTTAATCATTTTTACATATCGAAACTCGCGAATTACCTAATTTGACGATTCTATAATAGGCTATTAAGAATATAAAGTGTCACCAACCCACTCTGTCCTGAGGGTGTCGTTTTAGGTCTTGTCATTTCTTACGACACCCTTATGGACTGAGGTGGTGACACTATGTATTCTAAATCCGTCACCACACAGACATAACTACGTATCTGTTAAACATTCGTTGCAGAAAAATCTATATCCTTTTTTTTTTTTTTTTTTTCGTTCGTTGCAGAAAAATCTATATCCTGCTGCTGTTTTTATTTTTGTCATAACCTTGTAATGATATTGAACCTAGGCACAAAGAAGCAGCTGGTATTTTGAAGAGCGTAATGGCGGTTCTAAGAGCTAAGCAAAAGGAAGTAGAAGCAATTGAGGCCCAGCTCGCCAAAATGTTGGATGAATTGAGGGTACTTACACATTTCAATTGATTTAACTCCACATATAATTTTAGTTGCTTGGATAGCGTGTCATTGATGACTTAGGTATTGCAAAAAAGCAGTACCTAGCTAAACAATTGGGAATTACCTTGGCCTTTTTCTCAGAAGAATGTCGAGTAGAACCTCTGAAGAACCTCTGTGGCGTTAGAATGAAACTCCTATTTTCCTAATGTCATTGAGATCGGCACCAGTTTAACTTAACTTGGGTAACTAACAGTATTTGTGGACGTGGAGCGATTGTCTTATTAGCTCTGCGAAACATAATGGGACAATCAGGTCAGACTAATCCAATTTTATCGACTACGTGTAACGACTGCCATAGATGTTCCAATGATACCGACTACCTACCGAATTTCCATTGCAGCCTCTTTAAGATAACCCTTCCGATAACCCGGTGGGCCTGGGTCGACCCGTTAGCTAAAGACATGACATCTCCCATGAAAAGTATCCTTAGAATTTCACTTAGAACTCATTTCTCTTTGTGATCCAATATATTTAACATGACAAACAATCTATACGAATAAGTAAAATTGCAGTGTCTGTTTGTAATATTAAATACTAGTGGCCCGCCCCGGCTTCGCCCGTGCAAAGCGGGGGTGGGTTATACATATAAACCTTCCTCTTGAATCACTCTATCTATTAAAAAAACTGCTTCAAAATCCGTTGCGTAGTTTTAAAGATTTAAGCATACATAGGGACGGACAGACGACAGCGACTTTGTTTTATACTATGTAGTGAGTAGTGATAACTACATCACACAGACAATACTTTACAGCTTATGTATCCAACACTTGAATATTTTCAACCTTTAGTTTTGTTGTAACTATTTTCTGAGCCTATACTTGAGCCACGATGTACGAGTACTATTAATGAAGTGGGACACGCGATTTCTAATAAAAATATGGTTCCGAAAAAATCTATATTTCTATCTCATAGCTAGGTACTGAACAATTCCTGTTGATGCCCTTTTATAAACCCTTGTATTAAATAGCCACCTATATTGTGAGTAGTTACTACTTCTTTATTTATAAGGTTGTGGAAGAGGAACGTCTGAAATTGCAAGCCGACGTGGACTTGGCTGCGGCGCGACTCTCACGAGCCGGCAAACTAACTCAGGCTCTGGCAGATGAGCAGACACGTTGGGAACTCAGTGTTAAGGTCTGCGTCCGTTCCACCCTTTCTCTTGCCGACACTAAAGTCCTATTCCTGTATGTCCTTTATGAACCTTAAAAAACGGTAATATATTTAAACGCTGAAGGAAAAGAAGTTTGACATGACTGTCAGTCTGTGGCATTATAGCTAAGAAACCTGATGGAACTTATTTGAGCTTAGATTATAGTATTGTGAAGCCATTTTTCAATAATCTCTTCTTATTCTTATAAATAAATAAATAAATAAATAAATATCCTTGGACATTTCACACAACGCCATCTCGTCCCAAGCTAAGCAACTTAATGCTTGTGTTATGGTAACGAGATGGATGATAAACTACTTATATAATTTTTTTTTTGTAAATACATACATATTATAGATAGAAATGACACCCAGACTCCGAGCCAGTGCCTCTGGTTTAGACAAAGACACTTGCCCGACCCCGGAATCGAACCCGGGACCCGTTGATCCAAAGGCGGCACATCTGACCACTAGACCAACGAGGCAGTCGATATTTATAGCTGAAGACAGGGCGCTATGGCGCTCTTTAGGGGAGGCCTATGTCCAGCAGTGGACTAATGTGGGCTGATGATGATGATGATGATGATTCTTATAATTAGCATATAAAGATGCAATATGTTTTGGAGCTTACCCAATTATAACTTAGTTTTAATTCGAACAATATACAAATAATTTTAGCTCCAAGCTCTAACAAAAAATCTGTCCAACAGAATGCCACACAGCAATTGTACTGCACCACTGGCGACATTGTAGTGGCGTCCGGCTGCATTGCTTATTTCGGCGCGTTTCCCGCACACTACCGTCGCGAGCTTGAAGTCAAATGGATAGCGCAGTGCAGCGACCTAGAGATACCCTCCTCGGACACTTTTGAGTACGTATAACAGTTTAGAATGGTATTTATTACAAGTAAGTTTTTAGCGATAAGACCGCCCCTTGTACAAATTGTTGTGTATAATGTGTTCTGTGTATTTTTCTGGTGTGATCGATATAATTGTCGGTGTGGTATCAACATCGATAAATGCTTCTTGTTATCAATATTTGATTAATTGTGAGCTATAATCAAATTATGCGGCGTACTTTCACCGACTTGTCAAGGAGAATGAATAATGAAAGGAAAAGGTACCTAATGAGATCGAAATAGACTTTTTATTACATTAGTTTGGCAAGATATGTTTCTGAACGAAGTTAATGGGTATTGATACTTCGTTTTCGAACACGATCCCGACCTGTCACACCCAGTGCCGACCTTGACCCGTGGCGAACGATGTCATTGCTCTTAACTAGCATATAATATATATTATGACGCTAAGGCTGTAAAACTTTTGATTACTCAGCATCTATCATGCGTAGGTGGAACCTTTTTAGATGAATTCTCCATATTCCTAAGAATACGATTCACTAGGTATATTGTTTCACTGTTTCGATACAACCTGCACATGTATTTTTGAATAAAAGATGATTTAGTTCCCTGGCACCATTAGCTGATAAATTTACCAATTAACTATATTAATAAAACAATTAACTAATATTTCTTAAAGTGAATTATGTGTTTTTTAATCAGCAGTGCGGGATTTATGATCAGCCCCCTAAACGCAAACATTGCCTTATTAGAGGAATAATGCGTCTTTAATAACAACAGTTTCAGATGTACCAGTCGAAAATGTGTGTTTAAAAATGTGTGTTTGTTACCAGTTTAATAACAATAATGGCAGACTCGTTTACGGTTCGGACCTGGAACTCGCAGGGTCTGCCGCGAGACGCAATTTCTACAGAAAACGGAATTCTAGTCACTAGGGCGGGCCGCTGGCCTCTCACTATTGATCCACAAGAGCAGGTAAAACCATCATGATATCCGCCTCTAAAATACCCTCTGTTGAGTCGGCCTCGTCCAGGTAATTAGAGGAGACCCGACTCGATTTACATCCAGGTAAGATACTCAACACAGGGTATCGATTCAGAAAACTTGAAAGGTAATCCTGTGCCACCCGCTCTGGCCAGGCATTAGTAGAGGCCTGACTCGGCAACGGGTGTAAGTGGGTTAAAATAACAGACGTTTCTAAAAACTGTTTAAAAAAAAAATATGCTAACTAAAATGAAGCTTTTTTACGTTGGAACTCCTCATGGATAGCGACCGTTGGGTATTTACCAAGTTATGTGAGAGTTATGGGGTTGCGCTCCCCGATGGAGGAACGTGCTTCACGACCTTGCAGCCCTTGGCCTAAAATGAAGTCAGCTCAATATTTAGTGAAGCGACGACGCTACTACTATCTCTTGTTAATCTTCTTTTGTATCATCTGCCTTTAGTCACATTGTACAAACTGCACGTCAATAGGTCTTATCAGTGCCCATAAAGCCTGATTCATCGTACGCCGTACGAGGCTCGGACGGGGCACGGCCCGTTGTAGCGTGAATCGGGCTTAATACTGATAAAGTCATATACACTGGCAATATGGGTTCTTTTGCGCGATACAGGCCAACAGGTGGATAAAGAACATGGAACGGGACAACGGGCTAATGATTACAAAACTTAACGACGCGAGCTACCTGCGTATTCTGGAAAATTGCATTCGTCTTGGCTGGCCGATGCTCATCGAAGACCTTGGGGAAACGCTCGAAGCCACATTGTCTCCCGTTTTGCTTAAACAAACGTTTTTACAGGTATAGTACTTACGTGTAAACGTACGTACTTATACAGAATATTAGCATATCAGCTCGTACGGCATACGCTAATTGTTTATGTTGTATTCAGAATAAAATATGTGGCGTACAATAAAACCTACCACAGATGAAAGCTAAATTAATTGCCATATTTAGAAAGAAGAAGAAAGAGAGAAATTAGATATTTTGCCATAGATAATTATTTCTTTTATTGGTCTTAGTGTTTTTTGTGCATAATTTTAATAAGATATTAGCATTCTGCACCTTTTCTCTATAAAAACTATATGTGTGTCCACGCAATTGCTGTAAAAAGGTGTTTAGAGTTTCTGCCTAAGTTATTAATATATGTATTGCTAATACATATCACCAACAGGCTGGCCGTCTGCTAATACACTTGGGGGACAGCGACATCGAATACGACACTAACTTTCGGCTGTATCTGACTACGAAGCTCGCCAACCCACATTACCTGCCCGAGATTTGTATCCAAGTGACTCTAGTCAATTTCACAGTAACACTATCTGGCCTTGAAGACCAGTTACTAGCGTTAGTCATTACGTATTTATTAAACTTAAGCTCCCAAACTATTTTCCTGGTTCGCTTGCATGACCTCGACTATTTTGTTTCGTTATTGTTTATATTAAAATGAATATTTGTCTGAATGTCCTTTATAGAATGGTAAACTATCCATTTAATCATGTGATGATCTTCAGCGAAGTGTTGTGCATGAGACAGCGAAGGTTTCTCATCAAAAAAAGTTTTATTTGTGTAATGTCTTTCCTTATTTTTTTTAGTTCATAATAATGGACAATACTAATTACTAATACTAATTACTTGCTTATTAATAAGTGTCAAAAAATTTGTAAATAAAGCAGTTCCCATTTTCACTGGTGCACTGGTCTCGGTACTAACACATACGTGTTATTTACTTTTGAACACAAGTAACATTCATACCGAACGTACCTTATGCCGTTACGTTTGTGATCCACTTGACCCGATAGTCGATTCATCGTCATAATTTCAGCCCATACCCACTAATGAGTTGGCCCTTCTCCAAATTAATGGAGGGAAATTAGTCGATTATTTACAATATATTTTCAAATACTTATCTACAGTGACGTTGTAAGGCTGGAACGCCCTGATATGGAAATACTGCGTACAGAGCTCATAGTGCGTATTAATACAGACAAGGCGACGCTTCTAGAGATTGAAGATAAAATTCTCAAACTACTATATGCCTCATCAGGAAACATCTTGGACGATGAGGAGCTTATCGAAACGCTTAATGAGAGTAAGGTATGTACGATGTTCATGGCAAATCGTCATATTTCACACTAACATTTTAAATCTGGGCATTTCTTCTTGTCTAGTAAGTAATAATACCTGTAAATCTTAGGTATGACTATCTTCGCCGTTTAGAGCTATTAAATTTAAGAAAACATGGTGTCATCACGCCTTGCCAATCTAAGTGTATCCTATGAGCCAACAGAAGTGACTGACAAACTAGCCGCGTGAGAAGCAAAACTTGATACGGAACCCTGTGCCAATCCGTCTGGCCAGCGTGGCACAGTCTGCTATTATATACTCCACGAGTGTGGAGGAGGCCCACCTTAGCAGTGGGTTATGTGTGGGCTGAGTAATAGTAGTAGTCAGTAGGCAATAACGAATATATTACTTTCTGTTTTAGAATGAAAAGAAAGATTTTATCTCGCTCACTTACAAGAAATCGTTCCTTTATTTCGCCTTTTATCTAAATTTAATATCCGCATACTCGTCTAGGAAACATCGGAAATTATAAATGCTCGCTTGGAGGAGACGGAGGCTACGGAAATTAGTATATCAGCAGCTCGCGAAAAATACCGAACCGTGGCAACGCGTGGCGCTGTCTTATATTTCGCTGTCGCGCAGTTGGCCGATATTGACCCTATGTACCAGTTCTCTTTGAAATATTTCAATCAGGCAAGTAAATGCTTTTTAATTATGTTTAATGTAGCTGATAACTTATAGGTATATTCAACAACAAACAGTTAAAACACTTATACTTTTTCCATAAATCTTCAAATTCTAGTTGCTGTTGGAATTATGAGATTTAGATGCTGATAACATTATGACATTTATGACAATACCTACACAGGTCTTCAATCAAGTTATAGAAAAAAGCGAAAAGAGCGACGTGCTAGAGACGCGGTTGGAAATTCTGCGGCGTGAGATCACACTAAACGTTTATAGCAATGTGTCCAGAGGACTCTTTGAACGGCACAAACTTGTGTTCAGTTTCTTGCTGAACATGGCGGTGTACTTGGATGCAGACATCGTCCATCCAGAGCAATGGAACTTTATTCTACGAGGGCCAGCGGGAACGAAAGTGGTCAGCAATGTTTCTAGTGCATGGTTTGGTGTAGATTTGTATGTAATATTCATTCATATAAAATGCTTCGTCCTAACTGACTGATCAACGCTGGGGCTAAACCGCTGAATGTAGAGATTTGGATTTTATGGTAGTCTAGATATTAGGCACATGAGTCGTAGGACTGATGCCCGATGGGACATTAAAGTCCCCGAATGCTGTCCGCGTTCCGGAGAGCGCAGAGCTGATAGGCCTCCCACACGGTGGACCGACGACCTGGTTAAGGTTGCCACATTTCCATCGCCGGAAAGCGATGGATCTGGGCGGCTCAGGACTGGCCTTTGTGGAAATCTTTGGGCAGGCCATGTCCAGCAGTGTACGTCTTTGGGTTGGAACGATGATGATAGATGCACCATGTATGCACCAAATAAGAAAAAAAATTGGAGTATTCACCCCACAAGAGCAGAAAATGTGATCGTAATGTTTTTTTATTTTTCACGGCCAATATTCAACCTTAGCTAGAATATACATCCTTTATAGATCGAAACATTTGTCTTTTTTATTGTTAATGTATTTTAGACATAATAATCTGGAGACAAGCAGGATATGGTCTATCTATGCACACTAGGTGATCTGATTGCGGCCAAAAAACTATATAATCCCTTCGTTTTTGTATTTTGGTTGTACTAGATAATATTGCCTAGACGCACAAATACTGTTATTAAGTCCTTACATAGGAAATTGGCCTTTTGTACAGGATGAATAAAAAGTATTTTTTTTTGTAAAAGGTATTTAAATAATGTAAGTATGCACCGTTGTTATCCATGTACTTTTGACATCTCACAAGTGGCACCATGGGGGCGAGAATCACACTATTTGAAGGCGGTTTATACTGCCGCATCGGAGTTAATTTTTTCCCTCGTAAGAAGTGGGCCAAATTCCGGATTTTTTTAAATCTGTTGGTTCAAGATCCGGGGAGTACGGTGATGTCACAGACATTCCAATTGCAGGTCATCTAACCTAGTGGTTTGGTATGCAGTGTGTGGTCTTACGTCGTCGTGAAGCAGCAGTGGCCTAGAGCGATTGACCAATTTCGGTTGTTTAGCAGCTAGTTCTTCCTTCATGGTTTACAGTTGGTGACAAGAGATATCTGCCGTGATTGTTTGGCTATATTTTATAAAGCTGTAGTGAACGACACCAGCGCTCAAACTAAACAGTCGCAAGTAATTTTTACTGTGTAAATTTTTTTAGGGCAGTATTTGGCTGGGTCTCCAGGTTTCAGCCATTGCGACGAGCGCTTCCGATTATCGTACAGTATCCACTTTTCATCGCAATCATGATTAAATTTAAAATTCATTCATAATTGTGTCTGTTGAGCAAAGTAACACAGCAGTCGACGCGTGTTTGCAAGTTCGATTCATTTAATTCATGAGGTTTTATCACTTACCCCGAAGCCTGCAGATATCTCTGAATTGCTTTATGGTGGACCCGTTTCCACAATATAGCCTTTAATTATTCATTTTCCTCTTTCGTTTCCGGCCGTCAAAGGGGTAGGTTCTGAAGGTCGAAATTGCCAGAACGATAACGTTGAAACCGTACCGTGATTTCGCGCCGTGCACATCATTAATCCTTCGAGCGGTATATGCAGCATTGGTGCCACGGTAGAACTCGTACTTTCATGATTTCCATTGTAGGGTAATAAGCGACGCCACAGAAAAAAATAATGAGGAAAAACAAATGAATCACCTAAATGTGGACTCTTAACCAAATTATTTATATTTACGGTACGAGGATATATTTACGGTACGGGTACGACAAAACGCTAATTTTATATGTAAGGATTACAATTTTAAAACCAGTTTACTAAAATGATATAAAAATATATTTTATGGATGAAACTGGCCCCAAGCCCACTCCTGTCGAATAATATAAGTATCAACAACAACTACTATTGACGATGTTAATGGAGAATTAAACCAAAAATTACTGGCATAGTCGTAAACATCAAGGATATAATTTTCGAATACTGAGCATAAAACCTTCGCCTTTTTTGAGTAAGTAAAAAAAGTTTGGTGCACTTCTACAATCCTACAAAAAGTTACGGATGGTGCGTTAAAATAAGCGGTTAATCAACCAATATTTGAAAATTTAAAGAAAAAAGTAAATTTTAAATGCATTCGAAGTTCAAAATATATAATATTTGTCTTGAAAACCTTATTGATTTTTATTCAATAATAAAATATGTATGATCGAAATATTTTAGTAACTACCTACCTATTTTGTTACTGAATATATGGCATAGCTTTGTCTAATATCATCAAACTAATAGAGTAGAGCAGTAAAAATAAATGTCAGAAACTAGGACACAATAGTTAAATTAATGTTTAAAATATGTAAAAATATTTTGGTAATTCTGTAAATGTTTTGTTCAGGTACCACCAAAGAAACCTTTAGTGGAAACTTTGTCAGACCAAATGTGGTTAGCCGCTAACCATCTCGACGAGTGTGATCCAAGATTCGCGGGGATCGTTGAAGACTGTCTCAAAAAAATCCCCATCACCCTCGGATCATTCAGTGTGGTATGATCATAATTTATATTTTATAGCGATTATTTCATAGACACTTGGGTGATGATTATGATATCTTTATTGTGTTAGTGAAAATTTCTAACGGCAATGACTTCTAAGCACCTATAGCCGGTGACGGGTTTAGAATACAGTGTCACCATCCCATTCCATATCATGTGTGCATACACCTATTTACATGTATGTACATTCCCAATATGTTTTAGATTATCCATGTCGATACTAAAAATCAGAAACCTCCAACGAAGAACTGGAACGAATACTTGACACCATTTGAGAAGTTGATGATAATAAAATGTTTGAAAGAAGAAAAATTGGTGTTTGCCATCGCGCAATACGTTAGCACTAGTCTGGGCTCTGTATTTATTGAAAGTCCCACAGTGCAGCTGAACACTCTGTACGTATTTTCACTCACTCATCAATCTATTAGTAATAATCTTTAAATTTAAAACTCTACTGTACGTATGTATGTCACTGAACTCCTTCTAAACAGCTTGACCGATTTGGATGATTTTTTTGTATGCGATTGGGTGGCACCATGGTTTAGATACACAAATCAGCCCGACAGATGGCGCTGCAGTGTGTGTTTGTTTGAACATTTAAATCTCGGGTCCTGCTAGTCCGATTTGAATAACTTTTCCGGTTTTTTAAAGAAGAATAGAATGTAAATAGTAAGTTTGTTATAAAAGGGAACGGAGCACTAATTTTAATAGGTACAAATCTGGCGAGCATTATTATACAAATCATTCAACTGATGTTTATAGTTTGGTTTTGGGAACGGGTAACGCAAAAATGTCTCACTAAGGCGCCCGATGGATATGTATTAATTATAAGAGTTGAGAAAAGGGTTGAAAAGACGGTAAGAATTAAAAAAAAAAGTGTACCTAAACATAAGTTTCCTCCGGTCATAAAGAAAGCAAAATAGACTCACAAATACCAAATTCCTGTATATACATATTGAAAACCAATAGAACATTCTTGATTTATTGAGTTAATATCTGGGAGCAAAAGAAGATAAAGTATTAATGAGGTAGGTGCGGTGCATCTTGCAATGTTCAAGCATCTAATAAATCTGCGAACGAACCTGTTACGATAGTTGGGAATGATACTTTTATAAAAATCCCTTTCTCCGAATACTATATTCATTTCAATTATTTATCTATTTAAAAAACGTCCTAGTAATAGTGTATCTACACAAAACGTGTTGCGTGTTTCTTCCCATTTGGCGAACTTATTCTCACTATGCTGTTTTGTGTTGTTGTAAACAAGACCAATGATTTGACAAAAAGCAACTACAGAGTTTCTTGCCGGCTCTGTAGAGCAGCATTCCGAACCGGGGGTAGTTTCAGCATGAATACGGGTGGACGCAAGTGTTGTTGGTGATCAAAAGAGATGGATGGATTGTAAGCCCCCGTACGCAATAGCGGCTGGCCGCCTAGGCGACTAGTCGCACGCGGTTTCATATTAAGGTGGATGTTCCAGGGTAGCCCGCGAAATTCAAATTTTCTTACGTTTTTTGCAATTTGCAGGTCAGTGCTAGGTTGTATGTTGATTAAAATGTTATTCGCGGCTGTAAGATGTATGTAGTTATAGAATTATAATCATCAAAATCATCAAAATCATCAATACAACCCTCCAAGCTCATAAAGGTGCAAGAAAAACTTTTTCAAGCTCAAAGTCATTCTTGCACCTTTGCTACGAAAATTTGAATTTCGCGGGCTACCCTGGAACATCCACCTTAAACTAGAAAAGCGGCCGGCCGCCTAGAGCGTACAGGGGCTAAGAATGAGGAATTGTGTATGAAAGGTGTGTAGATATGACGACTGATAGGTGTGTTTATGGAGACTACCTCCTAGCGTGGGACAGGGGTCGTAATATAATGGTAATTTTAAAAATGACGAATCATTAAAGTTTTGTGATAAAACCTACGTAAATAAAGTTCCTTTTGAGTTTAACCTACCACTCAGTTTTAAGGCAAGATTTTGTCACTGTGTGCCGATTTTACCATCAGTAAAAAAGGTTCCACGCTTTTCGAAAAACGCACTTTTCGACTTCTACGATGACTTCATATCCAACGTGCTTCTGGAAGTACCTGCAGTGTTACGTCACACCATATTGCGTTCCGCTTTTATGATTTAGACGAGAAGCGTTACAAATGATAGATACCCATCCAATATCCAGCCGAGCTAGGCGTTGCTTAAACTGCAGGTCTATTAAGGAAGACCCTCCGCCCCTCAAAACTGCACGGCCACATTCCAAATTCGGCGCCATGACACTTCACTTGCCGCAGGTTTTAATGAAACGAAAGAGTTATTGACACCAATTTATTTATTTATTTATCCAGAAATAGGGAATATAGGTACAATAATATGACTCAGCTCACTTATTGACTCCATCACATCATGTTTTTAACATTCCGCGATCTACGCACCGTTTTCAAACAATACACTTGATTTACCTTCACTTACTTCATAGATTATTATAACATCCACAAAATATTAAAATTGGAAAACACCGACACTACGTATACAAATAGTATTTTAAATATTTTAACATCTACACATCAAATATATTTTTCAGAAATAATAACATTAGTAGAACCAATTGTACCAAAAATTAAATATCAATAAAGTTCAAAACTATTGAAAGTTATTTTGTTTTACTTACAACAAATAATATTAAATAAATCTAAATTACGTACTAAATCTTAAGTGTGTATGTATAAATAATTTTATAATCATGGACTGAAACTTGATCTCTCCACTTTCTGTGAAATCCGTTCTCCTCGCCGACAGCTGGGACTTGTACAAAATATAGAATCAACTTCCACTAACATTATACGTTAGTTAATATCAGCTGGTAGTATTTATCAAAATTTCCATTACAAATAATTTAAAACAAATTTGTCAAACATGAACAGTAGTGTAAATTAGTACCTAGAATTCATTAGTGCCGGCTTATATTCTTAACTACAGGTCCATGGCTCGGTCATTTCATCGTAGTTTGCCTCGGCCGGCGCTAGCATTATTAAGGAATTTTGTTCTAAACGATTTCTTATACTTATACTTAAAAAATAGTGTCAAACGGAATTCCAGAGATAGAGCACCCCTTGGGGTACCCAAATCACCCCCATGTATGTTGTGTCTGATCTTCAATCTTGTTCAATAATGCCTACATCCAACCCTTTTTTAGAATGGCGACGTAGGAAATATCATAATCCAGTATAGGGACAGCAACGAAAATAGGGTGCGAATTAAAATTTAGAAGATAAGGGTGAGCGTCCTTTACTATGCCTTGGCACCAGACTAATGCCGATTCGTCTGATAATACAATTACCGAAGACAGATTTTACATGAATTAAGTTTTGTAGCTAAAAACGACACGTGCAGAGACGTTGTAAAGGGCGCTAACCATAAATCTATTGGATACTCTTTACCCCTGGTCTAAAGACCGTAATAAATTGATAAAATCACTATCCATCTCCCCCTAAAACCTACAAAAGCTCCGTCATGGTCCATGTAGATATAGTTTATAAAAAATTAAATAGTTTTATGAATTCTTATACAAGATCACCGAAATATTTATCTATTTCACTGTTTCATCCAGACTGTGTGAATAGTAGTATAATTACCAATAAGTACATAAGTGTAAACATTAATATTTGTATATAAATATAATTAGACAACCGACTTGATGCATGTTTTGTGATAGTCCGACTACAGCTTATTGGATACACAATCATATTGAATACAAATGACACGATACAGCAATGAAAAATACAAAACACTTCTAAAAAGTGAATTAAAAATACTTGTCGCATTTAGGCGACTGGATTTGGATCCCAGGCGTACTTAGTGTTGTATAGACTAAGGGAGTCTAGTTCTTTCATGTCCTCATTAGGAATCTTGAAATTCAAGTCAATATTTGCCTTAATGTGATCGGGGTGTATTGCTTTCGGAATAACGGCGACGTCACCTTGTAGTGCCCATCTAAGTAATACTTGTGCATTGGTCACTCCCAAGCGTCGAGCGATTTTAGTCACTGAATGATTTGTCAGCAAATCTACATTGTCAACAGACAGTCCGCCAAAAGACGAATATGCTTGCAGTACAATATCATTAGCTGTACAATATGCCTGTAGGTCTGGCTGGAAATAAAATGGATGCCACTCGACCTTAAAACAAAACATTGATAATTATTATACCCATAATTTCATAAATTAAACAAAGAAGGTCTTTTTTTCTACTGCTGGTGGCCTTTTGCTTTGTAAATTCTATTATAGATATTGACACATTAACCAACATATGTACAAACTTTCATATTCATTCAAAGAATACTGAAGGATACTGAAGAAGTGAATTGAAATAAGCAAAAGAATAAAATTGTCTAGGTATAAGTATTACTAGATAATAAAGATAAAGAGCTTTTGGATATGATGGTGCTAATTACCTGGTTCACAGTTGGGACAACACCCTGATTGCACTCCATGAGATCTTTTAAGTGCTGTAGGGTGAAATTAGAAACCCCAATAGCACTCACACGCCCCTCATCATATAACTGAACCATTGCTTCCCAACTAGCATGACGTATATCAGCATTTCGTTTATCAGAGGATGGCAGTCTTTGCGCCCCAGGGAAATGAATCAAGTACAAATCTGCATACTCTATTCCAAGATTGTTTATGGAAGTCTCATATGCTTGTTCTACTTTAATCCTTCTACCCATGTCAGATGGAGCTATAAGTTAAAGATATTGTTAGTTAGTAGAAAACAGTCATCACATGATGTTGGCAATAATTGAATTGCATTGTAAGAACCATCTTACCTAGCTTTGTAGTAATAAAAATGTCCTCTCTTTCTAAACCATACTTGGGAAGAAGTTGCTGGAGTACTTTTCCCAAAGCTCCTTCATTATGGTATACTGTGGCAGTATCTAAAAAAAGATAAGCATTTTATTTATAAAAATGTAACTTTTATAATGTTACATCATATTTTATTGTTATTTTTAATACTCACCAAACAGGCGATAGCCTGCTGCCAAAGCCTCTTCAACAACCGTGTAAAGAATGGTTTCATTCCTTATTCTAAAGGTACCCACTGGAAAGGGTTGACATTTTATATCATTATCGAATTTTATACTAACTTATTTCTCCCTTATGTGATGTGCCAAAAGTATTTTAAATGCTTAAATCTTGGAGTTACACTAATCACTTCACTAAATAAGACAAATCTGTTGGTACATCAACAAATGACTCATCTATTTGATTTTTTTATTAATAGTAGCAACAAATATATAATGCAATGAGCGTTTTATATATCAATATTATTTTATTAACTTGTGACCTTGCTTTAATATATATTTTGCTCTTATTTTATTATACATTACGGTGCATTGCTTAGGGTTGTTCGCAAACCATCACTAATAAATACAAGTTGAAAGTAAAAGGTGTATGTAGCAAAATAAGTTCGCTAAATATGAGTATTGCAGCAAGCCATGATATTTAAAGTAAAATCGCACTGCTTGATAAGTTAATTCATTAATTATTACCTTTAACGGAAATACTTACAGCCAATAGCTGGCATCTTGGTACCATTGTTCAGATTAAACTTCGAAGTAGACATCGATTCGGTCATTGTTTACGTTTTGTAAATTGGCTTTTACCGAATACAAAGGAAGTGACTTCACCAAAAAACACCTGAAACACACCACTATTAATTCACAAACACCAATGTTTTTTCTAAATACAATTCTAATTTAACCTACGCGCTGCACACCACTTGTTCCGAAGAAGTATCCAACTCGAATAACTGATTGACGTGAAATAAATCCACCTGTCTGCTGGCGAGACGGGCGCGCGGGTGGCAGACTCGCTCGCTCACGCTGTCTGTCACACTCGCTCAGTGACGTAAAATTACTGCGCGCGCACATTTTTTTTTTTAACTTTTATTCGGCTATTCTAGCCTTTAAGTCTATTCTTCAGTCCATGTATTCAAACCTTAGAATAATAACTGATTGCCATAAGTTATGCATGCCTCATATTATAATTAATATCAGTTGGATATTGTAACTACATTTACATTGGGCAAATATTCATCAATAATATTAAAGACTTAACAACAAACTTTTCCCAAAGAACCTACTTACGATAAAAAGGCCCAATCTATACTGATATTAGGGGTTACCCTGAATGGATCTCTTTATGGCTTCCCCACTAAAAAAAGTCAGCGACCAACATGCTACTTAGGTACCTTACTCAAAAATCCTAACTTTAAAATCAAGAACTACAGCGATAGCTAGATGTTAGAGGAAGTTAGCGAATATCGTTTTTGCGTTAGTAACGGATTCAGAATACGAATCACCACCCCATTCACTCCTGAGGGTGTCGTAAGAGCCGACAAAAAGAAATGACAAGGCCGAAGACCTACCCGCAAGAGATTGACAACTTAATACGAAACCCTGTGCCAACTCATCTAGCCAGCGTGGCACTGTAGGCTAATTGTACAACTTGCTCAGCTCTAACTCTGCCTTTGCATCCTTTTAAAACAATCACGCATCAGCCATATAGGGGCAAACAATATCATTTCTGGATTCACTATACACACCCGACAGCACTCATCATTTGATAGATTGTTGCTCCATACCTATAGGTAGGTTTATGTATCATTAACACGTGTTCAGATAAAATATCGTGTTCAAATAAATAAACTCTATCCAATTCTGTAATATTACTAGCTGACCCGGCAAACTTCGTACGGCCTCAAAATCAATAAATAAAAAACGTGAATGATATTTTTTTCATATTTTCTCACCTTTTGAACCTTCCCTGGACTCACACGAATATTTTATGAACAAAATTAGCCAAATCGCTCCAGCCGTTCTCGAGTTTTAGCGAGACTAACGAACAGCAATTCATTTTTATATTTACGAAGAAGAAGTTAACAATGTAGAAGTGTATGGTAAAATTAATCTAGCATTTTCGTATGTTTTAATGAATATGCTAATTAGTTTAATGGATTTATTCGAAAGTACTTCCCGACAAACTTATTTGCCATAAAAAAATTGCCTACGAGTTTTTTAAGACCAACCAAAATATTCACAATCACTATCACTACATAGTATAAAACAAAGTCGCATTCTTCTGTCCGTCCCTATGTATGCATAAATCTTTAAAACTACGCAACGGATTTCGAAGCGGTTTTTTTTAATAGATAGAGTGATTCAAGGGGAAGGTTTTTAAGTATAACCCACCCCCGCTTTGCACGGGCGAAGCCGGGGCGGGCCACTAGTTAATTATAAAAAGATTGGTCAAGCAAGCCGTTTCATCCCAAAGATTTTTATAAAGAAGAGATAACGAGGTTTATATGAAATTGACGACGTTATTTTGTTAGATACGCAGATACCACGAGCACCATCCCCCTTGTGTTCGTGTTGAGCCAAGGCTCGGACCCATTTGGCGCTTTCCAGAAGTTTGCTACAGAAATGGGCATGCGCGAACGATTGCATTCTATCTCCCTGGGACAAGGACAAGGTCCGGTGGCTGAGAAGTTGATCAACAATGCGAAACCCAAAGGCGATTGGGTGTTTTTACAAGTACTTACCTATTGTGTTCTATGTTTAGATTTGTTTGAATGGTGTACTGAATTAAACCAGTAGGTACACCTATGAATACCAACCGGTGACACTATACAGGGTGGTCAAAAAGTCGTGGATCAAACGAAACCAGCGGTTAGATGGGGCCATCAGCAGCAAAAAATTGTTCTACGGGAAGTCCCTAAGGTCAACCCCTGCAGAGTTATAATTGATTTTGTGTTTTTATGAGAAATTGTCCTTTTTTTACTAAAACTTGATAAAATTCCAAAAAATCTACACCTGTATCGTTTTAAGAAATTTCAATAGATTGGTTCTGATAAGCCCTTTCGTTAGACATGCTATTTATGGTAGTTTATAGGGTGTGTTGAGGATAATATTAAGTTTTCCGAAAGACATAATTCTTAAATCAAAACTTGTTACTTACTTCGGACCCCACTGTGAAAAAAAAATACTCTACAGAAAAGTGCCACTGTATCACAATTTTTGGCGCATTTAATAGGGATTCTAAAAAGGTATTACACATGGCTATGCGTGGCTTTGATATCTTTCAAGGACGATCTTTCGTAGCAAGGCCAGAGTTAATTCATACATAAAACTCGGTTAGGCCTACTAACCTAACCTTACCTAAGCGTGATCGTTTTCCGGACTACAGGGTCTTTATCGTCGTCTAAGCCCATAAATGACCCACT
This sequence comes from Clostera curtula, assembly GCA_905475355.2. Taxonomy (NCBI): domain Eukaryota; kingdom Metazoa; phylum Arthropoda; class Insecta; order Lepidoptera; family Notodontidae; genus Clostera; species Clostera curtula. The sequence goes on along the minus strand of FR997794.1, from coordinate 9,581,333 downwards.
ACTGAGTCGGGCCTCCTCTAAGTTCATGTTGGGAGATTAGCCTACTGTGCCACGCAGCCAAGACGGGTTCACACAGGGTTTGCTTCAAGTTTTCCTTCTGTTGCGGCTAGGTGATCTGCCTAATGCGTTCTTTTAGTCGCCTCTTACGACACCTTCAATATGGTATGGGTTGGTGTTCACATTTATTGTACCTGTGACATTTACTAAATGTGTGTTTCCTGTTCGTTTGTCCGCCCGTACATTTATAGTGGAAACATTGTAGTTTCCACTTACTACACAATTGTAACAATCAAATTACCAATAACTTAATTTAGCACCATTAATTAACCTCGGTTCATATTCAAAGTAGGTAATGACAAATTGTTAGAACGGGTAATTACCGTAATAGCAAATAGATAAGGAAGTAGGGAGGAATTAAAACAAATTTGCACCCTAAAAACCAAAAATTTAATTGTGCTTTGTCGAGTCCCGCGTTCTGAAACATTCACTATAGGAATATTTTCAGAAAGCATACATACTCGCTAAATAGGTTCATTGCTTGGTTTATACGGACAGGGTACAGTTCACATCATAAAAAAATATCAATTTATATTATGTGTATATTTTCTTTGGGGCCAAAACTTTCAAATACCTAACATAATATAAAGACAATAGAAAATTATGGGAGTCTTATGAGCTAAATATGCCACAAGACTCGGGCCGGAAACATAACAGCCAGAGCTAAAATAACTGTAAACGGTCATTATTATGAGTAGATTGCCAAACCTGTGATTTTGACTATTGCATTAGAAATATTGGGGCCCTGACCCCCTTTCTATTTGTTTCCATCACCATCATATCTTCATTATTCTCTCTTTACAGAATTGCCATTTAGCTGCTTCTTGGATGCTTAGTCTAGAACTGATCGTCGCAAACTTGAGCAGTGACCAAGGATCACCGAATCCATGCTTCCGTTTGTTCTTAAGTTCAATGCCGACCCCCAAGTTTCCAGTTTCAGTGTTGCAGAATTCTGTTAAAGTTACAAACGAACCGCCAAAGGGGTTGAAGGCAAACATCAAACGCGCGCTCATAGAAATGGAAGAAGACTTCTTCGAAAACCATGGTATTTAAAAAACCCGATCCAATACAACCTAACCGATTCTTGTGACACGAAACTTCATAGATGTATTTCTGTTTCAGTTCTAGGTCAAGATTGGCGGACCATGATTTTCGGTATTTGCTTGTTTCACGCGATTATTCAGGAACGCAAGAAGTTTGGGCCACTTGGGTGGAACATCACGTACGAGTTCAATAACAGTGACCGCGAGTGCGCCATGCTCAACTTACAGATGTTTTGTGACAGTGGGCATATTCCATGGGATGCGCTCGAATATATCACTAGTAATTATATCTATTGAACAGATTCTATGTAACTAGCATCTAGCCCGCGACTTTGTCTACGCAGTATTATAGATCCCCAATTTACGCCGGTCTTATTCTGATGCTGCGCGACCACTAATATTATAAATTAGACCAATGACGCGGTACTACAGGCCCCGGGTAGTGTGCAATTACAGTGGCAGCGGGGCGGGCAGCGGAATCCGCTCGCAGGTAACGCAAACACATATTTTTTATCGAAGGTGCACGTGCGGGCGGGGCGAGTAATCGGAAATCGCATTTTAGCACTAGACATATAATCTGACATTTTATTGTTATTTCCAATATCGTACGAGGTAGGTACGTCCGGACTGCTCAATCGCCCCGCTGCAACTGTGTTGAGTGTTCATCCATGGAATATGCGTTTTCCGCTCAAACCGCCACCCGCCCCTTGCCACTGTAATTGCATACTAAGGGGTGCCAACACTACAGGAAGTGCGCGGATGATTCATTTGTTTATCTTAGCGATACTCAATAGATAACCATCAGCATATGCTACGTCGCTTCTGCTCGAAACCGACGTGAGCCACGAGGGTAAATCGGTACATAGAGAGAAGCAAGATCACATAATTTTTTGTCTTTGTTCGCTATCAGGTCAGATCACATATGGAGGTCGGGTTACGGACATGTGGGATCAGCGGTGTCTGACCACCATACTAAAACGATTCTTTGCGCCACCAACACTGGAATCTGGTTATACTTACTCCAGCTCGGGGAAATACTACTGTCCCCGGGCGGATAAACTTGACGACTATAGACAGTACATCGAGACGTTGCCAGTTATTGAAAGTCCTGAAGTATTTGGAATGCATGACAACGCCAATATCGCGTTTGAGGTATCGAAAACACTACTTGTTTTTCTCTAAATAAACGAAACCTCTGCACCTGTATCGTGAGGGAGGTTCAAAAACATGTAATTCACGAACACTAACAAATTTAATGACACTAGGATTCAAACGGTCCGTAATATTTTTCAGATAATAATACTAGACCTCTTTAATGACTCAAAATAAGACTAAGTTAGTTATGTTACATCCATCAGACGATATTAAATCGTTACTCAAATCATTTACTTTGCTTAGGTGGCGATGGACACTAACAAATTGTTAAAATATAATGAATAACCTTTATACAACACAATGTTCGATAGTTTACCACCAGTTCGTAACACGGCCACTGCTGAAAAGAACTGGGGAGAAACTCAAGATTGCCATTTGTTTTATTTGCGGGGTTCTATTTACATATCATAAAATATAGGTAGTATACAGACACTGTACATCTTAGTCCCAGGAAGCTGGGTAGTTTACATAAATAATCAGCGGTAATAAGATTTTGTCTAAATCTTGGTCTGGACAGTTTTTTATGGTCATTGCGTGGCATTTCTCTCTTTCTAGCTAAATAACCTTTTATCGGGCAATATACGGTGGACACAGATAGCGACCAGGCTCTGAGATGTTTTAGTACCTGTATTGTTTTGCTTCTGTGCATTGTCACATTGTCTTATCTTGTTAGTTCAAGCGATTCCTCGTTTCCAGAATAAAGAATCAAACACATTAATCCAAACTATTGTTGACGTCCAACCACGCTCCGGTGGCGGTGGGGGTGCTGAAACGCCTGACCAAATAGTGTGGAGAATCTGTGAGCAGACCCGGTCAAGGATTGTCACCAAGATAGACCGCACACTCATCAATCCTGATCTCATGGTGCCTGACGACATGGGGCAACTGCATTCTCTCACGACTGTGTTACTACACGAGTCCGATAGATTCAACACTTTATTAGGACTCATACATTCTTCGCTGACTGAACTACAGAAAGCGATAAAGGTAACGAAATATCAGCAGGCAGTCCCTAATGTAGATTCAAATTTCAATTCAAATTACTGAATATTTAAATTACCTATTAAGACAGTGTTTTATTAAAGTGCAATGTTACCTTGGTCAATTGATGACTTAATTTATCATATTTTAGGGGGTAGTCGTGATGTCGGAAGCCTTTGAAGAAGTTTTTACATCTTTCTTGAACAATAGAGTTCCAGCAATGTGGCACAAAAAAGGCTACAATTCATTGAAATCACTCGGTAGCTGGATATACGATTTGACACTCAGGATTGATTTTATAGAGGTAAATATGTAGTCGCATATAATCATTTTATTAAATGCCGCGGGACAGTTCCATGAAGATTTGGGACGCCTATATCCAGTCTTCAGAACTTATGTTCATTAACTTGTGCATCTTCAACCATGTAACAATGAACCAGCCAATTTGTTCCACTTACAAGGAGGTAGTTGGGATGAAAATATAAACCTGCATAAAACTCAAAAGTAGGTATCGTACGATTTATTTACTCATGTGATATTGCATTTCTAAGAACTGTTTATGGACATTGTTTATTTGAAATTGTAGTTCCCGAGTTGTCTTTTATTACACGAAAAAATATTGTTTCCAGAAGTGGCTGGTGGACGGTTTGCAACCCAGTAGTTGGGTGTCAGGGTTATTCTTCCCTCAAGGTATGCTTACTGGTTCCCTGCAGTCCTACGCTCGCCGCTACAGAGTTCCTATCGACGCCCTTATGTTTGACTTTGAGCCAATACCCTACTTCCTGTCACAGGATGATGTTTTCAAACAGAATAAAAAGAAAAAGGTAGGCACACACGATGATTCATGGTAATTATTTAAATGTAGGTGACAACACCTACATTTTATGATCGAGATGGTGTAATATCTAGTAGCTAGGAGAATGATCGAGAATTCGCGAAGATCCTCCTAAAGACGCGCGACCTTTATTTCTACAAAGTTCATTAAGCTTTGTACTATTCCATTCCATGATTATCAGCAGACCTATCGATTCTTCCCCTAATAGACATCTTATTTGTTGTGAGTAATAGTAAATTTCATTACTCAGGAAGATATTGTACAAGATGTTTACGGAGTGCTGGAGTTACCAGAAGATGGTGTCAATATACACGGCCTATTTATCGACGCTGGCCGTTGGAACATGCCAACGAACTGTCTTGTCGACGCTTTGCCAGGTAATAATCTTAATACATATTTTTAAATCACTAGCTGACCCCGCAAACGTTGTTTTGCCAAATAATCCCCCCCCCCCCCCCCAGATTGCAAGTCTCTAGGTCTTATGGTTCCAGAGATATCGTGATGACTCAATCTATCTATACAACAGTTCGTATCGTAAACGTTGTTTTGCCATGTAATTAAATAGGGGTTGATCGTAGAGGGGTGAAAGTTAAGAGTGGTTTGTATTTTTGTATGCTGCATTTTAAGAAAAAAAGCAAAAATTGTTGTCTAAAAAATAAACAATTATTTTTGGGGGATGAAAATTTAGGGGGATGAAAAATAGATGTTGTCCGATTCTCAGATGGGTAGGTCTGCGTATATGTATGCTCACAAAATTTCATGACAATCGATCTAGACGTTTCGGAGGAGTTTGACCATAAACACCGCGACACGAGAATTTTATATATTTGAAGATGTTACGGTGATCTGTGTGGTGATGGATTAGTCGTGTGTTAACGGATTTTGCAGACGCAGCAGTCGGTCATTTATGGGCTAAGTAGTAGTAGTTCGAAATTCAAAGCTGCAGGTAGAAGCTAGATAATAAAAACGACTGAAGAAGATTGAACATTAGAAATTTCTACGTTTCACATTAACAGGTCAAATGAATCCCCCGTTGCCAGTGGTGTGGTTCAAACCAGTGTTGCAGCTACCAAAGCCCGACCCAAGGTACGACGCTCCTTTATATAAAACTTCAGAACGAGCTGGAACTTTGTCTACCACGGGGCACAGTACCAACTTTGTGCTACCTGTACTGCTACCAGCGGACCACCCGTCAGACTTCTGGATCATTCGAGGAACGGCTCTGCTTACACAAATCACGGATTGATCTAGTCATATATTTTTTATATTTGTACGAACACTGTTTAACCATTGGTTAAGATGTTCTATTATAATTATGTTACTCTAAATATATACGAATTAATTACAAAGCGAGGGATGTCAAGGTGCATTATAAGTTATTATTTGTACGTCTTTTATACTTGATTTTATTTTAGAATCAAATATAAACTTAAATAATTTAAATTCAAATGTTATAATGTTATGCTAATAATGTTCCTTTCAGAAGATTAATAGTAGTTGATAATAATCCTAAATAGGGTAATATAATTTTTGAACAACAAACAGGTAGGATGTCGGAGCCAAAACCAAAGAATGTTTACATTTTAACTATGTTATGCTAATAATGTTCCTTTCAGAAGATTAATAGTAGTTGATAATAATCCTAAATATGGTAATATAATTTTTGAACAACAAACAGGTAGGATGTCGGAGCCAAAACCAAAGAATGTTTACATTTAAACTTAGTTTATTTTCTAAATTGCATCATTGGTTTTACTTAAATAAACTTGTGAATAAATGAAACCAAAAGACATGCCTTGTTACAGTGGACTCGCTTTAGAAATTAATACACATGATTATCAGAAACTGATTTATTTATTCCGGTTAACGTTTATAATTCAATGTCAAAATAAGAAGTCACAATAACATTATTTAAAGAAGGTTGAAAGGAAATCCTAAACGGTAAGCCCTGCGTGGAGGCGACGCCTAAGTCGCAATATTATTATTTCTATATTCAAATGCTATCCTAGAGTTTACGGCGGGCAATCTGCAGGTCGCAACACTGCACACGCAATTGCCTTTACACACTGTAGTCTTGTAACACTTTTTCTATTCTGGACATGTTTTGCGTATAACTAATGACTTGAATTGTTAGTTTTGGACTTTGATGACTTAATACGTAACGATATAGCGTAGTGTAAGGATATTACGCTACAGCTCTGTTAATGCGTTGATAATATGTTACGCTGATAAGCTCATTGGAATGACGAGAGAAGAAACATGTCGCTTATCCGGACCCTAGCTTCGTGTGCAATGCAGCGAGACCTGCCAGCGGGAAGCCCTAAACAATATAAATTAAGTGTATTATAGACAGCGTGCACTAATTTACTCACATCTCCACACAGGCCTTACATACATGACTTATCACTTGACTAAGTATTAATAATTACGTGTGAAAGTGAACGAATATCACAGTACTTCTGTTAATTTGTTTGTATATTACATCGTTTGGTGTCACGGTTTATGAAGCAATATGATTTGAAATATATTTCATTAGCCCCAATCTTATTATAGAAATAAAAACCTAGACCGGAGTTGTTTGACCTACCTAATAATTGTCTACGCTTACTCATATTTGCCAGACGGAGCGGTTGGCCCGACTGCTTAGCTATTCGCTAAACGATTCAGCTTGCAAAACAATCATTGCTATCATTACTAATCAAGCGCATATAATCTTTCAATCAACTAAGATTACAACACTAAATGTTTCTTACATGTAATTACTCAAAATACCTGGTTCTTTACAAGTTTATACATTGATTGGTCAAACATGAACGTCGAAAATATGATATTTTCCTTGTGGTAGGTGAATGAGAAACGAGATTTATCCTTAAATCAATAATCCCAACATACTCTATATATCTCATACATATTAATTAACCCCTTCTATATGAACTGGAAATCTTTCGCTATGAAAGAAACTATTTAATATTATTTTATAGTTAACACATTACAAAACACTGCAGTACCCCTAAAATGACAAAATTATAATCTAGAATTTAATCAACAGATAATACAATACTATTCATTAGTTGTTTAAGACACTTTACTGTAAACTTACAACACAAGGTGGTCGAATGTTATCTCGAAGCGCGCTCCGGTAACGCAGGCCGCGGCCGGGAGCCAGGCATGCGAGCGGCATGGGGCGACATTAGCCATTTTGGCACGCAATTCGCCGTTACTGCACTCGTATCTACTTAACCTACCTACGTAAACGATAATTTCAAAACTTTCTTCCATTTTCTCTTTATTTGTATTACAATTACATAATTACGAATATTTGATTTCCACATTTATATATATAAAACGACGACGAATCTAAGCTGTAGCTATCAAAATCCGACGGAAACGGTCGAATCGTACGATATTCAAATTGACCAATCCTGGCGAATCTCACGACATTGCTTAAAATTTAACATCAAATCACACAACACAAGAGTAATCATTCGATCTAAATTACATAGCAAAAGAACGGAATGAATAATATTTAGCATTGATGAGTGAGTGTTCCCGGGGGTCGGGGCTTCCAGTAGGCGAGGCGGGTGAGGGGCGCACGACTGGTGCTCGCGCCCCCCACCGCGGTTCCTAGTCCTCCGACATGAAAGAGTTCTGCGACTTCAGCTCCTCCAGCCGAGTGATCTGCTGCCGCAGGTACATTATTCTGGGGACAAGCACACGATTAACAGAACAACTATGAATGCATGACCTCTAGTACCAACTAATTTTATACAAATACATGTATTTAAATCTTGTGGTTAATGTCACTCAGTGAGCTAGAACAATAAATAAAGAGCAGTGTGACATAAGTGACTCACTTTTGTTCCTGTAACGTGGCACGAATCTCTGTGTGGCGCACTAGCGAGCGAGAGCACTTCAGCTCAGCCGACACCCGTGTGCACTGCAGGCATCCTAGCTGGTAAGCCTCTTCGGTGAACTTGTGAGACTGTCCAAACCAATACATATTTTATCGCAGTTATAGTATGATACTCTTATTTGTCTTATTTTATCTCCGTCGCCTTTTACCAATTTCATTGGAGTCGGAATTTCACCGGTCTAATCTGGTTTGGCTTACTACCAGTATTTACATAGAGCCATTGCCATCTGCCTTACGCAACCCATCAAATGGGACCATAGGTGATTATATGGTTTGAGCCGCTGACAGTTTTTACGTAGTTAACGAATGACAGCCGCTACCGACGGCTTTAGGACGGCTCTAAAGGAATTTAATGAAACATAGACAATACTATTAACATTATTGCAGGGCAAAGGCATTAACCAGGTCGTCAGTCCACGATGTGGGTGACTTTCTAGCATTGTCAACAAGCTTAGAAAGCACTTACAAAAAAAAAGCTTTATAAAATATTGAAGCGCTTTTGGTTGTTATGCTTAAACCTCTTTGAACATCAATTTAACCCTCGTCCATTATATTATTGCGCGCAATTTTTAAAATATAAATCAGTTTTAATCAAATTACAGATGAGGAGAAAACCTTCATCTGGGCCCATTCAATATAGTAAAAATAGCTTTTGTCCACTAAGACAGTTATGGCATAAACTATTGCTTTTATAGACCTGAATTTATCGCGAATAATATTTTACCCAATTTAGTGGAAACTACAATAGTTACACTATAAAATTACCAATAACTTTATTTAATACTATAAATTAATCTAGGTCCATATTCAATATAATCATAATTTAGTAAATTTATACAATGGGTAATTACTGTTGTTGAGATAGCAAGTATTTCACACAAATTACATCTCAGAAACCAGATATGTTATTGAGCTTTGGTTCTACAATGTTCAATAAATACGTTTTCAAAAAGTATACATATTGAGTCTTAGGTGTTCACGATCTTTGAACATATTTAGCATATGTAGCAAATGATTTCTTGACGGTTGGGATTTAAATAAAAGAACACAACCATCAAGAAATCATTTCCTGCAAAATATACATATATTACTTGGTTTTTATGGACACAATACAGTTTACATCTTAAAAAATAAGCAATTCATATTATGCGATATAAAAAAAAACTTTATCGAATGTTTTAAGATATTTGGGGCGTAATCCTCGGGTGTGATTTCAAAAAATACCCAACTCCATCATATAGGCAATGAAAAATATGGGAGTCAAAGAAGCTCAGCTTGACCTTAAGCCTATACCGAATGCGTCGTATGTTGACACATTTACGTAATGTGCTTACCTGTTTTTCTAGGATGTCTGCAGGCCAGCCGATGACATGTCCGGTAAGGTCAGAACGCACGTAGTTGACGAGCGATGGCGTCATCATAGGTGGTGCGTGGTGAAGTGCACCACCCACCACCGACGAATAGCTTCCGAGGCATTCCACTACACACACACACACAACACAAATAAGTAAAATGCATTTTTTATGCTACATCCACCTTGCAAGACCAAGTCGAGTTAGGTTAGGAGTAACGACGTAAATTCCGCTCCACTAAATCCCATTTTATGAAGTCTGCATTCACACATAACTTTGTTTACATATTCCAATCGCATCTTTTTCGACAGTTCTCTCGTCTTCATCATCGCAGCAATAAGACGTCCACTGCTGGACATTCGCCGCGCAAGGCTTTTTAGGAAGGCCGGTCCTGAGCCGCCCGCATCCAACGCTTTCCGGCGACCTTAATCAGGTCGTCGGACCGGCAGGTCTACCAGCACTGCGCTTCCGGACTTTTCTCTGATATTGCATAAAATATGGGCATATTTTATACTCATTATGATATACCACATATGTATTACATTTTCATTAGGAAGAATAGAACAGATTTTAAAATTTATATAATTCTCTTAAAGTAGTAAAAATATATTTAACACAAAAATAGAAATAAACAACTAAATTATACAGATAGTAGTGCAATTGGCGGCGTATTGTTAAAAGAGCAACCTCTTTTAGGCAATAGAATTACCAACAAGTTGTGTATACTCACTCTTCCTGGGCAGTGCGGTATCAAGGTGAAGGGGAGGTGCGTGCGGGTCGACATTTTCAGAGTGCGTCGGGGTAGGAGGGCCAGCGTCTCGGTGCGGCGTGGCCGAGGGGCTGCCGGCCACGCCCCCGCTAGTAGACGCCCCTGGGCCCGCTTCCCCAGCTGGCGACGCCGCACTGCCGTTCTTGGCCGCCGCCATCGTCACCGGCACCGCCACAATGCGCGGTAACGCCGCCGCCAGCAGTGACCCGCTCTGAGACCAATAAACAAAATTCAATACATATTTAACTGAATGCTTTTATATTATATATCTCCGTCGCCTTTTTCCAATTGCACTGCGGCACCGATCTTACCTGTAACTACCATAATTTACTCGGAGCGATTACTATCTGTAATTGGTTTCGCTAACCTGTCAGGCTGGTTTGTACCACCATCATTGTCATTTCATAGTTTTTCTGCCCATAAATGACCCACTACTGAGTCGGGCCTCCTCCAAATTCATGGACGGAAACCATCATTGTAACCCTTTCATTTAAAAGATCAACCATGGAGTTGCTAAAACTAAAAAAAAATATTTTTCTTTTTAAATAAAATATTTGTTTTATAATATGTATTTGTCTATTTGATAGCATTCGCAATAATTTATAATTTATTCGAATAAAAATATTATTTTATTTTATCTGACCACCAGTAATAAAAGTTAATATCGTTAAACCAGCTGTCAGTTGTCAGGCTACTGACTACGTGTAATAACTGCCACATAAGGGCTCCTGGTCATATCTGATCTCCGTACCCTCTGAAGCACGAAGATCAGAGATCATTATTGACAGGTGTTTATTTTTGTGATTTGTAATGGAGGGGTGCACTACACACCTCTTTTCGGTTTAGAAACCACGCGTGTGACCAAAAAATAAGTACACGTGATATCTTACTATACCCCCCTCCCCCTTGTGATATTTCGTGTTTTTGCCGACCCCCCCCCCCCCCTTTAACCTCACGTGATTAATGGACAGCCCCTAAGGTAAGAAGCAACTAGAGATATTAGTAGGAACACTACTCATAGAACCGTTTGGCGACGGAGCACAGTAGACCGATCTCAAATTGCGAGTCATTTTAAGGCTGACATGTGTTAGAAAGGAAATATTAACATTTAATACATACCGGCTGATTTGAGTTATCAAGTACAACAACTGGCGGAACAGCATTGCTTTCAGTATTATTCCGCGCATTTGAGTTCGTCTCCCTCGCTCCATAGGAGTTTTCAGAGAGTGGCGTACTCCGATCGGGCGAGATGTCCATATCCTGTAAGGCTTGGCCATCTAGAAATGAAGTGAAAATAAAAGTTTAGTAATTTTTACGACTAGGTGTTAACGGACACTATCCTACCGTATTAATAGTTCAGGCGCTAATTTCGCATAAAAGCTCCAAAATTGTTAATTGGCTGATGGTCAGCACGAAAATACTTCTAACTTAGTACATAATTGATTACACATGGCTTCGCTCCAGATATATTAGTTTACTAGCCCCCGCGGCTACGCACGCGTGGACCTAGATCTGTTTTGCAACCTTTTTCGCGTAGACATTTGATTTCAGATACACATTTGTTTCGACTTTTTCGACAACAAATTGAAACCCGATATTAGAATTCAAAAGATTCATTACAAGGACTAATGTATATTGTTATATGTACATAACATTTAGAAAAAAATATGCAAACCAGACAAGGGATAACATCGTTTGGAAACTCGGAAAGGAACAATAGCAATATTTAACAATACGCAATAACGATTGGATACCGATAGAACTACAGTGATATCCTTAGATATTAGGTCGGGAAGGTTAAATATTCGTAAAGTATTTTGGGGGGTACCAACATTAGGACATTTTTGCTGTTTGGAATAAACTTATCAGATAAAGTATTATGCAGATAAAAATATCTATACTAACCAGCTGCAAAAACGCAACTTCGTGCGCGTTTAATATCTTAATTTGCATCCAGAAATAATTATTCTACCGATTCAACAATCATTATGAAAACTGATAAATCATCCCAGCTATTTCATTCCAGATTACAAACGTATAATGTGTACCAAAATTGCATCCAAATAAGTGTCCTAATTTTTTCATTTACTGATGATAACAGACACCCAGACATCTAAACATCGAAAAATCTAACAGTTATAATTTTAATAAGATATTCTACTACTGGTAATAAATTGACGGTTGAAAGCATAGCTGGGCACCGTTAATCAAATAGTTAAATTCGTTAATCGTTAATCCGCTACAAAAAAAGTTAGCTTCGTTAAACCTTAAAGCGTTACATTTCGGAAGAATTAACGCAAGTTAACGTTAATCGTTAATCCGTTAATATGTGTAAAATTGCATCTATAAATCGTTACCTTAATTTAACAGGTTCCGAACAAAACAAAATACTTGTATAATTCAAATGTTTAATTTAATATTTGGGGTTAAGGTGCATATTCTCCTTCATGAACATTAACATTGTAGCGACCAGCATGCTACATACTTCCACAATTTATTCGAATGATGTTAACTAATAACATCAAGAAGTCCTATACCGCGATAGCGAATTTTCAATAATTCACAGTTAAGAATTCCGCGACTACAACTATCGGGGGGATAGGCGCTACAACCCCTTGCCAGACATACCACCTCGTCTGGCTGGATGATCATTCCTTTGCGCCTAAAACATGGTGAAGTTCTCGTCTGAAAGCTTGCTTTCAAAAACGACCCTTGGGTCGTTTTGGTGTTAGTGTGTTTACCGGTGGAAAAAGACATTTAACTACAGCGCTTGAGGGTATAGCAGTATGGTATTTAATTAACGAATATATAATGCTTTTGCAATTTAGTAATAAACTATTAGGCATTGGATTAACGATTAACGGACTTCTGCATATTAACGGAAGTTAACGTGTCCGTTAACATTTTTTAAAGTTAACTTAAACGTTAATCCGTTAATCAAAATGTTAACTTCGTTAATTAACGATTAACGAGTTAATGCCCAGCTATGGTTGAAAGGTATGTATTTAAAAAATCTATAGTACCTTTGCCGTCGTGCGCAGTGGCAGTGTGTTTTGGTCTTGTTCTATCGTGCACTTCTTCTTCCCTCCCACTGTTGTTCCAGTATCTCTCGGAGGCACTATTGATTCTTTTACTAGGTTTTTCTGTTTCTCTTCTCCCTGACCGGGAACTTGACCTCTTATCTCGACCTGTTTACAAAAAACTCCTAGTTAGAATTTATTTATTTTATGTATTTTATGATCCGCGTGTTTCCGACTATGATGGACGACGGCGCGATTTCTAAAGCAAATCCTTTGAAGCGGGCCAAAAAACCGACACTGATCGGGGAAAGGTGCGAAGCGCGAACGCGAAGGCGTGAACAACATCTACACTCGTGATTTACAGTTGTCGCGGGCTTTCGCGGCCGTTCGCGGCGCGAGTGTAGAGCGGGCTTAAGATAGATATTACACAAACTTATAAATAATAACATTAGAAATGTGTGAAGGTAACAGATTGTTTAATATAATTCAGTTACCAGCAGAAATCCGCCATGTCTTCGCATGGGTGCGGATAATGCGTCCTTGCTTACATCGATTAAGTACATAAATGCCATAGGTAATGTACGCATTGCGCGCAAGTTGTGACATAAAATTGCCATGTTGAAGTAAACCTAAAACTAGCTAGATCTGGACGAGGATGATCCCAAAAGTAGTAGTAAAAATCAATTAGAAACGTAGCGTTATGAAATTTTTAAATTGTTGAAAGATGACTGTAATTGTTTTAAGGCTACCCACATTTATAACTCAGGTCGGGTACGGTTGGCTGCCGTCGACTGCCGTTGACGGCACTCGCCGACGCGTCGACGGCTGCAGTTGTCTGTGCCGTTGCCAACATGCCGTTCGTGTGTAATGAGCGCTTAGGGTCTACCCGAGTATTATTACTAAAAGAAAACTACTAATGCAATCAATATCATACAGGGTACGTATAATATTATAATTCTGAGAGGGACTCGAAAGATTTTAATTGCTCACTGAAGACTGCCAATTGATTACCTTATGTCGCGACCGAACGATATACATACATACTTCGTGTAGTAGTGTGATCAACAATTCTCTTTTGTGATACTAATGTACGCGAATATCTATTCCAATAATTAGTTATTGAACGCGCTAATGTCAGGAACTACCGATTCGATTTGAAGAATATTTTTGCATTCAGTACGTAGCCCCTTCATTGAAGAAGACTATACTATGTCCAACAGATCAGTGGACATCTATTGGCTGAAATTACGATGATGAATTTTCAACATACAACAAATCAGTCCAGACAATTTTGTCGGAAAGCTTATGGTTATAGGTATAGGTTTGATAAAGTCAAAGTCAAACAATTTACTTTGTTACGACACAATTGGTTAGTACCAATTGTCAACAGATTGATAATATTATATAAATGCAAAGTGACAGGCACGTGAAACTCAGAGGGCTTGTCATTATTTTTTTGTTACTTTGCGGTCCTATTTAATAATTTAACGTAAATATTCATTTTCCCAACCAATGCCGTAAAACTAACTGTTCTATTGGACCCGGAGGGCGTCAACGTTACTGCGAACAGGCTTAAAATTACTTTGCCGAATGTGCGGGTAAAAGCTAGCTAAGTTTGCATAAATTCGGAACCCAGTTACGCACCGACAAAGTCAGCAGTCAAGTTCAAGCGTGTCACGCAATTTAAAACTCCATAAGCTCACAGCTCCAGTACTTGCAGCAATAAAAATGGATCGCAGAGTCGCTAAATGCAATGGAGCTGTTATACAATCGATGAATCCTACGTTGCCAATACAATATAGCAACCGGCGACTCACGACGGTATATAAAATGGCAGTATTTATGTGCCACTGTCTCAGCAACATATCAGGAAAAAATAAGCTACTTTTAAAAGGTGGAGAAAGTGCGATAACTTGAGAAATAATCATAGAGTACATAATGAAACTGAAACTACCGACCTTTTATGATTTAATAATCATGATTGCTCACTGACAACCAGGTTTTGTAAAAATACAGGTTCTAAGAAATATCGATATTTCACTCATACTACCAAAATAGAAAAACATAACCGCTTCTATAGATTAGCTTCATGCTCTCACTTCGGATGGCTATAGGGATGTTACATCCTATAATAAGTAAATAACGACTATTCAAGTCAGCATTCAAAAGTAGCAATGAACACACGTCGACAAATGTCCCTTTATGATCAACAACCAATATGAAAGCCAACGTACATTTAATAGTCTTTCCTTAAACGTCTCTCTAAACGTTTTATTACTAGAACTAAGAAGACTAAGATGGATAATCTCTATTACTCCTAGGCGGTGAAGAAAGCGCGTAACGTAAATTCTGAGATGTCATAATATCCGATAGTCGGACTCGGAACCTATGCTCCGTCAGGCAAGCGCTGTTACCAGTGCCCCTACTCGGAAACCTTGGTTATGTCGGGCGGTCGTGGGCAAGGCTCCTCCGAACAGCGAGAGCGCGTCGCGTCGTATGTAAACCCTGACACCCTTTTCCGTTCCCCCTTCAGTCTCATAGCCAGCGAAGGTTTTAACTGCCTTCTAGATGATGGGGACCAGTGACACACGTTCCTCGCTGCAAGCCACTCCCAAATAAAGTGCTCAGCGATATTTTCCACGGCGGTTCAATTAAGCTCAATTCTCCGTGCCGCCGCGTCACCGAATCAATGAACTGGTGCCCAGCACTGGGATCCCGTTTCAAACTGAAAGTTAGCCGACCCTGCAGTACAAAGATCCGACCCAAATTTCCAAAACCCAGTACAGGTGCAGTAAAATATGATGTCGAACTTTGTTTGCATATTCTACTTTTGATACTACTCAGAAAGGCAAGAACGATTTTTGTTCATCTAATTGTGAACCATGAGTGCACGACATTTTTAAATACCTAAAAGAACAATTATGGAACAATACAATTGCGAATATCTAATAGTGTATTAGAGTAAAATGCGTCCATTACACCTCGGCTTATATCGTTAAAATATCACTGGGAAACGAGGTACCTAAACATGTATTAATTTTAGAAGTCGAATAACCCTTTATGTTTTTCTTGAGTCTAACGCCAGTATAACAATATCCTTATGCTTTTAGCTTCAATAGAGTGCAATAAAGAGAAGCAATTGCTCAATTGACCAAGCTGTGCTTTGTGCACAAGCCGTCGTCGGACGACTATTGATATTTGACCTTTATTACAAGCTTTAATGTATTGGAACATGTTAACAAGACAACTAATTTGCTAAATAAAGTTGGATAGAGTCACAGAACATAACGTGTGACTGCACTACCGACATCAATAGCTCCTAATCAGTAGACATTTAAAGAATAATTATTTAGCATTACATAACTAAATCTTTAAAAAAATACACAAAATCTATCAAACATTGTGTATACTGTAGTAGTACTACTGAGCCCATAAATGACCCACTGCTGAGTCGGGCCGCCTCCCATCACAGGGAGGATCATTAGCAAGGGGTCAATAACATTTACCAACATAAATAAGTGTGGAATAAGTAATTATTTACTATTAAACGACATTGGCCATATATTCCTAAATATACACATTTTTCTGATAATCCATAAAAAACCTAAGATTGCAAGGTGTTTCTATTTTTCTGATGAGAATTGTTTATCTGGTTTTTCAACAAGATCTTTGTTTTTCAGTTGGGCAACACCAACATGACAGTTCTAACATTTGTCTGACGTATTGGTAGTTCAAGATAACGTGACCGATTTGTCAGATGTCAATTTTTCTGATCGACAAAAAGGTATGAGTCCGAACTACGTCGCGGTAATCGGGACCAGTTGTGCCGAGAGGTAGCACTTCTGCGTGCAGCGTACTTCGGAATCTTACCTTTACTTTGCAATGGCGAATAGTGGTGGGAAACAGATAATAACTAGTAGTCCAAAAAATAACGGTTTAAAATACTTGTAACTGTGACGTTTCGTAGCAGTTACAGGCGGGTTTTGTAAAGAGCAAAGGAACCCGCGAGCAAATTCTAAACGTTCGCCAACTGGTCGAAAATGGCCTACGAGTTCAACACACCCACCATCTTTTGCTTTATCGACTACAGTAAAGCCTTTGACTGTGTTGTATGGTCGGACCTATGAAAACACTGAGTGAACTGGGAGTACCTCAACACCTCATTGCCCTCATCCGCTCTCTATACCTGGACAATCAAGGAATGTTAAAGGTCGAGAACTCCACGTCAGAGCTTTTTAGTTTCGGTAAGGGGGTAAGACAGGATGTGGTACTAAAATAACAAACCTCCGCTACGCGGATGACACCACACTCCTTGCTGCAAGTGAAACCAAGATGGTGAACCTCCTGGCCCGGATTGAGAACATCATTTTGCTGTTGGGTCTAAAAATCAATCACAGCAAAACCAAAGTTATGGTAGTGGATCGTACCAACAGCCTTGAACTAACGGGAACGCTGAACCTTGACATCGTGAGCGACTTCGTCTACCTAGGGTCTAATATTAACGACACAGGTTCATGCGAAAAAGAGATAAGGAGACGTATAGGGATGGCCAGAAATGCAATGTCCCAGTTGCATAAGATATGGAGAGACTGTAACATCACTCGAAGAACTAAAACCAAATTGATGACTTCGCTAGTTTTCTCCATATTCAGTTATGGAGCGGAGACCTGGACACTGAAAAATGCCGACAGAGACCGAATAGACGCCTTTGAAATGTGGTGCTGGAGGAAAACGCTACAGATTCCATGGACCGCATTTCGCACCAACGTGTCTATTCTGATAGAGCTTAATGTCAAAACTAGACTCTCCACTATATTCCTTCGTAGGGTGCTGGAATTCTTCGGACATATTGCCCGTAAAGCGGGTCACAATCTGGAACAGCTGATGGTGACAGTAGCAGGCGTAGCAGTTATTAACTCAATATCTGTGCATAAAAGGCAAATTCTAAGATATATTGTTATATACATGTATAAATATAAGATCAACTTTTTGTTAACTTTTGATCTACATTGACTTGTAGACGGCTATATTGAGGTCCAAGAGGACAATGCACAGGCCACGTAGCCCGTAGAACGGATGGCCGTTAGAGCAAAAGGCCTGGAGTGGCGATCACGTTGAGAAAAACAAAGTGTGGGACGACACTAGACTTGGTGGACGGTCAACCTTATAAGTTCGATGGGTGTTGGTGGATGAGGCGCGCACAGATCGTAGTTTGTGGCAATATACGGGGGAGGTCTATGTTCAGCAGTGGCTGACAGACAGTTATTGAAGTCTGACCATAGGTGTAGGGACTATCGGCACTGTTATAATATGGGTATCGACAGTAAATCAATGCTAATAAGTCGTCATACGGTTTTTGATGGCATAGCGCTATTTATGTTGTTATGCAGTAAGTAAGAAGTTTACGAAAATCAACTCGCAACATTAACCAGTTTTACAAAGTAATATTAACTTCTTTTATTTCAAATATTACATCGCGTTTGTAGTTTATTACTAAATGATTAGTTTAATAAATTTCAGCATCATTAGATTTTTCATGAATCACTTGGAAGGAAACTTGCTTCCTTTATTTCGCTTGGCCCCTTGAGAGTTATAGGGGCCAAAACTTGCCCACGATCTATTCAAAGGTAGGTAGGGTAGGTGCCTACATAAAATACTTCTCATCAGAAAAATCGAAACACTTCCCTTTTTATGGTTGTTAAACAAAATACGAAACTTATGAAGGTTTAATTTGAATTTATAACATTAACATTAGGATTTGAAAACCTTAACCTTAATGTTAATGTTCACTACTAAACGACACTTGACATATGTATATTCCTAAATATATACTTTTTCTGGTAATCCTTACAAAACATAAACTTGCAAGGTGTTTCAATTTTTCTGATGAGAAGTGTATAACGTTAACTACAAACTTAATAAAAAATGGGCAAACAGTTTATCTGATAACGAATAAACGTATTAACAAAAAAAAAACAACTAAAAAGCGAATAATAACAACCAATTAGGTACCTTGGGCATACCTAAAGCCTAGGTAACGTCATGTCAATAGAAGTTGGCACAGACACCAAATGGTTATTTTTATTGGTTGTGCCTGTAACTCGGAACCAAACCTGGCACGACAAATGGTTTCATTCGCTTATTTAGATTAATGAATTTTATTGTTAATTACTGAGGAGATTTCGATAAAATAGATTTATACATGTATTAAGATGCATTAAGAACCTTCCTCCGTTTTGAAGTCGGTTAAAATGCAGACGTTTTCATTAATTAGAATGTATAACAATTATTTTTGCATGCTTACATCATACTCTACTGACGGGGATTTGTAAATGCACGCGAGCGGAGCTGCAGACAACCGCTTGTACAAAACGGGGATAAACGTAGAATTTCAGATTAGTTTTATATTTAAATAAATCATGTTTTAAATTCTAATGCGTTCACCCGTTGAAGCCATCTGACTACCAAATGTATAATACTAGATCGGAATAACGTACCTAATTTAAATTTACAAATTTGTCGAATAAAGGATAGTCCACGGTGGCGACATTTTGGTCGGGACCCGTAAAAAAAAAAACCATTGGTGTTTTTTTGAAGTGAAACTTGTTATGGCTCGTTAGGGGTACTTTTTTTACGGATGAATCGCAATTTTGCGTCGTAGAGATGTGCAACATTTTGCGTCACGAAGATATACAACGTTTTTTATTTATTTACATTTTCATAATTAGTACGTATAGAGTTTGTAAACAGTGAGTGAAATTTATAAATAAACATTTTGTGATAAATTTGTAAGTCGCCCTCTACTAAGCAGTTGTTCAGAGTAATATATTTGTTATCTTTTTGTTAATTTTCAATTTTTTATACTAATTCGCTTGAAGGTTAGGATGTATTAATATTTACAAATAACATGTGGCATTTTATTTTGCAACTTGTCATTTAATATACTATTTTTCATAAAATATAAAGTAATAATATTTCATAAATTCTCCATTCTAAATTTTAATTTCAAAATAAAAATTAATTACATAGGAGTTTCACTTCTGACTTATGACATTTTTATTACGGTTACGTCGGAATTATCTAATAAGTTGAATAGTCATTATGTTAGATATCTATACATTTATTTATTAAAAATATTTATTAATAAATAAATAATATATCTCGATGAGCTCTCCCCAACATGTAGGTATTATAAGTTCTTGACTTATAATAAATGTTGGGGAGAGCTCATCGAGTGACAGTGACGATTCATTAGATTTTGATCAAAATAAATTAATAAAGAATGAACATAATATAATTACATCTTGTAATGAAATGTAATATTAGATAAGAAATTTGCACAAAATTATCCGGCAATAGTTTAGTTTCTTACACTCTGTAAAAAAATATCGGGGCTGTTATCGTGTTACGTTTATCGATAGCTCCATCCCTGTTTCTCCGACTCAGCTAGGATCTTGGAGGTGGGTAAGCGTCATATTTTTATTAAATAATGTATAGATAATGTAAAAAAGACGCTCGTTCAAGTTTCCAGAACCGGAGCTGTCACCGAGAAAATAAAGAAATGGAAATAGTATAAGAAAAAACTATTTTTTTTATATTTTTTTTCTTATAATTTGTATGTTTACGTCACTAGTTATTACTTATAATAACTAGTGACGTAAACATACAAATTTAAAACGTTAGAAATTAAAGGAAACCTTTTTAACCTTTAAACAAAAAATGTTAAGTCTTCTATATAATCTCTAAAAAGCGATATCTATACAGCCCTTAGAAGTCGGTGCCTTGGGCATACCTATGCCATATCAACATCGGTATCAATTTCGTAGGCACCGAATACCATTCGACTAAAAAATATATTTCAAATAAGTCAATAAATGGAGGAAAGGGAAATTTAAAAAAAATTACGTATAACCGAACGTAGATCCGTCTCCTTTTTAAAGTCGGTTGAAAAACAAACAAACGTATCGAGACCTACCATTTTTTGGAGTCGGTTAAAATGCACATTATCTACAACTAATTGCACAGACTCAGTTCATATGCCTCTCGCCGCTGTCAATTTGAAGGATTTTTTTATTACATTTAACATACATTAATTTAACTTTTAACATAGCGCCATCTACTTACTTAATGCAGTCAACAGATATCGCAATCTGTTAGAATCGTCTGGAGCTACCAATAGACAAATGATTTGCAATAAAATAATATTGCTTTATTGAGATGTATTATGAGATATATTTATTTTAAATTGAGATGTAAGCTATCATATCTTTGAAGTTGGATCAAACGGCACACGATGTGTGAATTTGATTAAAATCGGTTAAGTAATTTAAGTCTCCATCGCGGACAAACAACGTGACGTGTGATTTACATACATAAATTAAGGAGACGAGATGAACGCTTTCCGCCTGTGTAATTGTAGCCGCAGATAGGGGTTAACGGTCAGCGCCGACCAACTTCTGAAGTGGTTTAGGTTGAATTTAAATTGTTACTGAATTAGTCTCTTCGCCGCCACTCCGTTGGTCGGCACTGACCCTAAGGTAGAGTGAAAGAGAATTAACGCCTAAAGTCACTAATTGACAAAGCCGCGCTTTAAATACTATTGAGGATACATCGAATGTTAGTATTCGCAACCAACTGCGCAAACTGCTGTACCAACGACATAATAAATACTCCACAATTAAAATATTATAATATACCTTGACTATACTATTGGAAACCACTGCACCGGTTATTAATTAAGACTCATTTACATAGATAGATTTCCACGAAATTACAAAGACATTATACGAGTAACACTACATAAAATAACCCCTGTCTACAAGAACAACTCGTACATTTCTCTTGTTTTTTAAGGTATTGGGGTCATTATTTCTCCGGTTGAATAATACATATGCCCGTTACGTCAATGTTTTATTGAAAAACAGACATACATACATAGAAAATTTGTTTTGCTAAGATTCTCCACAAATAGAAGCTACTAGACTTATACATTTTAATGTGAATGAATAACATATCTAAAACTGAGGCTTAGTACAGTTATACAGCATACTAAGCCTCAAAAATACATTACGTAAGTATGTTTGATACCGTATTTTTAAAAAATGCTCCCCTTATGTTTAGAATACTGAGTTCAAATGGTTTTTTGAGTTACGTCATTGTGTGGCATTTGGCTGTTTTCTAGAGGTTTAAATATACACATGATTAGTAATTAGATGAACATTAGGAACTTAATATGTGATCAGAAAATGACGATATGTTAAGGAATGCACAGAAGTAATTCTATATAAAAGAAACTAAATAAAATTGGGACTAGCAATATACAAGAAAACAACAATATTCTACTAAAGGCAATAAACTTTGGTTTATAACGCTAATTCAAATTTATAATACATCAATCACAGTGAGGAAATTAAGTCTCTCTTCACACACGCTACCCTACCAGCGAACCTGATGAACGATCCTACAATTTGACAATTTCCTGCGCTCGATAGATTTATTGGAATTGCGCGATACTGCAATTTTATTTATTATTAATTTTCCTTTGTGTATCGATCAACTCTATTAGAGTTTAGGTTCATCAAAAAACAACATATATTAGCAGTCCAATTCAAAAATAGATTTATAGTGACTAGGCTATTAATGTGATACGTTTAATCTAACTCGATATTTACGCACAATATCGAGTTAGTATTACTAAATGAAAACAATAGTTGGCCATCAGTGGTATTCTCTCGCCAAAAAGCCAATCTGGAAAATGACTGGCTCCACAGAGTACAGGTTAAAATCGCTGTATTGCGAGATAGTAAAGTAACCGGATCGCCTTCATTAGACGTTATTATTTTACGTCCAATGACACTTATCAGGACTCAGGAGTGACACTTGTTTTCCAGGTGAGAACCCCTTTTTGCTCGTACCAATTTACGGCTATCCGCTCGTGGCAAGGAGCCGCGCCAACTACCTACTAAAACTCCTCCGTGTTCCGTCCCTAACCATGTAGCAGCCAATGGGACCCCACTGTATCGCCAAGATATCTGCCAGGCACGTAAGTGAGGAAAAGTGACTTCATTCTCAAACCACTCCACTTGTTGGTCTGAAAATCTTGGTGTAACCAACGGAGAAGTACTACGTTGGTGCCACGCCGGAACACGAAGTACGAGTAAGTAAACCACCGATCATCATCTCAACCAATAAAAGGCCCACTGCACAGCTTCTCAAATTACCTGTAGAGAAATGATCCTGCTGCGCCTGTGGCGGCTTGGCCGACGGTATCGTAACATGATTTTCTTCTCAAGTTTTTTTTTTGTTTTGTCATTTCCCTTAGACGGCTTTTACCACGCCTTCAGGTTGGAATTCGGTGGTGACACTGTGTAGTCTGAATCCGTTACCACACGTATAGTTAAGCGCGATTTCCATTTATATTTATTTATTTATATTTATAAACTCTTTATTGCACACCAAAGTAAAAGATACAGAAAAAAAAATACTTAAAGTGTACATTGGGCGCCTTATATTATATTAATTAGCTATTGAGATAGAAAAGCTACGTTCATTGGAGCCCAATAAATTAATTATATTTAACACGATTAAATCGTTAATAATGTCATTTTTGGTCAAAATTATCCCTTAATAGGGGCACTACCAGACACATTTTAAAACATACAACATTGGAGGTTTTATTTGTCATCTAAATCGGGTTTGAATCTTGTTTGAGTGTCTTTCGATATTCATTTTGCAAATATTATGGCCAACACCTACCTATTAATACGATATATTAAATCGCGGTGAACATTATTGCGAAATATCAGAACATTCCCGAGCAACGCTAATTTATGTCCCAGGTTTTCAACCGTCTTCAAAAAGGATGCCTATAATGTTCGTTACCGGCGTAAATCCCGTCATTTATACATACTTTAAACCGATTTCAACAAATATTCTGTTCTAATTATAAATTTTCAAATGATATTCCAGATCCAGATGGGTGCTAAATTGGTCCTTTATAAGTCATATCATAGTTTGGTATAAAACTTCAAATAAATTAACAACATAATAACTTTGTTGGTTTGAACTCCTTTGAACCTATGCTTAAGCACAAGGAATCTTAAAATAAAAACTTTAAGAAATAATGTAAATCGACATCAAAAACAGCACTAAAAAGCAAAAATTAACCAAAAAAACAACTGTCCGAAAACGTCAAAACAAAATGTTCCAGGGGCGGCCTGTCCTAACGCATTTGCCTATTTCTTCCAGACAACCTTTGGATGCATAGGAATTATGAACGTTAAGACAGTTGGGGTGTGCAACAAATTAAGTAAAGGGTAAACGACAAAAGAAATGATGCCTAAAAATGGTACATACATAAGGTATGTGTGTACCATTTTTAGGCATCATTTCTTTGTTGTTGTTAAGTTTATCCACTAAAATGTAGTGGACTGGTACATAATATTTATAGTAAATTACCTTTAATAGGCGGTAGAAAGTAGCCGGGACAGATGGCTTTAAGTACCCTGCCTCCGAAGCACGTAGAGATATTATAACGGCAAGTATTGTTCCTTAACAAGCCTATTGAAAGTTTGCAAGGACTGTGCACATCTTATTGAAGTGGGTAGTTAAATGTTTGGGGATATGCAGTTTTATTAGGTGCAGACCTCGAATGTGTGGTACAAAGGAACTCATAGGGAATTCAATACAATATTGTACAACAATGAGAGAAAACAAATGACATCTTCACTGACTCAAATTAATTGTTTGATGGTTATTTTTGCTATTTAGTGCCGTACATTTTTAGTTTAAAAGTTTTAAAAACAATAATCGGTGGCAGGATATATACGAAAGGCAATATCGGATAGAGATCTTTTAAGATTAGAAAATAAGATTTGTCCTTATCACAACTATGTGGAACGGGAAAATTTTTGAAACCATATAATTCATTTAAGTCGGTATGATTAGAATTAGATTACAAATCACTGCCCCTTCCTCCCTATGGGTGTCGTAAGAGGCGACTAATGGGAATACAGAGCTGGTAACTGCTCAACTGGTGGTAGGGTTTACCCGCCTGGTTTGTTACCACCGTATGCACGACGAAAAACTCGTGAAGTGGCTGCTTGTCAGCCGCGTTTCGAGATCAGCCGGCATACTACCAGCGCTTGAGGCAGCGTTGCTACGACTGACTGAGCCGTTAGGGGTGTCTGCCAAACTAATGTATGGGGAGAATTGCGTTGATCCGCCGGCCAGGGAGACCCGAAGAAACGGCTGTTCCGCTGGCCGCCCGTGGCACAGTACAGGGGCCCAACCGTGCTTAACCAGCTCGCGTTGGCTGCCCTATCATGTCATGCATAATCCCGGGGTGGACGGTCGTGCCGGTTGGTGACCGGAAGGTGGGGTCCCGGCTGCCACTTCTGGGGGGGTTCGGGGGCCCTTCCGTCCGGCGGTTCAGCACTTCTTCTCTCCGTACAACCCTTCGGTGAAACACCTTTCACACACACTTACACTCATACACATACACACACACACACACCCTTATAATTTGTTTATTTCAGTCGTGGCAAAGTTTTCCTCACTTCACGCTTCTCTTCGTTTTTCTCTTATAACATGGCAGCACAAACAATGAATATTGGTCATTCAGCGGTGCACAGCCCCACCAAATCATCGCTTTTTAAGGTGGAGTTCTGCAACATTCGCGGACTCCACGCCAACCTCGTCGCCGTCCACCAACACCTTGAGACAGCACGGCCAGCAATGTTGTTTCTTACGGAGACTCAAATACTCCGCCCTGCCGATGCAAGCTACCTTGACTATCCTGGCTACGTACTAGAAGAGTCCTTCAAAGCCAAGGCCGGGGTATGCTTGTATGTCAGGGCGGGTTTCTGTTGTCGACGTCTCCGCTGCTTGGAAGACCCTTCCTTCTCTATCCTTGGGGTTCACGTGGACTTGGGTCTTCAGAGTCGAGTGTACGTTGGCCTCTATAGATCCCATAGCGGCGATATGGAGACAACCCAACTTTTCAATCACCTTAGCCAAGTGGCAGATGCCGCGCAGGAGCAATTTCCGAACGCAGAATTGGTATTTTTAGGCGATTTCAACGCACACCATGATATGTGGCTGAAATCCCATAAAACAGACCATGCGGGAAAATCTGCTCATGCATTCGCTCTGACGCACGATCTGACGCAGCTGGTCGATAGGCCTACCAGAATCCCGGACATAGCCAGTCATGCGCCTTCTTTGCTGGACCTCCTACTAACAACACACCCGGCAGAATACCAGGTCGAGGTCCAGGCGCCCCTAGGTTCTTCCGATCACTGCCTAATATCCACCAAAGTCCCGTGGGCCAGCCCTCCACGACCAGTAGCAAGCACTCGTCGCATTTGGCACTATGGCTCTGCAGACTGGGATGGAATGCGTGACTACTTCGCTTCTGTCCCCTGGAAGCAACGCTGCTTCAGAGAGAGTGATCCGACATTATGCACCGCTGCCCTTACTGAGGAGATCAAGTTAGGTATGGAATACTACATTCCGTTCTCGGATATCATCAGTAAGGATAGACGTAACCTCTGGTTCAACCGCGAATGCGCTGATGCTGTTTCCACGAAACGGTTGGCCTATCGCGCTTGGATCAGAGGTCGTGCTAATGGCGACCCTGCTATAGACTCTCTGAAGGCAGCTTACAATAAAGCTTCCAAGTCCTGCAAAAAGGCCTACATTAGGGCGGATGCCCAGCGCATTGCGCGGATTGGCCAGGAATTGCTTTCGCACCCCACAGGTTCACGTAGCTTCTGGCGTTTGGCCAAAAACGTGCAGAGCAATTTCTGCCAACCTTCGCTACCACCTCTCAGGCGTCCAGACGGGTTACTGGCCCACAAGCCTCAGGAGAAGGCCGATCTCCTGGTGCAACTCTTTGCGGCTAACTCCCGAGTCGATGACTGTAATGCATCGCCACCAACGCTTCCTCACTGTGGCTTTTCAATGCCTGACCTAAAAATCAGGCAACGTGATGTACGCACTGCACTACAGTCACTTGATACACGGAAAGCTAGTGGGCCCGACGGAGTACCGCCTATAGTACTAAGGAGGTGCGCAGCTGAGTTGTCTCCTGTGCTCACGCGTCTTTTTCGGCTTTCCCTTAGCTTGGGAAGTGTCCCGGAATCTTGGAGGGAAGCCATTGTGCAGCCGATACCCAAAAAGGGAGATCGCGCCGACCCGGCCAACTACCGGCCAATAGCTATCACCTCAGTGATGTGCAAAACAATGGAACAAATAATAAATAATCAACTAATCCATTACCTAGAAGATCACCACGTAATAAACGATCGCCAATATGGCTTCAGGCCGAATCGGTCCACAGGTGATCTTCTAGCGTACATCACACATCTCTGGGGTGAGGCTATGGACAAGCGTGGCGAAACGCTAGCAATCAGCCTTGGTATCGCCAAAGCTTTTGATAGCGTTTGGCACAAAAGCCTTCTTTCCAAGCTTCCGGCATATGGTCTGCCTGCTCAGCTCTGCACGTGGATTGCGAGCTTCCTCCACGGGCGTAGAATACGTGTTGTTTCGGATGGATGCTCATCGCAACTCCTACCAGTTAACGCTGGTGTACCTCAGGGTTCCGTGCTATCCCCCACCCTGTTTCTTCTGCATATCAATGACATGCTTCCATTAGGTAACATTCATTGCTATGCAGATGATAGTACAGTTCATGCGGGATACTTCGGACATCCGGGGGCAGGGCCAGTGGAGACTGCCGAAAAACGAGTCAATTTGGTGATTGAACTTAACCAGACGTTGAACCACATTACAGAATGGGGATCTAACAACCTGGTTGAGTTCAATGGCAAAAAAACTCAAACATGCGCGTTCTCCGCTAAAAAGTCACCATTTCTTCCTCTCCCGTCTCTTCTGGGCACGACACTTGCGTTGCAGAGTAACATCACCTTGCTTGGTATGGAAATCTGCTGCGACCTAAATCCTAAAAATTACATCGAGGCTGTGATCAAAACAGCCTCACGTAAACTCGGAGTCCTGAACAAGGTGCGGCGCTTTTTCTCGGCTGAGCAGCTGTACCTGTTGTATAAAACTCAGGTGCGGTCCTCCGCCGAGTATTGCTCACACCTCTGGGACGGCTCCGCTAAGTATCTACTTGAAGCTTTGGATCGGATGCAGCGTCGAGCAATTCGCATTATAGGTGATGAAAATGTAACCATGAATCTCGAGCCCTTAAAACTCCGTCGTAATATTGCTGCTCTGAGTGCATTCTACCGACTGTACCACGGGGAGTGCTCAGAAGAGCTTTTCTCCCTTATCCCTCCCTCCCCTTTCCTTTGCCGTAATACGCGTGCGGGCCTTCAGTGCCACCGTTACACCGTAGCCGCCATTCCATCGCGAACGAAGAAATTTAGCAACTCGTTCCTTTGTCGCACCCTAAAAGCATGGAACTCCCTCCCTGCGCACGTATTTCCACCTACCTACAATATGGGGTCTTTCAAACGAAGCGTGAAGAGGCATCTTGCGGGCCGGCAGGGTGGGGATGGCTAATGCTATACTTACAGTCTAGCACTAGGTATCCCCACTTCTGGACGGCATTTCCACTTAACATCAGGCGGAATGCAGTCATCTGCCTGCTCTTACATAAAAAAAAAAAAAAAAAAAAAAAAAAAAAAAAAAAATTCAGACGAATTATTTACATGCAATGGAATATTCCATTAGTGTAGAGTAGTAATGTTATTGAAAACAATAATAGTGAGTGAAATTAAATAGCAGTTGGTTCTTCACACACTTTACCCAGCGATGTTATGTAAACTAGTGAAATAGCCATTTATCGCAGACTTAACCTCTTCAATATGATGGTTTTCCCACCAAGGATTTTTCTTATATTCCCAAATATAATCAGAGGGCGCCAGATCTGGCGTATGGGTGGTGTTTCAATTCAATCGAACCTCCGTGATTTTAGCCGTCGCAATGACGGTAGTGTGGACTGTTGCGTTGTCGTAAAATGCGTTTTTTTTTTCGTCAAAAGCGGTATTTTTTACTTGGTTTCCTCGTACAAATGCTGCAATAAGGCTGCATTATATTGGCCGGTGATTGGTTTTTCTTTTTCAATGTAATCAATCAATAAATATTATGCCACGTGCATCCCTGCCCCTGCCATCTGACTAAATCGTCTTCGCTTTCTTTGGAGCCGGTTCTCCCGTTTCAGCTCACTACAACTGCGCCACTCTCAGCTGTGAAATGATGAACCCATGTTTCACCCATGGTTATGAATCGACTCAAAATCTCGGCTGCATTGTTGCCAAACATTGTCAAATACTCGATGGAAACATGCTCACGATGCTGTTTGTGCTCCATTGTGAACATGCGCGGCTCCCATCTTAGGCACAGCTTTTTATGTCCAAATATTTGGATCAAAATGCGATGAACTGCTCTTTTTGAAATGTAAATGTATTTGACGTAAACGAAATAGCAGTCTCCATTATAGTAGAATTGAAATGAAAGTATTGTATCACATAACGATAACCAATTTTCTCCTTGTTTCAAAAATTACTGAGTACATTCAACTTAGATGTCTATTGAAAATTTTTTGAAAATTGTTTGTTATAATAAAGGTACTTTTTGGGACTACCCTCGTATAGATTTAAATACCCTATTTTTATTAGTCAACTGGTTGAATCTGAATTGTTTTTAACGCAATGGACACCTCGGCTAAATTTTCAAACTTTTACAAAGTCCACTAGCACGAACACGCAAGCGAGTTAACTAGTCTCCTTGTCTGTTTTTTTTTGAGAGCCATTTAAAGACAGGTAGAAAATATTTTTAGGAACTTAAGTTACTTTGCTAAGTTACTACCTTCTACGAGTTTGTCACTGTTGAATATACATTACATTAGATTTTTTTTCAGTAATTTTAAATGTTACTTTAGATGTACAAGAAGCTTCAGAAATGGACTATTAACCTAGATTTGCCATGAAAATATTGCTCAAAGGTAAAAAATAGTAAAAAATCTTAAAGTGGGGATGAAAATGTGTGAGGAAATCTAAACATTTCTCATAGATTTATAAAATCTAATCACAAATCAAATTTATATTACAAAATGCAGAGGTCATTCAGAGCCCGTATTTCACACCTAACCCTTTCAATCTTGGACAGGATTATGATACTTTTTCAGGATTCGAAAAACACACAAGCCGAATAGTCTTGAGATAATCAAAATTCTGATCAGAACAGCTGTTAGGCTATTAAGTTTCGAATTCTTGGTTAGTGAATGTCTGTATAGCTAATTTCCGTACAAACTAAGAAAAGCAAAAAAAAACATGGACTTACTGCTTCTTGTAGAATATGTAGAATCTTTGGATGTTGTTCTTCTGGAATCCCAATCCCTAGGCTTCTCCCACTGTGACACTTCACTGATACAGTTATAATAATACTTCTTTCCAGATGAACTAATGTGTTCTGACCACTCACGGCCTGAAGAAACGCTTGCAGAAGGCGCACTTCTCTTGTCATATTTACTACTTCTACTAACACTAATGTTCATGCCACTAGTCCTATTTTTTTTATCCAGTTCATTTCGCTCATGATTACTCCGTTCTCGTTCACTATCTTTGACACGTTCCTTCGGTGATCTGACACTATCTGAAAATAGCAGCATATTATGATTAGGGTATATCACTCATACACTACTATGTTATATATTTTACTTATAAATTGCTATTTGGAGCTGAATAAAGACATGTTGATATCTCAAAGAAAACTACAAGAGTAAAATGTTTGACATTTTCTCATTCGCCAATTGCTGCATGTTACTATTATTAATCAATCGCAGTGGCTAAGCATGTATGAGATAAAGGATAAATAATAAAGATAGTAACCGGCACTAGTGACATTTACTCATCATGAATTAAGCTAATAATTGATTCAGAAAGCAATGATATGTACAAAACTGACTTTATGATATAGATGATTTAAAGAAAGAATTATTAATTTATTTCAATAAATTATTAATTAACATTTCTATAATCTCTGAAATGCAGTGATACATAACTGAGCAGTTTATAACTACAGTGGAGATTAAATATTTTATAGAATTTTTGGTCCAATATGGGCAGATGATGATGAATGTAACAAGTTTCTTGAAATGACAAGATTTTTTTTATGTTTTGAGACCAGGTTGCTGGGGCTATTGAACCAATTGTTCAAATCAATGAACAAGCAATATTTTTGTATAGTAAAGAAAGTAATAATAACCATGAATACTCTGATTAATAATAATATAATATAAATGAATATTAATAATTAGATGATATTTCTGCATTGCCTGCAATGTTTTATAAAAGACATAGCACAATAGACAGCATTAAAATTAAAATAAAATATGTACATCCCTAAGGCATTTAAATAAATTTTAACAATACAGAAAGTCATGTTTTTTAAAATAGGTCACACACATTTATATAGAATATTATCAATGGGTAATGGAGAATCACAAATATGTGGAAATATCTATATTAAAATTAATATTATGAATAGAAGAATACTAATAAAATTTAGAATGGCAAATCTTAATTTGATGTTGTTTATATTTTGGACACAAAATAGTAAACATTTAACTTGGGTTGGAACAATTGTAACTGAGAGTGTACATCTACTAACATCCAAGGAATGGAGTTGTTAATTATTAATGAAATTTTCATGTAAGAACAGTGTCTAACATATCTGTCAAGCCATATATTCACTTTTCCGATGTTGGTAGGCAAGATCCACAAATGATATTATTTAAACATAAAAAGGAAACAATAAATACCTGTATACTTATTCCTAGAGGATTTGTAGTCTCTATCTCTCTCCTTTTCGGAACCCTTTTGCAGGTAGGTGTTTCTTGGTGTTGCATATCCTCTGTCATCAACCATGTGGCTGAAGTGGTGGTGTCCATGAGTGGATTGTATTGCGTGTGTGCTGTGATGTGCGGACACATTGCCATTTGGGGACCGGAGAGGTGTGTATCGGGTTTCAGAAGAGACATACTCATTTGCAGCTCTTCTTTCAGTTTTAGAATTATATTTCTGTACAAAAGAAATTGTATGCTAGTTAATTAATACCTCTATGTAATAAATCAACAAACATTAATACTGTTGTTGTACAACAATCTGATGAAATGAATGTACACTCAACAGCTTTAATTACTAACCATATATTTCATTAATATATAAGCAAGTTTAGCAATCAGTTCTCAATAATTAAATAGGTAATTTGACATTCAAGTTAAACACACTGATATGCATACATAGTAACAAGTATTGGTTAAAAATATTTCCCAGTGAACAACAAACAGATAAGCATGGCAACGTATTTATTGAGTAACTGTCACAAATTGGAGCATCCAAAGTACTCATAGCTAAAGAGACAGAATGTAATTGAATTAGTATATTCCAATATCCAATTACAATTGAATAGAAATTAATATTAAATCATTTTATACTTATATTACTAAAATGTTACATTAAGGACATGAAACTAACAGAAAAGTATTATTCGGTCAGTTATTGCGTTGAGAAGTACCATTAATTCGGGCGAGAATTAGTCGCAGTCATAAATATGTTTCTGCAATGTCAATATCCGAGAATATCCATCATATGATCTTACCTGATACGGATGGGACTGATGCTTCTCAAAGTACCTGAAATTAAAAGAAAATATTTATTGGATTCACCTAGTTACAGCGAAACTTAAATCGGCGACCGCCATCTACAGACATAAAGCCGAAGCATTTAAAACTATATCATACCCATCACTTATTCGCTGAGGTTTCCTTGCATGCATTACCATCAATGCAAATGTACGATTTATTACGGCCTCAGTAATAAAATGCAAAATGAAACCACTGTCATTAAAAACAGTTTTACAGAAGGCCGTGATATATCTTGATGGACGCCATGTCACATTCAAGACACTCAAGCATGAAAGAGTCAACACAGAAATGAAAGAGAAAAAAGCTATATCGGTGATCGACGCTTTTATAAAAAAAACATATGTTTGTCTATGATTGTAGGCGACAGCCAAATAAAGCTGTAATTAAACTATCGAGTTCATAAGCAGCGTCTTATCTTTCTATCCAGTTTTTCTTAAATCTCTATTAAACGGTTTCATCACCTAGTGATGACGTCACCCTATCTATAGTTCCTATTTTTTATCTACAAATTACCCTATCCTATAAAATTATGATCGAAATACACAAATTTTTACTTTTATCATTTTACATGGTTTACGGGGTTGTTAATAAGCATCGCCACCCAGTGTAGTGTGCACTGCACACACGCCGTGTGTGTTAAAACTGGATTGGCTACATACATATCGACAAAATTTAACATAATATATATCTAGAGACCAAACCTGCTAATAAAGTAGTGTCAGTTAGTTTTATGCCACACGATTCGTTCCATAAGCAATAAATTTGTCCTTGTGGTGACGGATGGTGTGCTTAGATACTGATGGACCCACCCCAGGGGTGGTCAGCTTTTGGGACGCCAATTACCATCTTTCCGCACCCCGGAGTCCTGGCTAGTGTACTTCTGAATCACTAAGCAAGTTTGAATAAGTCAATTTAGGAACATTATAATTATCTAATAACAACTGATATTTTAAATTAATAAATTCATCACCCTTTTCAGATCAAGTCATTCTTCGGATAAGTATTAATGTTTTTTGAATTTTAAATATTTGGCTTTACACCAATATTTTCATAATTTTGGTCTAAGTTACAAATCTGATTATTTTATACCTAAAGGTACAACTGAAGATGATACAGTTAGAGATAGAAATAAAAATACTTCAACTTAAAAAAAATACATTATTTTTTAGGTCGTAAATTCAGAAAATATCTTAATACGAAAACTAAAAAATCGCAGAACATAAATAATTGCAATTTACCGGTCGCATACGCTGCACTCTAATATTTTGACCACTACGGGGCGTCGGCGCGCGCGCGGGCCAGCATTAAAGTATATTTTTTATATTTTACTCTTTGATTTTGATTGATTGCACTTACCATTGACAACAAAAAATACGTTCCGTTTGTTGCGAAAAACACAATATTCTAATAAATTGAAAATAAAAAAGTTAACTTCTAGTATGCGGGCGCGTAACTTGCGACGACGGCGCGGCGGCGGAGCGGGGCGATCGACGATGCCCGAGCGGCGCGGTGCCGCTGTCGCTCCGCCGTCATAAGTTTCATGTCCGCAGCCTGAAAGCCTTTTAAAGCATTGTATGCGGTAAGGGGTTAAAATGTTAATAGGAAAATCTGGAACAAATCAATTAAAAACAACGCCACTGCGTTAAAAAATAAAAAAACTACGAAAGGAAATAAATATGCTATATTTCTCATTTGTAACTGTTTAATATTATAAACCCAATTAGTTATTATTTGATTAGGGTTTCTAAACCTATATGAGTACCGTACTATACCCCGCTCAACATAGCTTGATCGATTTGACAACCGGGCTAGTGATGGGAAACAGAACATATCTAGTAGTCCAAAAAATAACGTTTTAAAATATTTGTAAGTGACAAGTTGGCGTGGGTGTATTATGTGTGAAGGTCAATATTTTTAATAAGTTCCTATTTAATATTACAGGGTTATTTTTTACCTTCCGCCAAATTTAAATAAGTGGTTCGGTCAGACCATGAAAGTAAACAAAAAGAAAAGAAAATAATAGTTGTAAATGTGTTAAATTTCAATGCGCTAAAGCCAACAAATTTTATTTCAGAATGAAAATGTTTTTTATTCGAATATTGTCTTCAAAAGTTAAGAAAAAGTGATAAATAATTTCACACATAATACACCCATACCATCTCGTCACAGTTACAGGTATTTTAAACCGTTATTTTTTGGACTACTAGTTATTATCTGTTTCCCACCACTATTCGCCATTGCAAAGTAAAGGTACGCCCGAAGTACGCTGCACGCAGAAGTGCTACATCAGCACTACTGGTCCCGATTACCGCGACGTAGTTTGGAATCATACCTTTTTGTCGATCAGAAAAAATGACATCTGCCAAATCGATCACGCTATCTTGAATAGGGTATAGCATTACTATCGAAATGAGCAATTTTAAGTGTAAATAATTTTCCCCTTTTATAGAAGGAGGGACCTTTCTATGATCGAATGTTATATTATTTCTATATGTTTAAACAGTGTAGTCTCCAGTTGGATGTTAAAATTTCAAGAAAAATGTGTGATTATTTTGACCCAATACCCATTGACTTCCGTAGTGCAAAATACTATACTAGATATCATCATCATCAGCCCACAATAGTCCACTCCTGGACATAGGCCTCCCATAAAGAGCGCGATATCGCCCCGTCTTCGGCTTGGCGCATCCGATAATTATACAAATAACTAAATGTAAATATAATTAGACAAGCTTTAACTAAAATTATGATGTATATACAAAAGCTAAACTGAGAATACCTGTCCATGTGGTAGTGGCAAGAAAGCTGGCTACATTTCCACGTTTATTTGCTACACCACCGGTTCTTTGTGATTTAAAGCAGCCAGCTCGCCATTGTCTTAGTTTCGCCTGGAAACTTGCACACATCTTTAAATTATTTATTACTATTATCAATTCTTATGATATGGCTGTTGGGTATTTGTTACAGCCTGTAGATATAAATATGGATATTATTATAACTTTGGTGTAACAAAGCTAAAAGTACATGAACGAAGAGTTTTTCAAACATTAACGTCGTCGTCGTCATTGATCGGCGTAATGCGCAATGTTATCTGTACCGGCGGACGTAATCTTGTCACAGAATAAAAAAAAACCATTATACTTCCGTGAAGATTACAAACGTTTCCTAACTATTTCATGTGTAACCTTAAGTATAGATAAACAATTAATGTAATAAATTATGGATAAATTTAACGTAAATAAATAATTATAATTTTTGTTCTAAAACTTATAAAATCTAGCTGATGTAGCAATTGAAATAATGAGTGATTCATTTGTCTTGATCAAGTTGTAAACTGTTATGGCGTTTGTGTCTTCTAATACACAACGCATATTCTAATCTCTTCGATTCTGTGTAAAATAAATTGTAATTTAAGTAATCTTCGGTTTTTAAAGTATGTTGGTAACATGGAAGTAAAGATTTTGTCACAATAAAAGACCCAAGAGTGAAAGCTTAAGGTTTTTAGGTTATGTTTCCATCTTTTATTGGTATTTTAGGTGGGTTCATTAGGACGGGAGCTCAATTAAGTGTTTTCTTGAAGAAGGTGTCGCTAAAAGTGATGTCTGAATGAATTTCTCACGGTTTTTAGATATTCAGTCATGGTGGGAAGTACCCAGTATCGCGTACTTTTGTTCTTTATTCAGAACTGCTTTCAACCTTCTGGATTTTGACATCGAAGTAAGTTATTAGTATTTTCATTCAAATTAAACATAATCAGACAAGTTTTGACTAGAATTAGTAACTATTGTCGTATTTTGTTGCAGGAACTAGAAGAGGCTCTACTAACAGATGGCACAGAAGAGTCTGCTAGTTCTCTCCTTACTGAGTTGATTGTACGTTTACTCAATGGCTGTTTGGGTAACAATGACATTTCCGCGTTTAATTATCAGGTAATTACTTAATATTTCATTAGTGTGTGAATTACAGCTTTTACATATACATATTCTGTTTAAATTCAGATGTACTTGAGGCGCTTGTTTAGAAGAAAATGTCAAGATACAGGCAGATACAACCCATTCAATACTGACATTGACTTCCAATTTCTACCACTCCGGACAAAGGTGGAAATACTTTATGCATTATGCGACTTCCGTCTTGATGCTGAGGATGTATTTGATCTCTTCAAGAACTTGGAGGCTGAAAGTCTAAGAGTTGAACCTTTGGGGTATGTGAAATATCTACATTTTGTGATATCCATTATTTAATAATTATTTGTGTATATTGAAATGAAAATGATATCCGTCCATTACTTGTTATAATAATTTTTTTTCACAATAAAATATTTCAGGTGGGATGATAACTGCTCAGCATATTGGTACTTCTATGGAACACGATTATATCGTGAGGATATTATAAAAAAGCCTAAAGGAAAAAACAAGAAGAAGAAACCCAAGGAAAGCAAAAAACGGGGCTGGTTTTATGGAGATGACTGGCTTGATGATGATGAAAGTGACCGTGTTTGGCAAGTGGTGTGTTTTACAGAAGAAGACTGGACCCACCTGACAGAAAAGTTCAGTAAGGCATCAAGCAAAGTCGAAAAGGAATTGTACCGCTCCCTTTCGCAAAATTTCTTACCTGAAATACCAAGACTCTTTCAGGAGAAAGAACGGCTTCAACGAAAAAGGTAAGATTTTTATATAAATTGCTAATATCTGTACTGTGCGTGTATGTGTGTGGATTGCAGACCTCTATATATATTTAGTTGTCAACTTAAAAACAATGTTATAATGTTAAGTATGTTGAAATTAATGTTTATTATATTGTTATTATTTATAGGTTTTTGACTGTTATATGTATATAATGTAATAGGAATAGTATTGTTTTTTGGTATGGAGTTATAACTGTGAACATTTTTGTTTTACTATTATGTGTAGCTACTGAAATGTATTATCTACTAGTACTGTATAAAGATTAATACATTTAGGGGTTTTTACATATTAATAAAAGTAATAGGCTACCCAGTATAATGTTATATAGTTAAGGTGATTGTTGTTGTGCTAAGTCCATAGAAAGAGAGCATTATTTTATGAGTGAAAAACAAATGTGGATATTGCTTTTTCATAGTTATTTTTATCTTATATATGTTGTTGTTGTTATTTTTATATTATTATAGTTATCCCCTCTCCCAAGTTGTCACTCTTTTAACTCTTTCTGTTATCTGTAATATCTTTTTTTTTATGATGTGGATACAACTGATAGAGGACCATTTTATATAAAATATCTATTGAAATACTCATATGCCAACAGTGTATTGTATCTTGAGCTAATAACTTCTCTCACCCAAGAACCTATTGCTGGGTTAGGGAAATATATTTGATTACTGTAAATCTGTTACTCGGACAAGATAGGCTTCTAAATAAAGTTTTCTTTGTATTGCTAAATTTCCAGCCTATCACTTTTTTCAGTCAGATAAATAGAATAAAATAAAAAATAATAATTTAATTTAATAAATAGACAGACAATAATTGACAATAGTACCAATATCAATAAATATATTGAGGTAGGTGATATACCAGAGGTAGAGAACTGGTCATATGTATGACCATCCCTTGCCATAGAAGATCCAAAACTACTAGGGCAGACAAGTTCTTGAGTGGAGACTGCAACTTTTTCAGCTTGATAGAGGAAGTATACACAAAAGGCTACAGGTGGCAGCTGGATGCATCAAACTGAGGACATTGTTTATGGCGCAAATTAGAGGAGATATATTCCATGTAGTGATGGATTTAGAATAAGGACATTTAGAACACAAAGTCACCAACCCATATCATCCTGAGGGTGTTGTCGTCGTTTCAGCCCATAAATAACCCACTACTGGGTTGGGCCTCCCCCAAATTCATGGAGGGAAATTAGCCTACTGTGCCATGCTGGCAAGACAGGTGTTGTAAGAGTCGACTAAAGTAATGTAAAAGGCAGATAACCTGCAAGAGGAGGAAAACTTAATACAAATCGTGTGTCAACCTGTCTTTCCAGCTACAGTAGGCTCATTTCACTTCATGAATTTGAAATAAGTCTAACATATTTGTATGAAGGTAACATTTTGTGTCTGTAGATTACTTAGTTACTAGAGCCTTTTACAAATCATAAATAAATAAAATGAAAGCTTTTACAAAACTTATGTTTTCTTTGTTTTTGTAGATGGTTTATAATTTTTGTAATTATAATTAAATTGTTTTGTAATTTGGTAATTTAATAAACAGTTGATTTTAATAAAAGAAGCTTGAACAATAAACAAACAAAACAAAATTTACTGCCAAAAACAGCTTTGTGCTGGGTTATTGATATTAATGCGAACCATTGCGCCCTGTGCATTGCAAATTGTTATAAAATGTTTATTATGCTATTTTAATTGTTATTTATAGAAAAGAGGTTATTCTGAAAATCCATAAGGCAGTGCTATGATGACACCAAATAGATGACAAAGAAGATTCTGTACTGCTCTTTGTTACTTAATCTACCGCCATTAATACATGAACGAACTGAATATACTTTTGAATTGAAGATGTTTGTGTATACTATTTTCTTCATTTTTATAAGGCAATACATTGTTTGCCCGTCAGCTAACAAAATACTTACGAATGTAAAATTTTAACAGAGGACAACTTACTGTATTATTCGTTTCCTTTCGTATAGACTGAAGCTAAAAGAATATGTTTAACTTGCAAAATGTTAGCTTTATGCAAGTGCTGCGTTTGCGAATTGTCATTTTTTTTAATGTTAACCGTTTTTGTTTCTTTTTAATTATTTGGTCTGGTATTCTCTATTTAGGTAAATGATAGCAGGCAAAATACCAGGGTGTATGGTGGAAGGCAGTATTTACCCAGAGCGATCTTAGCCAGTCCGTGTGATGACGGATTTTGGATATACAATGTCACCATCCCACCGCACTGAGGGTGTTGTAAGAGGCGAGTAAAGGAACGATAGAGGCAAAACACCTAGCCGCAAGAGAAGGAAATGTTGATACATGGCCTGTGCTCAAATCTTGCTAGCATAGTACAGTAGGCTAATATCCCTCCAAATTAATTTGAGAAGGCCCTATTCAGTAATGGGTTATCTTTTGGCTGAAGTGGGCGAGTGAGTAAGATCTCAATCATCTGCCATTTCATACTAATTTACCGGCACTGCTGGTATTTGTTTGTTAATGACTCAGCGCACAAACAAGCATTTGCGAATTGAATAAATGTTATTATGTATAGTATTATTATGTAATGCTGGCACTATACATGGCTTTTCGTATGAGGTATATATTTGCGCCGCTGTTGATTGCATTTCTTTTATGACTTTTTTTTATAAATGTTTCATCCACATAAAGCCCTTAATGTCAAATATGACAGTTACACGGATACGAATAGCGAAGTGAAGTGCCACCAT
Organism: Clostera curtula; assembly: GCA_905475355.2. NCBI lineage: Eukaryota > Metazoa > Arthropoda > Insecta > Lepidoptera > Notodontidae > Clostera > Clostera curtula. Next base: position 9,541,123 of record FR997794.1, on the reverse strand, counting down.
CAGGTTATTAATGTGCTTGTAATTAAGACGGCTATTTTTATTTATTAATAACAAAGACGTTGCAAGTAATGATAGATATAATTGCAAGCCTCTCCTGCGACCACAATAGGCTAGATCCTCAGGAACAAATTATGTTTTTAAATAAATACGTACATCTATATAGAATAGATTTTTAACGCAGCGCACTGATCTAGGCCAGGTGTGACGTCACTGCGTTAATTAAGTGACTTATATTAGATACAATATTAATTCACATATTTTCTTTAAAAATGTGCCTTAATATTTTGTTATGGATTTTAAAAGACTTGAAAATAATCTCTTTTCTAACAAGGCCATGGTAACAGAAAATAGCACAAAGTGTCTTGAAGTGTATTTACTAAAATGCAAATAAATCACTTATTTAAATAAATATATATTTTAATAACCATTTAGTTATATGAACAAATATATAATAATAGTACACATTAACAACCGTTAAACGACAAGAATTTGGTAGCAACTAGGCTATTGATTCAAAGCATACCAAACATTTGAAATTAAAATAATGTAAAAAATAAAAGCTTTGTAACAAAAAAAATAATTCGATTAGTAAAGTACACTAAAAAACCGAGAAATATCCATTAAACCGCTAAAATCAAGAAATAGCTAATAACTGTTTGAAGTTGGTGCGTTAGCCACGCCTTTGCCGAAGCCGGTTTACATTTTTTGTTAAGAACTTTTGTTTCGATTTTCATTGCATATCTATAAATATCTGTAAAGGAAATTAAAAATCGCCGAAATATCAATATTTTACCTTCATACAAATCTATGTTGTTCACTTATTTCAAGATTTGTGCCAAACTATTGAATCGGTTACGATGAAATTTATATGATATCAATCTGGTCCCAATATCTCTAATGATACAGATTTTACTGAATAGTAGAAGAAATGATGGTTGGACTGAAAAAACAATTACAATGTTATTTCAGTCGAAAATGATCACGACTCTCTTTGTGTTTTAGGTTGTTAGAGCTCGCTCCCCGTCGCACGTCCAGCCGCGTGTTGCAAAAAATCAAGCAAAAGCAAGAGGAAAATAAGTTAAGCTCACATGAGAGTAAGGAGGACGAAGATAGTAAGGAAACACCACACCTTGCTCGCGAAAATAGAGCCAAGAGGAGGAACCTACTAAGGTAATTTTTCAATGATAAGGGATCTGGCTGTCAGGGGAAACACAGTGTAGCGAGTCGAGCTTTTCCTTTCTCTTGCCAGCGTTAATATTTCCCCCTATTACTGACTGTCACACCAGTAACACTAGAGGTGCCACCATAATGTTTTCTAGAAGCCGATAACCTAGCCGCAAGAGAAGGAATACCTGACACTTCCGTATCGCCCTGTTTTTTTTTACTTTGGAAATCCTCATGGATACCCGACCGCTAAACGCCAGCCGGCTTATGTGGGACTCCGGGGCGCGAAAAGCTGGTAATTGCGCCCCAACCTACCCACCAAAACCAACTGCCCGAGACGACAGGGCCACAAGTTTCACTCCTCCCGATGGGGGAGCATGCCCGTAACCCTGATGGGGCCTTGGTTCGCTTCTAAAAACGCCCCTCCCCCACGCTGTGATGGGGAGCTCTGGATGCTCCCCAACCTACCGAGAGGCACGTGCGGGACATTGCACGTGCCCCCGTCAGGCGCCGGATGGACTGGCGCCCGACCCACGTGGTTGCGGCGGCAGCCGTGGCACGCCTGCCTGGCACCTCCGCTGCTAGTGGCGGCAGCCCTGGGCTCAACGCCTGGCTGCCCGCTACTGCAATGACCACGCCGTGTGTCGCGGCAGGTTAAGGCTTTTGAGGCAACTCTGAGCCAATACCCACCACGACTCCTGTGCCAACCGGTCTGGCCAACGTGGCACAGTCCAAATTCAAACCATTTATTTTGTTTAGGTCACGATGGACACTCACAAATAATCAACATATTATTCATAACATAGTATTATACAATATAACATTCGACCGCTTACCGACGCGACCACTGCTGCGAAGAACTGGCAAGAAACTCAGAGGGCTTGTATTTTTTTTCCTTGCGGACCTATTTCATATGCAGTACAATAACATAAATAAAGAATATTCACACTGAACAGCTCAGTCCCAAGCAGCTGGGTCGCTTACATAATCGGCAGTGCGGTAATACGCTTTTTTGTAAAGTTTTGTCTTGACCGTTTTTTTTAAGGCATTGCGAGGTTAATGTAGTAGGCTAATTACCCTCCATGTAATTGGAGGAGGCCCGACCCAGCAATGAATCATTTATGGGCTGAGTAGTAGTAGTACCTATTATAAAATAAAACGATATATATATTATTAACTACTAGCTGACCCGGCAGACTTCGTACTACCTCAATCGATAAATAAAAGACCTAAACTTTTGTATAAAATAAACTTAAAACAAACAAAAGGAATCGTCAAGCGTCACGTCAAAAAAACATTTTTTTTTGTTTTTATTTAATTCCGATCATTTTCATATTTTCTCACTTTTTAAACCTTCCCTGGACTTATTCAACCCACGAATATTTCAAGACCAAAATTACCCAAATCGGTCCAGCCGTTCTCGAGTTTTAGCGAGACTAACGTACAGCAATTATATAGATTTGGTCAGCTTTTAGCATTACTTTCTTTGACAGGTCTAAATCGGTGTCGTCGGATTCATCAGAAGCTTCAAGGAGCCCCAAAGAAGATATGCCTCAGAAATCGACAAAACAACCTAAAGGTCAGCAAGCGAAGAAGTCAAAAAACTCGTCAGCCACTCAAAAAGGCGAGCCACCACCAGAGCCACTGATAAAGACAGGAAGGAAAACAAATAACTCTCTCGCTTCCGCCACCGGGCAGATTCTGATTCCCGATAATGACGAACCCGTGAGCAGCACCAGGAAGAAATTGAAGACATCGCAAATGTAAGTATTCTTTTAATATTTTTGCAACTAACTTTGTCATCGGGGGGTAATTGCCGTAATCGCCCCGCTTGACAGGCGGGTTGGCGATCGCAGTATCAGGTGGTCGATGTTTAACAGAACGATGCTACTGCCCAATGTCTGTTGTTGGGTGGTAGTATTAAAGAAATAAAATCCATTTATTGACACATTTACAGCCCTTAAACAGCTCCAGAACAATAAGGCATCGGGAGATGACGGAATTACGACAGAGCTTCTGAGAGCGGGTGGAAAGCCGGTACTTGTAGTCCTCCAGAGGCTCTTCAATTCCGTCATACTTGAAGGAACAACGCCTAAAGCATGGAACTGGAGCGTGGTGATATTGTTCTTTAAGAAAGGGGATAAAACCCTTCTGAAGGACTATAGACCCATCTCGTTACCCATGTTTATAAGCTGTTTTCGAAGGTCACCAGCTCAGCATTATGTTTATCGGCACAAGTACAAATACCTAACGCGCCTTATACAGGGGTGTAACGAAAACCCCACACTGCCATCCGAAATTTGGACAAAGAGTCAAACATAAGATGCATTTATGTGTTTGAAAAGGGTCTTGAAGTATAATCTTGAATTAATGATGATTTTATTGGACCAGAGATTATTTACGGGGTTTCCAGGAAAACCATCCAACTAGCTATCGATATTATTATCTGAGAATTCAGTTCTGTGTATTTATTGGCCCAGGGGCTGCAGTCTCGACATAGATAGCGATGTTATCGCAAACTAACGATCGCTAAGTCTTACCGAAAAAAATCGGTTGCCGTAACGATGCTTACGTCAAATGCAAGTCTCTACAGTCGAGATACCGAGAAAAATCGTTGCTAAACTTGACATTACGGTGTCGGAACGCTAACGAAAACCATATTCATAGTTCGGTGATTTTTGTGGAAAAATATTAGCTATTAAAAAATCTCCCTCTTTTGTAGGGAAAATTTATAAACATTACTTAGCATATATTAATGTTTTTATTTTAAAATTATACAAAATCTATGTAAACCTTACCTTGAAAATATATTTTTGTATTTACTACTACTGCTACTTTTACTGTTTTTAAGAAACACATACATTTGATAAATATCAGTGGACATTAAAGTTTGCCTCCTTGCAACAGTAGTAAACTGATGTCAAAGCTGTCAAAGTTTTGTTGAGTCGAACTAAAAAAACCTGTTGTGATTGTATTATTATCCTAACATTATTAAAACCATGGAGGGGGAAAATGACGCAGTCACAGGGCAGTACGCAAGCCCCCGAGCGAGCTGCGTCAGGTAAGTAAGTTCAGCCAACACATATCTTAAAATGTAATTTGTTAAATGTTGACCACAACTTTATACTTACATGAAATGAAATGTATTTATACTACATTACGCCTGAGTAATATACTGATACATTTTTAATATTTGCTGATATTTTTCAGACGTATACGTGCACCACGTGTAACAAGTGGGCAACTGGACGAGCTGTTAGCAATTTTGGAAGCTCGTCCATACTTATTCACGAGAAAGTTTACCGGCCTTCAGGGCCGTGATAATTATGAAACGGATTGGAAAGAGGTGGCAGAACGATTAAATTCACTCCCCAACGGATCGGTCAAGGCGCCTGAGCAGTGGATGACGGTTTGGAGGGACTTCAAAAGTCGGGCTTGCACTAAAGCAGCAAAACTAAAAAAAGATAAGCTGCAAACTGGCAATCGCACCATTACCACAGCTCTTTGACTGAGGTGGAAAAAAGAATAGTCTCCCTCATTGGTGTGGAGTATACTCTTGGCACCAACTGCCCGGACTCTATGCCAGCAGAAGATATGGTACAAATTGAAATGGAGTCAGGAGTGACTGTCAAAGAAGTGATAAGCAGCAGAGCAGCTGTTGCCACACCACCAAAGAGAAATAGGAATCTGAATCCTCGCCGAAGTGTTGCTGAGCAGCACAACGTAGCTCGGAGGGACTTTCTTGCCGTAGCGGAAAGTAATGCCGAATCCATGAGGATGCTGGCAGCTGCATCAGATGCAACCAGAGGCTGCTAAAATGCAGGCTGAGGCAGCCAAGGCGCAAGCTGAAGCATCAATTCTACTTGTACAGGCATTAAGTAAAATTGGAGACGCAATGTTGCAGTATATTAATAAAAATAATAAAATTAATTAATTTTTTATTGTAATGAAGGTTTACACATTGTTATGTTAATTATATACGAGTAGGTAAGTAAAATGAGTTTGAATGAGTCGCCTTTGTATGCGCTATGCAACAGCTCGCCCAGTGCCAGTTCCTGTAATAAAACAAAATGTTAAGATGATTCGGATAACACCTAAATAATAAATTGTATAACATATTATCTAAACAATATTAATACCTGTCTCTTCTAATCCATCATCAGTAAGTCTATCATTATTCTCAATCGTTGAAGTCATAATATCGTTGGTATATTCAACCTGTGTTTTACACGCATGTTGTGTAGCACTGCACATGCATTCACAATAAGGCCAGCAGTGTATAGCTCATACATTAGCTGTCGTTGGTGAGACAGACACCTAAAATCAGACTTGAGTACACCGAAGCACCTTTCTATAACATTTCTAGCTGAGCAGTGAGCATCTGTGTATCGGTGCTCCAGTGCCCCAATCTGTTGGTTCTTAATTGGGGTCATTAGCCATGGCTCAAGAGGATATCCATCATCACCTGTAAGATTTAAAAAGATTATATGGTTAAAACAGTCAGTGGTCTTAACTTTCATCCAACCAATCTTGGCCTCATACTTACCAACGAACGGGTATGTTCGAGCATAACCAAATCCCACGCTAAATATTCTTCCGCCATGATTTCATTAAGATTTTTGGTTTAATTTCGTAACCTTAGCAAAAAAAATTGATGCTAACGATCGTAGCTATCACTTTGCGGGCTGTCAAAAATGGTCGCAAAGTTATTCGTAAACATTACGAATTATCGTAAAGTTTGCAACAAAAATTGTTAAGATACCGATGACATTGGTTAGCTTTGACCGTAGAGACTGCCAAATATCGCTATGATCGGATCGTTAGGACTTAACGACCGAATTCGGTCGCAAAGTGATCGTTATCAATGTCGAGACTGCAGCCGCTGACCAGACAAAAAATTTAGGAAAATGCATGTTTTGCCTGAATCTTTGCACACAGTATCTTCATCAGTAGTGTTATTGATCTTTTCGTTATGGCTGTAGGGTTATTGTTTCTGCCTGTATTTTTGCAATTTTAGTTCCCCTCATCTTGGAAAACATTTTCAAGAACCTTAAGGTATTTTCGGTCTTTCTTATGTCGCAAGAGTAGTACTAAGGGCGTGATATTTTAGTTATGTGTATATCACAGACATCCTATGATCACAGAGTAATCTGAGCTCGTCTAACTAATGCCCTGTTATAGGTTAGGTGGTTATCAAGAAATTAGTATAAAAATATATAACGGGGTTCGTTACTACTGCAGACTATAAGGGCCTCCGCGCATTATGCGACAAGGCCGCGTGGCCAAGTCGCTGCGGCCAACTAATTCTTCTACGATGTATATAGCTGCGCGCATTACGCGGCCAGGCCGCGCGGCCAAGTTTTGGTCGCGCGGCCAACGAAAAACATCGCGTCACATACGCGGCCTATTGGCCGCCGCGACCAAGCCGCGCATTATGCGGCCAGGCCGCGCGACTGGCCGCCTAAATGCGCGGGGGCCCTAAGTTTATGTCGCTTTGGTATAAATAACGTCGTAATTTATTATCTTTAAATATCTTACCATCTTAATACTGCTACTCAGCCCATCTATGACCCACTCCTGAGTCGAGCCTCTTCCCGGGTATTTAGCCTACTGTGCCACGCTTGCCAGACGGGTTGGCACAGAGTTTCGTATTTTTCAAGTTTTCCTTCTGTTACGGCGTCCGGCCTTGTCATTTCCTTGTTGTCATCTCTTACGACACCCTCAGGATGGAATGGGTTGTGACACTGTGACTTCTAAATCTGTCTCCACCCGGAAAGTCCTTCTTATTAGAACTAGAATGATTCCTGAATTGCGTTTCAAACTTTTACCGCATACTGATAACTTGCACTGATTTTTATGCCTAGGCTAGATCGTTACAAATGATTGCTCTCATACATTTGTCTTACTTCAGCTTTAGCCAAACTGATGAAGACGTACAAACGGACATGTACAAAGTTTTGAAACAATTGACGACACATGAGGACGCCTGGCCCTTTATGGACCCCGTCGAGGAAGAATACGCTCCAAATTATTATGCTGTCATCAGACGACCCATGGATCTACGAAAAATGGAAGAGCGACTTGATAGTGGTCACTACACTGATTTTTCCATGTTCAAGGCCGATTTTAAACTTATCGTTAATAACTGTCGCTTATACAATGGCCAAGATAATGGTGAGTTTTCTCGTGAGGTTTTCATAAATTTCCGTATATTTTGCTATGTTTTCTTAACATGGCATAATATGCCATCATGTTATACATATAATATTCTTTTTTCAGAATATACTACGATGGTGGATAACTTACAAGCTGCTTTCGATCGACTTACCGAAAAGTACATGCATCGATTGTCATCGTCTGATGAAGAAATAGCTGTTGAGTTTCAGTTACCAACGCCTTCCAGGAAGCACAAGCTTAAGAACAGTGAATCTCCAAGTCGCCACAAAAAGAAGAAGCGAAAATCTCACTCCGATACAGGTAAGTTTTGCATTTATATTTTCATCGAACAATCACTTGGTGTCGATAAACATCATTACTCTCTTTAATTTTAAGGTTTTCAGAGCACTTTTCTCGCCGTCATAAAATAAAGACGTTGACAAAAATATTGTTGTAGCTAAATAACAGTTTCAATGGCATGCACAATTTTAGTATAGCAAAATAAGTTAGCCGATTTGAATAACTAAATAAAAAGCATCTCATTTTGTTACAGGTGAACCTAAATCAAGTTCATCAGATGCAGTGGAACAACAACCAGAAGAACAACAAGCAAGTGAAGAGCAGCTACCTGTGCCAGAAGAAAAGAAGTCAAAAGAATCTCATAAGAGTAAGCAAAGCAAAGACAAGAAAAAGCGTAAGGGGCATCATCGTCATGGAAAACATTCCAAAAACCATAAGAAAGACTCTCATAGGTCTGATGACCCGGAATCGTCGAAAACTAAGCATAGCAGGAAACAAAAACATGGCAAAAATAAAGATAAAGACAAAGACAAAGAAAGTAAGAAATCTAAACAGAAGAAGAAGAAAAGTAAACATCAAGAGTTAGAAACTACTGAAGTATTAAAACGAAGCGTATCTCAAGAATCATTGGAAAGTTCCAACCGCAGCCGCAGTGCCAGTCCACTGCCATCAATTCATACGCCGTCACCGTCTCCTACCGATCTCGAGCCGTCCGATCCACCCGAGCCACTATCGGACCCAGACTTCTTTAAAGACAAATATGACAAAATAAAAGAAAGGCGGCGTCACGCTGCGAAGGATGCTTGGGAGTCCTTGTTTGATTACAGGCAAAGAACCATTGACAAACAAAAGCAGAATGTTCACATGCCTGAAAAGGATAAAAATCAGAAGTTGACGGAGACCATAGAAAAGCTTAAAGCAAAAAATGAAAAATATAAAGATGCGCTTTTTAATAATCTGTGTACTCCAGGCAAGAGTGGTGTCGATAAAGTGCCGACTGATTCTAATGACGTTAATGATACCAAAATTAAGGATGTGGAATTAGACAACGATGGAGAAGAAAATGTAAAAACTAAAACTGTTGCCAAGAAATCGAGTAAGAAGAATTCTGCTAAAAATGAATCGGCATCCGAAGCTTTAGAGCAGGCTGTCAAAGATATCAGCAAATGGTTAGATGATGCGCCAAAAGCTTCATCAATGAGTTCTCCCAGTGATAGTCCAGCTCAAACTACAGAGGAACATGATAGCAGTCGTTTAGATGATGATCTTTTGCAGGGAGACAGACCATTCCTCAATAGAAAAGATGGCCGCAAACGACCTTCCTCGCGTGAGCCAAAATTGGTGAAGAGAAGAGAAATTCAGCGCACCATTGATAGATTGCAGCCGGGAAAGAGTAAAGGCAATTTGATCACCAACTTAGGCAACAAGAATACAGAAAAGAGTGAGGAGATCCCTCCTACTGGAACTCAAAGTAAAGCTCGCGATGCTGCCAAAACTGAGGAGTCCAGTCCGAAATTAAGCCTTGGCTCAGTCTTAGCGACGGTTGAATTTACGTTGGGCAATGATCATAACTTTGGAAATGATGATGAAACTAAGACTGAAGAGAAAAAAGACGATAAGAAAATTGTAGACTCTGATAAAAAAGACAAAGTTGAAGTCTCGCCGTCTGAAAAGAAAACTGAGGAATCCTCTGTACAAACAGACAAAAAAGATGTAGAAGTAGAAACCGAACCACTGACTAGCACTAAACCTAACCAAGAAAAAGCCACCCCTAACTTGAGCGCTTGGTTTAAAGCATTTGGCGCCCCGAAAACCACTAACACAAATATAGTGAAGAAAAAAGTGGATGACGTTGAAACCGAAGATAAAGCAGCGGCAGTAACACCAATCAACACCGATGCCAAACCTAATAGTCCGAAAAATACGGTAAAACATGATTTGCCGACGGATCCGGAGACTCCAAACCCTGATGGAGGAGATAGCCCATTGCCAAATGTTGTAACAACTCCTAGGCAAAGACGAACCAGTACAGGCAGCTCAGTTTCCGAAAGGTCATCATTCAGCCAAGATTTGGATTCGCCACGACATCAGATGACCCATTCCTCACCACTATTGCGGTCACCAGCATCACCAAGAACAGAAGATTTCCAGAAAATATCATACCCCATTATAAATGGGACGGTTCGCGCTGGGTTTTATCAAGATACCACATCTATCAAAAGTAGCCCTGAAAAAAGTTGCAGTCCACGGGAGGCTCCGCAATCCCCTTACTCTGCGTATTCTCAACATGTCTATGCATCTCACAGCGCCACTGGATCTTCCACTCCTAATTACCTATATGATCACACAAAAAGTCCTGTTCCAGCTTATGCTCATAACCCACCTCCATATTACGACTCTTCAAAAAGCCAACCAATCAGCAAGCCGCCGCGAAGCCATGATGATTATAACTCTATTCCTACAGAGACATACCAACAAAGCCAGTACACTGGACCATTCTTGCCTGCATATTCTCCATATCCTCAAAATTCAACACCCACCTCAAGTTTCTCTCATTCTCATCCACCACAAACAACTCCTTCAAGTAATGGAAACTCTGGCGCTAATGTTGCACAGGTCGCTGATCCCAAAACTGCAATGTTTCCAGTTAAAAAGCGAACTTATACAGAACCTGATAATTCTGTAACATCTACAAAATTACCAGAAAACAAGGATGTTGTGCGAACTTCTACACCTAAAACAGATTATCAAAAAATCACACAATCTTTACATACGTTATCGTCATCAATGGTATCTGCATCTGTAGACAATATTGCCCTCGCTTTGAGTGAGAAATCGGAAATGGCAAAATTGACTACTTTACATGACAAGAATGCTACTGAATTTCCCGCCGATAATAGAGCTAACGGTGATAATGTGCAGGAGAAAAAGAATGATTCTAAAAACACAGACAAATCTATTGGTATTGTTGCTAACAACAATGATAATATAGATATGGTGAACATGGGATACATGAATCCCGATCATGATCGTAGACTTTGTGCTGAGGTATCACACGACATAGACTATATGGCAACAAGAGAAATGGCTAAAAACAATACGAATACTCAACAGAAAATTTATGACGTTGATGCAATTGCCATAAATTTGGGATTGAACAATCAGTCTATGCCAAAATCAAATGCTAAATCAAGTATTAGCTCTGGTAATATACCACCTGCTCATACACAAGAGCGATCTCATAACGATATTCTCATAAACCAGAATCTTGCTCACGTTCACCATAGTCAGTATGAACCTATGACTACCAGCCAGAACATCAGTAATTTTTCAATTAGTGATATTGATATGGCAAACAAAAAGTTTTATGCTTGTAGCTCGGCACCTTCTACGGCTGCCATTGATTACGGCAACTGGAAGATGACGAATCAGTTGCGGAAACAAGAAGTGTTACCATCTGATTATTCTAACTACAATGCGAATAATGCGGATAAACTAAAAAATGATGTAAATCCAGTTACATCAAATGCTAATAGCTACAATAAACTGCATCATCAACAATACAGCTACAATGTACCCAGACCAAATCTGCAAAGATCTCAAGAAATGCAGCAAAGTCATCCTGGTGAACTACGAATACCTAACCCTAGAAACCTTCATAAAGGTGAACATGCTAGTGTTTCGTCCTCCATTAATGGCAATGAGTTGCTCGCCAAAAACATTGACACAATTGCCAAGACTCCGAAGTCTGATAAGATGATACAAAATCGGCCGCTAGTCAATTCAAATCCATACAAGACTTATAATACTCCTGCTTCTATGCCACTCGAGGGTTTACGTAACCTACCCAATATCCCTCAAATGTTAGAGAGATACACCAATGAGGAAAGATATCTATCATCATTTGCAGCTAGCAGCTCCTCCTTGTATCATGACAAACAATATCAAATGGCGCAACTCTTTAATAAAACCATGTCGTCTGATGTACATCCAGTAAGCACCAGTGTTAGCATATACTCTCAGCCACCTGTATCCTTGAGCAAGGACAATGGTGTGTACAAAACGGCAAATATATCCGCCAGCCAAGTGGATACAAAGAACAAGAACAAAAGGAAAAGGACCTCTGAGCCAAAACCGTCTACGCAGATATCAGGAAATCAGGCGTACCATCAAACATCCTGTAGCAACGACGTGTTATCGTCTGTGAAGACGAGCATGATGCCTACCACCGCATTTAACTTCGGCTCATCGACCAACATGGCTCTCAGTGGGGGTCTGTACAATGATAACGGCAGCTTTTCGATTGAAGACTTTAGAAACAGCACCAGCCAACTGATGGCAGCCAATTATATGGTGGCTGCGGTCGCTCACCAACAACGGAGTACTGTCGAATCTAACACAGATAAACTGGTGGCTAAACCAGCGCATCAGAATTCGACTCACTCGGCAGGATCGTTCCCATTCATTGGGCACTCGCAAGTGCGAGCGGGATACCCATTCGTCGGCAGTGAGGCCGCATCGCCGCTGTACCAGCAGTACCTGCAGCGGCATCAAGAGGAGCTGTTGCGGCAGACGGGCGCGCAGATCATGAGCCTGTACCCAGCTGGCTATCCCGCAGGATTGGGCGTACGACAACCCTACGACTCCATTAATCGGCCTTCTTGGCTTTAGACATTTTCATAGTAGAATAGCTACACGAGGATACTCGTATATTATAATCATAAATGTGACAATTGTTATAGGACATTGTAATTTATGTTGTTTGTAGATCTATAATGTAGCTTTGTGAAGATGTTTTACCAATATTACTCTGTTGTTGTGCTTAATCTGGGTCATGCTTTCATCATGACAAGTGTATGTTTCATTGATTTTTTTATAGTATTTATGTACCCTGTGATCATAGAAGGAGAGACTGCTTCATAAGAGATTCAATGTTGATAGTTCGATTAGTTAATAGCGCCACAAATTTAACATCTTTTCATTAAAAGTATATTATTATTAATGTCTTGACTAACTTGGCTTCCTTAACATTATTGAGATTTAAAATTATAATAAATATAAAATTAGTGTTGTTGTCTGTTGGGTAAATTTATTACAATATTTATACCCAACCATTTTAAAATATCAATGTCTACAAATTTCTTTGCTATTGGTGTTTACGATGTCACGAGATATTTATACTCATTATATTATAAATATAATTTTATTAATATTATTTAAATTTACTTTAATTTAGATGCTTTTAAGCTTTTTTTAGCTTTAATTTTATGAACATTATTGCTAATTTTAAGGTCACATGAAATAATATTTGTTATTAAATAAATTTGAATTTTATGTTAAACTACTTAACTTAGATTGTTGTGTAAATATTTCACTATTTTATTTACGATCAACATTTTAGAAATTTTTAAGTATTTTTTCGTTACGAATATAATTGATTTAATATTGAATATAAGTACGGATTCATGTAATAAGAATTATTGCAAACAATTATTGTGTAAAAACGAAAATAAAGATTTTCGAAATAATGATTTCTATTTATTTATTATTGCTTCGTTGCAGCTTGTAGCCTAGCAGACAGCGCGGAGCACGATCAATTGTATCTACTGGTGCAATATTTGGATATGCTTTAATTTGTTACATCTGAACCTAATCTGAACTTGCTAAAGGTGTCTGTTGTCATTCTACCACGAAACAAGGTCGGTAGCAACTGACTGGTTTGGCCGAATGATTACAGTTGACCCACTGGGTCATATGAGGCACACTGCAATCGTTACCTGTAAATATGGTAATATAGTTAGCCAAATTAGGTTTGTCTGGTGCCGACCCGACCCCAATTATATTGGGAAAAGACGACATATCTCGCTAGTTTTACTTATTTACTTAAAAAGCATGGGCCGATTGGCTTGACGTCATATTCCACAAGTCTAAAAGGATTATTATGCTCTAATTGAGACAGTATCGTCAAAGGCTATAATGAGAGGTGGGACGCATAAAAGTAGGTATAGGCTGTCGAATAAAATGGGTGCCTTCAGAATCAGTTCAACAATGTTGTTCCAAAATTAGCAGAGTAAACCGAAATATTCATAAGTCCTTTCGTAGAATTGCAAAGCGGTAGGATCAACAGTTTGTGAAAGCAATGAACGAACACTTAATTATTTATTATATTCCTACTATCAAGATAGCTACATCTTGCTATTAGGTCACATATAAGAAGATTCATACCTACCATTTAAATTGGTCTAATCTAACTTAGCTTAGTACATGCACTTACTAGGGTCATTTTATAAGAATTAGTAGGTATGATGCATGGACGTATAAAGGTATGATGCATGGTATGATGTTTAAGTATAACTGATAACACGAAAATGTTGGTTCACTAAAAAATAACAGACCAAACAAAAAATATAGGGCTTGAGATCAGAAGGCATTGCAAATACAGCTGCTCATTTATATTTCAAGCCTATGTTATGTTTTTTGTTTGAACACCAATAGAATAAACAAAGAGGGAAAGAACATACATAATTTTATTATACTATTCTATTTTATATTAAGGGCATACCAAGGATTGCTTTGACAACAATCACTGTGTTCATCTCATCTCTCCTATCATCAATGTTACTCATTCATTATTCATTGCTAGTAGGTACATAAGTTTAAGCATTAGGTCTAATAACATACTAGAATGATGAAAGGTTGAAATTTTGTGGATCACTGTAGTAAATAGTCACAAAATTTTAACTTTTTAGATTGTTTATTGCTTTCCCATAAGCCCATTGAGAGTAAAACAGGAAAAATTAGTTGAATTTAACAATTTGAATACTTTTGCAATAGGTTTGCTGTCATGAATATACCACCACATAAGTGATTGATAAAATACTCACTAATTAAACATATATTTCATTATTAATAATTATGGCAGTGTTTCTATTTTTGATCATGTGAAGTTAGGTTAGATTAGTATTTATTTGGTTGCAACCAGCATGCTACATACGTACTTTAAACAATTTAACCGAAAATTCGGAAATCCCCGACTACCTACAGTTATCGAGTGATAGGTGCTGCGACCCCTAGCCAGACATACCACGTCGTCTGGCTTGATAATCATCCTTTGCGCCTAAAATACTAAGCTAAAAACATTTTATCAGCTAACTATCTAAATCAATATGCTTTTTTACAAGAAAATAATATAGCAAAAAAGTTCTTAGGACCTGACCACATCAAGTGTGGTTAGGTATTCCTTCTATAGGTTACTTTTAACATCATGAGTTTCTTTTAGATTGTAGTATTGGCATAAATTCATAGACAATAACTGGAGTAACTAGCTTCTCCATTTATGCTGACACCTTTTGCTATTATGGTGATGCAAGAAAGTGAAACTTGATACAAATACTGCACAAACAAACCCATCTTGCCAGTGTGTGAACTAGGCTTCATTTCCCTCCATGCTATTGGGGGAGGACCGCCTCAGTAGTCATTGATGGGCTGAAATGATGATGGTGAAGGAAATATCTAAGGTGGGGTAGGTAGGGTAATAAAGAAAACCATATAGATCAATAGCCTTTTAATACAGTGACAATTAGTATACTTTGCAAGCATTGCAAACACTCATTACAACCAAAAGAATTTAGAAACATTGTTGTATAAATGTTTAAAATAAATTAAGCTCTGTTTGAAATAAGATTTCATAAACAGTGCATTGTTTAGAAGCAAATTATGATGTAAATGTAATTTAATAAGAAATAAGTATTAGCAGCAAATTATGAAATGACCAACAGATATTCTTAGTTTAAACTAACATTTAAAAATTTTCAATCGCCACTTTGTAAGTCAAGAATTGGAAATGGACTTTGAAATTTCACTATTAAAAAATATGGATGTATATCCTATAAAAGTTAATAAAGGTTTGTGTAATTATATCTGAAAAAGATATTCCTATATTATTATTGTAATATTTATAATTTTTAACCAACTTAGAAATTGCGGAGGTGTTCAAATTGCGTTTTTCAAAATTATGAGGCATTATTTCCTAAAAGTTAATCAGTCAGTTTATTATTAAGGATGCAATGTATTCAATAGTAGTTCCTTTCCAAAAATATTTTAAAGCAATACACAAGCTGAACTAAAATTCATGTTTATGGACTATGTACTCTTGATACATATGAAATGAAGTAACATTAACATGATATTTTTTTATATAAATATGTTTAATCCAACATTGCTAAATTGATACACCTAAGACATTTGAAGGTACAGAAATAACCAATGTTGCTTCAAGAATGGGATACAATCAGGATGTTATTGAGGACATAAATATTACTCCAGATGTTACAAGATATAATTAACATTATTCTGTATCTTGATGATGGTAATCTAAATTATTGATACTTAATTAGACTTAACTTCAGTTTGCTCTTTTCTTTGTTGAACCATTTCCCTAATGTTGTCTTCGCTCTCTTTTAAATTTTTCTCTAGATACTGTTTGTTATGTTCCAATTCTTTAGTTCGTGTTGATAGTTGAGTTTCTCGGTTCATAAGGTTGCTTTTGACTTCATCTAAGTCAGTCAGGAGAAACATTCTCCCTATTGATTCATATGTTCTTGTACCAGGTGGTAGCGTACTGATCTCTCTTTGAGTAATATCAACATGTTGCAATACACGTTTCAGAACTTCGATTTGCGAATCAATAACTTGAATTTTTTCACCGGTCTCTACCATTTTAAGTTGAAGCTCTGCAAAGGCTTTTTTAAGCTCCAGATCTGCTTGTTTAGCCATGATTTCTAAAATTTGCTCCTTTTCCTAAGACCTGACGTTGAGGTTATAATTGCAATGGAAACGTCAAGGTTTTTTTTTCTAATTTTCGGATTGGATATACCCCTTGCTAATTGAGTCACTCAATTCCCTTGCTTTTTTATTCTTTTCTTCATTTATTTTTTGATGTTTTAGCATAGAGCTATTAAATTTCTTCTAAAATTCGAATAAATTGAAGAAAATTAACGAACCAAGCAATTAATGTGGCCAGAAATTCTATTATGTTTAAGGCCACCTTATATGCATTTCATGCATGTGGCTGTATTGTATTAACAAAGACGATATCACCACGGAGAAGAACAATAAAGAAGAAAACGAAGGTGAAGAACTATCAAAGTCAAAAAAATATTTTCCTTTCGTGCGGTTTAACAAACCTGAAAAATTATGAAATTGAGTAACTGTGGCATATTATATGTTGAATTCGTTTTCACTGCTACCTCTTTAATTTAGTTATCTACATTTTCTTATTATGGTAAGATTTATAACTTTTAAATAGTATTTTTAACTCATCACGAAACAAACATTGGATGATATAGGTAAGGTCAGGCAAGAGTGTATTTGGATTTGCATAAAATTCGTTGGCTTCGTATTGAAACTATCTTGCAGTTGACTGATTAATTAGATCATTAGTAAATTTATTTGCCGGTCGTTTTTAATGACCTTCTTGTAACTTGATAAATAAACTGCTGATAATTAGTTTGTTGGGATAATAATGCTTGGAAGGAGGTTTAATATTGCATTGATAAACAAATCTTGATTTAGGAATATGGAAAGGATTTTACCATTATG
Organism: Clostera curtula; assembly: GCA_905475355.2. NCBI lineage: Eukaryota > Metazoa > Arthropoda > Insecta > Lepidoptera > Notodontidae > Clostera > Clostera curtula. The sequence continues at coordinate 9,523,903 of FR997794.1, read as the reverse complement.
TTGTGGCTAAGTTGCAGTGTTACAGTCAGAGTGCACCACCGAAAATTAGTAAAGTGTTATTATAAACCAAATTAATTTTGAAGTAGTAGATATTCATATGTTCTGATAACTATATTTTAATAATTTGTACTGTATCAATTAATGTGAACTGTTTTACAATGAATTGATACAGGTACCTGATATCATGAACATAATATTAATAACAATTTAATTGCCATAGGACACATGCATGGACTCACAAGCACCAAGTAATAAATATATTGATTCATATTTTATATAATTTTGATTGAAGCCATACAGAAACTGTATATTTTTTATCAAACAAGTAGCTGTACCCTGTGCGAGCTGCAAGGCCACTAACTAAAATAAATTTGAAGAAAAGTCATTACATAAATATTTTATATGTTTATTAACCTTCCTGGGCTCATGTTCTTCAACTTTGCTATAGATCATCACATGATGAAATGCAATGGTATATAATTATTTAAATACAGAGATAACATCCATTATTATATATTAGCTTTTTTATTGTTGAACAACTGCTTATCTTGTGGGAAAAAGAGTAATAATAAAATACATTAGTATATCATAAAGTGTATAGAGCTCCAGCCTATTTTCATTGGTTACAATATGTTATCAACATCCTGTTACTGTGAACACCTATTTAAAACATTAGCTACATAAGATGTCTATGCAGAACAAATGCCGGCAATATTGTATTAAATGTTAAACATTGAAGACATTTTTTAACCCCTCCCTCCCACTTGGTGATATGTGGTGAGGTTTAAGACATCACCCCCATCCCCAATTAAAAATCACTTGTATTTTTTAGTATCTACAAAGAATCTTACACACAAAGGCTCAACCTTGTGATATTTCGTGATTTTTGCTGATAACCTCCCTCCCCCTTTTGAACATAACTACCTAGGGATTTATGAGACTTAGACATCTATTACTGAACATAGATATGCTATAGATTGTCACGAATTATGATCCTGTGCAGGCATCATTCATAAATACCTAATTATTATTATGTAATTATATCTACTGTAATATTACATCAATTTCATTGCTGTTTATGTATTTGTTTATTCTACAGCAGGTTTATGTGGGAAAGAAGAAATGCCACGAGATATTTTAAGTGATAGTCTTGCTGTCTTGAGGATTGTGGAGGTACATTTGTTTAATTTGTAATGTTCATCCCTTATTGTATAATAAAATTTATATTGAAATTAGCTTTGCATGCATGGATTTAACACACACTTAATATACCGCACACTTCATAATTAATAGTAGCCTATGTTGTCCTATTAATGCTAATGTAAATGGATATAGATTAACAGTTCCGATTGATAATGTGTGTACTAGTTAAGCTCCAAACGGTCTCAGCTACTTAGGCATACACATTGTTTATTACAGAGTTCCATTTGACTACTCTTCATAGTGATAAGGGATGTACATAACTATATCGGTAGTTATTTCATTGGGGAATTACACATGATCATTTGTGGGTTTTGTTTATCATTGGACGTAATTCATTCATTTACAACGTGTATAAAAACATATTACTTTTTCCATATGCCTGTAGAGTCAACCACTACATCTGCATATTGCGGAATCGCTAACTAAATATTGCATTTTTGTTAGACAGAGCAAGTTTGAATGAAGGTTATTAAAATACAAATGGTGTTACAGCATGATGATGAAGAGAACTGGCCTTTGGAAAATAAAGTGTCTTGCAAGCAGATTAATAAGAAAACGTCTCATGCCCCACTGAATAGCCAACAGACATTTACTAAGGATGACTGTGCTTGTTATTATAACTATGCGTAAGTAAATTATATACATGCTTTTTTAACCAAATTGAAAAAAAGAGGTTCTCATTTTAATGATTGTAAAAAAAACTCCGGCGGCTATAAATATAATGCTTTTTTTACCGTCAATAAATGTAGAAAATTCATAAAAAATGCCTTTTTCAAAAAATGACAATAGCTATGTTGTAGCTTTTCACGGTACGAAATGCAAAATTGGACTCTTTAACGAAACATACCTTTAATTGCACTAAAAGTAAAATATTTTCATCAAAACATGTAAACCACCTTCTTTGTAGGCAGTAGGTATAAACTGAGAAATACATAACCAATAGACATTATAAAATTATCTTTATCTCGAACTGAGTAGTTTAGAGTCAATTTTGGAGTAATAATCATAGTATTGAAATCTAATTTTTATCAACCATAATAATAATAAGTATGTTGGTGAGTTAAGATTTTTTTATGGCTAATAAAATTTATAGTGGTGTCCAATTTTTGTTTTACATTGTGAACAATAAACGAAGCTAACATATTATTGTAATGTAATAAAACTCGCTCTATGTAACTTATTTCTTTGTTAAGTAAAGTTTAGCTCTTCCAATCCTAGGATGTCATATACTAGGATTGGGATGTATTTTGTTTTGTATGTTATGATATATTGAAATGTATTTTGGTCTTGACATAGACATGGCGATAATGGAGCCAGTAGACAGCATGACCCTGTATATCAATATAAAACAAGCAGCTTGCCACCGGCCTCATCTATCAACCAATCTTGGGATGAAATGGTGTGTTCGGCACTCAGGATATCACCCGAAGACATAGCTAACCAGCTCACCTTGTTAGACCTACCATGCTTCAAGTCAATCAAACCGGAGGAATTGACGACTTGTGGATGGAACAAGTTAAATAAACTGACAGTGGCGCCAAATGTTGTGGCATTTACGAAAAGATTTAACAGGGTAATGTTGCTGCCTTATTTCCACACATTAAGAGAGCTGTATAATATTTGCTTTTATTCCATCCTCAAACATTTAGCCCTCTTATTGATTCGTAATCTAAACTGTATGTACAATGATGTTGAGTTAGAATAGAATAGAATAGAAAAATGCTTTATTGTATAAACCAATTATGGCGTTCACAATCGTCATCGGATACATCACTTATAAAATACTACTACCAGGTCGGAACGCGGCACCTACCGAGAAGACCTGGCGGAAGAAACTCGGTGGGCTTGTCTCTTTTTTTAAACGCCATATTACAATAACCGTTATCTTATAACTACACTCGAGAGCAATGAATCCGGGTCACTTAAAGAATGTTAAAAATCTCGGAAACTAAAAATGATAGGTTAATGCAATAAATTGTATTTAATAGACAATGTAATACTCCTTAAATGAAAGTAAAAAAAATATGAGTCACCATACATTTTATTAACACAAAATTACATAAAGAAAAAAACTGCTGATCTCTCCTTAAAACAAAAATAGGAAACATGAAATTTTTGAACTTTATTACGAGTTTCTTGAATTTTAATACTTCGTATTGCCTCCTCTTGCTTCCATTACTGCGTTTACGCGGTTTGGCATGCTGTACACCAAGTTCCTTATACGATTTTGGGGAATATTCTCCCATTCCTCTGTGAGAGCAATTTTGAGCTCACGAAGCGTGATTGGGGGAGGTTTTCGTTGTTTTACGCATCTGCCTAGCTCGTCCCAAGCATGCTCGATCGGGTTGATATCCGGGCTGCGCGCTGGCCACTCCATACGAGTAATGTTCATCTCTTGAAGGTAGTCATTCACAATCCTACCTGTATGAGGTCGGGCATTGTCATGCATAAATATAGCATCCTCACCTAAATTGACCATAAATGGACCAACGTGATCATTGAGGATTTCTTCCACATATCTTACGCTAGTTAAAGAGCCGTTTTCTATGATCACCAGCTCTGTGCGACTTTCAGAAGAAATTCCGGCCCACACAAGTACAGACCCACCACCGTAGGCTACTTTTTCTTCGATGCATGCTTGCTTGAATCTTTCCCCTGGTCTTCGATACACTCTGTGTCTTCCATCGTGCTTATAGAGCATAAATTTTGATTCGTCGGAGAACATAACTTTTGACCAATCTTCAATACTCCAATTTACGTGGCTCTGGGCATATCTTAGTCTTGAAATACGATGCCCACGCTCCAGTTTAGGGCCGTTTGCAGGTCTAAGGGGTTTTAAGTTAGATTCAGCAAGCCGACGTCTTACTGTCCATGCACTTGGGTTACTTCCTCCGAGGCGTCGAAACTGATTTGTGAGTTCAGTTCCTGTGAGAAAGCGATTTCGAAGCATGGTGTTCACCAAGTATCGGTCTTCTCGTGCTGTGGTACACCTGGTTCTGCCCGTTCCTGGTCTGCGTAGGTTAGAACCAGTTTCTTCGTAACGTCGGAGAACTCTTTGTACTGTTGACAGCGACACACCGACAGTCCTGGCTGTATCGCGCTGACTCCGGCCGGTTTCCAGCATTGTAAGTATTCTGGTGCATTTTTCAGGCGTAAGCGACATAATTTCAGCTTGAATAATGAATATAGAGCACTATCATGGTTTATGTACCCACATAAATGACAGATTACAAACAAAAGCAAAACCAAATGCTGTAATTTCGTAGTTCCATCTTCGAAAGTGGCCCTTTTTCAAGTTTGATTTTTTTATGATATAACTTTACAATAACTAAGAAGTTTTAATACCTTCATTTAAGGAGTATTACATTGTCTATTAAATACGATTTATTGCATTAACCTAACATTTTTAGTTTCCGAGATTTTTAGGATTCTTTAAGTGACCCGGATTCATTGCTCTCGAGTGTAGTTTCGTTTGGTTCCGAAAGGCGCTCAACTGAAATATGAATTTTATAATAAAAAAAAGAATAATTAAAAATGAAATTATAAGTCATGAATCCAGTGAGTCGACCAACCCCAAACAGCGGCACCTGTTCACAAGCATAACGCATGTGGCAGCCATCGATCTCCTCAACCATATCAAAGGGAAGTGTTCGACCCGCCACATGTCGCTACCACTGTTCAAAATATTTTAGTGAGCATCAATCATTAATCATGTTAACTAACTTATCAAAAACATAGCAAAATGTTATGCATTTTTTAATTAGTTGTCTGTTTGTTTATTTGAGTTTAAGAACTAAAACACAATACGTCATTACTAACTATGTAAATAAATATTTTGTTTTTGTATATTTTGATTATTGCAAGAGGAATTGTCGCGTTCGATCTCGACTTGCTACATACTTCTGAATCAGTCACATTTCAAAAATAGCTCTCTTCAAATTGTTGTTAATTGGAAGAATTGATTAGAACACCTGCAAATCCTTTCTCGGGCTAGGTTGTCAGGTATCCGACTATAACACGTTATATAATAATTCGGTTATTATACGCTGTGCGCAACCTATCATAGAAAAGTGGGATCTGATCAGAGAAAAACAATTATACATTGAATTAATATTGTTTCAATTTTAGGTGAGCTTCTGGACAGTTCATGAAATATTGAACGGACAATCGCCGAAAGCGCGGGCGGAAACATTGGCGCATTTCATCAAAGTAGGCAAAAAATTACACGAGTTGAACAATTTGCACTCATTATTTGCTGTTATATCTGCTCTCCACAGTGCCAGTATTTATAGGTAAGTCAATTTTACGCTTATCTGTCATATAAACTACTACTACATTTATGGCATCTCGTATCTCCGAATGAGACGTATCCTCATATTAAGTAGGCAAGCTTTACTAAATCATACGAAACGAAATTTAAAGATAAATCGGTATGTGTAGTTAAATATCTATGAAGTAAAATAACCTAGCCTACGTCACTATGTGTAACTGTATTCATTTATTGAACTATGCAACAATGAAAAGGGTCTATTATAATTTGGATTATGCCACACATTTACAACAATATTAAGGAATCAACTGGCATATGTACTAGTATTCAATTGTTTTTTGTTCCTATTATATTTGTATAACATACGTCTGCTGTTGGGGTTGGACATGGTTTTGGATCAACGGGATCGAATCCGAGGTCGTGAATTATGTGTTTGTGAAGTGCCCCCGCGTTATATATTATAGCCTCACGACATATCTACATTTCTTTCTCTCTAACAGGCTATCGAAAACATGGGCATGCTTATCGAAAAAGGATAAACAACAGTTTGATAAAATGGCGGAACTTTTTGGCGAAAGAGACAATTGGACTGCGCTTAGGGAATATTTGAGATCGATCCCTTTGCCATGCATACCGTATCTGGGTAAGTAAATGAAAATTACGCTCGTCTATGGCTGAAAAGTCACAGAATAACACAGTGTCGGGCTATTTAGAAGAATTTGCGCATTTGGTAGTCCTTATCGCGCTGGGTCAACCGTCGTTTATCATGACGTCTTTCAGTATAACAAGCATTTATTATGCTTTAATCGTGTCCAATATATATAATTAAACACATAATGTCATTGACAAGCGCTTGTTGTGGGTCGATATAATTAACCAAGGATAAATGTTGAAATTGTTGTATGTATATTTCGGTGTAGTCATTGGATTGTATTTTGTTAACTCTGGTCGAAAAACTTTTAACTCCTGTGTCATCATTGTTTGTTTGGTAGGAATATTGTGTTTAAAAGGTGTGTAATGGGGAATGTACACTTATCAAAATCAAGGAACCCTCGTACTGAAAGAATCGATTGCACTGCAGATATGGTTTTATATTAGAACTAGCGACCCGGCCCGGCTTCGCACGGTTGCAATTATGCATATGTTATACCTAAGAACCATCCTCTTGGATCACTCTATCTATTAAAAAAAACCGCTTCAAAATCCGTTGCGTAGTTTTAAAGATTTAAGCATACATAGGGACTAGGGTTCATGATTTCTCGAGCTTTTCAATTTCTCGGGTCTCGAGAATTCTCGAGGCTCATTTCTCGGGACTCTCGGGTTGTCGAGAAATTTACATTTACGTACGTTTTCTCATATTATTTGGTTCCAATTGCGTCTAAAAATCAGTGGTTTTCCTCTCAAAAAAAAGTATCAAATTAATTATAAAACTTTCACCGATGTTATTCAAAAACATTAATCTTATAAATACTGTTTTTTAAAATATTAGAGAAAAAAATATTATTCAGGCTCTTAATCATAATGACAGCACCATTTTTAGTTGGTTATTTAGAACTTAAACTAAACAAAAAATCGACATGAAAGAAAACGTAAATATTAGGTTAGGGAAAAAGTCTTTTCGCATTATAGTATGTATGAACTTGTAATAAAATTTTCAGTCCTGATCTTGCACCTTCAGATTTCCACATGCTTCGGTCTCTTCAGAATTCTTTAGGCAGTGTCAGGTTAACATCACGAGAGGACTGCCAAAACCACTTGTCGCGGTATTTTGATCCCAAAATTTCTATAGCAATGGGATCATGTCCCTACCTACAAGATGGCCCAAAGTTATCGAACAAAATGGTAGGTACATACTTTAGTTAAATGTAAATAAACGATATTAAAAAAATTTTTGAAATTTCTTAAAAAATGCGACGAAACTTTTTCCCCAACCTATTATCTTAACTTACATTGCATTAGGATCATGTAGGATCATATTAGGCTGGTTATTTAGAAAAAAAAACTTAAATCTTGTAAACAAAATAGCTTCTATAAAACACGAAAGAAATCTTTAACTCAGGTAGAAAGTAAATGTAAATTATAATTACATTACAATCATAGCACCATTTATGGCATGTTAATCTTTACATAGTATAAAACAGTCGCTGTAGTCTGTCCGTCCCTATGTATGCTTAAATCTTTAAAGCTACGCAACGGATTTTGATACGGTTTTTTTTAAAAGATAGAGTGATTCAAGTGGAATAAATAAATATCCTTGGACATTTCACACAACGCCATCTCGTCCCAAGCTAAGCAACTTAATGCTTGTGTTATGGTAACGAGATGGATGATAAACTACTTATATACATTTTTTTTTGTAAATACATACATATTATAGATAGAAATGACACCCAGACTCCGAGCCAGTGCCTCTGGTTTAGACAAAGACACTGGCCCGACCCCGGAATCGAACCCGGGACCTACACCCGCTTTTCACGGGCGAAGCCGGGGCGGGCCACTAGTAGAATATAAACAAATTAAAACTCTGCAAGTTTATTTTCTACTAACGTACATGATTTCTCGAGTTCTCGACTTTTCTCGAGCTTGATTTCCCGGGAACAAAGCCCAACGATTTCCCGAGAATTCTCGGCTCGAGAATTCCCGGGAATGAACCCTAATAGGGACGGACAGACAACAGCGACTTTGTTTTATACTATGTAATGATAAAGAAGAAGACTCGCGCGTTGTTCTGTTGTACGTAACTGTTTTAATTTGAGCGCATCGGTGGTGTCGACCGCATCACCCGTGCCGAATCTGATGATGTCATCCGAATTTGTTTAGGACTTCTGGTGTTCTTCCATATTCAATCAATTTGAAGCGGGCAATGTGCGATGTTTAAGGTGAATGTTCCAGAGTAGCCCGCGAAATTCAAATTTTCGTACGTAAATGACTTTGAGCTTGAAAAAGTTTTTCTTGCACCTTTATGAGCTTGGAGGGTTGTATTAATGATTTGGATGATTATAATTCTATAACTACATACTTCTTACAGCCGCGAATAACATTTTAATCAACATACAACCTAGCACTGACCTGATAATTGCAAAAAACGTAAGAAAATTTGAATTTCGCGGGCTACCCTGGAACATTCACCATAATAGGCTTTCATGCAAGGACTTTTAAAAATCGTATGGGTCTTCGCGGATATGTGTGCCTACTCAGTTCATACATGACCCACAGCCGAGTCGGGCGTCCGCTAGTTACTTGGAGGGCAATAAGCCTACTGTGTCACGCTGGCCGGTTTGGCACAGGGTTTCGTATCAAATTTTGCTCTCTTGCGGCTAGGTTTTCGGCCTTGTAATTTACTTTAGTCGGCTCTTACGACACCCTCATAATGGAATGAAGGGGGTGTATTGTGTGACACTATGTATTGTATGACAACACACGGAATATTATAGATTAATTAAAGGTCGGCTTAATAAAGACAATTATTACGTATGAATTGAATATAGGTACCTACTAAACACAGCGAAGAGCAGCTGACAGTATCTTTCTCGCTCGGGTACACTCCCGAGTTTACCCAATCGAGCCCTTCACCTCAGAGCGTGACGGATCAGCCTAACTTGCTACCTGCGGAAAAATCTGTGTGCGGAAATATCACCATAATCTAAAACACCTTTAGTCCACTGATGGACATAAAGTCCCCTAATAAGCGAAATACCGCCATAGCTTGACGCAACTGTACCATTACTTTGGTTTTATAAATTATTAAACTCATATGCGTCCGTTATCGTATGTACTTTACATACAGCGAAAATAAGCTGGCGTGTCTTAATTGACTGAACAGTTAATAGTTCATCAGCCAAGGCGCAACTTCGTTAACGTTGCTGATCAGCGGCCAATTGAAGCCGAACCCGAAATTAGTTAGTGCTGCGCGTTGGGATTGAATTTCAGATTCTAAGCTAATAGAGTTTCGGTATCTGGAACAATCGAACCGATATTGGCGCAGCGTGGCGATCTGTGGTGGATATCAAGGCTCGAATCAGGCTTTGAAGTCACTGGTTCGATGTCTGCTTTAAGAAGCATTCAGTGAATTGGGCCCCAGACATTGGCTTTTCTGATTTGTGTTTGTAATGTATCAGATTTTTAATAATACACACACAGTTGTATTGTTAAAAATCTGATACATTTTCTTGATATGGATTATATTCTACCTACCAGATATCAGCTGTTAGATTTTGCCATCCCGACATCGCAACAAAATAATCATTTCTGCCACAAGACATTCACTGCTGGCTAGGCCTGTGCCGCCCGCATTCATTGTTTTCCGGCGACCTAAACCAGGTCCACCGTTTGGGAGGCCTACCAGCACGGCGCATCGATCTAATGCTCTTACGCAAACTGCACTGTTAGATTTGTTTATGAACGCGTGATGTACTGTGATCGTCGATAAATCAAAATCAGACTTTCTTTATTCGAATAATGTGTAAAATATAGCACATAGTTAAATTAGTTACTTGGTCTTTATTTGCTACATGATTAGGAAGTCACTCCCTGGGGATAAGGCCGAAAGAAACTCGCACCTCTCCAATAATACATTTAAAAATGACAAAACCACGTGTATGTCAAACGCGAGGGTATCTAAGAATTTATACAAGGTAATCTAATTGTTAACCGTGTGGTGACGGATTTAGAATATATAGTGGCACCACTTTAGCCTAGCCGTATGAGAAGGGAAACTTGATAAGAAATCCTGTGCCAACCCGTCTGGCCAGCGTGGCATGGTAGACTAATTATCCTCCATGTAATGCCTCCGGCCCGACTCGGCAGTGGGTCATATATGGGCTGCGTAATACGAGTAGTAGTAGTAATCTAATCGAGTTTCCTTGATTTGTGAAATAATAAAATGATTACGATTTGTTTTTATTGCGCTATATACCTAACGGTTTTATTCGTTTCCAGGTATATTTCTGACAGATCTAACGTACATAGACATAGCGCACCCCGCTGGATCGCCACATCGCGTTGCCAAAATGACTGTCGTACTGAAAGCGCTCGAGAGGTACCAGACTTCGGAATACGACATCGCGGCTGTACCACACGTCGCAAACTATATAAATAGCGTACGGTACATTGAGGAGCTGCAAAAGTTTGTGGAGGATGATCAATACAAGTAATCCTTTTTATACCCTGTTCTGTACGTCTTATAGATACATATGGTGTAAAAAAATATTGAATTGTATTTGTAACTGTCGGAACCTGGCTATTTCATCTTTATATAAATATAATTTTACTGTACGTGTGTATGTCACTGACCTCCTCCTAAAAGGCTGTAACGATTTGAATTAAAAAAAAATGCGTTTGGGTGGGACCGAGGATGGTTTAGATTCACAAATCAGCCCGACAGATGGCGCTGCAATCGGTAAACGAATAGCATGCAGGGCAACGTCCGCCCAGTCAGCAAGTTTAGTATAATAATGCAGAATTGGTAGCAACTATCCATGTTATTTCAATACACTCAAAATGTTCGATCAAAGGCACGGTGAAGGCAATCGTGTGGATTTGGGACCTATGCCACTCGCTTTTGACATTATACTGGGAAAAAACTTCAGAATTTAGCAGATAACGAATTTTGAGTGGCTGGCATCTGCATCGTATTGGAAGTCACTTCGATGGATAATTTTATACTCGTTGTAACATTGTTAGCGCACTAATGCAAGCCGCCCGTGACAAAGTCACGTTGATGTGTTTTAGTTAAGGAGGCGGATCACTTCCCACTGCGATCGCGGTACCAAACAGGTAGGTGTATTCAGGGAATGCTGTGGGGTTATAGTGGGTAGGTCGGGGTGCTTTTATCTTCGTTTGGTGCCCCGGATTAGCAACGGCCGGGTAACTATGCCGGGTCTCCCCGTCTATTAAAAATACCCTTAATAACCCCAGTTTTACTTTTAGGCTATCCATAAAACTGGAGCCTCCGTCACCTGTGGGGAGTTGTACTGGTTCTAAAGAATCCGTCAAAGAAGTAATAGCTCAAGGCGCCTCAAACACTTTCACGGTATCCCCATCACACAAAATTGGCTCGGGCTCCCTACGCCTGCAAGGCTCCTGCCCTCAAGGCAAGTTTGTGCCTACGCATAGAAAATGCCGTTCGCTCGGGTCCAAGTGAGTACATTTCATTTTCCAAAGCACACGTAACTGTCGATAACTTGTGTTGTTCAATTTTCATGTCATTAACTAACACACAATCTACTTTAGAGTAGTTTATTTAACTTGCAGTCGCTGACACGTTTATTGCTAAGATGCTCGGAGTAAAATATGTTTTTATAACCAACGCCTTCGACTTTTATTAAGACAAACTTGTATTGATCTTAATCCCGTTCCCAATATCAAACACATTATAAACATTCGTTTTACACGCTGCAGTATTTGATAGCAGTAATCATATTTCCATTCAGTTCCCATCGGTATCATTTCTCAATAAACTGGCTGTTTATTGTGTACTGTGTAAAATGTTCAAATCCAGATCGTCTGTAATCTAATTAGTAGTTCTTGAAATTTTGAGATAGATAGTGCTCAATCGCGGGTGATTGAGATATCCTAACGCCTAACTTCATGATTCGACACTGAAACATTATTGAACTAGAATATTTCAATATTATCCAGCAATTAACCACTTCAAAGTGGAACTGCTTCTCAAACGTTTACATGATGGCTAGGAATAAAACTACGTTTATTTCAGTTTTAAATTGCTCGAGCACTTAGCAATGGGCATTTCAACAACTTTTTTCTACGAGTGCTGAGTAATTTTACACTTTTCATATTTCATTTGCAACAGATGTTTTGCGATTTCAATGACAGCATTATATTGGCGACGACATGCTAATAATCTTAAGCGTCTGCTCCCGAGACATAATCATGTTTGGACTGTGTTTGTATTCATACACGACTCCTAATCCTGTACGGTGTATTTTTCTTGCGGGCGGTTAGGTTTCGTAGCGCCAGCTTACCAAGAAATTTTCACAAGGTCAATTTTGGTGTGGGGTGAGTTCATTACTGGTTTTTAGTTGGACGCTTGCATTTTGATGTTAGTTGAAGATCGTATATGAATGATGATGTATCTTGTATATGCAAATCGAATGGCATGTTTTATGTTCGGTTTTAGTTTTGGAAGAGGGCACGTGGAATTTTCATTCACTTGAATAGCCAACACTTGGGTGTTATGAGAATAGAGTGAAATTCACAAACACTAGAACTAACATGACTGTAGCACGAATATACACTTCTAACTTAAAACCATTACGGTACGTGTAAATTCAATGTGCCTTCGCAACTTTATTTATGTAAGCAATAGAAGCGTATTAGATGCCGCGGGGAAGCTTCGCTACCAACAAATTAACTTATCTAAATATGGTAAATACGGATGCAACGATGTTGTTTAATCGACACTAATTAATGGAATCAAGTTATGTTTAGTCTCGATGTTCACATCGATATGAGGCAGGACGATCTAATCGGTATCGGTATACGTCACTATATAACCTTACCAAAATTTTCGAAACTCACGTGGTTCATTAGCGTAAGGGTGGTTGGTAAAGAGGATATTTAAAGAAACCGCCAAGCTTTTAAATTCGTGAAAATGTACGATTTCATTTGTTAATTAATTTCGATTTTGCTTTTTATCATAATTCGACTGTCACAATCTCTATTTTAAGTGTAACAATAAAGAAAAAAAAAACATTTTTAAAGGAGGTTTGAAATTGAATATGAGCGTATCTTAGAGAGCTCGATGGAGCTGACATAGTCGTAATGCGACCAAAAGTATAAGAATATAAAATAACAACAGACTAAAAAATATATATCTTAAAACTTATAATTGATACCGTCGTCACGCCTCTTTGTAGGATATGTTTTAGGTACACACGACACAATTCTTTTTTGAGTTTTCGATAAAGTAAACCACATGCTCGTATACAAAAACAAAACATTTGGGATACATGGGAATTTATTTAGGTGCTTAAAGTCACATCTGGATAATAGAAGTCAATTGGTTGCTTTGAAAAGGTTTAAATCAGGGGGTATTTTAATTAATGACCTAACTTTTAAATTACGTAACTCTTGTTTACTTTACTTACTTTAATTTACTTTACTATACTTAAAAATATTCAAAGCTATAAATAACTTCAATGACTACCTCGATTTACAAGAAGATATTTTTAGAATATTGCAATGTTGCCATGAAAACTTGGTGTCTCAACTTATAAGTGCATTATAATAATTACATTTACTAACAAACGCTACTTTACCGAACATATATAAATTATACCTTGGAAAATATTTCACTAGAGAGGAAACATATTTGCAAAAATCTTGGTATCACATTTGATCAGAAGCTTAATAAAAGACTGAGTTTGAGTTTGGCATCATTACTCGTATATTCTTAACAAAAGTTTCAAATACTCGGCTTTATATATACTAAAGATTTCAAAACTCACATACCTTAATTTCCTAAATTTATATTATAGTCTACTCCGCAGTCTTTTGGAATATGGTTGTGTTATTTGGTGCCCCTCTTACGATCTTCACTCTGATCATATCGAAACATTTGTGACACTCGAGAGAATTTTTGCCGAGACAAATAAAACCTATAATTTGTGACAGAACTCAAATTTGTAAATAAGACACCACACAATACTTACTACAAAAGTGCCACATTTTCCAGGCCACTAATTTAACGCTACGTTATATAGTTAATGAATACCTGAAATTTCTCGCTCTTTCGCCTTTGTCTCCTCAGGACAAACTCTTTCGTTGTGCTAACTAACTCAATCTATCACTACTAAGTGCTTCATTTTTAGTGCTTTATTGCATTAGGACGGATCCGTCGTTTTCGCATTACATTTCATAGGGCCACCTATACTCCTTCTAAAAATGGGTATGAAGTGTTCAAATTTGATTTTACATCCCTTGGGAAATTGCGTCAAAACAGTCTGTTTTTGAAGTGAAATCTTCTTTTGGGGCACCGCACACAGATTTTTCCATAGGTAGTAAGTTAGGCTGATCCGTCATCACGCTCTGAGGTGAAAGGGTCGATCGGGTGAACTCGGGACCGCCGAGTGTACCTGAGCGAGAAAGATGCAGTCAACGCACAGAGAGTTTTCCGTAGGTAGTAAGTTAGGCTGATTCGTCACGCTTTTAGGTGATAGGCACGATCGGGTGAACTCGGGACCGCCGAGTGTGCCCGAGCGAGAAAGATACAGTCAGCTGCTCCTCGCCGTTGTGTCGCTGTGTTTAGTATATTCAATTTATACGTAATAATTGTCTTTATTAATTTAATAGTTATTATTGGTACGTAATATAAATTATTTTGACAATTATTTGGGTTACATTGTAAGGTTAGTGTATAGTGGTGTAGTAAGCGGTGTGTCGTGCTAATATTATATTATTATTTTTTAGTTGCCGCGTTTTTTAGTTTTCACTTCTGCCGGCACTCGCGGCGTGTAACACGTTGTTTTTTATCCCTAGAATATAGCTTGAATTGTATAGCCGCAGCGCCGTTAAGTATTTGTGAAGATTTTCTATAATTTCGCTAAAAGGATTGACGACTTTTTAGCTTTCTAGCATGACATCATCCGCTCGAGATACGTGAAGCAAAACTAAAATTGCCTGGACGGAGGAGTATGAAATTTCTCACACATAGAGTTTGCATAGATAAGGATAGCAGACTGTATTTTTTTTATTATGCATAAAAATACACTGAGTCAATAAAATAAACATTACTCACACTGTCATGTATTTGACACACACGCATACATACTCTTTTGTTTATTGTTAAAGTCTGTGGTCAAATTGAGAATCGAACTATATCAAACTTAACTTTGAGGTAAGTTTAATAATAATAGAACCTAATTAATTATGGTCAAATTTCGACCACTAGTATGTATAATTACTTCTAGAACGTAAATATTTCTTATTGATAGACACTGTAAACACAATGTTATAAAGTGTAAGATACGATCGTTTTATCCAAACATATGCTTTTGATTTCTTCTTTTCACTTCACACAAATTGAGTTTCATGATTCGAATAAAATCTAAAGTATTTTCAACCATTGGCCCTGTCAGATATCTGGAATGTAATAAAAGTGATGACGGTTCAGTAATATCTGAATAAATATCAATTGAATAAACTAACAAAGGACCAGATAAATCCGCGCCACAAATCGATTGACTGAACTGCAGGCGGGCGCTTTTAATGATAGTAACTGCTATATTCGGTTTCCGTGTAAATTCTAGTTGGCCAAGTTTCTATAAATTTCCTCCATCAAGATAGATCGAAGACTGTGTTAACATTTTTAAATCATAACTTTCATAGTTTTTGTAGATATATTTTATAGTAAGCATTTTAACCATACCATGCCTCGTTGGTCTAGTGGTTAGATGTGCCGCCTTTGGATCAACGGGTCCCGGGTTCGATTCCCGGGTCGGGCAAGTGTCTTTGTCTAAACCAGAGGCACTGGCTCGGAGTCTGGGTGTCATTTCTATCTATAATATGTTGTATTTACAAAAAAAAATATATAAGTAGTTTATCATCCATCTCGTTACCATAACAGCATGAAGTTGCTTAGCTTGGGACGAGATGGCGTTGTGTGAAATGTCGAAGGATATTTATTTATTTATTTATTTAAAAATTGACGAAAATAATAGTAAACGTGCCAACCTACTAACAAGCCTCCGGAGAGAAACCACCTTGCGATTGTAGTCCATAATTACGGCCTTTGTATTCGGCCCTTCATTCAGCAGCTAAGCGGGACCTGGTGCTCTGCAATTAGACCGTCTACGGATACTACAATGGGAACAATGATTGCTTTATTAACATAGCACATAGACTGCGCTAAATCGAAATCGTGCATCAATTTTACTTAAACTTGGAATCTATATATCTCATGTATATGTCCTGATGTCATATTCTTACATTATGATTATAAAAATAAAATTACTGAATACTTTCATAAAAATCTACCGATGATTAGACCTCTAGAAGTAGCTTAAAGATCTTTGCCGATTTCTGCCTTTCGTATCTGGCTATAATAGTCTAGTCGACAAGTTGAAAATGGTACAAAATAGAGATACTGCTCTTAAAATTATGTGCGATAGCCCATTGTATCCGGAATGACGCGTAGAAAAATGTGCCAAAAGCGTGTATTAGCACAAAAAAAATTGCAAAGTTATAAACAATTAAAGATGAAAAAAAAAATGGCATTTAGTTTTTTGCCAATATTTCATAAACTATTAATATTTAAGAATATTCAAAAAAAGATTCTGAAAGAGTAGTAAATTTCCAATAAAAAACTATATGTCCATTATTTATAATTTAACGCCGAAAATAGGGCTGCGCGCGACATTTTTAGGTAGCACGCGTGGCGTCAAAAGCGAGTACGGCACATTAATTAATTTACTAAAGGTATTGATAATATTTCTAAAATTTGAAAAAACACTATAAATAATTTATTCCCATTGGAAATTTTACAAGTTAAACAATTGTTAAATAACAAAATTTTCTCGAACAACCGTCTTAATTGTAAGTGAAAAAAAATGTTTAAATAATGGTCGTAAAAAAATTTCGCATGGTAGAGCCTTTCTTACATACATAATTAACAATATCGCGCCATAAAAGTTAAAAAAATATATATACATTTTTTTTTTTTAAACTGACAAACACTGGAAAATCCAATAGTTTTTGTTCAAGTAAAAATAATATTACCAATCAACCCACCAGGGGTTGATTATGCAGCCTGAGCTCCTAAACTGACAATTCAATAGAGTCAAAATCGACATTCAACGTACGATTGCTTCTCGATTGCTACAGTTTTGTTAGCTTACTAATACTACAGTGTCCGTTCGGGACATATGTCACACGCTTTTACGCATAAGCGCTTTTGAATTCAAAAATTCTCGAAAACGCCTCACGTAATTAATGGACCCCAAAGACAGAGCTTGTCTTTGACTCTGAACCACGTCTGCCTGCACTAAACAGTCATCGGTACATCGAACAGCCTCACGTGATAAAATGTGCGCACATTTTATTGGCAACGGTTTCATATTCATGCACGACAATGCGAGATTATGTTACTGAAGTCGGAATCCCCACTATGGCATCGCTAGCAAGAAGCCCGGACATGAATCCGATTGAACATCTATGGGATGAATTAAAGAGACGAATTCGTAAAAGAGATCCTGCCCCAAAGACACTTAACCAGCTGCAAAATGCAATCCAAGAAAAATGGAATGGAATGCCACAACATTTGATCGTGACTCATCCGATCGATGAAGAACCGTATGGAAGCAGTAATAAGAGTTGGGGGACCCTCCCCGAACTCTTATTACTGATAAGTTATTAAATAAACGTTTCTTAGCTTTTTTTATTTACGTGTGTTGTTTTATCAATTTCCTTCATACTCCATACAGGGTAAAAATGACTTGTTTAACAAAATAAGAAACCTATGAAATTTTAATTAAGATAATTAACATTAGGAATTGAAAACATCATATTATTCACTATTAAACGACACCAGTGGACCTCGCGTCGTCAACCAATGGACCCCGCGTGGTCAACGAGTGGACGTCACTTGGTCGAGTAGTCTGTTAACAATTGGGTTATAGTCTTCGCGTGAATCATTCGCGGGCAGCGTGCGCTCTAATGAGCTGTGATCTTAAACTTGCAAGGCGTTCCGATTTTTCTGATGAGAAGCAGTTTAGTTTAGCAGTTCAATAAATATGAATTGCACCAATAAGCAGACTATATAATGGCAGTTTGTAAGGTAATGATTACAATTTGTAATGAGCCCAAAGCAACAAAATTTGAGAATGTTCTAAAATTTTGATTTTGCGAAAACAACGTTTCAAAAGAGACAATACTTAAATAATACACATATTTAAAATGCCCGTGTTTGAAATTTCATAATAATTTTGAGGTACCTATAGGTGTCTAGACCACGAACTTTTAATAAAATAATAGTAGATTATTTGTTCAACAAAGGGATAAAGCATTGTCTTATATCATGGGCTTGTAACTGTGTGCGGCGTGGGATTCAAGCTCGTCCTAGACAAAGGCACCTTTATCCCCGAGGAGAATACTCTCTTTCTTCTTTTATACATAATTCCTTTAGGTTTTCGGGAACAAAATTGACGACTTTAAACATTTTCTCGAATTTAATGAACTCCGGAGACAAATTACTATTCACATTTTTATCTATAGTATAGATGGAAATGTTAAAATTGGAATTGTTATAAATGGAACGTCGCGCTCTGTTCGATACTTTGATTGTGAAATGTGGTTTTTTGTGCCTGTTTCTGTGATATAATATTTCATACCAACTTTTATTTGACGTTCCAAATTCAACTCACTTGGATAACCAGAGAGTTTAAAACACTATGACACCTAGCTAAACTTTAGTTCATCCAATAGTGTCCCCAATATGAAACAAATTCTGTAATGCCATTTGCTCATTAAACAAACATAGGGGATGTTCGGCTGTATGTGTATTAAATGTTTGTTCATACATTTTATAATGATTATATATATAATTATTCTTTTATCTACCAATCTGCCAATTTGTTAAAGGTTCAGAAAAAGGTATATTACCTTTTTATGGACCCAAATGAACATTTTAAACGCAGACGAAGTCGTGGGATTTCTCGTATTTAATAAAAATGTTTACTATTGAAAATTGGATGGAAATATACGCGGGCGAAGCCGTTGGCAGAAGATAATGTTAAACTAAAATTATTATCGCCAGTAAAACAGGAATGAACGTGAGTCTATTAATTTATAATTGGATCACCGCAGGCTGTGGTTAATGTTGGACGTTTTGGTGCATGTAATACTTAACACGAAAATGTTAATGTTAATATTTTCGTTTAAATTAATCGAAAATGTACGCTATGTGATGTACCTCAATAGTATTGATAGATTGAAATCGTTGTTTTGAGATCAAAATCTACGTGCAATTTATTGATTGTTGATTTTGATTTTCTCAGTGTTCGGAGCGGTTCACCGATTGATATAGGTCGTGCTACAAATGTGCTGCTTATGATTTCTTTTAAAACTAACCTACTTATTCAACTAGGTATTTTATATGCTTAATCATTTTCCATGTTCGATCACACCTTATATGTTGCTGCTACACGCTTTTAACAAAAATATATTAACTGCTTACTTCAACACCAGGAAGTGCTAAGTGCAAGTTTAGTAAGAGTGTTAATAAATTGTATTAATCTTGCAGGAAATGATTTCTCGACGGTTCTGATTGTGTTATTTTATTTAAATCCCAACGTTTCAGACACTATAAGTGTCCGTGGTCACGGGATGGTGGTTGCCGCTGCGAGCATTTATACGTGTATACTCGTATACCGACGAAACACGAATGTTGGTCACGTAGCATGTTACCGGTCACGTGTCTGAAACGTTGGAATTTAAATAAAGAACATGATCAGAACCGCCAAGAAGTCATATCCTGCAATGTGCAAAGATCGTGAAAACCTAAGACATTATTGAATTGATCTTATTTAGACAGCTTTTACCACATCGATGAAATAGTGTGTATTCATTCGATTTACTATAAATGTTGTGCTTATATTAAGTACTAAACATGTAACCATCATTGAAAATAGTCGTTTTGAGTTATGTGTAAACTCTTGTTTTTGAACAAGTTCTTTGTGTCCTGCACTTAAAACAATGAATCAAAGATGAACATTTACAATGTATGCTTGATATTGTATAAATAATAATACTATGTATATATTTATACTTAAATGAAACTTTAAATGAAATAAATCTTTCACCCAAGAGTTATCCTCCGATTTAAAATGGCAGAAAAGTCAGCAACGTATCTGAATGGAAACGGGGTGACGAGAAACTCATTAATTCTGTTGCCGGTACGTGCGAATGGAAAATGGTCTTAGTCCATCTGGAATTTCTATAAAATGCACCAAAACATTATATAGGTACCACATAACCTCCTTCTGCTTCCGTTATTATATAAATAATTATGGTAATGTGAATATTAAAAAAAAAGCACTTTGATTTAGTATTGTGTGTACGGATAAGTTTGCGGTTTATGCGTTTCATATCTAGATATTATTAACATCAGACAATTTGGGCTTGATGCATTTTAATCGACGCTAAACGCATTAGTATCCCTATATAATGTGACCATACCGTTTCTGCTATGGCCAGTTTTTGTGCACACAATAGTTGTGGATGTGTAGCCTGAAGGTGAGTCTGCGAATACTAACCAAATGTTACGTTTACAGCATATTTGGAAAAAGTCATACGGACGACAAAATGGAGGATAAAACGCCAGCCGGCTCTGTAAATTTGCTTGACGATACCTTGCTTGAATCGCCAGTTTCCGTCGCTGGTACCAAAATGTCCCAGTCGCTACCGCACAGGTAATTGACCTAGTTCTAAATTTTGTTTGATAAGTAAATTCGCTGAAAGTTAGAGTAAATGTTCACACTTTCGTAGTGTACATAAATACATTTACGTATTTAAATGTGAATGTTTATTTTACAGCCAACAAATTTATTGGTGTGTTACTTTTTGTTGTGATCTGAACTTGTGCTACTACAACAGACTACTACTTTAATTTTGAAAGCGACCGAAAAAGATGTTCTGAATAATAATTGATTTCGTCTCATGTAGTAATTTGTAAATACATAGTTATATCGCGTTAAACATTTAAGCAGAGACCAGTGTGGATAAAAAGGAACTAATACAATTTGAAGTCAATGCAGACAAAGACTGGGTAATAACTAGTGTGAACATTTTTATTGAGCCTTTAGGGAGGAGGTAAAACCGACCGCTTTTAACAGTTAGTTATGTCTCATTTCGTATGT
The DNA here is from genome assembly GCA_905475355.2 of Clostera curtula. Classification (NCBI taxonomy): domain Eukaryota; kingdom Metazoa; phylum Arthropoda; class Insecta; order Lepidoptera; family Notodontidae; genus Clostera; species Clostera curtula. Next base: position 9,502,558 of record FR997794.1, on the reverse strand, counting down.
AAAAATATGTCGAATGTGAAGGGAAGGATACTCTCTCTAGGATAATCTCTGACCAGATAATGATAGCATCACGTTATTAATTTAGATTCTACTTTCCCTACTTCGCAGTGCAAGCATATATTATATCCATGTGTATAATATAAAAGTTGAAAGTTGTGTACTGTAGTAGGTATATTGTTTGATATCAGCTAAAACAATATCAGCTATTGTTTAGCGGCTGGTAAGTTTAGTTGTATGAGGCAGTTTCTGACGGTGCTGCGGTGCGGCGCTTAGTATCTTAATCTTAGGCTTAATTCGGGATGACTAACGAGAATAATGAACAAACAGATACTTTTTTATTATTGTTTTATTTTGTTGTATTGGTAGTTGGATCGCAATAATAATTGCTTTATTTAATTGTACCAATCTATTTACGCAACTAATGCCAGCAACAGTAAAACCGCCGGAAAAATATGATATCTTGGGCTGGTAGTTAATTGGAGTCATGGTTTAAGGTTCGATGTATGTACAAATTTGTTCCAAAGTCCAAGGATATTTATTATTTACTAGCTGTCCCGGCAAACGTTGTTTTGCCAAATAATTAACCATCCCCCGCGCAACATCCTTCCCCGCGCAACCCCCTTCCCCGCGCAACCCTCTAGGTTTTATGGTTCCAGAGATATCGTGAACATCACCTATCGCAAACGTTGTTTTGCCATGTAATTAAATAGGGGTTGATCGTAGAGGGGTGAAAATTTAGGGATGTTTGTATTTTTTTATGCTGAATCTTAAAAAATAAAAGCAAAAAATTTTCTCTAAAAAATAAACAATTGTTTTTTTTTTTGACCCACCCCCTTAAAATTTAGGGGGATGAAAAATAGATGTTATCCTATTCTCATACCTACCCAATATGCTTACAAAATTTCATCAAAATCGGTCAAACCGTTTCGGAGGAGTTTGGCATCTAAAACTGTGACACGAGAATTTTATATATTAGATTTATTTATAGAATAGAAAAATGCTTTAATGTAAAGATCAATTCTGGCGTTCACAATCTTCAAACACACGTCATACGACAGTTTTTTTTACATTACTACCAGGTCGGAACGCGGGTCTGAGAAGACCTGGCGTAAGAAAAGCAGTAGATTTGCCTTTTTTTAACGCCAGTTTACAATAACTATGTAAAATTATGTAATAAAGTGGTATTGTTTTGATATCGAATGGCGGTGGCCTGAAATTTGAATTGCTTAATATAAAATTAAAAGAGAAGTATCAATGTAAAAACAAATCTTAGCCGAACTAAAAAGTACCTAAGTGAAGTGGCTGCGCCACCAAACGTACCGTTGCTCTAAGCGTCTTAATCCACAGTTTTATGGGTTATGACCACCTGCATCTGCATAATTTTCTCTCTTATGATCTTTCTCCATCTGTTTCTATCTCTCCCTGTGTGGATCCCAGATCTGAAAGACCAACGTGAAACAGTAAAAAGCTTATTACTTAAAAAAATGTAGTGAATTTCTTTTCTGTTAATTTATTTTTCTGTAAAAAGATTAATTCCCGTTCTGTCAACAACTTTTGTGCAATGAGTGAAATAAATGTTTGAGTATTGATTATTTTAATAAATGGTTAATATGAAATAAAAATCATTTTTTTTAAAGCCGATCAAAGTTCTTACCATAAAAAACCTACTGGTTTAATCCTTAACAGTTTGCAATACTTATTTATTTATTTATTTAACAGTTAGTGACCTTTCTTAACGTAACTGAAAAAAATCTTGTTAGCAAATTTAGTTTATTATCTGTATGGCTTGTTATCAGTTCCAGGAATACTGAGTAGGTTGACAAAAATCACAATTGTCGGAACATATCAAAAAAATATTTTTGTAGAGAATTTAGTTGTCTTTCGTTTTGAATGCTAATAACTTTTTTTCTGAAGTCTTACCACCAAATATTTTCCTATTTTGTAATCTGCATTTAATGAGAAATTTTTACATACACTTAAACATAGTATAAAACAAAGTCGCTGTCGTCTGTCCGTCCCTATGTATGCTTAAATCTTTTTAACTACGCAACGGATTTTGATACGGGTTTTTAATAGATAGAGTGATTCAAGAGGAAGGTTTATATGTTTAACCCACCCCTGCTTTGCACGAGTGAAGCCGGGGCGGGCCACTAGTCTAAAATAAACGGACTGATCAGTCTGAATCTTTTAATTAACGAAATGTTTAATTGGTTACAGTAATCGTTTCAGATTATTGTATCTATTTAAACTAATCGTCCATAATATAATTTTAAGAATAGTCAACGTTAATTTTATGTTGAGAATATCAAGATTTTTAAAAAGAAGTCATAAGGTAATATCGTTGAGTTAACCATCGGATAGTCCGATGCAGAGACAAAGCTATTCACACGTTTATACGGCTTTCTCATTAGAAAATGGATGTGCAAAGCCTGTTGTTCCATCTGGTTCTAGTGAATATTATTCTACAAGCTTCGTGACGTGTTTTCCACAATGTGTATTGGGGTTTCTGTGATCATTTATGTAGTTAAAGCACTTACGTCAACAGCTGATGACCAACATTTTACGAATAAAAGTTGCTAGTTTTTTCCTGTAATTTTGCAATTTATATCAGTATTACGATCGGTCCCTATGTTACGGCTAGACTGCACTATTATACCTATGTATTTTTATTACCATAATCCAGGTACCTTCTGCGTTTGGTATAGAAGAGTTTACATTTGTCTGTCTTTTGTTTTAGCGACGTCGTAAAAACAGAAGTAATAAAATGTGATTTCCAAGGATTTGTTCGGCGGAAGACGATTTTGAAAGATGGAAGAAAAATATCATTATCATCATGGCAACGATACTGGCTACAGTTAGCGGGAAATATTCTCGTATTCTACGCCGCGAAGTCGTTCAAAGGGTAAGTGGAGGAAATTTGTTTTATGTTCTGCGCGGGTTCTAGCTGCGACATTGCTTGTACAGTAAAAATTAGGTATGCGCGTCGTGGAGTTTACTTCGTAATTCAAAAAATAAAGGCTTGTTGCCCTGCTTTTTATTTAATTTTGTTTACATCACTACATAGTACAAAACAAAGTCGCAGTCGTCTGTCCGTCCTTATGTATGCTTAAATCTTTAAACGGATTTAGAAGCGGTTTTTTAATAGATAGTGATTCAAGAGGGTGATTTATATATACACCACATGCATAATATTGTAGAGAAACGCTGTTAAATTTAGTTGTTCATCATTGCACCTGTGCAAAGCCGGGGCGGGTCGCTAGTTCATGATAAAAATGTCTTGCGCTAAAAAGTTGATCTGATTGACTGTCAAACTAAACTGAAGTTGATTGTCAAGATGCGTAATGTACTAAATTCAAAAGTTCGTGCCAAGTATTGTATCGAAACCGTGTGATATATGTCTCGGACTCACACACTTTTGTATATTAGCCTAATGTGTTGATTACCAAAACTGCCAAAAAGAGCGCCTTTCATCGTATATTTTGAGTCTATAGAAATAGCAGACTTGGGGGCTTGGTAATATGATTGGCAATATACAAGATTAAACAAAAATTATACCTAACCAAAGGATCAATAGGAAAATGATTAATGTATGTAATGTATTTAAATTGACTTACTAATTCAAAAACAAGTCTGATATTTTTTAAATGTTGTGTCCTTAAAGACGCGTCTGTTGTGTCCTAGTGCTAAAGGACTAATTTAGTGTAATATCGAATTGCAACAGCAGGAAATCTTGATATGAAGTGCTTTGCCGACCTGTCTGGTTAGCGTGACTAGTAGTGTGATTTCTGTCTACTAAGAGGCCTCACTAAAGGTTTGTTTCTGGACTGAGACTTTATAACGACCTTCATTTGTGACTAGTGTGTGTGCTATCCGCGTGTAGTGTAGCGGTTAGAAAATGAAAGCGAAAGGGAGTCCTTTAGCTTGTTTTAAACATCTTACTCAGATCAAGTCATTTACTCAAATCTTTAAATAATTACGAGTATGTACAAGCCCTGTATTGTCGCTGCTAGCTAAATCAGGGACTGTACATTGACAGGCCGTGTCAATTCCGTCTGTGTGGTTTTAAGAATACTAGTGTCACCACCCCATTCCATCCTGAGGGTATCGTAAGAACCGACGAAAGGAAATGACAAGGCCGATTACCTAGTCGTAATAGAAGGAAAACTTGATACGAAACCCTGTACCAACCCGTCTAACCAGCGTGGCACAGAATGCTCCACGTAATTGGAGAGGGCCCGTCATAGCAGTGCATTCCATACCTTTGTCTTTGATTAAAATTTCTTCGATACTAAGTAGCGGTGTATATAAAGGACAAGCCGGAGTGATTTTCGCGAGGAGAGATGCAAAGTATTGGCGCTCGACGGGTGGTTAGCGAAGACCGTGGAAGGAGACTCCGCTGATGTATTCCAGCTGATCAACCACCACACTGGCACTGTCTACAAGTTCAAGTAAGTTGTAGTGTTACCTCGAAAATATTTCCGCCTAAAGGTCCGAATCAAAACCCGTGAATAATTTAGAGGTCATCGACTAATACACATTGCTAAAGATGTAACACACACTGTTGCCCATGCTCGCATTAAAGTTCTGCCGCTCGATCGTGACCTCAACCCAATTGAGCACGCGTGGGATATGTTCCAAAGAAGAGCTCCACCGAATACGGATATATTCCCGACAGCAACTTTTTTGGATTATTTCCTGTGATTTTGGTGAACTGGTTTGAATGCCGAATTGCTATGATTGTTCGATTCGTGACAAACGATGTTTGGTGATTGGAAAGATAAAAAATATATATATAATTTCAGCCTTTGCCATTTGGTAGAAACTTTACTTTATTTGTGTAGATCTTTCACGACTCTTGTAAGTAGCAAAGTTTCGAAATGCCACCGGTTTGACTGGCTGTCTACTCTATAGAGAAGAGCCGGCGAGAAACCTATTAACAATGACGACATTCACTTTCCAAAATTCTGCAACAATTCTTTTTTATTATTTTGTGTATACAAATTTAGGGATGCATTGTTAACTTAATTACAGGCGTTAGTACGAAGTCTGATAGGAAGATTAATTTTATTTACATATTTTACATAGTTCGAAATGTACTTGTTCTCTAGACACCTTTGTCCAGTGTAGATTCATCAGCATCTAGTGAACTAGGAGATGAGATTCTTAAGTGGATACCAAATGGACCAGTCAAGTGAGTTAACTCCGAGCAATATGGTGTGGTGGAAACGTTTGACACAGTGTTTATAATACGAAACGTCAATAAACCGATCTAGAAAAATCTAAATAGAATTAAATTTCCTTTGTCATCAAACTTCATTCAACGAATGAACATAGAACAATATAGAGCTTGGATAATGATCCTTACAATGTACACCAAGTTTCACGCTCAAATTTTTAATCTAAAACGCAGCTGATGGAAACGTTTTGTTCCGGCTACGGGATTTTTCATTCCGGCTCGGAAGATTATAAGACCTAGGGCTGCCACTGCGAAAACGACACTTAGGATACAATGTAACTGCCAGTCCGTGTGGTGACGGATTTAGAATACATTGTGTTATCAGCCCATTTCATCCTGCGGGTGTCGTAAGAGGTGACCAACGGGAATATCAAAGCTGATAGAGGTTATTTAAGGTTAAGGTTATCAAAGCCGTAAGAGAAGGAAAACTTGAAACAAAACCCTGTGCCAACCTGCCTGGTCAGCGTGACACAGTAGGCTAATTTCCCTCAGTAGGCCCGACACGGCAGTGGGTCTTTAATGGGCTGCGATGATGATGATGATGATGTAACTGATAGTATTGTTGCAGAACGGCCTCGGAGTTGGCTGCGAAAACTTGGGTATCAAAAATAGAAGACGTCACCAACAAACTAGTGAAACCCCTTCCGGCTAACCTTATGTCCTTCGAGTGACTCTCGCTGCATTTTCTCGCCAAACGGTTTGTAGCCCAACGATATTTCGTGATCTGATTAATGAAACCATCGAATCAATTTTACTGTTAAATTTAATTTAAGCTTGTTGCCTTTCATGAACAAAATGATTTTAATTTATTATACGTAATGGGTAAACAATATACCAATATTGTAATTGTAAGAAGTTACGAAATGCGTAACATATATCATTGATACTCACAGGAATGCTAACAGTCGTTTCCTCAATATTCCTTTAAGTACTAATAATATAAACATTTCAGTTCATAAATCGTATGTGGCTTTTTGAACGTGCTGTAACTTTTAAATATATTTTGTAAGCCCGTCTAACTACATCGACTAGGTTTATAGATGATCGTGTTGGTATCACGTTGCCGTATATGCGGTTTACATAGGACATGTATCGATGTGTAGGATAGCCTATACTTACTAATATACATAATTTAACAAGTTGAACGCAGTACAGGAAGCGACTGCGAGTATGGACGGTATATCCAAACTTTAAACGCTTTACCGGGCAATAACTACGCCGTCCTGTTTGTTTACCTAATGTATGCTGCACGTAAACTGTGAGTAAGTTCTAATGAGTAAAGCATAGGTACTATTTTTGAACGTTCGGCCCGAAATCTAGGCCATAAGGTTGTAGACTAGGTATACGGAAAGTATATGTACTCAGTGATACGAGTACGTCTACTCCAACTTAGGTGGAACGTACGGCCTCCCTCAGGCCGACGTGAATATAGGCCGAGCTGCAATTAAGATGCGAGAGAAATATTAGTAAAAGCTCCATTTCGGGAATATTACTTTGTTTCTTTTTCTCTATAAGCAAATATGTGGTAGAATTGAAAAATAATGCATTCTATGATATAAATCTATAACGTGTAACAAAATCTACCCATAATGACCTCGAACCGTACTTCATAGTTGCGTGTTATCATAGTGCGCTTACTCATATTATTTAATTGTTATTGGCTATCAATTTAGATCAGCTGGCAAATAAATGAGTGGTGTCCCAGAACCTCATATGTATAAAGTTCAATCCGTATACAAAACACATAGTACGTATATGGATAAATAACATGATAATATATTCGTATAATGGAAGTATTTTATTTTTGCATAAAGACATGGTATTTATTAATAAAAATAGTTAAAAAGTATATTTTAGGAAGGTTTTAATATCGGCGTGATAGACCGAATCAGAGATCCTGCATTTTGTAATAGATTTTCTCGACTCAATTTGTAATTTAATGCGTTTTTAATTGGGTTAATTTTACTATACATATCACACAAAACAAAGAATCACAAATTAGATAGTAATTAAAAGTATACTCAATGCTATAATTCTCATAACCTGAATAAATAATCTCAACAATGCCTGTTAATATATATTCAACGATAAAATTTGTAGGTAGCTAGATTAGCATACGATAAATAGTAGCTTTGACTTATTGATGAAACGAATAAGCAATAAATATTATTATGACCTATGCGCGTAGTGGTAATGATTACATAATGTATCAACTTATACTAGTGCAATTCATATTGATTGCTATTTTGCTTTTGAAGCCTATTTTTGCCTTGTTTGTATGTGTGGAAATGGTATACGTAATTGTTATAAAATGACTTCGATATATACACAAAATAATCGTGTTAAATCATCAACGTTACGCGTTAAAAGTTACGCTAGAAAATAGACGACTATTGAGTATCTTACGTATTTTCTGTATTACAGCTAAACTACTGTCTCATTTAAATATAAAGTATAATAGTATTTTTCAAATTATTATCTCATCAACTCTAATTACTTTTTATAAAAACATGTATTACAATATCATAATACATATATTGGTTTGATGATAACGAGGCCAATGTGCAAAATATTTTTAAAAACGTAGACAATAAAATTCTGTTTAAACTATTACCTTAATGGCCATAATCTATTCAGCCCACTTTTAAAACTTTTCAGCCCACCCACTTTTAAGATGTACTTTTTTAAATGAGATATTTGCGTCGATAGTACTATACAAGTATAATATGCCTACCTACTATATTTTATAATTCTTCAAAGTGAAACCAAGTATACGCTTAGTGATCGTCAACCGCACAAGACAATTTAAGAAAGACGTTCTGGAGTTCTGATGTGCTGTTCTTTGAAATTGTTTCCGAACTCAGTTTGAAAGTTTCATTAATAAATTATTAAGTACCTTACTTTCACCAACATTTAGTTTTGTTTGGTATTACAATTTGTCCAACAAATTGTCCTTGTGACGGATTTACAAAACACAATGTCACCAACCAACCAAGTGGCGACAAAAGGAACGAAAGAGACAAATCAACTAGCCGCAAGTGAAGGGAACTAGATACAAACCCTTTTTTACATTGAAAATCCTCATGGATACGCGACCGCTAAACGTTTGCCGGAATATATGAGCGCGGAAACATGGTAATTGTGCCCCAACCTACCCTCTAAAACCAACGGTGTCCCCCAACTGCCCAAAACAGGGCCACGGGTTTCACACTGATGGGCCATGCTCCCCAACCCATCGAGAGGCATGTACGGGACATTGCACGTGACTCCGTCAGACGCGGGATGAAGTAGCGCCCAAACTCACATCTGGCCGCCCCGCCCCGCTCCGCTGCTAGTGGTGGCAGCCCTGGCTTCAAGGCCTGGCCCCCCCTCCGCTCCTATCACCGCGATGTATGTCGGGGCAGTTTAAGGCTCCTGAGGCAACTCTGAGGACAGAGAAGTCCCTGCAGCCAAATCCCACCACGACTCTGTGTGCTGCTCTTCGTCTGGCCTGCCCGCCCGGCATGGGTGACCCTGAGCTGGTATGGCCCTAAAGGATCCTAAAGGCACGCAAGCCCCCTCACCACAGCACGGTGGCAGCTCGGTCGAGGGGGTGCTACAAACCCTGTACTAACCTGACTTGCCAGCGTGGCACAGTAGGGTAATTTCCCTGCATGAACTTGAACGACTCAGTCAGGAAATGTATGAGTTAAAATGATCAATGATGGCGTTACAAATTCTACTAACTACCAGTATTTACAAAAAGCGGTTGCTGTCTACACTCCGCGGCCCATCTAGTGGGACCTTCGGTAATTATATGGTTATACCAGCTGACAGTTTTCACGCTGATTGACGACAACAGTTACATTAGTTGCTAGATTAGTCATTAACTACAATGCATTCAGTTGTAGAACATATTGCAATTGTCTATGTAGCGGTACACCGCAGGCTAATCCCTTGAGACCTGGCGTGTGATTAAACCTGCAAGCGGGGGACGGGAGACAGCCAGTTTATCCCGGATTTAAAGCACATATGGTGTGCCATATTTTTTTGATTACAGTACTTCTTTTTCGGATAATATAGCTTCCATCGTGGGGTCGATGATTATACATATACAATTACGAAAAAGCCATCCATTTTTTTAAATCAATATTTGGTAACGTTTGTAGTTTGCTTTTAATTAAATTTAAATGAGATATTGATGTTTTTGAACAAATATGGATAGAAGTAATAGGTATAGAAACTAAAATACGAATTATGTCATGGAAGAAAATACATATACAGGGTGTCCAAAAATCGTAGATAAAACGCAACTAGGGGTTAGATGGGGCCAAAAAATGTTCTACGGAAGGTCCATAAAGTCAACCCCTCTAGAGTTATGATTTATTTTGTGTTTTTATGAGCAAATTGGCTTCTTTTACTACCTCTTATTAAATTTAAAAAAATGTCCTGTTCCTTTTTTATAATTTTCACTAGATTGGTGAATGTGATTGGTGATAGATGAGTCTTTGCGTTAGACGTGCTATTTATGGTAGTTTATTGGGTATTGAAAAAATACTCCTCCGTGAAAGTAAAAATTATTACAAGTTTTGGCGCATTAAATAGGGATTCTACAAAGATATTACACATGGCTATAAGTGGCTTTAATATCTTACGAGGACGATCATTCGTAGCAAGACCAAGTTAATTCAACCATTCTCTGCTAGGTTAGGCTATCATTTCAGCCAAAAGACGTCCACTGCTGGACATAGGCATCCCCATGGATCTCCACAAAGGCCGGTCGTGGGCCGTCCGCATCCACTTCTGTCATTCCGTAGGTTACGAAGGAATTTTATTAGACGGTGCAGATTATGTTTTATGGTCAGATGAAGTAATTTTGAGCATTTATTGTAAAGAATAAGTAAAAAAAAGTTAATTTTCTGTTAAAATACAAAATAAATTGCGTTAGATACACGACTTTTTGGCCGCCCTTTATATTTTCATTGCCGCGCGTGGCGTTCCTACAGCTCCAACCGCAATAAGGCTGTCGGTATCCGCAAAATGCAGGCAGGATTTTCTTATTTTCATTCGGCATCTTGGTCGCGTGTGATCGAATGTGCAACATATGTCTTATCAAAATACGAGTTTAACAGGTATGTTTATAAAATATTTTGAATACAAATGTCAATGGTTCGCAAATGAATTTGATATGAAAGTTAATTAAAAATGACTTGCGAACTTTATTACTCTCTACTTTCATTGTACAGAGCCTTGTAAAGAATTTCTCCAGCACACGTTGCGCTTTTAATCACGAAATAATGTAACGACTATTTTAAAATGCATTCTCGCATTTCTGTACGTTTGATAAATTAAAATATATTTTTATGATAACGCATACTCCCTCTATTCTTTTTAATATAATACGTAGGATGTAAAACAAGTACATAGGATTGTGCCATAACTGAAAAGTAAATAAGATTTTTTTATTTATTATAATACATGCCTTTATTATATTTTTTTGTGTCAATCTTGTTGTTGAGGCTTACAATTTCAATGAATACAAACTGATATCGAAGGCTGAGTTTCACCCGTAATATATTGTAAAATGTAATTTGATTCGTTAGGTCAGCACAATGGTTTGTGGTGGATAATGGTATATTTGTTTTGCCAGGGAAACTGTTTTTTTGTTATATCACTGTTGAATCCCGCGATTCGTGTCCACGTTTTCAGCACAAATTATTCACAAGTAAAGTCTACACCATTTGTCTGCACCTACTGAAGGTTGAATATGCTTTGTTACATAACAAGACACTTAAAAAACTCCAATTTATATTCATTTTCCATTGGTCGCCAGATTTATTCTGCATTACTGCTAATTTAAAATCTGTTAAATTGATTAACGTTTTGGCTTATCCAAAAATGGCCAATTGTCTGCACATTATTTAGTTTTATGTATAAATGACATATCGAGTTCTTGAGTTATGTTACATTTAGATACTTTACCGTCTTTTAATGGCGTTTAAGTTATTGTAGAGTTTAAGAGGTGGGTATGGATTGATTACAACGGGTGACTCTAATGTATTTATTTGTACAGTCCGCAACACAATTTGGGGAATTTTAGTCAAGCCTAATGAGACCGGGGTGTAAATTATAACCAACATTATACATTGACAGACAGAGCTTAATGGGAACAAAAGGCTATCTCATAAATTTCTCATTACCATCACGGGATCCGTCCTATGTCCCGGAGTTCTAAATTTTATAATGTTCTATTAGTCACCTCGTTGTATTCTTAATCCAACACTTCAAAATAAAACGCCGTTTAATGGCATCTGTCTGCCTTTCATATAAACTATATTCCCCTTATTCTGAATAGCCATCGCCTTTGGCATTTATTACAACACGGTGCGGCTAGTACTTCCATTAAGTATTCAGCGCGGCTTTAAGTAGCAAAAGCCTGACTTGAGCGTGTTTCGTTCGACTCAAGTAATAATGTTTAATCAATAGTCTAAAGGACGCTTAAAACACTTTATTGTTGTCCGTGATCTCTCCGTTTAGCTTTGTTTACTAGATATTATAGCGTTACATAGACACCAAACGGTAGTCTTTTTAACACTTGTCAACCGTCCTGATTTGAGTACATTACGAAGTTTTAGTGCCAAATTAAAATTGTGGTCTTAAGTTCACATAATTGCGATGCGGATGGCCTATGATAAAAATACACAAATAGTAAAACGCGTGCATTGTATATTTTTAATTTGTTTGTTGTGATCTGGTCTTTCGTCCGTTACACCTAATAGTTGTATGGTCTGGGTCAAGGTTATGCTTTGGGTTGCAAATTATACAAATCATTAAGTCAATATATAAAATACCGTACAGAATCAAACCATTTATTCAAAAGTAACTTGTGCATAATTAAAGATACCCCGGTAACCATTTTAAGTAACAATATACGTAAACGCGTACGTAAGTAGCGTAGTATATTACGCACCAATGTGATGGAAAATATAAAAATTTTACTAACACCGAAACCTATGAATAAACATTTTGATCAAACTAAAAAAAAAAAAAAAAACGAAGCGTACCACTGTATAAATCGGCTGGTGGCTGTATCAATAAAGGTTTTAAGTCGAATAGCAACTTCATTAGTCTTTTCTGCAATAACTCGTAAACAAAATGGCCACAATGGCGGAGAATTTTCTGTGTTCTCGCGTAATCCGATTGAATGTTTCCAGGGTTGCTTATTTATTCTTGGGGATGTTTGATGCAGATTTATAAAAGCTGAATCAATTATTATTAATATTGTGATGACCTATGAAATGTATAAGGAATACATTGTCTATATGTACGGCATACTTTATTGTGGCATACACAATTACGCATTTTTTATGCACAATGATGCTGTAATATTATGTTACATTACCAAAGCTATGTTATATCTCTTGTATCGTAGTATAAGTATTTTTAGATTTAGTGAGGCTATGATGTTTGACTGATATTGAAAAGTAATCATCACGATCGAATCAATTTGGTGCAATAACGTGTATGCAACATTTCCGTGATTGTTACCAATAAATAGCTAATATTTTGTAATATTTCGATGTATTTTACAACCTCTTATGCTGCTACGTTGGTAATATATGCACCATGTTTAAGTTTGTAATAAATATAAATAATTCTATATGTTATCTCAGGCGATGGAGCAGGTCTATATTATTCGAGTAAAGCTTTGTATGACTTTAATTGTAAGTGTATTTATGACACTCCGTACTCTTGTGTTCAAATAAATTGATATAAAATTTGAATGTGTTTATCTTAGTCACTATACGTGGTTTACAGGTTGTGCTCTGTTATTATTGCAAGTTTCATTGTCATATTGGTCAGTACTTATGGCCACGCCAGTAAGGTCACGCCTTACTGCTGTGGCTGCCAGTAAGTAAATTTAGTGAAATAAACCTACAGGGTGCAACAAAAACCTTAGTCATCATGAAAATATCGATACGATTACTAGTACACAAGTATGTTACAATTCTTAGGAAAAACTTCTTTCTTCTTTAAATTTTGTCACTACCTGGTGACGAAACTGTCTACACCTCGAGCAATAAGCACGGGACTGACCTAGAGAAAAAAATGAAAGTGATTACTAAGCTTGTCGGGTATTAACAACGATGACAGCTCCCTGTTGGCTGATTTTCACTTGAATCCATGTTTTGCAATAAAAACCTGGTTCGGAAAATCATTGATAACTAACTCATAGTTCAGTATAAAAACAACTAGCTGTTTTTACGAGCTCAATACCCTCAATTTGGCTGGCTGTAGGGTTTTGTTACAGCCTGTATATTACGACTGCAGTGCGGCGCGCTATTTCTGCCCGCCGGCTATTGGCCCGCGACTCCAGTTCAACTTAGGTCATCCCGAACTGTGAGCGGTTTGTAATTCCGCCATTAAGCGTATCTTCTTGCGATAAAAAGTGGCTAAAAGATGAATCGATGGTAAGGAGATTGTTGGTTGGTGGTATTGTGCTAAACGGGGATGCGCGCGCCGTTCCCGCGTTGGCAGCGTGGGGTTTGTTAGTCGTACGAGAGTTTTCACGGTTGTCGCCAGCTTGCCTACGCCCGTGGCGGGTTGTCGGCGTGCGTATACCGATAGCCTTGGTGAAGCCAGTCGCATGACAACTTTCGGCACACATCGGCCTTCGGCTTAAGGTCATCCCACCAACATGAAGTAAGTGCCCAATAAGTTGGACAAGTTTACAAAACTTTTTCAAAGTATTTCGTACGTTTCCAATTTTATGAATGTAACCTTTAAATGTGATTACTGATAAATTTTGACGTATGGAATAATATTATGCTAGAATACAAGCAACTAGGCTTACATAAATATTCTTTGTAAAGTTTTGTAGGTCTTGTAACTTTGTATTATTTTTTGCTGAAACTACTAGTTGGAGAGCTTGAGAAAGAGCAAATCTCCTAGGTGGGTTGTACAAATAGGTGTATAATTACACCTATTTGTACAACCCACCTAGGAGATTTTGAAGTATTCTATTGAATACTTAAAACTATAGAGTAGTACTTTAAAGAATAAGGCAGTATATTTTTTCTTACATGTCAGAGCCATTTCTGGGTAAATTACACAAATTTACTGACGGATTAACGCACAGTCTTATGGCCCTAAACTACGCCAAATATATGTCGCGGCAGGCATAGCCATGCACCCCAACAAATCCTGTCGAAAAATATCTCCCGACAATTCTAAGACATACGGTGAGAACCGTGCAAGAGAATACATAAATGTGTATATGTATTCTTATTTATTTAGGACCAAAGTGCCCAAAAATTTAAACGGTATGATTTTTCTAACGATATAATGGCAACGTTTTATTTGAAATAATTTCCACAATAAATTTCTCGTATATTGGTTATGTTGGAAAAAATGCAAATGAAATATACACACAGATATTAATAAAACCAAATTTCGGAACTGATGCCATGTTGCACGGAGCTTTTAATAATCTTATCATCATCATAAACATGCACTCCATAGACAATAAGTAACTGAAAGCGTAGGATAGTAGGTACCTCTTATGGACGGCAAGTTAAAATAGTGTGCATCTGGCAGCTTAGACACTAATTATTTACCGCATTTGGACAGGAGGTTCTACCCTCAAAGTTGTTGACCATCACATATACCCGGGACACACCATCCATTAGGTAAGGGGCTGTCCAATAATCACGTGATGCTTTTTTATCATTTTTTAACCCCTTTCTCCCCCTGTGGTCTATAGTCCATGTGATGTAGAACTTAAATAATTTTGTATATCAACGCAAATTCGATAAAATGTTGTCATATTATTCACTCGTCAGTATGAAATTGAAGTAATAACTAATAAAGAAATAACTAGCATTTCACCTATGAAATGGTCGAATAAGCAACGAATATTAATGCAGAGTGCTCTCTGTTAAACAAACAATGCCTAAAAATTTACCTGTCACGTGACAACGAGCAACACGGCCTCGCATTTGAAGGCAGCCGAACATCGAAAAAATAACGCGACAATAAAATAATAACAAAAATACAGTCACGAGTGTCAATTTGCAAATTTAGTAAATTCCTAATAAGATTGTAAGTAAATATTTAGTAAATTCATATTTGTTGTAGATTAGTTATCATTTGAATAAGGACTAATTAGAATTTTAGGAAATGGTCAGTGTCATATTTTTGTCATGGAACCTGAAGAAACCTTTTAGACGAACTCACCCTTTCAGAAGTGCCCATTTTTTGGTATTTACCACCTTATCAGCTGGATGTAGAAATGTAATAATTACAAAGCTGTAAAAATTTAAAAGACAACGTAGTTTAAATAAGATTGGGAATCGTGTACCATAAAAAAGTGCGTAAAAATAGGCGTAAATTTGATAATTTCTGTGTGTTTCGTAATGATTACCTACAGATATTAAATTATGCAATTCCTTATAAGTCTAATTTTGCGAAAGGAAACCGCCAAAAGGGTTTCCGTCCAGCAACAAAAAGTTTACAAACGAGTGTCTCCATTCTAATACTCCACGTCCGTGTGTCAGGTGGGTTAAAGTAGGTGTGACAATTCATTGTTTTCAAAATATGTAACATAAACCTGTATTTGCTAGTTTTTAAACTTTTATTTATGTCCGACTGAAACTGGATTTTACACCGAAATCGCAACCGAACGTTTCGATCGAGACTGAACTTTACCGAGTCATATATTTTAGCAATAGATGGGCTGAATGTGGATTGAATCGAATACGAAGACAGACTGAACGTTCGAAGAAAATAAAAAAATCGGCCCGACTTTGGTTCAATTTCGCTAGTAAATTTTAAATACAAACAGTTGCATATGTTACTAAATTTTGTCCTGTTTGTTGAACGGAAATTATTATAAAAAACTACTTTATTTAGATTTTTTATCGGATTGTTATTGTGTCTTTAACTAAAATAAATGACCATGCCTATAATCTTTTCATTTTAATTTCCATTAAAATAGTGTAAGTACGTTCTCGTTGCAGCGTTTGATGTTCTACATTTAAACCGAATGTGAACCGAAAGATAAGCACATCCCTATTTATCATATCAAAATACATATTATAACATAACGTGTTGTAGATATTTATGTAGTTGCGTTTTCATACATATTCATATATATATATATGTTTTTTTGCTAATTGCATATGAACGGTAGGTACTTTACCAGAAGTAAAAATGTTTAATATACATTTCTATTCATCATGAAAAGATCATGATTAGAATAAAAAAAGCAGGAGAGAAAAGATTATTGCTCATTTATTTTACGCTTATTACAACCTTCACTTTAGCTAAAGTCAACAAAAGAAAGGTATATTCGTGGTTTGGTTATGTAATCATCTATATTACGATATAAGTACCCAGTTGCGACAACAGGATCAAATATTGAAAGTCCCATCAGGTGAAGTATACAGCGGAATTAACTAATTTTATTTCTTTGCTTCATGCTTCAAATTCTCACAGGGTCAGCGACGCTTGACTCACACCTTCCTTTACATTTCATGGAACTGGTTGTCATTGTTTTTTTTATTCTACCACAGCGTGGCTAAGCCTTAATGCCATAGACAGGCGTACCGACACATAGACACGTCAAACTTCTAACACATCGCTTTAACGCTAGTCTATTGAATAAGTTAGTTATTACCACATAGAGAGCGCTTACAATACCGTGTACTCTACGACTTACTTTAATGATCGGAATTTGAAAGTTATTTTGATCTTGCAAACTTGCACCTCCCTTGGGGCCGTGTTTAATTGCGAACAAAGTTCGGAGAGAATATGACTCAGCAAGAATAACTTTGCTTACAATATTATGTAAGTTTCTATTGTATAATATTTTCGGTTCTTAGGAAGTCGATCAGAGAAAGAGCTTTGGTGTGGCTCTACGAAGTGATGCCTCACCAAGCTTTCATCATCACGCTAATCCTTAAATGACTCGCTGCCGACGTGGGCATTCTCCAGTAGGATGTAATGGCACAGGATTTCCGAGCCGATGAAAATAGAGAAACAGTCGATGTAAATATTCAAAAGTCCGTGTGGTGACGGGTATAGAATACGAAATGTGACCAACCTATAATATCACGAAGGTGCCGTAACAGGCGACTAAAGAAACGCAGGAGGCAGATCACCTCGCCTCAAGAGAAGGAAAAGTTAGAATACAAACCACTAAAACCCCAGCGATATACCCTCACACGACACGCTTGGGGCGCCACAGGTTCGCGTATACACATTCCACTGTGACTATCCGAGGGCGTCCCGGGAAACTGGGACGCCCTCAGTCAGTGAGGCTTTCGTCGGTGGCGGGTCCCTCGACCTACCGCTGGTTTCTATGGCGGGGGCAAGAGGTGGGCGTAGAATCACCTCCACCTCCCCGGCCTCCGTCTACGGCGCGGTTAAGCCAGAACATCCTCCTGCCTGACCCGCTCCGCCGCCTCCTTCTGCGACATAACGTGCTCGCAGAAGGAAGCCATGGCTTCCCAGCCCTCCTCGCTGTCGACCATTCGTCCGATTAGGCTCGACAGCAAGAGGTCGCCTCCGACCCGTGCCACCAGGGCTCGAATAAATAGCTGAGTCTTACGTGAATAGTGTTAAGTTTTCCTACTCTTGCGGCTAGGTTTTCGGCCTTGTGATTTCCTTTTGTCCTCTCTTAACACCCTCAGGATGGAACGGGGTGGCGACACTATGTATGCTGAATCCGTCGTCACACGGACTCGAGGACTACTGGTTCAAATTGATAAATTCGTTTTGTGGTGAATAGCTCATATGAACCTAATCACTATCACTATCACTACATAGTATAAAACAAAGTCGCATTCTTCTGTCCGTCCCTATGTATGCATAAATCTTTAAAACTACGCAACGGATTTTGAAGCGGTTTTTTTTAATAGATAGAGTGATTCAAGGGGAAGGTTTATATGTATAACCCACCCCCGCTTTGCACGGGCGAAGCCGGGGCGGGCCACTAGTATAAATATATAAATATCCTTGGACATTTCACACAACGCCATCTCGTCCCAAGCTAAGCAACTTAATGCTTGTGTTATGGTAACGAGATGGATGATAAACTACATATATACATATTTTTTTTGTAAATACATACATATTATAGATAGAAATGACACCCAGACTCCGAGCCAGTGCCTCTGGTTTAGACAAAGACACTTGCCCGACCCGGGAATCGAACCCGGGACCCGTTGATCCAAAGGCGGCACATCTAACCACTAGACCAACGAGGCACCAACAACCTAATAAAAATATAGTAGGATGAAACCCGTTTTATAAGAAAGAGAATATAACAAAAAATACAAGAAAAAATATTTACGGGCGATCTGAGGTCGGGAAGTGGGGGAGGAGTGATTTTTACGGGTAAAAAACTGTTTATCTCGATTTCGGACAAAACTACAAGTACTGTGGGAAAAAAATGACCAAGTTGTAGGTAATCAAAAGATCTACAACTTTTGTACTTGCACTTTTTCACATAACCTCAAATGTATCAGAAAAATTCAAATAAGCATTTTTTTTTTGTTTTTGTTTATATCTTATGCAAATACATTTTTTTCTCGAAATGTGGTGAAAACTTACCTTTTTATGTCCCAAATACACAGTATTTTTTATTTTTATTTATTTTTTCACCTTATTTTGACTTATTATCGAAAAAGTACCCTAATTTTCAATCGATAAATCTCGTGTCAGATTAACTGCTCTTTTAAAAAAGTCGGTTGGCATTTTGTTCGTTAAAATCTCTTCTTTCTAATGATGTAAAAGATATACAGGGTTGATACGACATAGGGGCATTTTTTAACTGCCTATACTAGGTATCATTTCCAGGCTCTGTACCAAAAATCAATTAAATTGGGGAAATTGTTTAACCGCAAATTATTTTTAAAATTTTTGCCTCATTTGAACATGATGTATCTTTCCTAACAGATGTTTATGCCTAACGCATCGTTAATTAGCTTTAGGGGCTGTCCATTAATCACGTGATGTTTTTTTAACCCCTCCCTCCCCCTTGGTGATACCTGGTGAGGTTTAAGACTACCCCTCCACCCCCCATGAAAAATCACGTGTATTTTTTTTGTACCGTTTCGAATTCATACTAATCACAAAGTATACGTAGTGTAATTTAATGCCCCTCTGTCATATCAACTCTGTATACATTACTATGGTACATGTTCTCAGAAAATGCAAACAAAAGAACAACTTTCCTACCCCCTGATGTGACCCTGTAACAAGTGAAATTGACGCTGGTGATCCTTTGATGGTACATACCAAATAGATTATTTACCGAATGAATACACGAGCTCGTCGAACTAAGCTATAAAATTTAAAAATAAATTCAATCGTTCCATTTGATATGTACCACAAAACGTAGTGATTATTAAACTCTTTGCTATACCTCTAATCGGCTTAAATGTTGCACTGCGCACTGCTGCGACGGTTGCTATTTCATAAATACTATTTTGCAACGTTATTTATTTCAATTTTTCAAACGTCGATAAATAAAGATAGCTGTTGTAACCGGTGTAGGTTTTGTTGAAAGATTTTCTAAATGATTATAGAGGCTTGTCCAAGCATTTTAAAATTATTACAAATATGTTCCCCTATTTGGCATCTATCCTCCGCTGACAGCAGGGAAAGTGTTTTTATAACTAGCTGCCAACACCAAGCTTCCCCTGATAGAGGATTTGATCATGGCTGGTTTAATTTGGTGACGATCATTCCATTTCACGGAGTTATTTATAACCAGTCACTACGGCCCCATGTCCCGGTTTCAATAGGAGTATCGACCGTACGAGGTTAATATTAGGGCTGAAGAATTACATATCTGCCTATATGCTTATTGAAACTGGGTTACACAGTATGTGTTTTATTAGACGGTAGGTACCTGCTGCTCACAGCATGTAATTTACTACTCGTGTATTAGGTAGGTGACATCCGAGGTCGTTTGGCCACTTGACTCGATTGTGACTAAATAATAATATCTCTGTGACGTTTGAGGCTGGTCGTGATTAATTAAATATTCTTATAATAATAATGCCTACTTTACAAGGGTCATTTTACCACGTGCGTTTTCGGTGACAGGTTTGTCCGCAAGTTTTTTTAAGTATAGTCGCCAAATATTTAGAGAACTTAGTAAACGTAGCAATAGGAATATTGTAGTTCCTCTAGATTTTTGTGATTTGAATATATGCCACACTGAAATCCCGAAATAAAGTGGTTCTCACTTAAATACGACACTCCATTTTAACAGGGGAATCTTTTTTTACTTCCCCAGCCGGGAAACGGGGTCAACAGGCGCGAGGAGATAGTGAGTTCCACTCGGATCTCGAACCGTCTGATATATACGAGAACGTTCCGTTTTGGCAGAAACTTTGAAGGAGACCTTGGCTCTACCGTTTGATGTTGGTTGTAGCGCGTGGAAGCGTTTTTCCACTCAGGGACACTACTGAAGTGACAGGGTATGCCCGCCCTTGTCCCGATCGCATGGTGTACCCATAGACGTTAAGTGGCTCACCATTCTTCTCAGCTGGTGAACAGGAGCTTTGACAGCTTGTTCGGCACAGAAACCGTTCTACTCTTGACCTATAAACTACGAGAATCCAGAGTTAACCTCAAACTACCTGAGTGAGACAATTAAGACAAAACATATTGCTTTACCGCTTCCTAAACACGAGAACAAGATGCAAAATAATGTGTACTATATTATCTCACAAACTCACAACTTATAACTAACACGGTCTTGGCCTTTTCATACGCACACAACCACCAAGCGAATAATTTGATTATCAATAATACAAAACAATGTCGTTTTAAACATTCTACATCCGAAATTATCAATTATTCATTATTATCTTACATGATGCACTATTAAGGTGGGCTTCCTCCAATTGGACAGGGGGAAATTAGCACGTTATATCCGGTTGACTCAGGTGTTTTTTTATTCAAGATTTCTTTGTTCTGGGACAGAAAGGACTATTAAAATCTCTTTCGCCTAACGGTGGTAGGTACTTTGTCTGATTTAGTTACCTAATTTATGCTTTTAAACACTTTTGAATACTTCATGGCATTGAAAATTGTGACTGCTGTTTGTAGCTCTTTTTAGTGCAATGGTATTTCGCCGGTCGAAATATTTGTAGCGACGGGTGTAGTGCATGTAGCCGGTCTGCAAAAAGGTAGATTATGTCAATAAAATGAGTCACACTGAAATATCGTTATACAGGATGTAAAATCATAAAGCCATCCG
The DNA here is from genome assembly GCA_905475355.2 of Clostera curtula. Classification (NCBI taxonomy): domain Eukaryota; kingdom Metazoa; phylum Arthropoda; class Insecta; order Lepidoptera; family Notodontidae; genus Clostera; species Clostera curtula. The sequence continues at coordinate 9,481,067 of FR997794.1, read as the reverse complement.
AAGTTAGGGCATACAACTAAACAGCAGTAGCATTTTATGTACTGTATTTAAAATGTCTTGACGTATGATGAATCAGATTTTTATTTCCAAACAGGGCTTCCAGTGTAAACAAACTAGCTATCGTTATTATTATCTTACAAGTTTAGTAAGTACCTCAGTAATTTCGTATCAAATTCCAAGATAATATTTTTTGTTTATGTACACAGCATTTACTCCTCTCGTATATCCTCGGTCGATCCTTTTGTTATGTATAAGGATATATATTACCTGTATATTTATATTTGAAGCAATTTTATTGTCCATATTTATGAGTAATAATAATGTTATACACCATGCATTAGAAGTAAATAAAACATTACCCACACGAATTGTGATAAAACCTACGTAAATAAAGTTCCTTTTGAGTTTGAGTTTGAAAGAAGAATACAATATAATTTAAAACACATCCAACGGGACTTATCGCGAACAGAATTAATTTATGTACTTAGGTCAATACTTACAATAAAGGACGTAGCACACTTATTAATTCGGAAAGGGATCGGCACCGCCTTTCGCCTCGCCGTCACACGGGCGTCTACCTTTTTTTTAGTTGTCGCTGGGGAAATGCTTTATGCATACCACTGCCCCCCGGGGAAGAGGTCGGTCGGTGGGACTCCAACAAGGGTCGTCTACCCAAGAGTCGTCTACCCACTAAAACCAGCGGTATACCCTCACAAGACGCGCATGGGGTGCCACAGGTTTGCGTAAACGCTGTCTACTGTGACGCCCCGGCGTGGTGCCCGCAGAGGGCGTCCCGGTACACTGGGACGCCCTCTGCGGGCATCGAGGCTTTCGTCGGTGGCGGTTCCCCCGAACCACCATCGGTCTCTTAAGCTAGGGCAGAAGGGGTCCGCATCGTCACGAACCCCCCTCCACCCCTGCCTCCGTCCGCGGCCGGAACTCCCCCTTAGCGACCCGCCCCGCTGCCCCCTTCTGCTACACAACGGCCCCGCAGAAGGAGGTCCGTCAGCCCTCGGCTGGCGCCAAACCTAGGACGTTGGTGCACCGCAGCGGTCCAGGACTCGGTCCCCGGAGCCCCAATCCACTGCGGCGCTGGGTGCTGTTCTTCGTCTCACCTCTCCCCGTGGGCCCGCCCGGCATGGGAGGCCCTGGCCGGTATGGCCCCACGGATCATTGAGGCACTCAAGCCCCCTCACCACGGCAAGGTGGCAGCACAGTCGAGGGGGAAACAGGCGTCAACCTAACGTAACCAAAGCGGATCAGCATCTCCGATACGTCGTCTCGGCTACGGCTAGGCGACGCCGCTCTTACGGATGGCCCGTAAGACAATGTTACGAATATGTTATGTCCCGTAGTCGCGGCGGCCGGCGGAGAGGCGTAAGTGTGTGAACGGCGAGCCTTAAGCGCGGGGACCGCTGGTTGACCACGCGCCGTACGGCTTGTCCCGAGGTGAGGCGTTTACGTTACGAATCCGATTAGTGTGCTTTGCAGTAGGGAGTTTCATACAAATAATACTGAACGCCTCGAGTTGATACGGTGCCGATCCCTTTCCGAGTTGATAAGTGTGCTACGTTCTTTATTCTGTGCGCGATAAGTCCCGTTGGATGTTTTAAATTATGTGTTCAAATCGCGAAAGTTTAAAAATAACAAAAGAGTAGTTACAAGTCATCATTTCAGCCAAAGGACGTCCACTGCTGGACATAGGCCTCCCCCAAGGATTTCCACAAAGGCCGGTCTTGGGCCGCCCGCATCCGCAATAAGACGCCTGCAGGACAACACGTTTTAATGAGCCAACAATTGATGAAATCGCTATTGTCGTCGTGGGTGAAAATTTAGAAACCCGAGCTTTACTTAGGTTGTTTTACATCGGCGTAGCAATCAACTGCAGCGTATGTCCGAAACACATCGATTATAATGATGCGATGCAATATTTTATCTTATTTTGGCAAGGTGAAGATGGATATCATTTTTCAATGCAGAAAAAAACAACGAGTTGCACCTTGGGAGTGCCGGCAGAAGTGAAAACTTGAATATTAACGTTGTGTTTTTGAATATTTTGGAATGGTTAAGGAATAATTCCGCACGCATTGCTTTATTTATCACTATTACAATTATGTATATTCTTTATTCATATATTTTTTTATATAATATTTATAAAAAATAGATACACATGTTTTTAAATATTATATAAAAATCATAACATCCCTAGGGGCGGATTTTTTTTCAAGCCGCCTAGCGGTTAGTGCTGCAAAGAGAGGAACCGCCTAACAATGTGCGCCGTCTCAAGTAAAACTGCCTTTTGCATCAGACGCTTCACCCAACCGGATATCGAGAGTTGATTGAGATTACAATTATGTATTAATTATATTACTTCCTCCCTACGCCGCGCCGCCGGTGTACTCTCTCTCCGTCTTACAAATTTTCGATCAGACCACGTGGCCTGACGCGTGTTTTGGCATAAAGACCCATCCGCAGAAAAGTGCTGGTAAAGACGGTTTCACGTGTTTATAAATAGTTATTTGAATTCATACAGAGTGATGATTCGGGAAAATGACGATAATCATATCTTAAATGTCGGCGACTTATCCACCAATATGCTGAGAATATGTCAACTTTTTGTTTAAAAGAAAAAAGAATGAAGTGGAATAATAAACACTTGTTTTTATTAATTACTAGCGACCCGGTCTAGCTTCGCACGGGTACAATAATGAAACTCTCCCATTGTCAGTGTTTCTCTACAATATTATACATGTATTATACATATAAACCTTCCTCTTGAATCACTCTATCTATTAAAAAAATCCGCTTCAAAATCCGTTGCGTATTTTTAAAGAATTAAGCATACATAGGGACGGACAGACGACAGCGACTTGGTTTTATACTATGTAGTGATACCAATTCGTATTCAATATTCATAGGTAATACAGGACAATGTCAGTCGGGTCAGCTAGTATATCTACGGGTCGAGATCCCCAGGGTCCCGGAGCATGCTCTCCTATCGGGGAGTGAATCCCGTGGCCCTGTTTCGGACTGTCGAGGATCGCCGTCGGTTTTAGTGGGTAACCCGGCTTGTCCCAGCGGCCTAACAATTATTTCAGAATAGAGTAGCTCAAGTGGTAATCTAGACTATGATCTCTCTCGCCTTGTTCCCAATTTCATTTGGGTTAGCACCAACAGCTTTACGTGACCTCTGCAGCACGGAGGTCAGCTATTGACTTTTCTTTCCATACAAACGGTGGACATCCAAATGAGGCAGACATTCCTTAGCCTGCACATCGATTGCGTCACGACAGTCCACTAGGCTACGTCCTCCTACCGATGTGATAATCTCGACTGTAACTGTAAGATTTATCAATTTCAGCCCATAAATAACCCACTACTGAGTCAGTCCTCCACTAACTACTGTAGCGGACGCTAACTACTTGAGTGTAACTAGCCTACTGTGCCACGCTGGCAAGGTGGGTTGGCAAAGGATTTCGATCAAGTTGCCCTTCTCTTGCGGCTAGGCCTCTTACGACACCCTCAGGATAGGGTGAGTTGGTGATACTGTGTATTCGAAATCCGTCACCACACGGATATATATATATGCCGAATTTCACCCAGATCTGCAGTATAACAAACAGCACACTTGTGATTGAGTAACAGATATCTGTCCTTAAAAATATTAATGAGTTGATTTTATCCAAAGCTTACACGTGCCCAAAGGCGCCCTCTTTCTTCAATCCTGGAAACAGCGGATAAGCGGGGTGTGGATTGCGTGTATCTCTATTCACTCGGTATCGATTGTGCGAGGCGAGGGGCGGGTGGCTGACCTTGGAGCGCCCGGCTGCCAGCGAAGCTCCCTCTGGCGACCTTGACTCGTGGGTGCCGCGTGCGCTTCGGGTCGGACCCCGAACAATAACACTTAGTCGCGTCAGAGCCATGGCACACGCTACTGTTACACCGCTGCCTACCCCTTAGCGCACATTGCGAATTCCATTTTATTATTTTAAGTGATTTAAAGCTTGGCGAAATTGACATTGAGCTACGATTTGTGAAAAGGACGCAATTTTAAATCTCAAATACTGTAAACCCAAGTAAGTGCATAGTTATGTAAGCAAAGCTCAGCGCAACTTGACCTTGGACTTTGGGAAAGCCCGCGTGCCCGTATTGTTGAATTGCACAACAATTTTCCGATATTCTGTCGAGTGGATTCGCGAGGTCGGTTTTGTTTGTATGCATATTTGTAGTGAATAGCGTTCGAGGGAGATATTTAGTGCGATGTTGCGATGTTTGTGCCGTAGAACAGTGTATTTATAATATCGCATTTCTTGTTTAAAACGATTAAAAGGGTAACTAATGAATACAGTTTCAGAGTGAATTACGGTGAATGTATTATTTTTGTGTTAAACAATAGTATTGAACTGTGGAAACTACGAAAAAAATATTGGGTGTGAAAAGTTAGGTGTGCGTAAGTGTTTTGTTATACAACATTTACGTAGTTCTTTGTTGCGAACATATTATGTAACTCCGTTACGTAGGTTTTTATAAGTATCCCAAAATCGCGACTCCTCGTAATTGGAATCCGTGTTTTTTATTGCGTATTTTCCGCAAAAGATGCGCACGCAGCTTTCTATCTCTATCTATCTATATGAAACGCATTTTCTGTCCTGTTCATGCCAGGTTTATACATTTGTGGTGCGCACTTTATTTGTAAAAATATCTTCTATCCATTGCCTGAACATAACCAAGTGTTATTGTTTACTTAAACTACTGAGTGTAGTCCTTTTTTTATACACGATTGTAATTCGTGTATTTTTAAGAGTTAATTACATACGGGTTTATTAGGGTTGTCCAAAATTCTTGTTATTCTAGTGAAACTGTTGCGAAATGTTAATAAATACTTTGGTATTGTGAGAGTAATTACGTTTGGGAGAAAAACAAAACTTACTTAGTTGGTATCTACGTAACCGCGGGAGGGGATGTGACGAACGTTGTAGCGTTTTAGTGAGTTGGAATGCCTCTCACATTTATTTCTTGGCCTCCAGCCCCATGTATTATGGCGGGTCTGTCCGTATTTTGGGATAGCTTTGTTTTTATTATCCATCCAAGGAGACGAAACAGTGATTAAAAATGTCACGAAATCTGGCAGACTTCCATACATTAAAATTATATTAATGTTTATTATAATGTTTGGTATGGGCTTTAAATATACACGGGCGATACCGCTGGCAGAAGTTATAATATGACCATCCCCATTAAATGACTACATTACCTCTGCGATACAAAGTAAACATATAATGTCCTTCTCGTACGGTAATTGTAGGCCTTGATACAATTTAATGGATTAATTTGATAAATCCCCTAATCCCGTTCTTGTTTTTATTTTATTTAGGTTTACTGACGACTAGTTTCTATTCGCGGAGTCACTCGTGTGGACTTACAGTGCTACGCTGGCAAAACGGGTTGGCTCAGGGTGTGGTTTCAAGATTTCCTTTTATTGATCTGGGTTTGAGTAACTCGAAATCTAAACCAGTTTATGTTTACTTCTATATTTTACGTTGGTTAAATATTTAGTTGACATTAAAGGTTTTATACGCGTTATTCTACAACTTTGACAAACAACTGTAGGATCCGATATTGATCGAAGTTTGTGCTTAGGCTCAATACACACTAAACAAACATAATCGAGCGAGGCGGCTCTCTGAAATTGACTTGAATTCGGTTCAAATCAAGCGTTGAAACGGTTTTTAAATTATACTCATAATTTACTCGCCTTTCTTCCCGAGTTTCAGTAAGTGTTTAACCTCTGATTTTAATGCATTCAGCCTCGCGTGCACTGTATCGGGCTCGTTCAAAGACGAAACGAGTGCAGTTTAGAATGTATTTACTTATTATATGATATAGTTATAATTAATAATATATATTATCAATGCTATATTAAAAATGCAAATTCAGTAGTCCATCTTATACAACAATACTTTTTTTAATAACAATACGCCTTGTTTATTTTATATTCAACCAGCATTCATGCTACATTTGAAAATGCATTGTTATTTTGCAAATAAGCGGTACAAGAGGTCACAGTCTAATTATTATTTATTTATTTTAGTTGCATTTTCTCTTTCACAAAATAGTGGTTCATCCACCCTGCAATTTTGCCAGCCTCTGCTAGATGGAGCGAAGATCTGCGAAAGGTTGCGGGCAGCAGCTGGATGCGTCAAGCTGAAGACAGGGCACTATGGCGCTCTTTAGGGGAGGCCTATGTCCAGCAGTGGAATAATGTGGGCTGATGATGATGATGATGTAATTCATGATTCAGACTTCATGATTCATTAAATACACGTGGAAAAGGACAAGCGATTTTTTTGCGGCTTTGTACCTGCCAGGCGATTATGAAAGTTGTATGAATCAATCTGTACCAGCTCTATTTTGCGGGCTTATGAAACTATTGTCTAGGTGGGCTAAAACATCTCTAATACTCCTCAGAAAATACATACACTTAAAACTTAGGACCCGTATGTGGGAAGTAGGGCGTAGTCAAACTTTATATTTCCAAATTCGCGTTGTTTCCTCGCTAACTTGTTTCGCCCACTCTGAAACTTTCACAGTGGTGTTTTGGAAACTACTTGAGGCATGCTGAAATCGTTAAATTTTGGTTCTCATGAGTTACCTGAACATTGGACTGTAGACCTGGTTGAGGGGAAGCGGGGCTACAAAGAACCATAGGCAGTTAAAGTTGTATATTTAATTATAAAAAACTGTTTGAACCGATTTTTTAGGGCTTTGTGCCAGGTGATCTTGAAAGTTATATTTTCGTACGTTAAAATCTATGCCGGAATCTAAGCCCTCAGAATAGCCTCACTTATCCTTCGTACATCAATGAATCATGAAGTATACCTTGTGATAGTTTCAAGGTCGGTCAAACAGATTTTATTTAAAATAAAATACAACTTAAACTGGCTATAGTTAGTTTAAACCCCGCTTCCCCTCAGCCAGGTTTATAGTCCCATTTCAGGTGTTATAAGACGAAACCTGCACTAGTTAAAACCTGTATCGCAGGGAAAGTTTACTGACACGAAATTCACGAACGCAAATGACACCCAGACTCGGAGTAAGAGCCTCTGGTTTACCTAAAGACACTTGCCCGCCCCGGAATCGAGCCCAGGACCCTGTGATCGAAAGGCGGGGCATCCAACCCCTTGACCAACAACACAGGAGAACAGCACAGGAGAACCAATATTCAAAGATTTCAGCATTCCTCAAGCAATTCCCAAAAATTCAATACCATCTATTTGACCATAAAATCAACCTTGATAGATTTTCGCTGCATTCGCTACACCAACTGTCGTCTAATTCTACCTTGATGACCCACTAATTACATATGCCGCAGCCGCATAGCCAGCCATTGAACGGTGTTCATATTAATGAGGCCAACGTTCCCGTAACGCTGTTGGATAATAAACGTTTTAATATTCAGACGCGAGGGAGCTATGTTACACTCGACGAAGTGTCTTACTGTCTACTGACAGTGCATATGGGCAACAAGTATTATTGCGGTATTTTGATGTATACAGGTTGGTCAAAAAGTCGTGGATCAAACGCAACCAGCGGTTAAATGGGTTCATCAGCAGCAAAAAATTGTTCTACGGGAGGTCCTTATGGTCAACCCCTGCAGAGTTTTAATTGATTTTGTGTATTAATGAGAAATTGTCCTTTTCTTACTAAAACTTGATAAAATTCTACAAAATCTACACCCTGTATCATACTTATAATTTTCAATAGATTGGTACTGATGAGCCCTTTCGTTAGATATGCTATTTATGGTAGTTTATTGGGTGAACAGATAACATTAAGTTTTCCGAAAGCCATAAAAACTGGTTACTTACTTCGGACCCCACTGTGAAAAAAAAATACTCTACAGAAAAGTGACCCTCTATTACAAGTTTTGGCGCATTTAATAGGGATTCTAAAAAGGTATTACACATGGCTATGCGTGGCTCTGATATCTTTCGAGGACGATCATTCATAGCAAGGCCAGAGTTAATCCAACCATAATACTCGGTTAGGCCTACTAACCTTCATGGTGCAGATTCTGGGCCCACGAGGCAGATCCTGCGCGGGATTGTACACCCCGGGGATGTTTAGTGGGTAGGCCCCCAGCGGGGGATAGTCCATAAAGGATTTTACTCCGGGCACCAAAAAAAAAAGAAAGAAAGGCCTACTAATCTAAGCTAACCTAACCGTGATCGTTTTCCGGACTACAGGGTCTTTATCGTCGTTTCAGCACATAAATGACCCACTACTGGGTCGGGCCTCCTCTATGTTCATGTAGTTAAATTAGCCTACTGTGACTTGTTTGTTGTTGTTGTACATGGAGGTGACTCCGCGCGTAAATGTCACGACGATAAAGACCCTGTAGTCCGGAAAACGATCACGGTTAGGTTAGCTTAGATTAGTAGGCCTTTTTTTTTTTGGTGCCCGGAATAAAATCCTTTATGGACTATCCCCCGCTGGGGGCCTACCCACTAAACATCCCCGGGGTATACAATCCCGCGCAGGATCTGCCTCGTGGGCCCAGAATCTGCACCATGAAGGTAGTAGGCCTAACCGAGTATTATGGTTGGATTAACTCTGGCCTTGCTACGATTGATCGTCCTCGAAAGATATCAGAGCCACGCATAGCCATGTGTAATACCTTTTTAGAATCCCTATTAAATCCGCCAAAACTTGTAATAGAGGGTCACTTTTCTGTAGAGTATTTTTTTTCACAGTGGGGTCCGAAGTAAGTAACCAGTTTTGATTTAAGAATTATGTCTTTCGGAAAACTTTATGTTATCTGTAACACACTCAATAAACTACCATAAATAGCATGTCTAACGAAAGGGCTCATCAGTACTAATCTATTGAAAATTATAAAAAAAGATACAGGATGTAGATTTTGTAGAATTTTATCAAGTTTTAGTAAAAAAAAGACAATTTCTCATAAAAACATAAAATTAATTATAACTCTGCAGGGGTTTACCTTAAGGACCTCCCGTAGAACAATTTTTTGCTGCTGATGACCCCATCTAACCGCTGGCTGCGTTTGATCCATGACTTTTTAACCAACCTGTATATTGAGTCCACTGGCATGCCATTAAATAGTAGAATGAATTCTCAACTATCCGAAACTACAACACTTGGGTTTCAAAAATACGGATGGCCTCATCGACACGCAGTTTTTTTTTGTATATAACTTGTTGGTTATTTTATTTTGTTGAATTTTGGGCAGGATGATTTTCCCGTCGCAATTACATCAGATTCCGATCTTGCTTCTGATATTGTAGACAGCTATACTATAGAGATTTCTCTTTCTATGGAAATTTATAAACATTAAACACTCGCGCAACGAATAAATGAAAAACCATTTGGTCTCAAAACTCAAACCATTTATTTCAATTGATTCTATTTACAGGTGTTTTTGAAAGGTCGAAAGTGAAGTTAGGAACCTATTTGCTTGTTCAAAAAAGTAGATCCTATGGAGAAGAACGGGCACGAAAATCCATGGACACTCTTTTTATCATATTGTCTGATACAAACAAATAAGCCAAATTAACTGACTGAATGTTTCGCAGCATCTTATTCATACTGTGGCTATCTTTTTACACAACAAATACTACAAATACTAATCGTTCGTTTCAGCCAAAAGACGTCCACTGCTGGACATAGGCCTCCCCCAAGGATCTCCACAAAGGCCGGTCCTGGGCCGCCCGCATCCACTGCTATCCGGCGACCTTAACCAGGTCGTCGGTCCACCGTGTGGGAGGTCTACCAGCACTGCGCCTTCCGGAACGATTACTATACGATATTAATACTTCAATTATCCATATATATAATAAAATATAAAATAAACTAGAGAAAGGGACAGTACTGGGGTTCATGGTTTATCGAGCTTTTCAATTTCTCGGGTCTCGAGAATTCTCGAGGATAATTTCTCGGGTTGTCGAGAAATTTACATTTACGTACGTTTTCTCATATTATTTGGTTCCAATTACGTCAAAAATTCGGTGGATTTCCTCTCAAATAAAAGTATCAAATTAATTATAAAACTTTCATCGATTTTATTCAAAAACAAATAAATATTAAAAAAAAAAAAAAATTATTCAGACTCATAGTTATAATGACAGCACCATTTTTGGCTGGTTATTTAGAACTTAAGCAAAAGTAGCTGCTATTAAACTAAACAAAAAATCAACATGAAAGAAAACGTTAATATCTTAACTTAGAATAAAATTACAATCACAGCACAATGTTGGGCTGATTATTTAGAAATAAATAATAAATAAATATCCTTGGACATTTCACACAACGCCATCTCATCCGAAGCTAAGCAACTTAATGCTTGTGTTATGGTAACGAGATGGATGATAAACTACTTATATACATTTTTTTTAAATACATACATATTATAGATAGAAATGACACCCAGACTCCGAGCCAGTGCCTCTGGTTTTAGACAAAGACACTTGCCCGACCCCGGAATCGAACCCGGGACCCGTTGATCCAAAGGCGGCACATCTAACCACTAGACCAACGAGGCAGTCGAAAAAAACAACTTAAATCTTGTAAACAAAATAGCTTCTATAAAACACGAAAGAAAACTTTAATATCTTAAACTCAGGTAGAAAGTAAATGTAAATTATAATTAAATTACAATCATAGCACCATTTAAGGCATGTTAATTAGAGTATAAACAAATTAAAACCTTGCAAGTTTAATTTCTACGAACGTACATGATTTCTCGAGGTCTCGACTTTTCTCGAGCTTGATTGCCCGGGAATTCTCGGCTCGAGAATTCCCGGGAAATCAAATCGAAATCGAGAATGAACCCTAGACAGTACTTAATCTTCTTCTTCTTCTGCCCATAAATAACCCACTGCTGAGTGGGGCCTCCTCCAACTACATGGAGGGTAATTAGCCTGCTGTGCCACGCTAGCCAGGCTGCTAGCCAGATTTTTAGATTACGTACAATCTAAAAATCAAGAAATCGCACAGACTTCCACTTTATATTTACTTCACTACATAGTATAAAACAAAGTCGATGTCGTCTGTCCGTCCCTATGTATGCTTAAATCTTTAAAACTACGCAACGGATTTTGAAGCGGTTTCTTTTAATAGATAGAGTGATTCAAGAGGAAGGTTTTTATGTATAATACACGCATATTTGTACACGTGCGAAGCCGGGGCGGGTCGCTAGTTAAATATAAAAATGAATGTCTGTCTATATGTCCTTTATAGAATCGGAAACTATGCATTTGATAGATATTGTGATGATCTTCGCAAAAGCCCAAGAAGGCTTCTGAACAAAAAAATCCACCTTTTAGAAGTATTTACAACGCGTTTTAGTAATAACCTTAAATGTAACAACGGTGGACAGAAGGAATGTATGTGTCGTATTGAAAGTCAGCTTTCATTTAATAGAAAATAAATTAAAATATATGTTTTTGGCCAAAGGAAGATACATAAAATGTTTAAATTAAAATGACTAAATATAAATAATTCTTGATTAACTGTTATATAGAAAATAGGCTTTCAGAAGGCCGTGTTCGGTCGTTAATGTAATTTTATATTTTTAATAATTATTTGTGCTTTGGCTTATTTATAATAATTACTCGTTTCGTTTTTGGACTCAAATTAAAATTTTAAACGCGAGTGAACTCGTGTCTCTTCTTTTTATTTTTGGTATTTATAAGATAACAAGACACATTCATACGTAATACTGTCTCCAAACAATCTACCTCGTATATGTCCAATCAAATACGATAACAGGAAGTTCTATTACAATTCAAATGGTCGCTGCTTGAACAGCGTAAAGGTAAAATTGAATGATAAAACGAAAAAAGGCTACGAACGTCTGCCTACTACGACGCTCTGCTACAGATCATGCGCGTAGCACTTCGTAGCGTCCCCATTGTGGCGTAGGGATCGAATTTAGTAGGCTTAGCTACGAGTTCCGTACGGCTTTAGCCTCAATGGCCAAACGTTCTATTATACCGAGCCAATTGACTAAACTAAAAGCCATGAGGCAATAGACAGTCACTCGATACACTTGAATTGTATAAAACTTCTGGGAATTGAACTATGCATTTGCATGTGCTAATATTGCGGTAATCCAATAAGTAATGTACAAAGCATATTCATAGACATATTCAAGAGATTGTCTTGAAACTAAACATATTTCGGTCCCGCAATAGAGCTAAACATATAATATAAATAAAAATGTTAGTCTATACTATTATTAAAAACTTCTTTCTAATAATAAACAATTTATTATTTTTCTAATAATAATATATTTCGTTAAATTCTATTGACTGATTGTAGAAAACAGAAAAGAAATAAACTTATTTGATATTTGAAAAGTGCAGTTCTTTGTCTCGAAGATAGGTTAATAAAATTAGTTTCATAAATCATGGTAAACCGCATGAGATTATGCAAAACGCGAGCATATAACGCAAAATTGCGTTCCAGTGATGTTTGATTATCGTATTACAAGAAAAAGACTCTATCATTTTCTTGTAATTCTGAGCAATAAAACATAACGTTCAAATATAGTCTACTTGAAGAAAGCTATACCAATGTTTTCGAGTTTAATACAACAGAAAAAAAAACACTCAATTATTAGGAATTTTCCAGACCTATAAGGATTTATTTCTATGATTTAGAAACACTTATAAGGGACTTAATAATCTTGAGTAGGTATTATTCTTGAGTTATGCTTTAAACAGAATCTAAGTTGTCCAGTCAAAATAGTCCAGTGACGACCGGGCCTTCCCAGCGTGAAGACGTATCATTTTCTGTCACTGGCGTACGTAAATATTTTACTGTACAATAACATACTGACAATCGATATTATTTAAGCGCTATTTTATTTTTGTTACGCTTTTATATATATTTTATAAGTATGTACACACATAAAATAAAATCGTAACTAAAAAATATCTGTCTATGAAACAAGTCGGCAACATTTTTCAGAGGTAAGGGTCGTATTGCGTGTAAAACAGCACTTTTATAATTATCAGGCTCGGATCTAGGATATTATAGTCGCGAGGAGAGCGGTTCGCCTGAATTGATCTCACTGCAATGAACCTGGTGTTTGTAATTTTCGTATTTAGCCATATTCTAAATAACGCTGGAGTATCTAGGTCTGATAGCGGAGTTCGTGTCCGTAAATGCAACACCTAATGCAAATTATGCAACAACTTAATTTAAACTTTTTTATATCTCGCAATTCTGCGGTATGAATGAGACCATATCAACAAATCAGCTAGCATATAAATAATATTTCAATGATATTCACATTTTGTTTTAATTTTTCTAACAAAATAATTAAACCTAGTAAGGATATTTGTATTATTTTTTCTTAAAGAGTATAATCCTGGAGTTATGGAACATATAAAATTCGTTGGATTTAAATATTGTTTACCGCCTATTTAACAAATATTATGATGAATAGCCTATTTATCAATTGAATTTCTTTTTTAAATAAATTATCTCATAGCTATATATTTAAAGTTACTAGTGTTAGGCATAGTTAGTTTATAGCAAATTGGTATAAGTATAGGAAACACATCAAGTTAAATCTGTTGGTATTACTCAAGAAATTGTAAATATCTGATTTCATAATAGGCGAAAAAAAATTCTTAGACTTGTTTACGTACATATTTAGCAAACTCGTGTGCAATACGTTGTTTATTTTCATTGTCTAGGTATATCACACTATTTACTTCACACGGTATAGATAAGACTAAAATATGTTGGATTAACATAATCTTATCTAATCTCTGTTTGTTATGTCTGGGTTCTTAAATTTAATGTCATTATATTATTGACCAATATATTCAGTAGGTATGTTCTCATGGAATGATATGACAGACTATCTTCGAACAGAGAAGTAAAAGGATTATTGTATTTTGTATCATCACGGATTTCGTCATTTTAATTATAGGTAATAAAACAAGTAGCTATTCTCGTTAGAGCTGCTCTGCAGGCATTATAGCGTAAGCTCCTAAGTGGCGCATGTCGGCAATAATTGAATACAGTCTGCTGTGTACGAGAATATAGTGCAGGGTTCATGCACAGGAGTCTACAAACCAATCAATACAATTTAAAGTGACAGCAAAAAACATCATACTATTACAATATAGGAAAGTGAGTGAACATCTAATCATTTCGTAATATTTTTTGGGGTTATGTTGCGCTAAATATTAAGCAGCGACATCTATTTGCAAAAAATGAAACTTACCCAATTCAAAGTCAACGAGCTGCATTTGTATATTATCTACAAATAGTTGAGCATAAATTGTTTTAAGTATTTCGCGAGTTTGCTCTTACAAATCTGTTTGAAACTTCATTTGTTTTGTAAACATATAGAAAAAAATGTGTGGAGAAAAGAAATGTGATAGATAATGGGCATTTTTTCTCTACAGACGTTTATCAAAGTTCCTTAACTAAATTAGTTCACCTGTCGCAAGTTTTCCTCTTCACAACTGATTTTGCAATACAGTATTATTTATTTAATAGATTGGGTTTGCACTTGCAGTTATTTGATGTAACTGAACTAGCGACTAACAGCCTTATACGTTCTATGACCGGCGGGTGAATAGGGCCATCAAAAACGGGGTCCAGCCCAACCGACACAAAAACACGTCACAAAAAATCTCGAGATCGGCTGGACACGTTTGGCTTTGAAATATTTGTAAAAGACCGATTTAGGTTTAAAATGTAAAGATTAAAAACACATTTTACCTTACAAACTTCGTTGGCGGTACGTTTACCGGGTCATCAGTGTATTTATAACAAATTGCAAAACAAAAAACAGAAGTTCACGTGCTTTTAAATGCTGTATATTGATTGATGATAAAAATAGGAGGTTGTAGTTGCGTTTAAAAATATCCTATAGAATATCGGATAGAGCGGGATATAAATTGCAGGTTTTGCTGAATGGTCACGAATAGTAACATCTGACCTCCTTTGTACATCTAATGCAGTCGATACGTGAAGTGAGCAGCGTCATATCAAAATGATATAAGAATAATCCGTGGGTTTCGAATACCCATTTTATCCTAAGTGTGTCGGTAAAGCCGACAAAAGGATATGACAAGGCCTATCCTAGCCGCAAGCCTATATAACCTAGCCGCAAGAGAAGAAAAACTTGATACAAAACCTTGTGTCAACACATAGGCTAGCGTGGGTATGCTAATTAGCCTTCATATAACTGGCGTAGAGCCGACTCAATAGAGGGTCATCTTTGGGCTGAGTGTTTTTTGAAGTATATAATCTTTTTCCCAACCTTATAACTCATTCTCACATTACGGATATCACGGGACAAATATATTATATCTTACTTAATATTATAAACGTGAAAGTTTGTAAGTATGGATGGATGGATGGATGGATGTTTGTTACTCTTTCACGTAAAAACTACGGAATGGATTTTAATGAAACTGTAGAATAATATAGCTTATACATCAGAATAACACATAGGCTACAAGTTATAAAGATATTATGTGAATTACAACAATATAAACAAGTCGAATTCAAAATGTCTAATTGTCAAATTTTCGACCATATTAAACTATAGACAACATAACGTTTCGCTGTCAGTTGCGTTTTGTTAAAGTAGGTTTTATACGGACGGGATAAAAATCTCAGGTATCCTATGTCCAACTTTCATTTTGTTTTAAATATATATAATGCGGAACAAAGTTCGCCGGGTCAGCTAGTAAATACAATATATGCATCCTCACTTAATGTAAAATCTTGCATGAGCAGCAACCCTGTTAAGAGCAATCTAAAGTTTGTCCTAGTTTAGTTAAAGCAAATACCAAATATTGCTAGTTGGGTATCAGTTTCGATGAAGTTCGTACCCGCAGCTATTTCTCAATGCAATTACATTTCAAACCGATATTTCCGATTGGGTATTTGGTGTCGGTATTTTTATTTCGAATATTTTCTCCCGCTTTACATGCTTTTCATGATAATAATTTGCAAACGTGTCGCGAGCGGGTTACCCATAATGCCGCGGTGTGAATGTTTGGTTGGGAAAATGCATATAAAGTGGCTGGCGCTGGGAATAGCAAGCAGAGATTGGTTTTCATTAGCTATTTTACGAGTAGTTACTTGGTAAAAATCATTTCTCCTCAAAACCTATCTATTGCTATATTAATACCTACTCTTTGTGTTTTGGTCATGCATCAGTGATGGCTGAACATTTTCGGTAAGTGCTTGACGCACGCTGCTAACTTGTTCAGTGCCTCTCTTGTATTACCTGAAAATTGAAGTACAGTTTAAGTAGGCTAAATCAACCACAGTCAATTTATAAGTTGCATTTATTTTTGTATATAAAAAGTATTTAGGGTCTTAATTAAGAGTTACATGCTACATGCCAGACAATCTAAAAAAGCTATTTTACTTAAAGCAGTATGAATAATATTTGAAGGATGCCTGCGCCTGTCTGATAAAATTGAAAATGTTGTTCAAGCAGGACTAAAACTTTTATAATACCGGGGGTACATATAAAATACCAACCAATACCTGTGGTTCATCACTACAGCTTTGTACATGGTATGTCAACCAAGCTTTTACAGGTACAAGCAGGCGCAATACACACATTTTCGCAACAAAAGTGTGTACACAACACTGATTCGTAAAGCCTTAGGGAAAGAGGGGGGAGCTACTGCTTGTCTATGACAAAATATTATTGATAAACATCTCTCACCGAGAGACACTATTTTTTTCTTTGCCATTCATTAAACTGGTAAGATATAGTTAATAATATGTATGTATACAATTATTTTGGGATAAGACTCTCACTATTCACAATTTGAATAGAAGTAGCAAGTGAGAATAAATACCAGAAGTTTTTGTGTTTCGAAGAGAAATGACACAGGGGCACCCACCGCAATGACAAATAGGTACGAGACACAGATATAATAATACTAATACGAGACTTCAAATATGTTCTTGTTTTTCTTTAGAGCATTCTCAACAATCTTGTCCAAACAAAATAATTAGCATTTCTACTCAGAAAAAAAATACAACTGTATTTTAACATCCCACGCTACTAATTTCACCCGGGCCATTCTATATATTGCTGTTGGGAAATCTATCTCTATATATATTATTCAACAGGAATCGTTGCTGATATCCTAGCTAGATCTACTAGTAAATTAATTTCCAAGACATTGCACGTCACTTCGGTAGGAGGATTAATTATAAGCTAACCGTAGGAGTATTAGGGAATGGTATTCGAGAATTGGGAGTAGAGGAGGGCAATATTTAATTCATTTTCCAAATGGTTTAAATGGCAATTCCTAATAAATTGTCATTTTACATATATCCAAAATTGCACACATATGAAAACCATTTGAATTAGCCCATAGATCATGCTTGCAATAAATAATTATTAATGTAACTTATGTTTTCTGAAATCATCTACATGCATATTTTCGATTACACAAATAAATATTTAAAGCGTATTGCCAAACTTTCTACACGAGTAGCCTGTGGGTCAACTATACCCGTGGTGTATTGGATAAACTCTGAATCCAGTACAATAACAGCTTCAGGGAGATTTTGGGCTTGCCCCGTTTCTGCAGTGCCTCTGGCATGTTCGCACAGGCACACACCCATGACTTTTTCGCCATGGTGAGATTAAAAACAGCCTCACTATTGCAAAGGACGCGGGCAGGCCCAAATAGCATTCTGAGGATGTTATCGAACAAGCTTGACTCACCTATTCTGCAACATTTTATGCGAATACTGGTGAGGCAAGAATAGTTTTGTTTTTTTATTTACTATATTTCACTTGTGTTTTACTAACATAGTTTTTAAGCTGTCTGTCACTAACCGATGGACCTCTGTTGTCTGAGAAATGAATAGATTATTAAATTATTAAATAAACCAGCGCTTTATTGGAAATCTCTTTCTAGCCGTCAGAGGAGATACCATCCGAGATGAAATACTTTTTTAAATTATATTTCCGCTCGTAGGAGTAGTAAAACTACTTGTTTTAAATATAATAATTTGATGATTAAATTAAATATTTAATTCTGCAATCACGTAAATTGTGTATTTCAATAAAAAAATCTAACAATGGAAATGTTTATGTTTCAAGCAGCCAAAATATTAATTAACTATTGAATCACTAATTGCAATAGAAAATATGTTTCGTTTTGTAGGGGTTTTGTATCCGTATTCGAGCTTTAAATTCTTAATTGCTTATTGAGATATTTGACTTTCCAATTTTAACGAATGGAGTTCAATTTTTATTGTTTAGGAGATGTATTGGAGAAGTTTTCATGAGAAAATCGTAGCTTAATCTAACAATATACGATGTATGGGATGGACTTCATTGGAAAATACGTACGCTTAAGCCATAGGCCATGTTGTCAAAGCAAATACCCACGTTGAAAAATTCGAACTTCCCAGTTATAGAGGATTCGTTGTTTTGTGCGAACGCTGATTTCGTTTGTTGACGAGCTGTCGATGTTTGATTTGTGACACCTGCATTCAAAATTTGCAGCACGGTGAAAGAAATAACGATGCTGTGAAACAATTTTGTTCCTCTTCAGAACTTGAAGCGCGGGTAGCGTGCTTCCGTGAAATTCGTAGATAGTTTATTCCATATATTAAATTACTATTATATAACACAAAAGCGTGAAACTATCAACATTAATTGAAAGCTAATGTGATCATTTACCGTGTCGGTAAATTAACGTTAATGTTATTTGCATACTTTGATGATTGGCCTTATTTATTTGAACCTTATTACATTTTTATTTATTATACACTAGCGACCCGCCCCAGCTCCGCACGGGTGCGATGATATACATATAAACCGTCCACTTGAATCACTCTGTCTGTTAAAAAAACCGATTCAAAATCCGTTGCGTAGTTTCAAAGATTTAAGCATACATAGGGACGGACAGACGACGGCGACTTTGTTTTGTACTATGTAATGATAATAATAATGTGAATCCGTGAATGATTTTAAATTCAACTCAGCTTAAGTTACGCAACGCAACTATAGTTGGTATGTTAACATCAATATTCTATTGTAGGTATACCAATGAATCTTATTATTTGGCCAATAGAAAAATAAATAACCATTTTCGTATAATTTAACTATAAAAAGGTAAAATAAAAAAAATTGTAAGTCTCGTAGATTATTTTGTTAAATACAGTTGAACAAACTAGCTACGGGACTTTAAGCGTTATTTCCCCAGGCTCCTGCTGCATTATTTATCATTACATTAATAGGGTCCATATTGAAAATGTATATTGAAAATGTTAGGGATAAAATATGTTCATTGTTATGGAAAAAAAACATGTACCATCGTTTAGCCTGAAAAGTAACTGACTAACACAATGTACCAAAAGCAATAGGTACCCATGTGTAGTTTCTAAAGATACACCTTTCAGAATTGATTGACAATTTTACATCTAAAGGTAAAATACTTCACATTTTTCAAAATAATCCTAAATAACATTCACCGTACTTATTATCGTGTGTGACTAGAGACGATTCTATACCGAGATTTCAGTGGGCGACAATGAAAAACTAACGTCGAAAATATGGCTGTTCAATCATATCTCTATCTTGGACCCCTTATGAACTAAGATCGTAACTCTAATACTAAACTGTACCTACGTATGTCTATAAAAATATTTTAATATAAATAGTTAACTATAAATAATTTAAAAATTTCATACGCTACGTTACTTTGGATTGTGACTGTACACATGCAAAATTAATGTTCTACGTGTTTGTTACATTTAAATGTTTACATTAAAGGCTATGTTTCGCTGGAAAACCAAAAGATACCAAGCAAGATACGAATGCCCATGTGAAATGAACTTAGTAAAGCAGATGACATAACATGTTCCCCAAATTTCCTGTGCCGCATCGGCCGGGATAGGAGGAGTCTTCGGCAGGCAGGCATACTGCGCGGATGGAACTATTAACTTCACGCGCACCTCACCCTGGATGTGTTTCGTATCTGGGACGGTCCTCGAGGCTCGTCTCTGTCGTGGAAAGCCTCGCTGCCAGACCTTATCCGATCTATGGTCCGGAGTGAGAGGGTCTGGAGGAGACGGGCCAAAGGAACAAAAGGAGGCTTTTGTGAGGTCGTCATGTCGGCCAAAGAGGCGGCTGAAAGGGAGCGGGAGTTGGCCTCCCTACGCCCAAACAGGCGGCGCCGCAACCGTCGCCGCAGGGTGCAGGATGGCTACCGCCCACCGTTAGTGGGCCTGCGGGTGATGAACCTGGGATCGCGTCGGAAGTGCAGTAGAGCGTAGTAGAAGTATTTATTTAAAAACGTAGTCTTAAGAAATAAATCTCGGGATCGAGTTTACTTTTCTTATGTTATTTGAACGGTAATTGAAGTAATAAATAAGATAACAGTAAAGTATGGAGTACAGGTACATATTTTCAACTTAATCTCAGAATTATTGCACCGTTGCCTGGATAAATATAAAATGGAAACTCAATGTCGCCGTCGCACAAAGTTCGTAGCGTTTTAATAATTTCATTTCTGCAGTCGACGCCTCAGTGATTCATGGTCACGGCCAGACTAAGTCTAAGGTCAACGCAAATATATTTCATTGCATTGCACGTATAAATGTTTTTAACTAACACACTACTCAGCCCATAAATGACCAACTGCAAAGTCAGGCCTCGTGGCAGGAAGGGTAATTAGCCTACTGTGCCATGCTAGCCAGACGGGTTGGCACAGTCCCCTCGACCGTGCGTGAGTGGTGAGGGGGATAGCGTGCCTTTAGGATCCGCTGGGGCCATACCGGCTTAGGGTCACACATGTAGTGGCGGGCCCGCGGGGAGAGGCCAGACGAAGAGTGGCAGAGGCGTGGTGGTTATTGGCTCCGGGGAATCCACTGTCCTCACAGTGGCCTCAAGAGCCTTAAACTGCCGTGACACACGGCGCGGTGTCGGGCGGCCACGCGTTGGTGCCAAGGCTGCCGCCGCTAGCAGTGGAGGGGCTGCCGACGATAGCAGCGTAGGGGTGTCCAGGCAGGAGGGCCAGGGCTGCCGCCACAACTGGGCGCCGCGTGGATCTGGCAGTTTTTCTGACGCCTGACGGGGGCACGTAGAATGTCCCGTACGTGCCTCTCGCTTGATGGGGAGCGCCAATCAAGGGGTGACTGATTTAGACAAAAACGTGTCACCGGCCATTGTTTCTAGGGCTGAAAGCTAGCTGCTGTAGTGTGTAGCTGTAAGAGACTGAAAAACTAAGAGCGTCGCACAGCAGGCTAATTATTCTAAAATACTCAAGGCTCAAGTTGTATTGTGTTGTTGTAGGCAGACACGATGTCAGCTCTCAACATAGGAACTAGGACGACTAGAACTGGGACCTAGGGACTATTGATGGACATCAAATCATTTGTAATTACGAGCGCCGCTTTCTCTCAGAGTTTTGATAGCCAACTTGTACGTACTCGTCTAAATCAATATTGTGTCTACGCTTTACTGCAGATTTGGTCGTTCCGGGTGTAAATCTATAGTCAAAGTTAAGTATTAATAAATAAATAAAACCACTCAGTTGCTTTCCGAAGTATACTGTTTCATAAATTTTCAGTAAATATTGAATCGGTAGATCGTATATTTGTGCGGTAATAATTGCCAAAAAATTGTTCTCATGTAGGAATTAATATATCGGTACTTATATGCATACAAAAGTACGCTCGTGAGCTCCGAAAAAGTCCGAGATCATTTGCTCCATAACCCACGTTGGGAAAAGCTGTATGTACGCTGGCTGTTTTGGAAAACATTAAGTAAAAAGCTGTAAATAATCAACTTTTCAAAATATTCATCTCCACCCCCTATGCTCTCATGCATTTGGGTGAAATTGCTTTCAAAACATTTATATAACGTATCCCGAAAGGCCGAAATTCCTCATCTGCATCATTTTTACCATAAGAAATAAAAAAAACGAATTAGGCATTATATGGGGTGTACGGAGGATGGTGTAAAGTTACGAATATACCCAGTGTTGTCAAATATTCCGTGGTTCTTGTAGCCGTGTGAGCGGGAGCATAGTCGTGGTGAAAAAGAATGCCACGGATGCTTTCCTCGCTCGTTATTCAACTCTTCAAAAGCTTGAGCCAGACAAACTTTGCACGGTATTGCAAAGTTTGCCTGACTCATTAGTAGGTAACTGTTCTACGAAACAAAAACCACTTTAGTTTGTTTATTCACGCTCCGACCGCGAACAACTTTAACACCTAACTCGTCATCTATAAAACCCCATGAGAAAATTCCACATTGGAACTATTCTAACATAAATTTGACGTATGAATACAACAGGATTTTTACAGGATACAACAGGATACATGGCGAAGCTAGCTTACTAACTTCAAGATGTCTATACTATTTGCGCTGTAGCATGGTGCGGGTGACAGTTGCCATCATGACAGTACTAGGGATGTGACGATATGCAATTCATTTTTATCGCTAACGATACTCGCAGCATAAATCTGGCCCTCTTTAATATTGTTATAGAAATTAGTGTGTTATTCAGTTGTCTAGTGTAACTACGTGTATAACTTGTCAATATAAATGTTTTATGGCTAAATAATTATGTTTGTACTTAAATAAAATAATCAAAATCGGGTTTACGTTGTTTTTTCTTAGCAACATTATAAGCAACCTTACCCTATAAATGTTCTGTTGTACAATAATAGACCAGTCTTAAAAATAAAAATTGACCTACGCACAATATACGTTTCTTATTATGAAAAATATCGACTATCCATCGAAGCCGTACATTCCATCACTAGATACGTCTGTGGCGTTATGTTATACACATAACACTTTGTTTAATTTTTCAATCAATTTGATTTTATTTGTAAACTGGTTGGTTTCATTTAATTTTCTACAATTATTAATGATTAAATATATCACGAATACAAATGTGGTACTGCTGAAATACGAATTTCATAATATGAAAGTCTTAATTTGTAAATCGCGGCAACTTTCAAGAGTGAAACGAAATGTTACCGAAACTGTCACACGCACCATGCTACAACGCACAAACTATAAGAAATTAAGAAAGATGGTGGTCGCTGCCTGTCATCCAATATTTTGTTCGGCCTGAAGCTCTCCATTTGTAAGGTGTCGATGGTTTCGCAATAGCCACTCTACCCTAATGGAATTAACTGCAAAGTTGCATCTTTGTGATTTTTAAAGAGTTTACCTTTGTTTTCATTCATAAAAAATAACAGCACGAGAAGCTTCCCGTGAGACGTCCATTGTTGCAAACAAAATAAAGTGAAATATAATTTTTTTTTAAATAAATAAATAACTACACACACAGCCAATGAATTTTACCAAAAAGATTTGTATTGAAAATAGCCGTCAATTCAAAATAGTTTTAGAAAACACGAGATCATATTTATACCGTGCCTTAAAATATTCGAACAGACTATGTATACCCATATTATTATCTGTCACCTATATTTTTTAGGTATAATTGGGATTTATTATACACGTAGGATATACGTAGATACATCACTTCACTATCACTACATAGTATAAAACAAAGTCGCTGTCGTCTGTCCGTCCATATGTATGCTTAAATCTTTAAAACTACGCAACGGATTTTGAAGCGGTTTATTTTAATAGACAGAGTGATTCAAGAGGAAGGTTTTTATGTATAATACATGTATAATATTGTAGAGAAACACTGACAATGGGAGAGTTTCATTATTGCACCCGTGCGAAGCCGGGGCGGGTCGCTAGTAGATTATAAACTAATGGCCAAAAATCTACCCGAATGAAATGAAATTAAATGTGAAACCCACTACTAACCGTCTAGCAGGGGTGTATCGTGCCTTGGTCGGGCCCCGTATAAAAAAATATTTGCGGGCCCTTATGAACGGTAAAGATATCTCACAATAGAAAAAAAAATGTGTGCATAAAATTGATAGAAATATTTATTCCTCATAATTATATATCTGTCACTTCTTTCAATTTTTTTCAAACAATATAATAATATATTAAAATACACTCCCCTTGCCTTTTTTTCGGCAAACTGATTTATTAAATGATTTATAGCTGATGATGACTCTAATTTTTCTAAAGTTTCTGCCTCTATGGACTATTTGTAATTATGTCTCGCTTCTATGCTAAATCCCGCAGCCCGCGATAACCGATGTAGGGTGTTGCCAACTTTCTAACACACGCTTCACGAGACAAATAAAGAAATTACTTTTTTTTTACTTTCACTACTGTCATTTCTGAAATAATAAAGAAATTGGGAAGTTTTTATTAATTTTTGCTCACGCACGTCTGGGGCCCCCGTGCCACGGGGGCCCTGTACAATTGATACAGCAGATACGGCGGTCGCTACGCCCCTGCCGTCTAGCATTGTTAACTAGTAGGTTGGGTTGAAAATTGGGTGAGGTCCCACACAGCAGTGTGTATGGTAGTGATAGCATAAGTGCTATCACTACCTATCATATCTATTCTATCATATAACATGATAGAATAGAAGATTATAAAACTCAGACGGCAGTGGGTATTTTATTGGCTGAGAAGAGAGGAAGAAGAGGACTATACAAATCTTTCAAATGTACCAAATCTAACATCTAGCCACTCACATTAAATCGAGAGAAATCCAAAAATATAATTTCGAACTCCAATCACCGTGAGCAAAAGCGAAAGTGTTTCTCGTTCAAAATAGACCTAATGTCGGTTCAGAGGTGAAGTCGGTTAGCGACCCGCGAATATAGGCCAGTCTGTTGCTTTGGCCGGATTCTGTGCCCTCATTTCCAAAACGCGGCCTCTCTCACAATGGCAACAAATATTTGGCAAACCATTTTGCTGTGAAATCTTTTCCGTCCATAAATGAAGCTCATACCACACCATAGTCGTAGCTCTCTACTACTACAATACAGTCTCACTAGTACATAATTCGCAAAACTAGGTCGAATTTGAATAACGAAACGTAGCTGTTAGACGAAATTGTTAATTTCGTCTAAAGCGGATACCCAGAATTCTGAATTGAATAATTAAATGTTTTCCGAACACCGGCAAGTTAAATACGTAGGTAGAGTATTTGTGTATACAAAAACAGCATGTAACAAAAGCCCTATAGCTATCAAAAGTGGAGGCATAGAGCCTACCTAGTAGTTCTGTGTAAAAAAAACTATTTTGCAGTTCAGGGAGAAACATACGTTTTTGTGACCTAATATTTAATCACAAAAAGCTTTTTTGCCCTCTAATTATAAATGTTTATGTAGATTGTGCAAATGTATCTAGTTATGATACCTACTTAGGTCGCAAGCTGGCGACCAAAATGTAAAAACGATGCTTATTTTTTCCTGAGCTATGCACAATGTTCATTAGCAGTACTATCGTTTCTTTCATGTTGGCTATATGGTTTTTGTTACACCTTTAAATTTGTACCTCTATGTTCTCACCCCAATCCGTGCTTTTTACGTTACCTGGTAACGTTGACCTTTATAATAATAATAAGATCTCATGTCCACAGGTAACGCAGTCGACATAGGCATGGCCACAACAATATACATAGCAATAAATCCCACACCACGTTAAAGGTAAGTTTAGTATATTTATTGTTGTCAATTTATTTGCGTACGTTGCTGATAGTTACATTATACTTAAAAAAATCACCCTTTTTCATCAGTCTTGGGGTCATTTTTTTAATAGTATTTTGTGCAGTCAAACGTTTGTTTTGCAAAGTCCAAATGCATTTAAATTGCCTGGGCACACGAATTTACCTAGTAACAAGTAAATGTTTGTCATTCATTACACGTCGATTATAATTGCATTTGCACAGTATGAGCCGGTAGTAATACGCACGATATGTTTAAATGACTAAAGAATTCAAATCAACAACAATCGAAGAAAAAATTAAACATAAATTAATTATTAAATTAAACAATTGAATTTATATCCTCATAAACTGGCATCGGAGACTTTCATTAGGTACATAACTCACTGCTGAATTGGGCCTCCTCCGTTTACGGTTTCGTATCAAGTTTTCTTTCTCTTGCGGCTAGGTTTTCGGCCTTGTCATTTCCTTTTTTCGGCTTTTACGACAGTCTTAGGATGGAATGGGGTGGTTATTATATAGAACTATAATTTAAATTTTTCTTTCTTTCTAGGGCCAATAAAATATTTCCAATTCAAGATGCCCAGATAAATGAGATTGGAAATAGAACTTCATCCTTATTGATATACAGATTTGATTTATTCTTTTCATTTGATCTTTCACCTTTCCAGTTTTCCAGCTGCTTTGATCAGATTTACTACTGAATAGCTTTTCCGTAGCGCGGCTTGAGCAAATATTGGAGAGGATAGCCTTTTTATGTTTTACTCTGCGTTGTGAAGGATTTAGAAGACACTATGTCACCAACCCATACCCTACTGAGGGTGTTGTAAGGGGCGACTAAAGGAACGCAAGAGGAAGACCATTTAGCCGCCCGAGAAGGGAAACTTGAGACGAACCCTGTGCCAATCCGTCTTGTCAGCGTGGCACAGTAAGCTAATTTCCCTCCACGAATTTCAAGGAGGCCCGACTCAGTGGTGGGTCATTTTTAGGCTGAAACGACGACTGTACATGTTAGACATAGGTTTTAAATATTCTTTCGTCATCTCTGTCCAAAAATATTGCGCTCCTGAGTCAGGCTTTCTTCAATTACGTGGAGAGAAGATGCTGGCCAGATGAGACGCCTCCTTTTACGACACCCTCAGGACGGACTATGTTCTTGACCACTATGTATTGTATTTTTTTCACCGTACACAAATATGCCCTAGAAATAATACACATATACATACAAGCCACCTTTTTTTTTTACGTCGGAGATCCTCATGGATTCCCGGCCGTTGGGACTAGCCGGGATATGTGGGACTCCGGGGCGCGTAGAGATGGTAAATTGCGCCCCGATCTACCCACTAAAACCGACGGCGATCCTCGAATGTCCGAACCAGAGCCACGAGATACACTCCCCGATAGGAGAGCATGCTCCGGGACCCGGCGCGCCTCGTTTAGTGGAGCCCCAAGCTCCGAGGCGGGCCCCTCCGAACGTACAGGCCACCTGCCGAATGAGATAGTCATAAAATAATATTTTGCCATCCCCGCAACTATTTCAATTTATTCGATAATCCGGTATGTATCTGATCCTATTAAAAACATATCATGTGAAAAAAGAAGCCAGACTCACGAGTTCGTTAATCCTTTCGCCATCAAAAGATGCGAGATCTTACAGTTTCCAGCCAAGGCAACTAATTTTAGTAGCCATGGAATAACTGTGTAACATCTTTGAAGTAATTATCTATTTATTTACCAACATTAACGAATACTGTACTACTCAGCCCATATATTTATTTATTTATTGAAAGGAGAACCAACACCTAAAATAAAATAAAAACAATTGAATAAGAGACACAGAGCCAATTACAGGTTCTCACGAGTAGAAACAGAGTAGGAATATGATATATATAAGATGGTGCGATAATGCTTCACTCACATTGACTTTTGATCTGACCGCTTCATCCCTAATTAAGGCATCCAAGACATAAAATCAATATAGAACATTTACACAGTCAAACGGCTTAATATTTAACCAAGTTGTAATTAAAAAAGCAATCAATATTCGGGATCACTTTTAATCAAGCATGAGTGGCGTGATTTCAATGCAAGCAACAACAATGGATTATTGATAGGTACTTTGTGACTATCGGATATCAGAGGAGAGCTATTGTTCTCTGGCACATTGTCAGTAGGTAGGTATAAATAGTAACTATGTATAGTCATGGATATTTATTAGTAGCTAGTCTCGTAGCAGTTTATACTATGGAAGATGGCAAAAATATAATAAAAACTTAAAATTAACAACGGAAAGCCTTTATACAGAGTGTATCAAAATCCCTACAGCCATAACGATAGTATGATATGGATACTGTTTGCAAATTACCAGGAAAAAAGAACAACTGCGAGATCGAATTAGAAATGAGGAGTTATGTAGGCGGACCCGAGTTACATAGCCCACAAGATTGCCAAACTTAAGTGGTAGAGCAAATTGTTCATGGGACTGACGGTCGATAGGGTGGCAGTCCGTGAGCTATTACGAGTCCTCGAGTGGCGATCGCAATTCTGGTACACCTCCCACACGTCCGACCGACGACCTGGAGAAGGTCGCCGGAAAAAGATGGATGAGGATGGCTCGGGATCGGCCTTCGTGAAAATCGTTTGGGGAGGCCTATTTTTTCAGCAGTACACGTCTTTTGGCTGAAATTATGATGGTCAAATAAATTTGATGTAAAGCGAAGTTGCAACCAACAATTATCGTCCAACTAATAGTAGGAATTAAATGCAAACCGTTTACATAGTAGGTACTCGTAAGTCAACCGTATCATTAACGATCGATCTCGATTTGAATACGACAATAGCAATTAACGTGTATCTGCCTAATGTTAATTCCTAACTAATTATCGTATAACTATATTTTATTATGAAACTATCGACCCGCCCCGGCTTCGCACGGGTGCAATTATGCGTGTATTGTACATATAAACCTTCCTTTGAATCACTCTATCTATTAAAGAAAACCGCTTCAAAATCCGTTGCGTAGTTTTAAAGATTTAAGCATACATAGGGACGGATAGACGACAGCGACTTTGTTTTATACTATGTAGTGACTAACGTAGAAAACAATAGATTGTCGTTTGGTATGTAACCATGTTTGATTGGAATAATTATTTTCAGCAGATATGCCCGCCAAGATGATGAGCGCGCGTGGCGCTGCCGCCGCCATAGGCGACGTCAGTGTGGCGGACTCGCCCCTAGCTACCTTCGAGTCGCTGACGCAAGCCGCTGTCATCGCCGTCATGGGTATCGCCATTGTCGTCTCCAACCTGCTCATCATTGCCGCTTTCCTCAACTTTAAAGGTACATGTCAATGCTTGTCACAATACATCTCAATCCATTAAAACCTGCCAGTATAAAACCCGGTTTCCATCGCGGAAGTGTAGTGAGTGGGAAACGGACTCCTTTTAATCAAAATAGGTTTGCATTCCCACCAATAAAGAGTTTTGCCTGTTAATTCCTGAGTTTCCACTGCAAACGGATAACGGCAGAGAGGAATCAGCGGAGCGAGCTGAACGGAATATGAGAAATGGGAAATGTATAGTCAATATCGGCAGAGAGCGAGTTCTTATGAACTGGTTACGTGCCACTACCCCACTTTTGGTGTGTGAATTCGCGATGTTAACGAGGGACACGGAATCAAGTGAGGACAGTGATTATGTATACCGCAAGAAAAAGTATATATTATCATATCTTAGCACAGAATAAAACGTACAAAACAGCAGCGCCGAGGACACCATGTTCCTCGTTTGCTCCGCTCCGCTAAACTCTTTTCGGTGGAAACACTACTTTGTAAAATTCTATTGCGAGTTGAAAGGACTCATTAATGACTCCATTTTTACTCTTTTCGCCCTCGTTGTCATTTACACTCGACTCTTTGTTGGTGGAAAAACATGTATGCAATTTTGTATTGCGAGGTAAAAGGAGTAATTAATGGGTGAGTCCCGCTCGCGGTGGAAACCGGGCTTTTGAAATGGTGTCACATTTCCGACAGTTGTGCTCTAGGTAATAATTAACCGTAGTTCCACTAGGTACACACGTAGGTCGCGTAGGGCAGACGGGAATCGCAATACTGGTAGTTAGTCAAATCAGTTTAGACTGGTGCTGACCCCGAGGAAATTGGAAATTCAAACATCATTCATTCATTTCGGTGAGCTATGTACGAATGTTAGTATGAATTATTCAGAAGCACGTGTCAACATTGTCACAATTCAGTCAGCTTGAAATGAACTTATTTTGCATATGTGCGCAATACGTTATTAGCCCCAAACCAAAATAGTCTACTGAAACGGAAATCTATTGAATACAACTTTACGAGTTTTAACGATATTCAGATAAAAACACAATTTCACAGTCCTTACCTTGAATTATAAAATACTAAAGGAAACTACCAGTCCATACATTACAGGTCATATTATACATTAATTTGGTTCATACTATTCCAATAAGCTTCACGAGCTTGAAGCTAGTCTTTACTATTACCCATTACTATGCTCTCTGAATCAACGTTACTTTTCAACATGGCAATATGCTAGCTTTGCTCACACATTTGACGACATAAATAATAATAATTAATAAATATCCTTGGACATTTCACACAACGCCATCTCGTCCCACGCTAAGCAACTTAATGCTTGTGTTATGGTAACGAGATGGATGATAAACTACCTATATACATTTTTTTTTGTAAATAAATACTTATTATAGCTAGAAAACACCCAGACCCGGAACAAATACTTGTAGGTCGTACAAATATTTCTTCCGTGCGGGAACATGACACGATGACATTGATCATTTCATTTTTGTCAAGAAACCCGGAGAAACTTTTTGGAGTTTGAATTCAGGCTTTGGAAAGCTCTATATCATAAATATATAAACTACAAAATAGTATAAAATAAATATAATAGACTCTTAACTAACATCTTTAGATAAAAGTTATTACAAAAATGGAGCGGACGGCCGGTTTTTAATAGGTATTCAAATGATAACTAGTCTTTGGTAAACAAATCTGAGTTTACCAATTAATTAGGAAATAACTGAATTTGCAAATAAGTGATGATTTTCATTCAATTTTTCAACATTTATTTATTTCAACATTTATTAATTAATTAATTAGATTATTGGAGCATATGTGAAGCGAAAGTTATTATTATAAGAAATAATATTTCTTTTTGTAGTTATTATGCTAGCAAGATAGTTACGCAAAAGGAAAAACTACCTAGTTTTACAAATAGGTTTTCTAACGACGACTAAAAGACAAAACACGCTGTCTTTTAGTTCTCTTACGATATTCTCATAATAGAAAGTAACTTAATTGTACCAATGCCCTAAACTATATTAAATATTTTTTAATATAAAATACGAGTAATTCAAAGTTTTGTAGAATTATGTAGTTACTTATAACATTGTAACATCACTAAAATCAACTGCCAGCTCTGTTAATGCACTACATTTGGGAACTAAGCAGCCTAAATTAATTGTACCACAGGCACGTTACCACAGGCAAACTATAAGAGGTTAGTAATTAGTGCCTAAACACGCCAGATGAGCACTATTACAACTTAGCACCCATATGAGGCTACTCTACTCTTTTACACTGACCTGCAATACTAAGTACTACACTTTTAATATATATATTTTTTCTAAACTTTAAAAGTTAGAGATTTAAAATAAAAAACGTTTTATAGCAAATGTTATCAGCTTACTATGTAACTATAGCAAACTCTACAAACTTTTTCGAGTCCTTTTTATTTCGAATGTTTAGTTTGTGTACTTATAAAGTTATTGCAATTTTAAAAGTGTGATACTTAGTTTTGCACCCCAGTGTAGTTACAAATTCTCCATGTAGTGCATATATTAAAATCTCCCTGCAATTACTACAGAGTTTCTGAAAAGTATTTTATTACATTTGAATTTCATCCACCATAACCAGTTTATAAGAATTTTATTGCAGCAATGATTTCAAATTCAACGTTTCGTAATATCATTCCGTATTTAAATACACGTTCTTAATAAACAGTTTCCAAAATAAACACAGTTCTTTATAATCATCTCTTGCACCGTTCTCTCTGTATGTCGCAGAATGGTCACTCCGTGTGTTGTTCCGGATTTGGAATAGATAGTGTCACTACCCAATTCCACGCTGAGGGCGTCGTAAGAGCCCACATAAAGAAATGGCAAGGCCGATAACCTAGAAGAAAAACTTGATGTACCTGGGGGAGCTCTGACTTAACAGTGGTTCATCTATGGCCAGTCGCACTAGTAGATGTCTTTGATAGATTTTTCAACGTATGTAATGGCAAGGTATGCATCGGGCCCGGAGACAGCATACCAGCTATGACCATTGCATCGCGACTAAAAAGGACCTCCCTTATTTTGAACTGTGCTGCTATTATTATTTCTAACTTCATTTTCAATATAAATAGAATATTTCTGTAATTATTGGAGAAAAATAAAAAAAATAGTGTTTTGGACATCGGTATAGTACTATAAATGATGAGTCTGGCTGGTCAACCGAACGACATTCTTATGTTTGACTAAAATTATCTCTAATTATATCTTTGTAGACGTTTTAGAATCAGTAACGAATGCCTTTAGCTGTCACTATCCAGCGGATATTTAATCCGTGCTGAAGTGGATAAGCCGAACAACGGCAAGGTTTCTTCCAAATAGCCCTTATTAAGTTCAATACATACAGCAGGTGTTTCTCTATACTAGAGACTCGTGCTGTAATCCAATTTGGCGAGTATATGATGCCGAAATTAAACTCATTCAGAAGCATATTTTAAAAATACCATTTGACATTTTTTTTTAAATCTTTGACAGTTTACACTCGAAGTTCCGTGTAGTGACGTATTTAGAATACACAATATCGTTTCAGCCCATAAATGACCCACTACTGAGTCGGGCCTACTCCAAATTCATGGAGAGAGATTAGCCTACTGCCACGCTGGCAAGATGGGTTGGCACAGGGTTTGTATCATTTTTTTCTTCTCATACGGCTAGGTGATCTGCCTCTTACGATCCTTTAGTCGCCTCTTACTACACCCTCAGGATAGTGTGTGTTGGTGACATTGTGTATTCTAAATCAGTCACCACACGCAGAAATACACAATGTCACCAACCAATAACATGAAATGACTGAATGAAAAGGCAGAAGATCTAGCCGCGAACAAAGGAAATTTGATACAAACCCTGTGCCAAACCGTCTTGCCACAGTAGGCTCATTTCCCTTCACAAATTTAGAGGAGGCCCGACTCAGTTGTGGTTCGTTTATGGGCTGAAACTACGACGATACCAAGTCAGTAACGTGGCAGCGTGTAGCTGGTTTAACCGTTTAATCTCTGGTAAAAGTTTAACCTAGATGATGATGTTTTTCTTATCTCAGTGTATCAATGTCATATCTATCCAGAGCAGTTGCTGAAGCTTGTAATTCTCATTTCAAATCACGTTACCAATTTTTGCAGGTGCCCTCTGATTTACTGCTAACTTGTGTAACAAATAAAAGGGTTTTTTGCTTGACAAAAGACACAAATCACAAGCAAAGCAAACGTTCCATTTCGATTCTTGGCAGTTTCATTGTCCTCGTAAACTTTGAGTCACAAAAGCTACCAGCAACAATATATTTATTTTAATTTCTGAGAACCGACTTTAGCATCTGACGAAAGTTGCACGACTTAGATCCTTTTGTTGTAGCCCATTACTACTCGGGCGACTAACCGAGACCATCCAGTAGATACTTTTAAAAATTGCTTTTTCTGGGCTGAAGTATGTTTTTATCTTTGTCCATAAACGTCCTGCTTATTATGCAGCACTATCTATAGTACTAAATTTTGTGGTGAAGTCATTACCGCAAAAAGTAGTTTGTTGTCACGATATTTTAATATAAACTAGTGTTTGCACAGCAGACTGAGTAAAAAAATGTTAGTCTGAGATGAAAACGGTTCTAAAGAAAACGAAGAAATTGTTATGGTATAAATAGACTCGCTAAACACTTACTTTGAGACTTTCTAAAATAGCATTTTAAAAGATCGTTACGTAAACAAAACACTTTGGAATTTGAGTATAAAATATAGAATGGGATAAAAGCTACAAGACAATTTTATAAAAAAATTGTAATAAGCGATTCATATTTCGACTCATTTATCTAAAGTAATTGGAGGAAGCACTTATATTATTGCGTCACCAGCCACAATCATTCTATAAATTGGTAAAATGGTTTCAGCGACCAAAATAAATCGTCGTCCATTTACGTGGAAGCAATTTTGGCACTCAACGACAGCGATTTTTCGATTAATGTCAGCCGTTCACATGGCAAACATATTTTGAAAGCCTTTTGGGGCATTTTCCAATAAATGGCTTAACTAAAATTCGTTCGCAACTGCCGGCCGGACTAACGATCGGTTATTGTAGAATAGGTGAAC
Organism: Clostera curtula; assembly: GCA_905475355.2. Classification (NCBI taxonomy): domain Eukaryota; kingdom Metazoa; phylum Arthropoda; class Insecta; order Lepidoptera; family Notodontidae; genus Clostera; species Clostera curtula. The sequence continues at coordinate 9,446,995 of FR997794.1, read as the reverse complement.
GTTAGTGAACTTATTTCAAGGATTAAAAATGACAATAATAAAGCATTATACTATGAGGCCATAAGATACATAGAGAAAGGAGCAATTATGCATAGTTTATTTTTATAATGGAAGTTGTGATAAATTTTAGCTTGAGAATTTTCTATATTTTCCGAAAAGCTCAGTTAACTGTGTCCCACAATATTTGTGGGGTTTCTATATTCTCATTTTCTTAACAATCTGTGTGTCAGTAAAAAAAATGCTAAGTCTTTCCTTACATTTTTCACAGTCTCTATACATAACAGCAGTTATACCGATACTCTCATTACGGCTATACTGTTTTGGTTACATCCTGTTTACATACAGGTAACTAAGCTTTTCACAACGTATTTCTTAGATAAGTTTATTAGAAGAGTCGCTCGTTTTACAGATTACATGCAAAAAATGTCTACATCTATTTCTATATCGAAAAGGTTCACATAGTTATGACTAATGGCATATTTTTTTATTACAGGACTGTCAAACGAAGTTATAAACTACTATCTTCTCTCCCTGGCAGTCGCTGATTTGCTATGTGGATTATTTGTGGTACCATTATCTGTATACCCGGCCATCACGGGGAGATGGATGTTCGGAGATCTCATGTGTCGATTGGCTGGCTACATCGAAGTTACTCTCTGGTCCGTCTCAGTATATACCTTCATGTGGATATCTGTGGATCGATATCTAGCCGTCCGAAAGCCTCTCCGATATGAGACGGTTAGTGCGACGGTAGCTATCCTTTTTAATATTTTTCCTACTATTAGTTTGCGTTACTGTGTAAGCGGTCCTTTATACCACTTGGCTAGAGTGCTGTTGGTTGCTCGCTTCTAAGAGTAAACAATATTCTATTCCTGAATTGCAGACGGTAGTGGGCATCGCGGATTTTTTAAATATTCAATATAATTTTAAAAGGAACGCTCGCACAAATTAAGGTTGCTATCAGTAATTATTGGTTTCCTTTAACAATTCCCATTCGTTTAGTATCAAACTTAATATTTTTAGATTATTTCTCAAAACATTCAATTAAGTAAGAATTACTTTTACAAAAATGTCCGTTCGTTGACAAGTGTGTAAAATAGTTTAGTCTTACACTGTTTATAGATGGCAGCCTTGTAGAAAGCCCATAAGCGATCGCATGCAAATAGGCTCCATAATAGTGTTCTTGATAGAACCGGTGCGATTGCTTTAACTCTATCTTGACTTGTAACTGAAATCCCGTAATTTTATCTTTAGATTTTCTTTGAGCTATTTGGGTGAGCATGATTTGTGTACTTCAAGCAGTTCCATTAGTACACAGGACGAACTCACGTGGATCTTTCATATCCATCACTGTCACTTAATTCATTATAAACAGTATCTACTGAAGCTGGTGATTAAAATTCAGAGTTACAGCTATTATGTACTCTGTATCGAAAATGAGATAGATTCCATTTAATACCACCACATTGATCGGCCACCAAAATTTAAATCACTTGAAATTAAAAATATTATCAAAAATCTTTACATTCTAAGCTCAATTATAGAATACGTCAGTAGCTACTATTTTCTAACCCTTTAAACATAAAAAATGATAGTAAGAATCACGTCATTTTGTAAACTTGTTTTCATGCGTTCAAAATTCAATTCAATTTCGATAGTTTTAAAGTACCAAACCAACGTAGTTTTCAGAAAAGCATGGTCCTGTCTATCTATTACATAATATTACGTATCTTATCATCTTCTTTAGTTATAGAGAAAGAACCGAATTAGTAACGGCTGCAATCAATATAGCGTAGAAAAAGTAGTCTTTAGCAGAAACGACCGAGAATTTCTGACGTCTTGCTCAAGATCTTAGAAGCAGCTTACGAGGGAGACATGTTTGAAATAAGAGCAACGCGCAAAGTTACCACTATTCGAAAAACCGTACTATGGAATCGGTGGTTTATACGATATATGTTTGCGAAGATGTTTTTGCAGGCATAGCTGTTCTCCGCCAGGTAAACGTTTGATGTATGATTAAGAAACGTCTTGGGAAAGGTTTATAACCATATATTTAAATTTCGATGGCTGATCAATGTTTAGTCTAAAATAAACGCTATGTGTTTAATAGAGTTGAGTGTTGAACAAAAACTAACACTAAAACAACTATCACTTAAACCGAAATGCATTTAACGAGATTTAAAGCGTTGGGAATAGAACACAGTTTTTCTTTTCGTGGAAGCTTTGGTATTAACAACACCGCTAATGTTACAACGCCTAGCACTTTGCAGATTTTATTGGAATATCTAATCTCGTCAATAATTTTTCCTCGGTGTTTCTCCATACGGTATGCAAAGAAACATGTTTATTTAGTAGGTACGAATGGTAAAGTAAGTAAATAATAAAATTTTATTAAAATATATTTAGGTATATATTTGCACAGAAACCTTTTTTAGTCTAATTTAAAAAATCACGAGATAATCCGATTAGGTAATAAATATTTAGATAAACTATCACTTTAACATGTCTATTAATACTGGCTGTGCCAATCAGGTACAAACGCGCACCAGGAGCCAATGTTGGATGGTATTCACCTGGATCTCTGCCGCCATGCTGTGCTGTCCTCCGCTGCTGGGGTACAAGAAAGACGCAAACTTCGATAAGGAGACATTCATCTGCATGCTTGACTGGGGCACAACATATGCATACACGGCAACCCTCGGCATCCTCGTCCTGGGACCCAGTGTCATTTCGATAGTATACAATTATTACTACATTTTTTCCATGAAGCGTAAACTCCACAGCGGGGTTCCTATTCACGACAAAGAGTACGCGACGGCGCTTGCGGAGAATTTGTCCAATCCAAGCCATTGGATGAGTTTTGTGCTCGTCTCTGCGTTCTGGCTGAGTTGGACTCCTTACGTCGGCGTTAAACTCTATGAATACTTCACCGATCAAGAAATTAAAGTTCCAATGCTTCACTTTGGCGTAGTCTGGCTGGGTATTCTGAATTCGTTCTGGAAAATCGTTATTCTGATATCCTTCAGTCCGCAATTCCGTCTTGCACTCAGGATTCTCTGCTTAACTGCCTGCTGCCGTACCAAAGAGCGCCTTCAGGCAGAACTTATTGGTATGGACAACGACGACTGAGTCCATCTACTGGCGGGTATGTAAACTCCATGCGGAATTAGTATGTTTAATGATAGTGCGATCTACATTGCAATCGATGGATTTAGGTACCTAGCCTTTTAACTTTGTTCGTGTTGTAACTAAATGTCTTTATATAAGACAATGTACTGTGAAATGTTTACTCGAAATACCTTTCGATGTGTTAACTGCTGTGAATATTATCATTCAATTGTAAAATAATGATAATTATCTACTATAAAAAAGGCTTTGCCCTGACTGACGCATAGCCTAAACCGCTGAACAATGTCACCAATGCGTAAGAGGCGATTAAAGGAACGTAAGGAAAACTTGATACAAGCCCTGTCCTACATCTGGCCAGCGTGGCACACTAGGCACATATAAACGAGGCCTTAGAGAGTAGTGTGTCATTTATTTGTTGTTGGGATGAAAACCATCGCCAAAAATAAGATATTTTGGATTCCCTCCAAAGTGGAGAAATAGCCGTTAAGCTCTTCATTATCAGTCACTACCTATGTACTTTCAAAATTGACACATATGGCGTTTTCGAATTTTAAGTTTTGTCATCAGGCCGGCCTCTTCGCATGTTTTCAAAGTTGAATAAGTTAAGGGCCTATTCACATTTAAAGCGATCGCTATTTGCGCCGCGCCGAACTAATCGAAGTCAAGAAGGCCTCGCACACTTGCGAATTGCCCGCGAAACAATAGACTGCGCCAAAGAGTAGGAAGAACTTACTCAGGACGCAACGTGGTAGGTTTTAGTGGGTAAACCAGTCGCCACTTACCATCGTCACGCGGTCGAGACTCCCACATACCCCAGCCAGTCCCCGGCTTGGGATCTGATAAAGATTACCCCAACGTCAAAATATAAAGAAAACAGGGCGCCCTTTCGCGTGAAGTTATTTTAAGGATATAGCCGAGTCATAATACTATTAGATTAATTTACCGTGGTCGTAAGCAACTATCAAAATGCGAGCACATGCGAGGACTCGGTCGAGTCCAGCGCATCGGTAGATTTGGAGGAATCTGACAACGTCATCTTTTAATTTGACACTGTTGTCCTCCACAACCGTGTGGAATAAAATAAGTACCTATGAACAACAACTACTACTCAAGAAGATATGGGTCAATTTGCTCAAAGAAAAACTACAAATATATCACCATTATTTGAGTTGAGTATTGACTCCTCCAACACAACTGACATTAAAATCTTTGCCTCAAATGAGTGCCTTGATAAAATTATTGTTGCATTTCTGTCGAGGTCCATCCGTTGAAATATACATTGTGTTTAGGCCCTTAACGCATGCAAAATTCGAAATTCTAAAGAAAATAAAGGAACATAATTGCATTTGAGGTTAGGAGTTAAATTTTCGTTGCCTCTTGCAGAAAATATTTATACGTTATACGTAATAATTTTGTGGAATACGTAAAGGTATCGATTGCCAAAGAGTTTAAATAGGTGTCACTTGATTGATTTATTCTTTAATAATTTTGTATAATACTTATGCACATTTAAAAAGGGACATATTGTTGTTAAACTGATCTCTAAAATATAATGTGTGTCATTGGGAATGGGCTAGAAATCTACGCGGGGGAAGCCGCGGGGAGAAGCTAGTATTCCATATAACAATAAAATCACTATTGACGTCTTTCCTATAGCTTTAAGTGTGATGTTATCGACAAATTATTTACCTAATCTTATGATATTAAATTAGATTTGAATGTTGTAATATTGGCTTAAGCGTAATTAATTAATATTTTGAAAATGGAGACACCAAACGTTGTGTTTCAGTGCATTGATTTACGTAGATAATTAGATGTAATTATCCTTTTTGACAATAAAGTGTTTCAGTTTAATGCTAAACACGGTTGCCACACGTGCAATAATATTCATATCATTTTCACAATAAATATTTATTACGTATCTAATTTTTAACATTATAGCATTTAAGCATTATGTAGTGTTAACGTGAAGGTTTTCTTACAGGAATATTGTTCTATTGTGTCGTATACATTCGTAATTAGTAGATTGGGCTATAGGTACGGTGTTGTTAGTATGAAAGGTTTAAAATTGTAAAAGTATGTTCAGTGTCGCTAGCCCCTAAACTGGTGAAGCTAATAAAATACGGCTATCTCGTATTCTAAATTAGGTTTATTTTAATATATGTCACTATAGTTTATTGTAATCTATGTTACATCATGTATATTTTGCATTAAGTAGTTATTTTTAATTCTAAGCTACGACGTTACGCAGGAGACTAAACCGCATTTGTCTTTGAAAATATAAGTATGTAAGTAGTATATAAATGGTATGAAAATATTAGTAGTATATAAATGGTATCTTTGAAAATATACCATTTAAAGGTTGCGGTAAATTGGCATAAACATACGCTAAATATCTCAACAAAGCGCATACGAGTTTAATACGCACAGCAAATTTCAACGCTATGTTTTCATTTAAGATTAACCACGACCTTAATAACTTTCCAGTGATTATGTAGGTATACATACTTACGAATATTAAAAATTAAATAAGCTTAAAGAGAACATGGCTACTGGAGGACGACATCTGAACCAGTGTGTGGGATTAGGTGGTTCAAAAACTGATATATTTAATTGTAAAAAATATATTTATTTTTGATCCTCCTTACAATGGTTATTTTGCATATTTTTATTTTTTATAATATATTAAACGAGGGATATCGTTTAATTTTTTTTTCTTCCTTGTGGCTCTCACGGTTTGTGTTTAGCCAATGTCAAGTCACTTTGTATCATTTCAATATTATTTCTTTCCATCATCATGGGTTTGCCATTTCCCTGTTAGCCACTCATAAGTAATTTCATTTTGAGTGTCCCCCTCCCACGTGGCTAAGATGTTCTGCACGGACGTGGGGTTGGCCTTTGGGAGGGATCGTTTAATTTATTTTAAAGAAATAAAATATATACCTATACGCACTAGGCATAACCTGTAACGCGGAGGCGAACGGCGGTTTACAAACATGAAATTCACGAATACAAATGAGACCCTGACTCTGAGCAAGTGCCTCTAGTTTACACAAAGACACTTGTCCGGCCCCGGAACCGGACGGGGACCCGTGATCCAAAGGCGGCATATCCAACCCCTAGACCAACACGACAAAGGTAAAATATACAGTACAAATTGTAAAGCTATTAAAAAGTATCTGTTCGGAAGGTTTTGGTGCTTTTTTGTTACAATCTAAGGGATAATCAATATACAATTTATAGTCCCCTAGATTAAACTAGCCTCTTTTTGGTTTCGTTTAATTGTATCTGAGTGACTATTGGGAGTACTATTTGGAAAGTGATTCATTCAATAGATCTGTGAACCAACGGGGGTGGGTGTCTATAGTGCAGCGACGGGCGCGGCAGGCGGGGCGGCGCGTTGGTTTATCGTTCCCGCGTTGCAGGTATGTAATATAATCGGAACGCTCAGACACATGCCGCATAAGGCGTTCGCAAACGTAGACACTCTGCTGTCTGGTGTGGGATTCCAACTATACTTTTTTTTTAAGTAAATGATACCTCTGTTCTAAGTATAACCAGTATCGCGGGAGCAGTTTACAAAGATGTACCTAATCCAATAACACCAATCACTCAGACTCGGAGCAAGTGCCTCCGTTTTACACAAAGACTTGCTCATCAAAGTCCCACTCCTTGCCCTTAAGTAGACCCTTGGTGTCTCGTTGACAGATAGGCCATAAATCTAGAAAAAAACTAAAACTACGACTCCTTGTTAGTTTCAGACAATTTTGCTTGCACTTCACATGGCTGGTCGTATTTGGTAGTTGTGTTCGGTATGTTTGATTGCTATTTTTTGTTTCTTTTTTGGCAAATATTCCATCAAAATCAGCAAATACCCGACTGCGAATAGCCCAGTGAAGTTAGGCCTCCTCTGGTGAGCCATCGCGGTATTATGTATGGCGAAAACCGTTCAACTTTATGTTTGTGCTCGTATTTGCTTTTGCTAATGTGTCTGTGCCGCAATAATTTTAACTGTTTTATTTAAAAGAGCAATCGTGAATATTATTATCGTAGTCTCTGTGGAGTGGCCTTCCCAACCGACAATGTACACTCAATTATTATTTTAAAATTATTTTCAACCGCCTATGATAAAACATACGGTACTAAACAAATACCATAGGTTGCCTTAGTCTGCATTTTGTAATAAAAATTGTTTTAAAGTTGATTAAAATAGGGTACTGACTTTAGAACCTGTTTTGTAATCAGGTGGGAGTTTATCCTCATATAAAACATTGTCGACTTAGCAGCACAACGTGTTTCACTTACTTTTAAGTTGTAGATACGAGACAAAATGACGGCACTCCCAGATATTAAGGTATAATATAATAATTTAATAAGACATGTTATTTTTACGGTTTGTGTGGCCACGACAATATCTTATGTTAAACGAAATTAACGCTAGCTGGTTCATTGTTGTGTCAAAATTGGTCGTCTGTATGAAGCCTAAAATACCCAACTCCAACAATCTCCCACCTCCCCTGAATTTCTCCATGTCGCGTAGGTAAATAAAATGTTTTCGCTGAGGAGAATAGTTCTTCATGACCTACAGGTATTTCAACAACAACAACAGGGCTACTTTTTGTATACCTATTTGTGGTAAATGTTTTGATTATTTTGTATAAGTATTTCGATAAATCTGTATTGATTAAAAAAAAAGAATAAATCCTTGTCGTTTCAACTAATGCAACCACAAATAATGACTATGGTACTGATAATTACGTTATATTTTTACAGTAAGTTATTTCCAAGACAATGCGTACATTCTATGAAGTGTGTTCTACTTAGCTTTGTGTTTTAATATCGATAAGCTTGCGCAAATAACGTTGTTGCATATACTTATGTATCTACAATGAACTTTCTGCTGTATTTGATAGTCGGAAATTGTTTATAGCTATTTTATTTGATTTCCTAATGTGTATAATCATGGAATAAAATTGTTATAAATTTATTCAGAAAATAATACAGAGATAATATTAGATGTTAATAGATAATAACTTTATTATGACATGGTATTCGTGACTTGGCTGTAACGATGATATTCTAAATGTAGGTAAGATAATTGTTATACAAATAATATGTGTAAAAATATTCTATATTAAATAATCCATAGTGTGTTGTGCTAGCATCCATTTTGCATTAGAAAGCTGATTGAAATACCCAAACAAATTCAACTTCCGACCTAACTCATCTTGGTGAATTTCGTAGAATGGTTTGTTCCAGTTGATTCAAGCTCATTGCAGTGTTGCAAAAATGCGTGAAGTTCATAATTATGTTTCTACTATTCTGCTGTTCTTTTACAGACTCCAAAAAAGGCCTTGATTGGTGCAATCAATTTAAGCACCTTTTCACCTTCGAGTTATCGAGTATCTATATATTAATAGATACGTGAAGCAATAACTTTGTAGGTACCCCTTTTTACGAAAATTGCGCCGACGGAGGAGTATGAAATTTCGCACACTTAAAGTTTATTTAAGGAAGGAGTGCAGAAAGTTAATAAAGTTTTTTAAAATATGCATAGAAATTCAGTAAATCATTAAAAACATTACACACACTACTATGTATTTGACACACATACGCATATATATACACGGTTGTTTATTGTTAAAGACTGTGGTCAAATTCAGAATAGAACTATAAATAATTTGAATTCATTGTGGTCGAATTTGGATCACTGGGCGAGCACTAGTCTATTTTAATCTTCTAGCAGTTCATACATAACTTACTGACCGTTGGTTCTGAGTACAAGCTCCCGCATAGTTTCTCCAAGAGCCCAATCGTACAGCTATTAACTGTGAGTTCCACGTTTTCAGCACAGGAAGTTATTGTGCCACTGGCAATGAGTTAAATTGCTGTAGATACGAATTCGTCTTTACTTAACTGTTTAAATATGTTTTTATTCATTAAAGTAATTAGTGGCCATCTGCAGGCAAAACAACGTCTGGCTTGATGGATGTTGGACGGATCCACCTAACCTTGCTTCAAAGGACACGTTTTCAAACTGTAGCAGTCAGTACCGTGAATACGAATAGCGGTTTCAATGAAATGATTTTAAATTTAATGCATCTTATGTTATCCGGCTGTATCTAGAACAGATGTCCAAATGTTAGTTTATAAAGCCTTTTAGAGGTAAAAGCATACCAACTTTCGGACCTGTAACTTTAATCTATGAGTGAAGCCCACCAGAATAACACTAGAAATCCTGAACATTTCTGAAAGTTGCATCGTTTGACGACGCTTATTTTCACACCCTGTTATTAGAGATAAATTTTCAGCTTACCGAGCGTGTCAGACCTCGAATGAAACTGCTTGTTTTGTAATTGAACGCTTCGTAATTGGTTAAGTGCTTAGCGTATATCAGTTCACCTTCATCTTTCTTGACTTTTCAAATTTCCTTGGGGTTACCACCAGTCTAGTGTCATTTTGCTAGCTGTACATTCTGACACGGAACGATTACCATCCGAGTCCTGACATCTTAGACTACTTCCTGATAATCTTTTGTTTAGTCAATTTTTCTTCCATACTACTCACTTCGTATAAGAGGAAGCTGTAAGGGAGTTAGAATACACAATGTCACCAACCCATACTATCCTGAGGGTGTCGTAAGAGGCAACCCATACTATCCTGAGGGTGTCGTAAGAGGCAACCCATACTATCCTGAGGGTGTCGTAAGAGGCGACTAAAGGAACGCAAAGCCGCAATAGAAGGAAAACTTGATAAAAATCCTGTGTGTACCCGTATTGCCAGCGTGGCACAATATGCCTCCCCCAATGGTGACGATGATGATGATAAATGATAATATATGTTCTGCAGTCGAAATCGTTGGCTTGAGGTGTCCTCCGAAGCATGGAGGTCAGATTATTTGATGGAGACCCATCCATTATCCAGCCAGACATTGCTTTAATCTTACTAGGTCAGTCTTATATAATTAAGTTTTATTTGACACTGTTTATGAAACTCGTTAAGTTAAACCAGCTAGATGTATTTGAATTGAAATAACTAACATCAAATATAGATCAGACGGGTGTGAATATCCGGGTCATTAGAGACAGAATGAACTCTAGGGCGGCTTACAGGCGTCAACCTGTAAGTTCAACACTCAATATGACTTTTCCGTTGCATTTTGTCTCTGCTCTAGCAATAAGTCTACAACTCTTTACTACGATCGACTATACATACATATACGCACACAAAACATACATTATAGGGTTTATTACAAGTTTATATGAAGGGCAATCTTCACATTTAAACATATGTAAAAACCACTTGAGATATAAAATAGTAAAGTAAAAATGACATTACTTTTTAACCCCCGACGCAAAAAGAGGGGTGTTCTAAGTTTGACGTGAAACAGACAGACTGTCTGTCTGTCTGTGGCACCGTAGCTCACGAACGGATGAAGCGATTTCAATATAGTTTTTTTATGTATGAAAGGTGAGCTACGGACGAGTGTTCTTAGACATGTTTGATGAAAATCGGTTGAGCCGTTTAAAAGTTACGACGGGTGAAAGTGGGGAATGTCTGCAAATAAAATCGAGTGGGGTCTCAAATGAAAGCGGATCACGTGCAATTTAACAAAATATACATTATATTAAGTGTGTACCTATAAAAAGTATAAAAAAAATTAAAAGTAAAAAATAAATACATCGCGTTGGGGGACCAGGGGTCAGGTAATAAATAAGGGGAGCGGTCCCCCAACGCGATGTAATTATTTTTTAATTTTTAAAGGTTATAGTGTCGGGGGTTTTTAAAATTTAATTTTTTTTTTCATTATTCCGTTTTAAAATACTAGCTGCGCCTCGCTATATTACCGGCGTGGTGATGGAATTAATTATTTCGTCAGTTTTTTTCTATCCACTATACACTTATTTTTATATTTTGGACAATTCACACAATATCTTTATAAATTATTGTGTTATTCTGATGCATAAGCTATATCTAAGTAAAGTTTAATTATAATCCATTCAGTAGTTTTTACGTGAAAGAGTAACAAACATCCATCCATCTATCCATACTTACAAACTTTCGCGTTTATAATATTAGTAGGAAGTAGGATTGATGTCAATATCGTGGTAACATTAAAATTACTTTTAAATGTTTTTTTATCAGTGAATTCCAGAAAATTTGCCTCCTGAATAGTATTCCAATAAATTAATACTTAACATCTGCCCTCGAGCGCAACGTGCAATTTCATGCATCAACTGCTCTTCCCAATTTGTGAGCTAATTAATAAATATGTCACGAATTTATCAGCGTACGATATTTCTCGAGCTCATGATTACATCATGCTATGTAGCTGTTATGTTTTGAGAATAACTTCTTTTGAATAGTTAACTGGAAGTATTGCAATTTATTCACACACTTGATAAATACTTTGTTATAAATTTGTCAATTACCTACATGGCAATTATAAACCATATTTGTTTGAAACAGTAATTCTGGCAATTCACTTCGTGAATTTTATTCGCGTATCTTTATTGACATTAAGGGCAACTTAAACATTTATCAAAAAAGACATACGATAAATAAGAAAACTAGAGTTGCACACATGTTGCACACAATAATACCGTATACGAATAACAAACATGAATGGCTATATGAAGTGCCCACATTAGGTATTTATTTATTTATTTTTTAAGCATTATTTTCATACATGCATATTATGCGTATATGCCAGTCCTATTGTACCTAGTTCTATGATTTACAGCTACACTTTAACTATGTATTACAGAATATTTTGTTAGATTAATTTATCTTGATGCCTTCTACTTGAAATTCATTTTGCAAGATCCTAGCCGTATACATTTTTCAGTACGTATCAGTAAAAATATCATATCTTTAGTAAAAAAAATAGTTTAAAAAAAACTAAAAAAATACCCTTTTATAGAAAATCGAACTAAAAATAGAAAATAATGTATTTTAAGTATTATTTTAGTTTTTTTTTAAACTATTATTTATTATTTGTTTTTTAGTTGAAATATCATAAAGCTATTGCTAAATAATCACTAAAAAATATAGCAATAGCTTTATGATATTTACATCTCTATTAGCTATAGCATCGAAGAGCGGTGTTCCACCTTGATCACCGTTATTGTTATTATTATTCTATTAATGCTAACGGGCCAAAATGTTTAAAATATTGTATTGTCATCAGTCCCTAATAAGTATGCCAAATTTCGAGTTAATCCGACGTTTTGAAGTGGGTCAAAATCATGTTCAAAGATTTCGTTACATACATAAATACATACAAGCGAATCTAATAAGAGCGAATTAAAAATGAACGTTCTTGAATCATTAATTCGTATTTTGGTATAACTACTTGGTGCCTTTTGCTGTTTTATGATGAAGCTTTGTATCTGTTCTCATCTCGATTCTTAGTTTTCACGATAATCCCCTTCAAGTCACATGTTTAATTTTGAGGAACAAAAAGAACATTTGGAGACTTACTTACGATATTATTTGTAGCCAATTTGTTAAGTACTATAATTAGTTTATTTAAATTTAATATTTTCTGAAATATCTGTGTATTGTTAAAAGTGATAATACCCTGGTAATTATATGAAGCATACAAAAAGTAATGCAATAATATGTTTTATAATACAAAGGCTCCCGTTATTTTTATTAAAAACATAAGTTTTTACTTTTACTATCGTCAAGAGGACATAAGGAAGTTTAGGTAAATCGCACTATATATCTCAATCACTGATATAATATGTCAATTGCACAAAAATTTCGAGGCGTCAAAGACTATGATCGCATAGACAGGCAGTATACTCGCAACTTCACTGTATTTTTGTTTCGATCTCGCACTGCTCCGCATTCCATGTAAGTTACGCCACAAACGATAGTCCTGTCAGTCAGCCAAATAATAAAAAACTAACAAGGAACGCAGGGAAACCAGTGTTAGGCAATTCGAAAAGGCCGAAACCTATTTAAATATTTTAAATTCCACGTTACGGGATTTTTGTCAATTTTTACACCAAGGATTATTTTTATGTGAAAATCAGTTTAAGTGGTACAGCCGTTCTAGATTTTTACGCGTAGGCACAGATTTAGCTATTCATATCTAATCATTATTTATGTGCAAAGTAATTTAATACATAGAAAGAGAAGATTTTAACATAAACCATTAGTAAGATATTAAAAGGAAAAATATTTGTATGGTTATTTCAATCTACTTTATTGGAGTTATATATAAAACCTTTTCTCAATAAATTGTGTAATCAACATTTTTGTGCGCCTGAGTCGCACAAAAATGTTGATTACGTTCTCGATTACGTTACGATTAGTATCTGAGTTTTTTTTAAATATCTACATAAATTTTAGGTATCTAATATGAACACCGAAATATATAAAAAAATATCGTTTAAAGTTAATATTAATGTAGCCTTAAAGTGAATAGTACCTATTATTTAGAATACCTATAGAATATTTGACAGAGTTGTTCCTAAATAGATTCAAATAGAACTTTTTCATTAGGTGATAAATGCTATTTATCGTGTAACTGCTGTTGATTCGAATATCCTGAATGTATGTTTAGAGTTATAATGCTAGCGGACTGCAGGTATATTTGGAATATAATCAAGTAAAGAAATAATAAATAAAATAAAGAAGTGTGAGTGAATAAACAAAACCATACGATATTTCAAATCTCATGTAATGCAACACAATCAAAAATGCTTTTAATTTGTTATTCTCTTAATTCAAACGGCTTATTCTATGAATTCTTTCTTTCAAGACTGCGGATATAGCAATTTAATATAAGCTTGTTGGTTTAATCTAGATAAAATGAATATCGCCCGTATGTTATTTTATTGAGCTGAACTCTAGTAGCAGTGGAGTTTCATTTATGTACGTACAAAAGCGAGGTTCTCGAGTAGCTTTTGTATGGAAAATATTCTTCCCATATTGCTTTGTTTAATATACCTATATTACAAAATTGCAAGGAATAATTTTCGTAGTTGATTTGTTGTCTGTGCATGTTTTGGCCTATGTATGTATACTTTGATTGTGTAAATGATGTTATTAAGTAATAATTATGATATTCGTCCAATTAAGCTGCCAAAATAAAATAATTACGTGGAAACTTTTTTTAACATAATGTACCTGCTTATAATACCAGGCGGCTGGATAAGATTATGTATTTTCTACTTATATTTCTAATTTTAAGTTGATAAATCTATCCAAGTCGATGGTGGCCGTATGCCACCTTATTATGGTTGTGAAAATATCGAAGTAACGTAGCTTATAACTACGATCTTTTTTGCGTGCTATAAATATTCAACACAAGTGAGCTGCAACTCTTTCATCTTCAATGATTTTGTTATTTACGTTTACGAAATTGATCATGTCATTGTAGGCTGTTTGTCTATTGAATTTTCAAATAGTTTTAAAAAGGTACAGTAGACAATTTTAAAGTATAGAGATAGAGCCTACCTAGAGAGATAGTTAGCAGCGCACATTATCAGTATAGACACTCATCGTACAATCATCATAATGAGCACTTTAGTACGAGCAGTTAGCACACGTAATTTGAGTGCAAACTATTATTGGTCTCCGTAGCGCTTAAGTGTATTGAAGAGCGCCAGTCCGGTGCGTAGCAGTTCAAGCATAATAATCGATCATAATAATTTAGTAGCAGTTTACGTAATTACACAATGTGATTGTTGTTCGTTATTAATAGTGAGTGCGATTATAGGCTTAGGTGTTCGCATCAACTGCAGTTTTTTGCCTAGTCAATTTTGCTCGTAAGAGATTAAACAGAATAGCATTTATTTTTAGTAGTCTAATGGAATCGATATCAATAAGCGGTTTATTGTTAAACGATTATTTTTTGTACTAGGTTAAATAAATTAGTGGATATTACAGTAAAATTGTATCTATCGTATGAAAACTATGAAAACCACGTTTGCATCAACCAATACGAAGATTACGAAGATTAAGCATCTATTGCTTAATTTTAATTTTAGAATGTTGTTATATTACGGAGCGTTACATGTGGACAGCAATTTATTTTGTATATCTACATATTTGTATCTAGTATTGCACGCCATTCCGGCGAAAGCATTCTTAGCAGATCTTAGTTCTTACTCCTCAAGTTAGGAGTTAAATTGTTGCATTTGGTTGGCCAGGAAAATATTGTTTTACATATTCATACCTTTTAGAATTAAATCGTTCAGATATTCAATGTAGGCGCAATAGTTTTTAAAGCCGAATTTTATGAGCAGAATTAGGGTACAGAGTGATAATCTATTTAGATAGTTTAGAATTAGCTTTTCTATTTCGGGCCATAAAATAATTGGTATCTACTAAGTTATGGTATACCAGTGTTACAAGTATTATTTGGTTTCAGTCTGATTCATCTTAAGATCAAATCTATTTATGGTATAAATTTGCCCTATCGAAATAATTAGATACCTAACTAGTTTAGAAGTAACGTTGCTTCTAAGTTCAAAGCAAATGTTTCATAGACATGACTATGAATGAAAAAATATTGGCAAATGGAGTATCGTAATTGATTGGTGACATATGGTACCGCATATAGTTATCACTCTGGACATCTATTATAAGTTAGGTGCCTCTTCAATTAGTATCCCACCTGCTCGAATGTTGTACCAAATCAATTTAGGGAATATAATGTTTGCAATAGTTCGACATGATTATAATTGATTCTTGTAATCTAAAACTTTCTTTATCTCATACTGCAGATGGGTGACTAGTAAATAAATAGTTATGTTAAAGATATTTCGAAGTTTATATAACGTCAATAAAAAATAATTATCGCTGTTAGATATTCATAGTTTTCTCTTGGAAATCTTGTTCGTGTTCGTCACTAATAAAAATTTTAGCTCAAGATTGCGTTGTTTTATTTTGTACGATTATTCATCATATATTAGGATAGTCACGAAGACCGTGTAAATCTTTCAAAACAAATCGTGTGGTTTACCTTCTGACGATATATATACAGCAGGGCCTAGAATCGGGGATAATATTCATAATGAGACTATAGACGATTAGTATTTTTTTCTAGAAAAGATTCTAGTTAACCGATATGCGTTAATTGCGTGTCTTATGCATTACAGGCAATAATAATTTTAAGTTACGATACATAATCAGTGTACATCGATATTACCGCTAACGTTGTCAATGTACACAGAATGTTATAAAAACTTACTGCAAAACATCATGATATTATTATTGATTAGAGAATTGACTTAAAGCCACTTGAATAAATCTGGTACTATAGACTAGAAAGTGGTTTATTTAATATTTGAGTGCAAAATTACACTAATAATCACTTGAAAAAAAAAAGTTATTACTGTCGTCGTCGTTTCAGCCCTTATCTTACTCTCTGCTGGGTCGGACCTCCTTTAAATTCATAACCTTCCTTTAAACACACGCTCGCAAGACGGGTTAGCACAGGGTTGGTATCAAGATTTTCTTCTCTGGGGCCTAGGTGATCTGCCTCTTGCCTTTTTTTAGACACCCTAAAGATTATCTTTTTATCAGCCGATGGACCCACGAATTATATAAGAGACGTTCCAAGTAGCTCGAAATTAGTTCGATGCCGAACGAACTCAATTGATCATTTTATATATATTATTATTAGCCCTATAGACTCATTTTTGTTTTTAGAAAAAAAAATGAACTATAGAGCCTTTTTGTTTTACGTCGGTGATCCTCATGGATACCCGGCCGTTGGGAGTGGCCGGGTTATGTGGGACTCCGAGGCGCGTAGAGACGGTAAAATCCTAAAACCGACGGCGATCCTCGAATGTCCGAACCAGGGCCACGGGATTCACTCCCCGATTAGGAGAGCATGCTCCGGGACCCTGGGGACCTCGGCCCGCCTCGTTAAGTCGAGCCCCAAGCTCCAAAGCGGGCCCCTCCGATTACGTGGGGGGTAGCTATAATAGCCTCCCCCCGTTACACCGCTGGGAGGCACGCGCGGAACGCAGCGCGCCTTCCTCCCCGGGGTCTGTATTGCGCAGGCGACGGACTTCCCACGCCTATCGCCCGCAGTGAACTATAGAGCCTGCGTTTATAATATTATCCCCGTTTCTAGGTCACACGCGGTTTATCTATATTTTATTGGATAATGTTATTCCGTGTGGTGACGGATCTAAAACAAAGTGTCACCACCCTATTCCATCTTCAGGGTGTCGTAAGAATCGACAAAAGGAAATAACAAGGCCGTAAACCTACACGCAAGAGAAGGAAAATTTGATACGAAATCCTATGCCAACCCGTCTTGTCACAGTGGCACAGTAGGCTAATGACGCTCCATGTTGGCACAGGGTTTCGTGTCAAGTTTTTCTTCTGTTGCAGCTAGGTCATTTCCTTCTGTCGGCTCTTACGATACCCTCAGGATGGAATGGGGTGGTGATACGTACTATGTTTTCTAAATCCGTCACCTTATGGACAGTTTAAACATCTATTTTAAAGACTTAGGTTTTTAAAGACACGAATACAGTAGGGTAAAAAATGGTAGCTAGTGTGGTGGATTACACAGCAATCGTTCCATGATGGCGAATTCTGGTAAGACTGATGCTGAAATTGATAAAAATGGGAAACTTATACGGATTGATACATGGCTTTAGTTGGACTTAAAAAGCGCTAAGGTCCAATATCCTTCAATCTCAATAGATATTAGAGACATATCTAACGTTTGCCAAAGTCAGGATATGAGCGTTTCATCATCATTTTAGCCAAAAGACGTCCACTGCTGGACTTAGGCCTCCCCCAACGATTTCCACAAAGGCCGGTCCTGGGCCGCCCGCATCCATCGTTTTCCGGCGACCTTAACCAGATCATCGGTCCACCGTGGCGGAGGCCTACCAGCACTGCGCTTTCCGGAACGCCACTCGTGGAATTTTCTGCACCATCGGGCGTCGGTCTTGCGCGCTATGTGCCCTGCCCACTGCCACTTAAGTTTGACAATCTGAGCGTTTAGAGATGTAGAATCTTTTTATAATACCTATCGCTATAAAAATTTCTTTTTGTTGCTATGGTATTTAACTATCGGCTAAAATAGGGATGTTATATAAAAGTTTGACGTGATTTATGTGTCTGTGACAACGTAGCTAAACGAACGGACCAACTGTGATTCGCTTTTTCATTTGAAAACATGTTTTCTAGATGTTTTCAAAATCGGTTCAGCCGTTTCGAGACTCCTTCAAGACCTGTTTTCCGTTTGTATCGGGAGTCCGTTAAAATGTTGGTTTCTCCCTTTGTAAGGCGGTTTTAGGATTGTAATAAAGGATTTCTTCCAGATATTGTTTTACCCAAGGGTTATGAAATAAAGAACACACGTGCTTTGTATACATATAATGTAATGTAATATATCACATAAATCCACATTTTTCTAATAATATATATGTTCACACAGAATCGAAATATAGTTATCTACATAAAATAGAACACAGCTTATTTGATATATTTTATGGGTTTGTTACGTATGATATCTATTAAAATAAATAGTATTTTGCAAGTGATGTTCTTAGGCAAATATCTTGGTATAATAGTAAGTAGCCTTTAATGGTTTGTTGCGACACATATAAATATAACTCTTGTGTAACTTTACTACCAGTGATACAACCCGGCTGTTAAATAATGGAGTCAAATATAACTATAATGTGTTCTGACTGTTTTGCGAATATATATTATTTTAACATGGCACGGTGAGAGGCTCAGTCAATATCAATTGACGGAAAGATACATGAGTACATAAAGTATTCAAAAAATAATTTGTCACATTCAGGTTTCACCTGCGCGATTATATTATCTTTTAAATATACATATAGGTAATATGAATCATTACATGAGATGCTTGACTAGAATGATAAATTTGTTAGTTTAACATGTAATGACGGTTTTTTATAGTATAATGTATGTATTTTTATATAATTTTAAGTATTATTATTTAGGTCCTTAAAGAGAATATAATATACCATTTAAGATTTAAGCAAGACAATATAAATTTGTCATAAAAATTAAAATAACATAATTATTAGACATATTTGGGCACAAAGCTAAGCAATAAATTTTGTAGCCAATTGAGTAGACGAAGCTGGCTTAAATATCTAGATATATTGATTAGGTAAGTACGACATCACGTTTGTGTTAATTTAATTAAAACAATTTAATTGGGCCACAATAAGCGTAAAGTATGACAAAACTCTGAATTGTAACCTTGAACATAGCTAGGTATACTATAACCCTTTTCTTTTGTGACATGAATGTGTGCGTTTAAGTGTGCTAGATAGGTACTCTTTTATTTAGATTACTTTAAGTAGCAAGTAATATAGTAATAATATAATATATCATTATTATGTGATAACGTTTTAGGGAATCGTAAAAATGTTATTTGTAAAAGATATGTAAGGGAGGACTTTGTAAATACAATATTAAAATTTACCATAATACCTATTGTTTACAATAACAGTCATAAATACTTACTATGAAACATTTTTTGTTTTGTCAGTTAGAATATAATATTTGATTATGATATATTGGTTTGATACATTGTATGAAGTGAAAGTGTGTAAACGAAATTTATTGTATTATAAATATAAATATCTTTTAGGCTATTCAGGTAGAGTAGAGATTTGCTTCCCATGCAGAAGGTTTTAACGAAAAGTTTGTTCATATATTAAGATCGTACCTTTAATATATTTATATGTCACTTAAGATTTGTAGGACATATTTAAGCGTTGATTTCAGGTATGCTATTTTGTTGCTTAGTAAGTTTATAGGTACAAGCATAAAAGCTTGTTTACCAAAAAACAAGTTACGACTTTTTGCTTGGGAGGCTATCTTTATCCGTATTTTAATAAAAAATAAATTTAATAAAATATGGTAACTACGTACGAGGTACGTTTAGGATTATCTGAAACTTTCACATTTTCGTGAGATTTTGACGGTATACCTATAAAATAGGCCAAAATATTAATAGTGCTATTTACCTAAATAAATATAAACAGGGTATTTAAAGGGCGTTAATATATTTTTCACACCACCCGCTCGACAATGCATTATGCGGCATAAGTCACCCGTGCGCGCTAAACCTTACTAAAACTTGCATGAACAAAAATTATCACATGATAATCAAACCGAGCGCGACGAGCAGAGCCTTGTGTTCTAAAAACGAAACAAAATTATGAAATATAGAGAGATTTCTGTAAAAATGACGAGATTAGATTAAAGCCGAGCTATATATGGACGCCTTGGATGCTGTTTTGTCTCGCAGTAGGTGTGAAAGTAGAGTAGGTATTCTTCTCTGGGACAAATGTGCCATTGTCTTGGGTGAGCTTGAACCCCAATTGCATGAAAATCTATTTGTGTTCTAGTATTGATGTAGTGATCTACTGAGGAAATCGATTTTAACTCCTGACCGTGGCAGTCTCTCGCTTCGGTCGGGAGTTATAGCCGATTACTTAGTTAAACTCGCGACTCAATTTGACGCCAGTGACATCCCAAAGATACTCTACTTTATACCCTTGGTGAATAATTTGCTCTTAAGAATTTCTTGGTATAAATATCTCTTCTCATTGCAGACATTGAAAGATGACTTTTTTTAAATTCGTATGGATTAAGTAGATACCTATGTATTATACGCTTAATTTAAATATATGTTCGTTCTTAATGATCAAATGATTAAATATAATTATTTCCTAATATTTTTATATCCGTTACTGATGGTTGGTTATGCATAGACATTTATAGAAATTTAAAACGATTTCCTAATAGTACCACAAAATCTCTCATATTTTTAAAAACAACAGTTAAGTTTTAATTATTCTATTTGATTGGTTTGTAGACTAAATTTTATTTAAAAAAGTATCTTCTCTAGAATGCCGAATGCTGAATTGCTACAATCTTACACTCAAGTGCTGAAAAGGTCAGTGTGGTGTGGATGCGGAATGTACGCAGAGTTGCTTCAATTGGTATGATACCACTTTATGTGTAATTGTTGTCGGTGTGTTTTGAGAATTACAGAAAACGATCTTGTTTATTACGTGTTTATCATAAAGCAAGCAAACGACACAGGCTAAACCAAGGCAAACAGGAACATACAATTAATAACTCTTAGCTACATAGTTAAATGTTTTATGTGACTAGACCAGAATTGGTCTTGTGATAGCTTAGTAAACAAAACAATGTTGCAAATTACGTTGTAATTTATTTAAATATGGACTAGAAATAATACATCTATGAAGCATTATGCGCTTCAATTTGTATAAAAAATAAGATTTTGTGCGAAGTGCTTGTAGGGTCATTCTTGTGCAATGTGTTTATATTCGTAAACCTGTAAAATTTCCGTTAAAACGATGCAACAATGAAAGTTAATTACAAACAATAAAATATATTAAAACTTAAATTAAAATACCTGTGTTAGTATTCGAGTTATCATATTATCCAATATTTTTGCACCCAGCGGTCTATAATGTTTACAACGGGTCGGTATCGCCCACGATCTATCAATGTTTTCTCCCAATCGATTACCTATCTTGACATTGAAATAGCAATCACGACTTCGATTCAGAATAAGAGGGTTAAATCATAAATAGAGGTAGACTGGTTCACAAACATGGTACAACATTTTTCAGCAGTCTCATATTCAATGAGCCGTAGATTTCAGGCTTGCTCAATCTCGGCAATTGACATTGATATTTTGTTAAGCAGACGATACCAGATTTTGGTGATGATAAATATGTGGATAGCTGCAAAATGCTAAGATTATGTGTCTGAAGTGGGCGTAGATTGTATGAGCCAGAGTACCTACCACCCGCTATCAGTATGCTGTCGGACGTATTTTAACACCCCAGGGAAAATAATAATTATTTGCATTAAAGTTCCGGAAGTTGATACTTATGTAGGAAATGTTATCTTCTATTTGAATCTTATTTTAGATATCTTAAATCTTAATCACTTTATTTAAATATATATTTTGAAACCACAATTATCTGGCTGTTATTTCGAATCGAATGCTTTCTCATTCATGTGTTTCCGAGAATGCAGAAAAAAGTTAAACTATACCATGTTTGTGCAGCAATCATAATGTAATGTTAAATTTAGGCAGTTAGTTGCTTAAAGAACTACGAATAGAAGATGTTGCTGTTGAAAAGATGATAGGGTTCAAGTGTGTGTTTTTGCTACATGTTACAAATTGAACAATCTATTATGTGTGGCAGTTTTATCTTATGTTTTCCCTTGTTACCTCACTTTTATAATGACTAAAATGTATTGTGAATAAATTACGTAATTGTTGTCACTTATACCCTATTATCCTTTCTGCCTACATATCCGTATTTATGAGGCTATAATGGTAGTAAGAGAGGCCTATTTATTCTTTGGGCTGTGGCTTGACTATCTCACATTTGCCGGGTGTAGCAGGAGTTGGATCCTCAGAGAAAAGAGGATTCTGCACTTCGATGTCTCCAGTCTGTAAGGACAGGCATTAAGGTTCAAAAGACACGGAGGCGTACCGGAGGCACTGCGGACTATTTTTTTATGTTTCTGCGTGTACTTCATAGTAATTCGAACTAAATACCATATTCGTGTCCGGCACGCCTCCGCACCGGTGTCTATGTGATTTCACCTTTAGTTTTACACAGTCTATACCAAATAACTCGAGCAATGCGCAAACGTAGATCTATGTCTCACTGGCTGTGATTAGTGAAGGAGAGCGAAATGCACGCGATTTTGATGACATGCGCGTACTTTCCCCCACTGTGGCAGTTTGTGCGTAGACTCTAACTCACAATCACATGGACATGACATAAAGATTAGGTACGTGTCAGGTAGTTACAACATTATCACATGTGTAATTGTTTATTCAAGATCAGTTTATAAATAATAACAAACGAATGAGAATATATTTAGACGAATGTAGATTAAACTTAAAAATAATTGAATTATAAACATACATATATACGACTAGCAACAAAAAGTGTCTAATTGAAGCAAATATTATATGCCTAAAAAAGTAAATAATGTAATACAATTACGTACGGAAGCAAATCCTGGACACTCGTAGACAGTGTAATCACCTTCCTCATTTTCTTCCTCAGATTCCGGATCAGAGACAGAACCAGTACCGTGATCCATGCCATTCCTAGGTAACATTTACATCGCATCAAAATGCAGGGATTATGTTAAAATCAATACAACATCAGTCAGTAGGCCTTGGGCAATAGCGTTGCAAAAAGATGAATCTATTTTATTTAACCCCTCACATTTTCCAGTGTCTCATATCGAACAGCTCATCATAAGAGGTTTGTTATACCACTTAAGTTTTAGCGAACCAGTAGCCGACGTGCCTATGAATGTTTGCTACACCAGAAGTGTCTCTGGTACTTCAACGATCCCGAAAAGATACATAGGCCTTTAATGCGGAGCAACCTCGGCGGGGAGTTGATGCCAGCCAATTTGCCGATGCCGAAAAAGCCGATAACAATGTAACGGCCAGCATGCTAAGTTACGCAAGGTCTCAACTATCAACATCAAGACATATCACCTATAAATGCGAGAATTTCCAAAAAAGTTCTAAATCGCAATAGCAAAGATTACAGAGTTATTCGCACGGGTAAGAAATCCCCGAACAGTCATTCGGGGATAGGCGCCGCGGCCTCCGCCAGATTTTCCTCTATGCCTCGCTGGATGGCATCCCTTTTGTATTAAGTCCCCACCTAGACCTTCGACTCCAGCGCAACCTTGCGACGCGTCAAGATCAGCCTACAGCCTCATCAGAGGAGTATCAGGCAAAGCATTCACCTCTCCATAGCGATGATCTGTTGTTTCTGGTGCTGGTAATGATACATATGGGCTGAATGAGCGAGCCTGCGATCACCCGAAGAGTCGATAGTAGGTCCGGTGACACCATAAGCAGGGTAGTCTACGTCAGCGGCAGCCTTCGCCTTCTTCGACAAACTGTTGGGAAAATCAATGTAGTCACCGTTCTTATTGTTCCCCATGGTGATCCGTATATTAAAGTAGGGCCAAACCAGCCACAGTTACATATTAAATGAAGGACACAAAAAGGGCGAACAATATATTATGCATCAATGCTACAATAAACTATGCATTGTAAACAACGGATATGTACCTAATATCATTGCTGATTAGATTTATTTGAACACTCACGTATACCATCCAAAAGCGAATCCGACGATAGCAATGGCGAGTGAAGAGCCAACGGCGGTGATTATTGCAACCCCATAGATAGAGTCAGCCGGATCAGTCGCCTCCGACACTTGCACTTGGCCTTGGCCGGGCTTAGACGAGCCCTCAGGTCCCTCCAGCTGACTGTATATTAACACATTCAGGCATTCACAAGTTGAGTCTTATGCGATCACATCTAGGAACTTCACGAGCTACATGATTTGCTACTGAACCTAAAGGTGTGTCCAAATTGTAACATTCCGCAGTTTCTCAATTTGATATATTGCATCGTCTAATGCGTTCAATCTTATTAATTTGACATTATCGCATCCAGAAGAGGCATAATTTACTAGATGATAATTATCGTTAATAGCATCTAACATTCTGTTGAATATAGCCACCATACAACCTAATATTTCATCGAATTTTGATCAATCATGAAGCAGTAATGGTTTTGGTTGACTTGTATCATCAATAGATTAATGATTGATCGACAATTTGTGTAAAATTAGCCTCCTTTGCCATGCAATGCCATACGTTTGGGCATATGGTGCGGTTCATTTTAATTTGGACTCACCTGAAGTGTGATTCTAGTCTAGTTCTTAAAACAAATTAAAACAGTCTGCATACTTTGGTTTATTATGTAGGTAATTTTTCTTCATTCGATTTTGTGCCAATTAAAAACGTTTTGTAGATAACTTTTTTGTCACCAATATCTAGGTTTGCTACTTACAGGTTCTCGGAACAATTTTATTGGTTTATCGAAAGCAATAGATTTTACTGGTAACATGTAGTCTAAATATTGTTGAGATGAAATTATCAGAGCAGTCTGAAAACCATAATTTCAGTCTACTAAATGACAAAATATAGCTCCATACGGTTATAAGATGACGTGTATCAATTGCAAAGCGTAGGTATTTCACAAAACATGCGCAGGGAAGGTACAGCATTGTATTGGTCCAATTAATATCTGCGTCATGCTAATTTCACAAAAACATATAATTATACTTAAACAAAATTAAATTATGTTTGTATAACGGCGGAGTACTGACTTCGTAGGATATTTTGTTATAGTAAAGTACGTTGATTCTAAAGACGAAATATTTTGTTCAAAAATAATTCTACCAATAATAAAAATCTTATTCAATGAACATAACACGTTTGTAGATGAAGACTCAACAAACATTTCTCTTACAAATAACTACTCAGAAGTTTCCATAATAATATTAAAAGCAACATACGTGCATAGTATTTTGGAAAAAATAAAATTTAAAGTTGGTGACTGTGAAAAATCTCACGGAACCGTAAATTGTTGCGGCTCAGAAATCTAGTGCAACTAAAGTGGTATTAAAAGTTAATTCGTTTGTAATTATGTGAAAATTAAATTAATGAGTGAATGTATCCATGTTGGTTTAAAAAACAAAATGTCGATCGTTGGGGACACGGTTTATCCATGCGCAACTAAGGACGTTATCATGAGCAGAGTCTAAGGAACTTTCTAAAGTTTGTTATGTATTTTGATTTCACCTTTCATCATCTTTACGTTGATTAATATTCAACCAGCGTAGATTAGTTGGCAGTAATGAGACAGGTAATCGGGAGTAGTCCTTATTTGCCCTGTAATTAATACTAGATTTATATTTACTAGATATTAGTCAGCGAACTTTATTTATTCCCTTAAATATTTGTAAAAATCGACGGCAGTTTCTGTAAACTACGACGTTAAATCTGGTTTCCTTTTTTAAGATGGATAACACGGTCTACAAATGAAACATATAGATAACAGCGCCTACTGTTTAATTAAAAAAAACAACAGCTTTAATTACAATTCTATAAATTTGTCAAATACGAAGTAACTTAAAAATATATTCCATAAGACCTAGAGACTTGACATCTGGTAGGAATATTCTTTGCACATATTAGACTAAGAACAGATTATATGAAATTCCAAAAAATAGTATTTTCGGGATCAGTTAGTATAAAATACCCGAGCCTTTTAAAATTATCTATTATATATATATATTATAGCTATCTCTCTATCTAGGACTGGCTTGTGTATTCGCTATCTGAAGGTGGAGAGAGAATTTGGATACCATTTCCGTAATATATTATATTACGGAAATGGTATATCCAAATTCGTAGGTTCGTCGTTTGTTTCGCATACTACATACTAACTACTCAATTATAAAAATCTTAATACTGGCACTTACGGTCTATTATTTTGCGGTCTTAAAATGGTTCATTGTACATAAGAATGGGTATTCTAAATTAATATCGTTTGAGCAACTACATGTATCGAGGTGTTATTACACCTTAGGGGTAATTATGGTAATCATTTTTAAAAGTGCATGATATAGTCGTTTTGAATTAAAAATAGACTTTTGTAGATAAGTCTATATTTATACTACAAACTTGATTTTTATATGAATTGACACAGATTTTATTTGAATAAGTAGTAAATGGGATTGCTTAATTAGTAATAATAATTATTTGGTTTCCGCGTGGTGACGGATTTAGAATACCTTGTGTCACCACCCCATTTCACCACCCCATTTCATGACAAGGCCGAAAACCTAGCCTGTGCCAACCCGTCTGGCCAGCGTGGCACAGTAGGCTAATTACCCTCCATGTAGTTGGAGGAGGCCCGACCCAGCAGTGGGTTATTTATGGGCTGAGAAGTAGTAGAAGAAGTAATAACATTATTTGTTAAAAAAAAATTGTATTCGGTTATTTCTTTGTTATAATGTTGATGTTTACTTGATTAGAAAATTTACGACGCCCGAACAAGCACCCTTGTCTAACTACTAGTATCAT
The DNA here is from genome assembly GCA_905475355.2 of Clostera curtula. Lineage (NCBI taxonomy): Eukaryota > Metazoa > Arthropoda > Insecta > Lepidoptera > Notodontidae > Clostera > Clostera curtula. Next base: position 9,419,854 of record FR997794.1, on the reverse strand, counting down.
TTATCGTCTTCTAATTTTCATTTTGCGAGCATCTATGCGCTGTAATCTAAGTGCCATGTCTAGAACTCTGTTATTAAAAAAATACATTTTAACATGATAAAACAATCACAATGTTTTCATCAAATATAAAACAAACAATGTATTTTAGTAAATATACCCTGTTCAAGATAGGATGATCGATTTGACAGACGGGCTAGTGATGGGAAACAGAAAATATCTAGTAGTCCAAAAAAATACGTTTTAAAATACTTGTAACTATGACAAGTAGGCCATGTAGGCTATGACAAGTGTCATAAGTGTGAAATTCTTTATTGCACTAGACATATAAAACATTGGGTAGATAAGCGATGGTGGGTCAATATTCATAATAAGTTCCTATTTAATATTACGAGATATTTTTTGACCTACCGCCAAATTTAAATAGGTGGTTCAGACCATGAAAGTAAACAGAAAGAAAAGAAAATAATAGTTGTAAAAGTGTTAAATTTCAATGCGCTAAAGCCAACGAATTTTATTTCAAAATGAAAATGTTTTTTATTCGAATATTGTCATATAAAGTTAAGAAAAAGTGATAAAGAATTTCACACATAATACACCCATACCATCTCGTCACAGTTGCAAGTATTTTAAACCGTTATTTATTGGACTACTAGATATTATCTGTTTCCCACCACTATTCGCCATTGCAAAGAAAGGTATGATTCCGTACGTAAGTAAGCTGCACGCAGAAGTGCTACCACGGCACTACTGGTCCCCATTACCGCGACGTAGTTCGGAATCATACCTTTTTGTCGATCAGAAAAATTGACATCTGTCAAATCGATCACGCTATCTTGAATAGTGTATAGTACCTAAACGTTATGAAAGGGAAAGAAGAATAATGTAGTTTTCATGAAGAATATTTAATAGACAAAAGTGACGTGGTGAGATTATTGAATATATTTTACGGAAATTCGCTAGAAATAATAATTATTCTATATTCATAATAATAAATATCCCTAATATAATATATCCCTAATAATAAATATCCCTGATTATTATTTCTAAAAAATTTCGTATTGGTTATTTATACTTATATTAGGTAATCTGTAAGTACATTACTAACAGCCATACTTCAAAGCATATGGTTTTATCGGATTATTTCTTTCTGTACTGCTTAAATACGATATCGTTACTGGGAAGATGGCATCCCGCAGTGCAAATGACGCTATGCCATTATACAGCAATCTGTTACATGGCTCTTTAATAAGTTAATAAATAGGAAGCATAAAAGCGTAGACTTCCATTGTATATAAATACTTAGGTAAGTATAACCAACAATAACAATAAAAAGGAGCACACAAGTCGCTTACTATAAACCATGCAACACATAAAATTACGCCAAGACGTTCATAGAACAACCATCACATTTAATCACCAAACGATTGTTATCAGACCAGACAGTTTTAAGAAAAAATAATGAATACGAGTAAATTGCATTGAGACAGAAGGCAAATCTGAACTAGCAAATTAATACTTACAAAGCAGACCGCATCTGGTCGATGTTTTCAGAAACAAGTGTTCTGGATTTGCTCAAGTTTGGGTTTTGCCGGATCTGGCGCGGCAGCTGCAACTCCACAGCAATCGAACCACCTCCCTCGTGTAGTTCACTAGCTTCTAAAATATGGGATTTGATACAAAATTCAAAGTACCTATTGACCATGTTTGTTTTGTTTTAATGCGTAGAACCTATTCAGATTTATTCATGGTTGACATGTTCAGAATATTAGAACATTAGTATTGTAACTCATCATTCATCATCATTTCAGCCAAAAGACGTCCACTGCTGGACATAGGCCTCCCCCAAGGATCTCCACAAAGGCCGGTCCTGGGCCGCCCGCATCCACTGCTTTCCGGCGACCTTAACCAGGTCGTCGGTCCAGCGTGTGGGAGGCCTACCTGCACTGCGCCTTCCGGAACGCGGTCGCCACTCGAGGACTTTTCTGCCCCATCGGGCGTCGGTCCTGCGAGCTATGTGCCCTGCCCACTGCCACTTAAGTTTGGTATTGTAACTAAAGTGTTTTAATTAAAAAATAATCTTATAATTAACGTAATGTTAATGGTACAATTACCCAGTTTAGCTATCAATAGAATGCGTCATTAGCGAATATTGAGAGCACTCTTTTGTTATGACCTGGCCTCTTTGCTATTGATCCATTTATAAGTATGTCTTAATACTGTAATGGTGTGTTTCCTCAAGAGCTTCCGAATAATATAACCAGTGGGCAGGAATTGGCTTACTTTTATGTTAAATAAGGTTTACGAAACCCATGAATTAACACAGTTTTATGTGAATAAAATCAATATCTGGCAGCTACCTGACTTCCGTGCATTATTTAATAAATAAATAGAGAAATATATTTTGTTAGCAAATATTACGTAGAAAATAAAATAATTTAAAGAATTAATAATGTGTTTTAATATATTCTTTGTATGAAATATGTCATCTGCTTTACCAGTAAGTCGCTTTAAGGCACTTTAGTTATTATTTCCTTTATCAATATTATTCTTAACTTACGCTGTGGCTCTATGTTTACTCCCGTTTCATCAAAATATCCTTCATCTAGTGGAGTCAGGGCAAAAGATTTGTTCTGTTCCTGAAGGCTCTCTGTTTTCCGCGATGTAGTATTTTGCTTTGAGTCGCGTCCCATTTCTTTTAATTTGTTTTCATTGTAAACTGCATCTATAGTGGATTGTATCAGTGATGGTGTATATTTCTTTTGGCCTTCTCCTACCCTTGGCCTATAGCCGAAAGTGTTCCTGTAAGGCATTGGTGGGATCCATTGCGTCATATCCATCTCGTAGGGACGTAGGGCCTCTTCTACCTCCGCCATTTCACTTATGCGGTCTATTTCCTGTGCGAAGAATATTGTATGTGCTGGCTATTTAAAAAATAATTAATTGATGTTGATGGCATATAAACATAATAAGCCTTCAAATAAGTTAAAACAATCAACAACATTCGATTTTTTATCAGGTCAGATTGTTGGGAATAATATTCGTCCGGAAAGAATGCTTAAATTTATGTATGAATTTGCTATCATACATAATTTAGATGGCGATGTTCTTTATAATCCAACCAATTCCAACCTGAGTGTGTCGTAAGAGCCGACAAAGTATAACAAATAGGGCCGATAATCTATCTGCAAAAGAAAACTTGATACGAAACCCCGTGCCAACCCGTCTGGCCAGCGTGGCACAGTAGTGTAATGACGCTCCCTGTGATGGGAGGAGCTAAATATAGTAGGTATCCTCGACTCAACGTAAACACTTTCGAATAACAAATATCTTGATTACATACACAAGACCTGGGGTATTAAAATTAGTTCATGGCTGTATTGTAATTATGTCCTATTATCCTCTAATTGACTTAATTTCCGTGAATCCTTTACAAAACAGTTTTTTAATTGCAGAGCTCTCAGGCCCTTGTAATTGGTAATACCAGTATGAGTAACTTATCAAACTTAATAACTTCATTAGATTATTAAACAAATAATAAGTTTCAGAAGCTCTACGCTACGCGTAATAAGGCACGCACGAAAACCTAGCCGCAAGAGAAGGAAATCTTGAAACGTAACCCTGTTGCAACCCGTCGAGACAGTGTGGCTCAGCAGGCAAATTTCCCTTCTATAAATTAGAGGAGATCTGAATCATCAGTGGGTCCTTTACGGGCTGAGAATGCAGGGCATGTCGTGATGCTTTATGACTGCTACTGTGAAATCTAAAACTTAAGAATAATCATTTGAAACTCTTGTAATTATTTTTGTGTTTGATACTCACGCCGCGCTCGAAATACATAAGTTATGCCAAATTCGTATATATGAGAGTAAGTACAGTACCTTGTCAAGCCAGTCATGTTGAATCTCCCGTTGATCCACCATCACTCGGGGACTTTCTTCGAGCCCGAAGTAACGCGGCATGATCAGATGTGGTAGGATAAAATCGTTCAGGTACGTACTGGGCGGGGCTCCATTGTCGTGCACCCGACTAGCCTCGGGCGGTATGCTGGGCCCTAAAATTAAATATCAAGTCTATCATAAAGGTATGGTATGGTATAAATAGATAAAATGGGATAAATTTCAGGCGTTTAAACTACATTTTTAGTAAATTTAAACCGATCCTCATTTTAAATGTCTTAGCCAATTAGTATAGTTTCCATTTCAACACTTAGTAAAAAGCTTAAAAACAACTTGAACCAGCCCTGGTGGTGGAAAAGTCGCCAACCAATCGCTTGGCTTACGCTTTTTCTCAGCCAGTTCTGAAGAAATCCAAAAAACGATTATTGCACAGGATAGATTTTGGCTCAAGATGTTAGTCATTTATTCATGACTAGCTGACCCGGCGAACTTTGTTCCGCATTATATATATTTAAAACAAAAAGAAAGTTGGACATAGGATACCTGAGATTGTTATCCCGTCCGTATAAAACCTACTTTAACAAACCGCAACTGACAGCGAAACGTTATGTTGTCTATAGTTTAATATGTCGAAAATTTGACAATTAGAAATTTTGAGTTCGATTTGTTTATATGTATTGTTGTAATTCATATAATATCTTTATAACTTGTAGCCTATGTGTTATTCTGATGTATAAGCTATATTATTTCATATATATCATAGTTTCATTAAAATCCATTCAGTAGTTTTTACGTGAAAGAGTAACAAACATCCATCCATCCATCCATACTTACAAACTTTCACGTTTATAAGATTAGTAAGATTTTCCCACCATTATTAGAGTTATGATACAAACAAAACACCTGATAACATCATTCTGGCTAAGCCAAATTGACAAGCGGACAGAATCCACTTTCCACATAAAGGCATCACGCGGCGCGGAAGTCAGTTTGAATAAAATTTAATACACGCCTAACGTAAAACGCTCTAATTTATTTCCAAACTAGAGGGAAATAGGGCCACCGATACTCTACCGGTTCTTGTTCAGTTGGCGTAGATGTAATATTGAACTCGTGGGATTTTACAATTTCAATTTAATAACAGTAAGAGGACAGTTACTTTCAGTTGCCTATAAAACTTAAGTATTACCTTATTGTCGTGGAATTGAAAGCTACGCGTTTTTAGAAGCTACGATTTTATAGTACGTGCGGGAGGGCATGCCGGAGTAGGTCGATTATCAATTTCTTCTTCTTATTACTTTTTAATTCACTGCTGAGTCGGGCCTCCTACATAGAGGCCCACATGGAGGGTAATTTTGCATATGCCGTGTGGTGGCGGATTAAGAGTACATTGCGTCGCCACCCCATTTCATCCTAAGGGTGTCGTAAGAGTCGACAATAGGGTATGACAAGGCTGAAAACCTAGCCGCAAGAGAAGGAAACCTTGATACATAACCCTTTTTTTTTTTTTTACTCGAGATAAAATCCTTTATGAACTTCCTCGCCGGCCACGGGGATGGCCAGCGAAGGGAGTGTGGGACTCTCCCCCATAGTGGAGGCCTACCCACTAAACCTCCCCGGGGTGCTCCAACTCGTGTCCTGTTGCGGCATTGTGGGATCTGATGCAGAACCACGCCTTGATACATAACCCTGTGCCAACCCGTCTTGCCACCGTGGTACAGTAGGCCCTGCATGTGATGGGAGGAGGCCTGACTCAGCAGTGGGGCATTAATGGGCTGAGTAGTAGAAGTAGAGTCAGACCTTCTCCAAATTCACTAGAAATCATCGAGTTAATATATCTAATATTCTACACTTGTAATTTTTAATATTAGATAGGTTGCTATGTACTAACATAATCGTAAGTAAATTCTAACATAATGTATGGATGTTTATCTGATTTATAATAATAATATCAAAATAATAATTTCAGAAACGGGTTTGAAAGGCAAAGTCTTCTACCACTGACTTCGCCCATATTAAGATATGGACTGGTATGAATTTTTCTTTCAATGTTATCAACGTCGCTTGTAGGTTTACTGATGACGTCAGCCGTCGCGGTTTAATCATGAGGTTGACCGCGTGCAAACAAAGTTATGGATACTTATTTACGTTTTATGTAATTCTCTGTAATATGCTATACCCAGTGATCAAAATAGTACTTAGCGTATCGAAATTAGATCTTTTAAAGTAACTAGCTGACCCGACAGACGATGTCCTGTCTTAACTATGAATATTGCATTCGAATAGGAATTATTGTGTATTCCAAAATTTATTATTCCAAACCCTTATTTAATGTAATTAAAAATGAAAAAAGTAATTACGCCAACAATACCGAACCGTTGGTACCAACGTCAAATGTTTGACGGTTAGAAACAGTTTGCATGGAAAAATAAAATCGTTGTTTTTAGTATTTTACTAGCAATTTTGCAATGTTTTCTCACCTTTTTAACCTTCCCTGTGCTCACACGAATATTTCAAGACCAACATTAGCCCCAGCCGTTCTCGAGTTTTAGCGAGACTAACGAACAGCAAATAATTTTTATTTATATATAATTTACTATTAAAATACATAAAGAGATAGAGTTCATTTGCTTGTATGCATGCTAGGTCAGGAACTACTGGCCCGATATGAAAAGGCCTGTTTGCATTCGATATCGTGTTTATTGAAGAAGGTCATTATATACTATAAACCGCAATATATCGTACATGCATCATCATTCTATTACCAAAAGCAGAGAACCGGTAAACATACATTTAAAATAATTGGGCGGGCTAGAAAGTCGGGTTGGTCATACGCTCGGGCGAAGCCGCTGACAGAAGTACGTGAAAATAACTGAATTGTTTTCTTGGTCAAAAGTTGTTCAAAAATTCTTCCGGTTCATATCGAAAGCCAATGAAAATTCGCCAGTTTGGATTTTACCTACTACCCTTGCCAGTAACATCATAGTCCTATGAGCTACTAGGCAATAAAATAATCAATTTTAAATAATATTCTATGACTGTTATTTTAAACTTTAACAAAAATGTAAAAAAGTGCAACACCATGAAGCTCTTCGAACGCATTATTGATACACGGCTCCATAACGAGTGCACTGACTGTCAATCTCTGAGTGTCAATACGGCTTCCGGGCGGGTAGCGGCACTACGAATGCGGTGTTCGCCTTACGGACTCCGTCCAGACCGCTGTTGGCGACTACAATGGCTTTCCAATTTCTGTTGACGTTCACCAAGGCTCGGCTCTTAGCCCGTTCTTGTTTAACGTGGTGCTCGCTAAAGTAACGGCAGACATCCAAGATCAACCTCCTTGGCTAATGATCGCCCTAATTAATCAGAACAAAACCCATCTTGAGCGCAAAGTCAACATTTGGAAGGACACACTGGAAAACGTTGGTCTGGGACAAAATGTGGCGAAGACTGAGTACATGTGATGTGGCAGCATGGATTCAAACACCATCCGATTAGGTTCGGACTTGATCAAAAAGTCCTATACGTTCAGGTACCCTGGATCCGTGCTGCATGATTCTGGCAACGTGGACGACGATGTCCAAGCCCGTATAGGCGCGGTTTGGGCGCAATGGCGTGAGGTAACGGGCGTTGTATGCGACCGCAAAATGCCTCCAAAGCTCAAGGGGCAGATATATAAATGCATCATACGGCCTGTCCTCATATACGGCGGCGAATGTTACCGGCAGTAAGCAGAAACACCCAGGAGATTCGCGTCACGGAGCTGAAGATCGTAAGGTGGATGAGCGGCGTAACGCCATCCGATCGCATAAGCACTCATTAATCCGAGGTAGTCTTGGTGTCCGTGACGTGGGGGATAAACTGCAGGAATGTCGTCTGCTATGGTATGGCCACTTAATGCGCCGCCGTATGGGGTACGTTGCTCGGAGATGCACGAATATGGCTGTCCTTGGGGCTAGGTCCCGTGGTTGCCCTTGCAAGCGTTGGCTGGACGTCGTCAAGTCCGACATGAGAGCCAATGGTCTGACTGAAAAGGGCGTAGAAGATCGGGCAAAGTCGAGGAAGCTCAGTCGGAAGGCGGACCCTGGCAGTCGCCGGGATTAACGCCAAGAAGAACCAATATGTAAAAAAGGTTATAAGTATAATATTTTCGGAAGGCAAATATTGGGTATCTACTCAAAAATAATGTTTTAAAAAGACATGACTTAAACATTCGAACTTTTAATTTCACATTCACGAACCTATTTCAATTGGTTAAATAGGTAGGTAGGCAACTACGTCACATTATATTGACTGGTTGAAATAAGAAGACGTGAATGTTTATGAATAATGTCAGTTATTCTTGATCTCAGTTACGAACTTGGCTGACAGAGTACGAGATTTATTTAAGCGGAATATTGTGCAAGGCATAACAACTATTATGCCTAGGAATGATTTCTTGACTGCACTAACAAGATATTTTCTCCAAGAAATAATATTAATTGGTTCCACTGGAATAAATATTGCATCTTGTTTAATAGAAAACTGAAAACGTTTTACTTCAATGACTCTGGAGTTTTAACGAGAAGGAGAAATGTATGAAATTGCAAAGGTTAGGTTTGACGAGTAAATAAAATTTATTATTTTAAAGCGAACTATGGAATGTATTATAATTAGAAAGGTTTAGACTTATAAAAAAAACTTGATACGAAACCCTATGGTCAACTCGTCTAGCCAGCGTGGCACAGTAAGCTATTACCCTCCATGTAGTTGGAGGAGGCCCGACTCAGCAGTGGGTAATTTATGGGCTGATTAGTAGTAGTAGACTTATAAAAAATAGGAATGTACTTGACTTCACCAACACGAACAGAACACTCACAGTAGGTATACATTTATATCATTAAATTTACGTTGATCGATTTGGTAAATTTTGATTTTAAATTAATGTACTTGGACTTGTCCAAGACGGGTAAAAAGTAACAAGAAAGTAGTAGAAAACAATATTATTTTCACATACACTGTTCGTTTGTGTCAAACAGGATGCGTTCAGAAATGAATTTTGCAAGAAATGACCAAACATTCCGGATTTGTTTTATATATGCATAGACTAGGAGACCGGGCCACGCCTTGCGTGGTTAAGGTTTTTGTTAGGTTACATTTAACATTAACATACACAAAGGAGACAATTTTTGTTAGGCCCACTGGATATGGTGAAGTTTATTAACCGTGTGATGCTAATCAAAATGTAACTAATTCACTAAGGAAAAGAGGGCATATTTTTTTGTAAAGTCTAACCGAGATCATAATATAATAATAAAAAGGTAAAACTTGATAAAAAACTTAATTTTTAAATATTTATCAGATTTTTAGGTTAGTGTGATGTTCACATTTTTGTCGTATTTCTCAGTAGTCCGGTTAAACCATGTCTATCTAACTATACCATTGTAATCCAAAGATTATTTCATTACTATACACCGAAATTTTATAGGGGGCCTATTCATCGAACAAGCAAAATTGTCTCCTTTAACTTGTAACATAGGCGCCATCTATTCAATACTTTACTCAATCCAGTCAACAGATATCGCCGTCTGTTAGAATCGATTGGAATTTAACATAAAGTAGACAAACAGTTTGGAATAAAATAATATTGCGAATTTAAATTGAGATGTACGCTATCCTATCTTTCAAAGTGCACACGGTGTGCAAATTTGATTAAAATAGGTTGAGTAGTTTAGGAGTTCATCGCGGACAAACTACGTGACGCGTAATTTATATATATTAAGAAGATATATCGTTAATCTACTTTTGCTAAAACTATGAAACCCAATCCATTCCCGTGATATTGTCTGCACGAATTTCACATATTCATATGATGCTGAGTTGACCCATAAATAACCCACTGCTGAGTTCCTTGCCTTCATTTTACTCGGTTGCAACTCAAACACATGATGGCGCACTAAGCATTCCGCTAAGCTAACCTGTAGGTCCATGCGTTGCATGCAGGCAACTGTATACGAGCAGGCATTATTGAGCGGGCTAGGCCCGAGCTTGAGGGGAAACTGCCACAGTTGCTCGCTTCTCAATTTATTCATGTAGCCCGTCATCGCATACTTAATCACAAAGGCCTAACACCTAACGCATGGCCACGAGGCACGTATGCTTCGAAAGCTATTTGCATAAAATGGCCGGAAGAAAACAAACTGATATATGTGCCGCTTGGGCGCATAGTCGCGGTAGTTGGAGCTGTGATCTGTTGCTACCACAAGAAAGAGAGAGAGAGAGGGAAAGGACACCTGGGGATCCTCGCATCACATGTGGTGTGTTAAGACTTGCTTTTGTATTTTTATAACTATCAACCCTTGTCGAGTGTATGAAAATTTCCTACACGGTTGACTTAGCTTTCATGTTCACTTCAGATTATTCAAATCAGCATTCGTTTGATAAATATTATTCACCTGATTTGTTTCGTGACATTGAGGCTACACAGTTCACTGAATATGTCCCAGATGATAATGAATTGAACAATATGTTAATTTTCAACCCACGATAAGTTTTGCCTGCGTCATTAAATTGTTCGCTGAAATCGTTGATTATTTAATAATTACTCATACCTACTCATTTATTTAAATGTTAGCATCATTTTTAGACATATTTTCAACAAAATTGCCTATGATCATAAATAAATAAGAAACCAAAAACTATTTTTCAAATCTTGTAAGACGGTACATTCAAAATCTTTCACTTGGTGTTACTTATGACATTAATTTAAATTTCTGGATTATTATGGCTCATGTAACCAACAATTTGCCTACGGATTTTCTAGATTCAAACAAACTTTCAAGGATTGGCATTGTGATTTGTTAATGGTCAATGCCAATGCAAGATATATCTGAAATTTAAGTCGTTTACACTCAAACGGCATATCGGTAGGGATTATCGGGATTCCTCACCTTCGAATTTCCCTCTGAGTATCGTCGTGTAAATCACATAGTTCATCAATTTACTTTCCACCAAACGCTTCCCGTTGCACAGCCTGCTTCTGATATAAATCATGATTACTACGGAGCGAATCTTTAGTTGTTGATTGTGCGGTGGTAAGCCTGACACATCAAGGGGGTTGAAAAATTCAATTGTATCTTCATCTTCAATTGGATACTTAATCTATAGATTTGAATGAAGTGAATGCAGTGTACCAATAATCTCATTCTGAATTATATAGTACTAGTGGGTTATACATATAAACCTTCCTCTTGAATCACTCTATCTATTAAAAAAAACCCGTATCAAAATCCGTTGCGTAGTTTTAAAGATTTAAGCATACATAGGGACGGACAGACGACAACGACTTTGTTTTATACTATGTAAAGATATGTCATCCAAATCTTTCTTTAATCCGCTAAAATTGCTTGCTCACTGAATAATTATAGAATCATATTTTGTGGTTAGTACTTAATGATTTATAGGAATATTTTAGTCGTAGTTCGTTTTTGTAGTTCGTCTTTCGAAAAGACAAAGTTAGCAATTGCTCAGAGAAATCTTCAGCAGATGTATCGTTCAGCAATGCAACTCTCATGTTTGTTGTCAGCAGTTTCTTCAACTGATTCGATAATTTGAGGCAAGCGTTCATTTCGTCGGCAGCAGTCGATCTCGAAATGACTGGCAGAGTTTGGCGGAAACCGCCTGACAATAAGATTATTGTGCCTCCAAAACATCTCGAGTTGTTTGGTTAAGTGCTTCCAATGCACGATTATGCGCCATTGTGCGTTCGTCCCGGGTGATGATTTTCGATGCTGATAAAACTTTGGAAATTGCGTATTGTTTCGCAATATAACATGTCAGTTCTTCAATATTTTGAAGATTAAACTGCAATTTTAATGCTGAATGAGCCGTATCCTTGTAACAATGTGGCTGCTATTCCAGAAGAAGCAACTGCAACCGCAATGTCGGATTTCGTACGAACAGTGGCTACTGACATTTGGAATGTCTTACCAGTTCCACCAGTAAACTTAAACCACCACTTTCATCGTCAGTTGCCTTCATTAATGTATCATAAACTTCTTTTTGTTAGAGATTAAACATATATTACATCCCTGTCCCACGGGAACGGGACAAAAATCCTATATAAATATACTCGTATAAACACGTATAGATAAGTTCAATTTTTTTTGTTGGCGGTAACATAAAAGCCTAAACTAATTAAAACGTGTCGTTGTAAACGTTGTTTTTAAACTCTGGCAAAAAAAGATAAAAGAAGCCTGTGTGCTAGTCTTAAAGGTATAGTACCGGAATGCGTAAGTAGTTTAATAATTATCTGTTTTCTGTTGTGAAATGTACATATTTGGAAAATATTTTTACCTATCATAATTTTGAATTACATATAGACGATAGAACAATACTACAGGACGTGCCGAGTTGTTCTTAAAATTTTCAACTTCGTTCTTTTAATTAGTGAAGTTTCGTAGTTCAATGAAGTACCTTCATTCATTCAATCATATTTTTCCAGAAAATGTATTTACACAGTCATTATTGGACTGAAATGCTAAATTTCTTAAGCCTTGTTTCATGTGTTCTATCTGATAATTGTTACTTATCCTTTCAGTGAACTTCTATAGGAAGTTAACCATAGCATTTAACCCACAAATATGTCGGAATTCCCAGTTTAAATTCCGAGAAATGCCCCAAGTAGACATTCCTCGCAGTCTAGGAAGTTCAGTATAAAAAGGCATAGCTTAGAACAAGAAAAAGGAAACCAGGTCGCGCGTTGGTCTAGGGGTTAGATATGTATTGGATCACAGGTCCCTGGTTCGATTTCGGGGTCGGACAAGTGTCTTTCTATAATAACCTAAAGATACTTGCTCTTTGCAAACAATTTGTATATGTGCTAAATAATTTAATTCACTAATTGTAAATACTTCATCACTACATATTATAAAACAAAGTCGCTGTCGTCTCTGTCCCTATGTATGCTTAAATATTGAAAACTACGCAACGGCTTTTGAAGCGGTTTTTTTTATAGATAGAGTGGATCAAGAGGAAGGTTAATATGTATAATACATCCATAATATTGTAGAGAGACACTGATAAATTTAGAGGTTCATTGCACCCGTGCGAAGCCGGAGCGGGTCGCTAGTACTGTATATAAATGATTTTTAATAACTTTATTGGCATGATCCCTACGCACAATCTCTTCTAGGTAACCGTGGGTGGAAATAAGCAGGAAGCCGGAGAAGAGTGGGTAGGTCTTATTCTTCTTCTTCTTCTTCTCAGCCCAAAAATGACCCACTGCTGAGTCAGACCTTCTCCAACTACAACGAGGGTAATTAGTCTACTGTGCCACGCTGACCAGACGGGTCTTATTGTGAAGCAATAAATAATACGAATATTGATATAATCAATACAACCTGTTTTTAATATCCCATAAAATAAATTTAACTATATAATTAATGTAACCAAATCACGGCGGGAAATAGACAACTAAGCATCTTGTTTAATAATGCGGAAAGAGACATGGCTCATTTCCGTTGCAACATGCGTGTTGATGGGAACAGAAAACGGTTGCTTTTCCCATAAAAATGAAATAAGAAAAGCAATTTGTACATATAACTATTCCTTTGAGTAGAGGCTTGCCTCGTGGCTTGGGGCTCCACTAAATGAGGCGGACCGAGGGCACCAGAGTCGCGGAGCATACTCCCTTAGTCGCGAGGACTGAGCCCCGTGGCCCTGGAGTAGGCAGTCCAGGAACGCATTTAGTTTTAGTGGGTAGGTGGGGGCGCTAATTTCATCTTACTGCCCCCTGGAGTCCCACATAACCCCTGCTAGCCCTTACTTCGTATGGCTAAAAGTTTTAAATAAAATCATGCTAGTTACAGCTCTATAACTCAAGAACGGATGAGCCAATTTTAATTATCTATGATAATTATGATAAATTGCACATAAAGTGCGTGGAGCAAAATTGTATTTATGAGTGGTTTTAATAATAGGATACTAAAAAAAGATTGGTATCTTTACAAAGGATGGTTTTGGAAATATATTACCAACATGTTTCAAGATTAAATTTAATTCAGACATAGTGATAAGGAAAAAAGTGAAGTTAATATAAAATTAATTAAATTTCTCATCTCTCAAGGTAGAAGGAAACCACGTTTCTTTATGCTTATTTTATTTTTCATGCCATCCTTTGCACAGCAATAAATGGATCAACAGTCTATTCCCCTAGTCAGTAATCGCCGTCTACAGTTTCTGATATCTATTTAATTTGTCTGGCTTTTCTATCGTGCGGGTTAAGTTTCAATTTAATATTGCCGTTATTTATAGAAAGATATTTTTCACAGCTTTCCGTGCTTGTCGGCAAGTGACAGGATACAATATTTTGATACTGGAGATTTTATAATATTCCAACCTTCCGACCCTTTAACCCTGGAACAATTATTGAGATAAAATTGCATAGAAATGCTGCCTTTCGGTAGGCTCTCTGTCCTCACTAAGTATTTTTGTGGCATTTTGCTATAGTTAACTTTAATTGGTTTTCATCATCATCATCATCATTTCAGCCAAAAGACGTCCGCTAATGGAACTTAGCCTCCCCAAGGATTTTCGCGAAGGCTGGTCCCGAGCCACCCGACCATTCATCGCTTTCCGGCGACCTTAACCAGGTCATCGGTCCATCGCGTGCAAGCACTGCACCTTTCGGAAAACGGTTGCCACTCGAGGACTTTTCTGCCCCATCGAGCGTAGGTCCTGCGAGCTATGTGCCCTGCCCACTGCCTCTTAAGTTTGGCAATCCGGTGTGCTATGTCGGTGACCCAGGCTTTCCTGCGTATCTCCTCATTTCTGATTCGATCTCGCAGGGAAACTCCGAGCATATCCCTATCCATTGCCCTTTGGGTGACTCTGAGCCTACTGATGGAGCCCATAGTGAGCGACAACGTCTCTGTTCCATATGTAATCACTGGCAACACACATTGGTCGAAGACTTTTGTCTTCAGACACAGCGGTATTGTGGACGCGATGATCTTTCGCAGCTTCCCGAACGCTGCCCAACCGAGTTGGATCCGACGATTGACCTGCGATGCGCTGCCTGATTTTCTGCGTCATTTGCGGCGTCGTTGCTTTTTATTGAATGTTTTATTTTTTATTAAAACATTTGCGGTGTCGTTTTATATTAAATTGAATAACATTAACGGGAGGGGATGGGATGAGCTATAGCTCTGTAATTTGTATTATTTCTCTGTTGGATCCAATGAATCACTGATCGAGACCCTAAGAAGTTGGTTGTAATTTGTATTCTCTTTTTTGTCACACAGAAACATGCATTCCAAATTGCAAAGAGTTATCCTTTCGCTATACAGCAGTTAGTATAAAATGCAGTAGTGTTCGGTCCGGTAAACTTATTTGCATCTTTTTGGTTGTGATGTGGCCTAAGAGCAGGGAGAAACATATGGGTCGCTGTTGGTCTGTCTACCAGAATAACTATTGATAAAATAGTTAATCAGCCCGTTAGTCTTGTTCTTTGTATTCCATTGACTTCTAAAACCTTTATATCTAAAAGTATGAATTAGGCAAGCAACATTTGGACAAATCGTACGAAACCGTGATTACATTAATGGCGAATTTTCGTAGTGTCCTATTAGTTGTTTTTGTACGCCTTTCTTTGCTGCTATTATACTTATGTCCCCAAATAACAGATGCGTACGTAATCCTAGGTTCTATCACTAATAGATAATTAGTTCTAACATTATCTGTATGTTGATATTTTGGCTTTCTTGGTGATGTAGCTATATTTAAAAGAGCCAAAAAGTAATCGTAGTCGTCAAATTTGCCAAACAAGTAGATTTAGTTCACTTCAAAATGTATACCCACGTTTAGTTGTTATTATTATACTAAATTATTTGGGCTTAGAGCTAAACGCAAGTATATGGGTTTTTGTATTTCCAAATATGAGTTTGACTTCTAAATCATGGATGGCTTGTAGAACATGTATTTTCTAGATCATATACACTGTGGGAGGACACAATCAATGAAACATCATCAGCAAAATCTTGCAGATCTCTGTTCGATGGTAGTCTTGTTCAATACCAAATAGTCCAAAACCCGACTCCAGGACGATCAAGATTTATAGACAGCGACAAAACTATATAAATTATTACTTTCTAAGCGACTTAGTAGTGCCGGCCACCATGCAATATCAAATGCAGCTTTTAAGTCATAAAGTATTGCCAAAGGTAACTTTTTGTTGGACTTTCAGTTGGTCAACTTCTTAATTATTTCGGTAACTTTGAAAAGTGCATCCTCTTTTTCCGCCTAATTAAGTTATTTACTAAAAAAATCACATACCATGCAGAGAAATATTAGTTTACAATCTATAAGGATATTCCACACAATAGGGCGATAAGAGCTTAGGTACATGTAGTCTTCCTTTCTTGGCTTTGAGATTATTTTGACTTGTTTCCACATCTTCGGAAATTTCCGGAAATGATCTAGGTACACATTAGACATCCGTCAAAATGCCAGTCAAAAGCTGTGAATTGTAAGCAGATCATAATGTTAAACAGTCATGTCCTGGGGTTTATAGGAACCCAAATCATCGATTTTAAGTTTTTCTATAGTTTCTTCTACGATAAACGATTCATCATTAGGATTGAATGGTACCTGACTTGAGATCTGTCGAGTTTCGTGGTAAATTGGTAAACTGTCACGGGTTTCATCTGGGTGGAAAATGCTCGGCAATTATAAAGCAGTTTCTCGGACAACTAACTTTGAATCTAGTAAGGGAATTTGGCAGCTGTTCGTTACAGAATTCGATTAGCCACTGACGCCACATTTTCCTGTGTTTGTAGCTCACGGAATTTGCGAAAGTGTCAAGTAGTTTGTTATTTCAGTTCTGTTGCATATTCGACCTTAATTGGCAACGGTTGATGTATGTTTGTAGACTCGGATGTATTTGATTAACAGTTTCACTCTGGATTTCTATAGCACACCACCCTTAAGCTTATAATTCATGAAAGAACTATTGCAAGGAGGTTAAATTTAATCAGTTTTAAAATGTTCAAGGTTTGAATCTACAGCGATTATTCCATAGTAAGTTAAGTTCTAGTTATATTCCAATTTGCGTCAATTCTGGGATTATCTATGAGTGATTTTGTTTTCTTGTTACTATTTAGACAGCTTTTCTGGGTTTAGGTTAAGTTATCTCCTTTTTTATTCTTTGGGACAGAAAAACCTCAGTTACTCTTGTTTTGTGGTAAATTGAATTGTAGACATACTTGAATTTCAGTCTAGCATCAATAAAATTGAAAGAACCTTTCAACTTAAAATTCCCTTTTTCGGAATAAAGAGCTTTCTTTATAATAGTTCTAAAGATGTTGTTAATTGTCATCGAAAACCGCACATAGTTGTATCTTCTATAAAAATACTAAACTTGCAACGACGGTGCATAAACTTATTCCATCTTACGCGTTTGCGCTGAATTTGTACATTTTTAAATCGGGTTTAAATTTGCCAGAAGCTACATTTATTATAATGAAGGTAGTTTGTGTTGTTGTTAGCATTAGTTAATGGCACCACCGTCAATTTAAAAGTAACAAATAGAACATTTCTTCATAACTGATCAAACAGCTATGGACCTTTTTTACACACTACATTAACTACATTCCATTGTCATAATTTTATTTATTATTCAAGATTTTCATTCTATCTATTCATATTTTTTTAAAGAATAGTAGGCGGTGTGGTTAATTAGACACATCCAGGGTCCACGCGGGTGAACCGGCGGTCAGCATTTAGTTGCAAATAAGTCGACGTAAGTGTAAATGGTTTACCTGGAAAAATTAAAACGCTTACATATTCTATCCAATCCACTAAGTAGTTTTTATTGTCAGCTTGGGATTTAGTGTGTAATCTGATCGAAAATATGAGAATTTCTTTTTCACCGCAGCAACATATACAGAGTTGATATGACAGAGGGGCATTAAATTACACTACGTATACTATATGTGATTAGTATGAACGCGAAACGGTACAAAAAAAAACGTGATTTTTCATGGGTGGTGGAGGGATAGTCTAAACCTCACCAGGTATCACCAAGGGGGAGGAAGTGGTTAAAAAATGTTAAAAAACACCACGTGATTAATGGATGCGCTAGGCATAAACATCTGTTAGGAAAGATACATCATGTTCAAATGAGGCAACAATTTAAAAAATCATTTGCGGCTAAACTATTGCTCCAATTTAATTGATTTTTGGTACAAAGCCTGGAAATGATACCTAGTGTTGGCAGTAAAAATGCCACTATGTCGTATCAAACCTGTATTTGGGTACTGTACCAGTATACCTCATCATCATTATTTCAACCAAAAGACGTCCACTGCTGGACATAGGCCTCCCCCAAGGATCTCCACAAAGGCCGGTCCTGCCCCCCATCCATTGCTTTCCGGCGACCTTAACCAGGCCGTCGGTCCACCGTGTGGGAGGCCTACTAGCATTGCGCCTTCCGGAACGCGGTCGCCACTCGAGGACTTTTCTGCCCCATCGGCCGTCTTTGCTACGAACTGTGTGCCAGTAAACCTAGATATTGTTAATGGTATGGGTATAATATGAATAATATTTCACGTCCCTACTAAAAATACGATAGCTTTCGATAGGAAACCTACTCCGTTCTGTCAAATTTTTCAGTTTTTTTATATGCGCTTAGGTAGTTTTATTTGTATTAAAGAACCGCTGTTCATTCACACGTGTTGTAGAGAGTATTTAAAAAACTGCGTGATTATTTCCAATATTTTATATAGAATAGTTGTTCTGTTATTCTGGTACAACAAATCAGAGATCATTAAATTTGTTCAGCCGTTCTCGATTTTAAATATGGTGTAACTGGCCCGACTTTACTATACCTAGGTATTAATTTTAATGATTACCTGCCGGTTTTCTATGGAGTCCGTCAATGATTAGATACGTTTCAAATAGGTAATTAATTAAGCTAAATTTACATGGTTGCCTATTAAAGTATCTAATTAATGTCAATTGTAGAATCGATTTATTCGAAAATTATATTTGATGATCTATTTATACTATTTGATCTGAGTTAGCGTGAATTATGAACTGTGGAGTGTTCCGTATCAATAAAATTGAGTCATGTTGCACCACATGCGTATTTGTTTTAAAATGAATTATAACTGAAAATAAAATAACGTGTAACAGCGCTTTATAAATACTTTCAATGTCTGTTGCTAATTCAACTTCCTTATTATGAGCGAAGAAGGATATTTTCGGCCGGTCCACGTTTTTACCATTGTGATTTTTACATTCCTGGGTATAAATTTTGGTAAAGTAGGTTCATAAATATCCCAAGTTCTTAAAAAAGCCAATGACACGATCAAATGGCAGGCTGCGTTTAAAATCCGCCGAGGTGATTAAGAAATTACCTACCTACTGTTTCTACAGAGAAAATATATTTATTTCCAAAAAAAAACCGACCATATCTTGTTTATTAAATAATAAAAAATCGGTTACTTATTGGATAGCTTCCAATAGCTAGCATAGCATGTAACAGGTGTTCGGCGGTACCTAACAATTGACGGTATAGGCAGCCGTAAATTATTCCACAATCTGGCGGTTCATCGTTACATTATTTCATTATCATAATTCAACGTCAAATACAATTTGTTAAATATTCGCAATCGACGCTAGAATACTTACGGGAAATGCGATAAAAAATAATGCGAATAATACACTATCGTATAGTCACATATTGTGATTTTTTTTACTTACCAGGCCGTGCGGTGGCGCACGCGGCTGCCACGGTTAACAGGAGCGTAGCCAGCGAGTGCATCCCGTGTCACAGTGAGACTGAGAGCGTCCCTTCTGTTTACTGGTAGCAACAATGAGCGCGCACGGCACCGCGCCGATCGATACCCCGCCCACATGAAAACTTCTTATCAGAGACGTGCTGACTAAAACTTTGACTAGATGACTAGCCAACTAATTGTCACCGTTACTTCCCTAGTCAACTCGTCTACTGTCAACATGGGAGTTGAACCAATTTTTATGCGCTTGCGATTGCTTAATGCAGCGATTTCCCGTTCGTTTCTAATACTAAGCAAATACATAGATGAGCTGCGGGCCATAAGGTGTAGGCACTTTTTAAGGATAAAGATAAACTTTCTCAGGAGTAGGACAAACTAGCTAGTTGGGTATCTCACTCGCGTTTGTAAATACTGTATTAAAGTTTGATGTCATAAAACTTCCATTTATGGTGTAACATTAGCAGGGTAGCGAAAGTTTTTGGTAAGGTTCCCATGCGCGGTGTAGTCTAGAATACCCTTAACGTAACTCCATATGTATAGGTATCTACACCAGTCTACATACGTCAACTCTCCACTGAGCACGCATTTCAAGATGTCTTTCCGATTATCATTCATGTAAACACATGAATAGTCATTAAATTTAACTTCTAAGTCGTTGTCAATTTAATACCTATCTACGATATAACTAGGTACTGTAGTAAGATTCGTTGGCTTCTTGTTACCGGGCAATAAACCGAATCTGGCCACCGAATTTTTCAATTGCGATTTTACAATATTTCTACTACTTAGTAGAAGTTCATAGTTTATTAATAGTCTGAAATCAGAGATACATTTTTTAAGCCACACCTGTGGCAATTTTAGCGCATCCCCTTTCATTGCATAATGTAGGGTAGGTAATATCAAATGTTATTGTATCGTCTAAATGGGTGTCACTTATCGGGTAATCCTTTTATATAAAAAACGTATAGAGATATGATTAGATCTAGCTAAGGTTTACGGGTTGTTTTCACATGGAGCTAAAGTACATATAGCTACCAGTTTATCTGCGAACTTAATTAATTAATTGACCTTCGGGCACCATATTAGACCGTGTACGTGCTATTAAATTTATTTAAAACTAGCTACTAGCATGTTGTGTACTATTAAATTTACTTAAAACTAGCAACTACCTAGCACTTTGTACCGCCTACGAACATTTTTTATGTGAAATAGTAGATAATGTAATAACAGTGTCATATATGCGTAAAATTGAATCGCGAGCCTTATTGTCGTAGGATAGTGCTAGAATAAAATTACCTAAGTACGGTTTCCAATACAGACTTGACGTTTTTCCAATGTTTCAATTGTGAAAAGAATCACTTGCTTCCATTTATAATTTCTTTGCTGCTTCGGAAATAAGATTGTCAACAATACACATTGCCTCGGCTTTAATAAGGTGTTATTCAATGCCAAAATTGCCAAATTGTCGTGATGGGCGTGGCCAGGCTACCTTCCCCGGCGCACACCTTACCGTTACACACGCAAACAATTCTGACAAAAAATATATCCCGATAATTCTACGACATATAGAGAGAACCGTGCAAGAGAATACATAATTCAATGATTTTATATTACTAGTTGTGTTACCTTCATACTAACCGACTCTTCAAATCTGATCCCGCCATAAATACATACCGATATAGTGCGTAATGTTGACAAGTAGCATTAAGTACAAAAGATGGGCTAAGCACGTGAGTAAAAAAGATAGCTATAATGGAACGATTGCACTTCATGTGTTATGTCTAACCATAGATTACGATTTTGTTGAACAGAAGGATATTTCGATAGGAACTAGGTAAGAAACATAATTTGATGAAACAGTTAACATGTACAAGGAAATTAAACACTTTTTAACGGATTTATCGCGTTTATTACATTATTTCGAATTCTTTGCAGCAGTCGTGGGTGGGTCGATATGTATATAAATGATGCCATTTAAATTCAAATTCAAAACTCATATAATCAAGTTGCCTCATTATAGGAGTTTTGACAAACCGAGCAATAAAATAAAATTTAAAATTAACCATCTACCACCGGAATGCACCTCTACAGAGAAGAGCCGGCAAGAAACTCAGTAGTTGCTCTTTTTAGATCGCCATTTTCATCGCCAACAAATAATCCTTCGAATAGATTTAATTTATTTCTTTTCTGCCTGGTCTATGACAAATATCACACAAATAATTAAACAACAGATATTATTATTTAATTTAAAAAACAGGTATAAAAACTGTACAACAGGGTAATTCTTACTTTAGTGCCTACGACGATATTCGCATCTGTACTTATAATCTATGTTCGTAGTAGGTACATGCGTCCTTGTCGTGCTCGCGACAAAAAGTATTGACTGTCTCGTTTCTTTACTAGCATTAATTAATAATATTATTAAACTAATTTTATTCAAATACACTATTAAATCGAAATATATTTTATGTACTTACATGTGTCAGGAAATCCCTTGTGATTTATTAATTTTGGAACATTAATTTGTACACTTTCTAAACACACATGACGGCATTTTTGTTATTATTCTAAAATTCACTACACGTGACAACTCTGTGTGTGGTTAGACGCGACTAAAGTCGAAACCCAATTGGCCTGTTTTCGTGTCTTCCCTTGGCGTGCGCTTGAAACATATCTACCTCTTTTTATTTATAAAATATCATTGACATAATTGCTTAAATCAGACCCACCATCTATTTAAATAAGGAATGCATTTCAGAGATCTTCGAATGATCTTCTTTAAAATATGGACAATATTCCATTCACAGTAATTTTATTTACCTGTATGATTATGTTAGGTATTTAAAGTATGAAGAGGCCTGAGGTTTTCGCCCCTGAGATTTTAAAACATTTGATAAAGCTTAAAATATAAAGTGTGAAAAAAAAATATTTACCTACCGTGTTCATATTTAGTTTTCTAAGACGTAATTTGTGTGAAATTTTTGCAATGCCAACAATAGTAGGTATATTTTAATTTCTAAGAATTTAGTAAATTTAGATTATTTAGAATAATGGTTAATTATTAATATTAAATGACGATAATAATAATTCCACCAAATTGGGTAAACATATTATAAACGGTTAACCAACCTAGTACCGAACAACAGTAGTACCAATGAAAAGGAAACACAAAAATGACAATTCTCAGAGATACAATAAATGTGCATGATCTTTAATCATTGGCAAACAAATTATATGTCTAAAATCTAGCTGTCACATGGCGGCGAGCGATACAGCCTCTCCTTGTGGAGGCCGGCGGCCGGCTGCCAGTTTCCACTGCCGCGCCTCGCGACTCTCGCACAGTGTTCCCAACCTGAAGCGGACTGATTATCGACTATTACAATCTGCGTACGATAATAATATGTTTTCGTACGTAGGTCCAAATTATCGTACATGTACGATAATTATCGTACGGTAGGGAACACTGCTCTCGCAGCCCCTGAGGCACAGAGTATAGCAGAGGGAAACATTCTAATGCCAGCAATACACGTTGGCCGAGCTTAAACCAATTTGGATACATGGTTGATTTGTTGAGAGTGACATTTTGTACGTATACACACGACCGAACTCGTCCGACGCCAAGCGCGTAATGGCGCGCTGGCAAACGTGTGGACACTATTGGCCGAGTGCGCGCGAGCGCCTTTGATCTGTGCAGAAAAACCGACAGCGCTCCGAAGTGCGGCAAGTGGTCGCGAGCGAGCGCGAGTGGTGACCAGCTACGCCAAAAGAGTTTTATACACGTTTGCGCTGGCCTTTACTCGGCCAACTAGGCGAGCGACACCGAGCGATGGCCAGACAATGCAAATATACCGTCTATACGCCATATTGGCGTTCACTCGGCAACGATGGGCCAACGTATATTGCTGGCTTAAAGAGTGAGCAAAATGGTTACCTATTCTTATAGGGTTGGCACAGGAGGATTAATGGTATATTTCATTACAAGTACGGAAAGGCTGTCATTGCAAAGCGTTCCAACAAATGTCTACCCTTTTTTTTTTTTTTTTGGTTTGGCGGGAAAAAATGCCTGACCGCACATCCCGCGTCCGGGGAGACTACGGGGTAGTGTGGGGCCCTCACCCACTAAAACAACCCGCCGTGCGCCGACACCCGCCCTCACGGCGGACCACGGGTACCGCGTACGTTTCTACCGTGGTCCGCAGGCGGCAGCCCCATCGGGCACCCTCTCCCGTGCGACGCCCCGCGCACTTGGGCGCCACACCTTCGCGGTAGGCTATACGGGCGGACGGTGGGCTATCCCCGACCCAACCGTCCGCAGCCTCGGCTAGGGCGGCATCAGGCGCAGGTGAGCGCGCCCGCGCCGCCACGCGCGCCGGCGGAGAATCGGGTCCGAAAGGGGTGAATCCTCCCGGGCCCTCTCCGAACAAATGTCTACCCGAGCCGAGGCGCAGCCGAAGGCGAGGGTTTACAGTCGGAACAAGTTGCAATGACGGTTCCGCACGTGTACTGAACGACTATTTTTAATACATTTGCGAAAAAATGAAGCAATTTAATAAAATAATAAAAACACAATAAACTCAACTAACTAATCGCGCCAACCGTAAAATTTAAGCAGAGATATTTTTTTCTTCAGCCATTCTAGTAGGCAAAAGCAACTATGCCCATACAGCCAAGTCTTCAGTAGAATTTTTTTATAGATATGAAATGAAAATGAAATTTAGTGAAATGAAATGAAACCTAACCAAATCATTAAATCTGATATTGAAAGAGAACTGATATTGAAAGGAAAAGAGAACGCACTAGTGCGGGAATGGTAAAAAAAAGCACGAGTAGGTAATAGCCCACTTCCCGAACGCTACACGTCCCTGCAAGACGCCACTTTTTGAGCAAGTATTAAAAAATAAATGCCCAAATTTTTTTTTACATCTATTTTTCATTTAAAAATTTGTGACATACTTTTTAATACAGTTAGTCATAAACTTATTACATAATTTCAAAAGTCTTCTATGGTCTTTGGGATAATTAAAAAGGGATATGTTGTTATTTTTTCGATTGCTGTTCATACACACAGTACAATAAACCATATTTACACTCTTTCTAATTTATTCAAATTTCAAATATAGACAAACACGCACGACGCGACACAGCCAGCGGTGAGGTAGCCCTTTGTTAAAGCACTGGCCGAACCAGTATACTTAAACCGGTTTCGTTTCGTACGTGACGAGCCGCCAGTGCTCCCGCACACACACGCATCATACTTGTAGTGGTGTACTTACCATGGCGCTGTTCTTTGAATCTTTGTCTCTGTCCCCTTTATCTACTCCTGTGCCTGAGGTGAGAAAATCCGTAAATGTCGTAATTCTGAATGAAATTATTACTGTGTAATAATGGTACCTATACTGTGTATCTTGACATTCAATATTATTTAATAATTATTTGACATTTAAATAACCAAGGGAGTTCAGTACTTCTTTTAGTTGTAGAGTCACTTAAAGGCCGCCCTACTTACAACATGAAGCTGCTGCTGCAGTTGAAAAGCAATAATTCGTCGATTTGGTCAAGCAGTTGTTACATTATATCGATCATCTCGCTCAGAAGTCAGAAGTCACCCGATTCCTGACAGATCCTGAACGGTGCGTGAACAAACCAGCAGTCTCGATAGCGTTTGAAGACTTTGAACAGACAACACGCTGACATATGTCCAAAATCCAGCAATGCCACCACTTGGGCGGATTTCAGTATATATGTCAGCAGAAGTCCTAAAGTCACAATACACACTGAACAACACACAGTGTACAGAACTCAGAACAAAAAGTTTTAAGTTATAAAGGTGCTGATTTTTTGTTTTCAAAGATGAAAATGTACTCCAACTCTAAACACACATTTGTCTCAAAACAGTGAATCATTTCCTTTTGTCGACCTTTTGTCTGGTGACATTATATAAGTAGGTACTTATTTTAATTCTTTTGTGTTAGATTACGATAGAAATCTTAGAAAGGGAAGTCTCGATTTTTGTGATGTGCAATAAAGTGAGATGTGCAATTTAATAATGTAAAATATTGTCCAAATCGCGGTTAATGTTTGACCATATCTGAGATTTAGGTACTACAGCTGAATTATTACGCTATGACCACCAGACTGATATGATCACTTTTGTAAGGGTAGGGTAAGCTTACTAAGCGTTGCTTTAGGACTTTGTTGCGGCGTTTGACCTGGATAAAAAATCTACTTTTCATCAAATTTAAATAAAGAGTAAAGACTGAGACAAAAACTGACTTTACTTTACTGACAGCACACCATCAGTAAGTCAAACAGTCGATCGCGCAAGCGAAATTCCGAAAGAGCTATTAGTACCCTAGATTTATAGTATAGATTTATAGATTTAGACTTTAAATATACTTTATAATACTGACTATAGTAGGATCAGTAGTTTATGAACAGTGAAAATGTCAATGTCAAGAAATGTCGTAGTAGAGTTAAGTTCATAGTGGACGAATATATTATGGAATCATTGCAGGATTTGTAAAAAGTGTTCTATATTTTAAAGTTATACTTGATTTAAATGGATCCAGATTTCTTTGGTAGTAGGTGTTATCAAAGTTTAGTAGTATATTTATTTCTATATTAGACAAATAATTTGGTGAATCAACCCTTTACTTACACAAGAAAAAATAAAAATATGGTTCTACAAACAAAATAGAATCGAATAGATTGGCCTAAAGTTCCTTCTCTCTCATTGTCCATAATATAAATAAAAGTGCATGAAAGTTCCGTCAAATAATTAAGTCTCAGAGTTGTCATGGAATATACGAAAAGAGTTATATATGGGAAGTTTATCTAATTACAAGTTGACAAAGAAAACAAGTTAAACTGTTAACAAAAAGATTATGGAATATTTATTTATGTACAAGTTGACAATAAACCCAAAATTTAACCGTTAACGAAAGGAGCGATTGTCCTACTGATTTATGTAGATACTTAAGCAACATTTCAGAAAAAGTAGTATCTTGTTCTTCAAATATAGGACACCAACTGGTAACAAACGTGCCTTAGTTACACATCTAAACACAGATATCCCAAGAGACACTGTATAAGATACATAACTAAGTATAAATGGCTCATTTCTAATGGAATATATGTATTAACTGTGTCCTCCCTTCGGATATCTGTCAGTTTTTCTGACAGTAATTCATAGGAATCATTAGACATAGTGCACTGTTTACAATACGTTAGAAAGGGATAAGTAAGATACGACTTTAAGTCTTTCTATAAAGATCTGGCAAAGCGGCTGTTTGACTGCACGCGTGACCAGAAGTCTGGCCTCTATTTCGCTGAGCGAATAAGCATTGCCATCCAGCGTGGCAATGCCGCCAGCCTTCTGGGCACTTTTGCAAACCCCTGCAGCGCTGAGGATACGGTGCCTAGTTTAATTTAGATTTATTTAGTGTTTAGTTTCTCTTTTCTTTTGGGTATATATTTAAGTTGTTTTTTTTTTACTAGTTTTAGACATTGTATATAATATTTTATTACATTTATTTCATAGCTTATAAATTATTTTGATGATAAAGTAATTTAGGATTAGTTTACAATTTAGACTTATATTATCAATTATATTTTAGATACGACTCCTTTAGTTTTATTAACTTATAAGTTACAATACTGTTACAATAATTATATACGTAAATATATAATGTCACGCATTTTTATTTCCTTACTAAGCAAAGTTTTCAATTTATTGCTTTCCCTATTCCATGAACCCCATGGAATATTTATAACGTAATAAAATACTATATTGCATTTACAAACTTACAAACAGATGTTCCCAAGTTAAAGTAAAGTTATTTTTATAGATTAAAATATCATGAAAATAAAACAATTGGCTGTATGGTATATGTATTTGCTTATCTCAAGGAAAATACATATAACAACAACTGAAGTTACTACTCTATACAACTAAAGTAGTTTTGTTGCCATAATTAACTTCTATGATTCCATTTTTGACTATCATTAGGCTAGGGAGGTATTGAAAGGTTCACGCTAGGTTTTCGCTCTAGTCTCAGATATAATTGTTTAACGAATCTATATAATTATTACTTACTTTGAAATATATAAACTGTACTGTGTCTTTCAAATCAAGCAATGTATTTGTAATTTCTGATAAAGTCTTACAACAACGAAGTAATACAATGTGATATTTTTTTCCATAGTAAAGTTAAATGTAACATTAAAAGTTAAGTAAGATGTAATGTGTATGAAATACTTGCAATCCAAACAATGTTATTATCAGTTCAACCTTGAATTATAATTATAGAAATAATAGTTTCCATTAAATAGGGTACAATTTTATATACGGGTAACCATAACATTTTAAAAAGTCCTAATCTTCATTGGTCATTTGATTTTTGCCGCCGATTTTAAACTAGCCAATGACGGCAAAGCACGCCACGTGCTAATCTGGTTTTCTGTCAAAGGTAAGGACGCTAAAGTCCGTTGCCATGGCAATAAATGGCTATTTTCACTTCAGAATGCGGGGTGAGGTAGGTTGGGAGGGTGAAATTGTTTTTAAGTGACCAATCAAAAATGCTTCCTGTAAGAGCAGAGGGGTGGAGACGAATGAATGTAAACTATTGTAAACAAATCACCGCCATCTTACTTATGCTAGCAATAATATCATCCACCATAGAAATTGATTTGCTTTTTGCAATGTGTAATTTTTCTTACAAACAATTTTTTATTGGCAAAATTATTACAGGATTGAATTACTTTAAGCGATGTGATGCTGTTTAGTAATGGCATTGTTCAGCGCTCGTAGGTTTTATAATAAATGTATAAATAATTAAATTGTAACTTTACTTAAATATTGACAAAGAGATACAATCTGTATGGGTGTCCGACTAGGTGTAAAATAGGAAATTTTAATAACGAGCATGTAATAACCATGTTAAATGCTAAATGTAATTAAAGGACAGTGTAAAAAGTTTTATACCGTATTCATTTACTTTTAGCGTCATCTACACAATTATTACGAAACTATTTCGGGTTGGTAACATAACTCCATGACCTAGTATACATTTCTAGCGCAAGATGTCGCTGCAGATGATATATTCGATGTGACACTTGTGACTAAAACTGAATATCTGTACTCATTTACAATTTCTCATTGTGTGAAATTATTTACTAACATTATCACGTGGACCTAGTTAACCAGTATAGTTTATTATATGTATAGCTTTTAAAACATTTAACGATTGCGAAAGCTCCATCTATTGCCAATCTAAGGCGTTTGCAATAACATAGCCCCTCTTGTTTGAAAGACTATCTGGCACTGTATTATTTATTGCAGATTAGGATGCAGAATTACCAAAGAGGGGAAAATATGCAGGTAACAGTAAAGTGAAAGTTTTATTTACTCCTAGATGAGAAATGATTATTGGTTATGAGTCGGCACGCTTTAAACATTTTTTTATATGCTTTTCCTGTATCCTTCTACTCGGCGCATAGATGACCCACTGTTGAGTTGGGCCTCCTACAGTTATAAGGACAGTAATGAACCTAATGTACCACGCTGGCCAGACGGGTTGGCACAGGGTGACATATCAAGTTATCCTTCTCTGGCAGCTGGATTGTCAGCCCTTTATCGGCTCTTACCACACCTTCAGGATGGAAGGGGTTGGTGACACTATGTTATAAATCCGTCACCACACGGATTTCCTGTATATCCCGTCATAAACTACAGTCTCTTCAAGTTACAATATATTTTCGCAATAAAACATTATGATCTGGCCGGATTTGATTCGGACATTTGCCAATACCTACGCCTTCTAAAATACCTCAACTCAGAACTACAGACCTGGCTGAATGAAAGGGTGATGAAATAAGTCTAAAGGCAATTTAAATTAGGGAACTATTTAATATATTAAAGTTAATTTTACAACGTAACTGACAGTGCCTAGTTATAAGTAGACGAGATGGAGCTTAAGCATACATGTGCGTATTAGACACATTGCTATCAAACTTGGCACAGGCGTCCATACTTTCAACAAAGGGGTTCAAATAGTATCTATATCTCTATATGTTTATTGTATTGCAAAACGTCTATAAAAAACCTTGCAATTTTGGCGGGATACATTGATTATACATTCCCAAAAATGCCTTTGTTTACATTGCCTGAAACCATTTCCATATTGTGGTATTTGGTGGGCTAAGACATTGTTATCCATATCGTATACTCGTACGTGCAGCAAAAACTTATGATAATTGCGCGGCCCAAGTCCGCTTATGACATTTACGGCACTGATAATCTATATAAATAAAAATGAATTGCTGTTCGTTGGTCTCGCTAAAACTCAAGAACGGCTGGACTGATTTGGCTAATTTTGATATTGAAATATTCGTGGAAGTTCAGGAAAGGTATAAAAGGTGAAAAAACATTCAGGTTTCTTATTTATTGATTCTGAGGCGGTATGAAGTTTCCCGGGTCAGGTAGTTTATACTATAAAAAAATGACAATATATATTTTTTAATGTGAGCTAAGAAAGTCGATGAAAATCAAACAAAATCAAAATCGTATGCTTGGTGATATACATTTATTATTTGATGTTCAAAATCCAAATATTCTTACAGAACCCTGGACGCCCTGAGATACAGAAATAGCTAGTACAAGATGTGCAAATTGGATTGATTAATTCACTGCCTTTTTTCCATACGTTGTGCTATCACGTGCACGCGACAGTCAAAATGATTTTTTAACTTCAACTAAAACTTAATGAAACTGGTCGGGCGTAGAAGTCGCGCGTGTGAGGCGGAGGAGGGCTTGGGTCGGTTCGCCCAGCGGCGCCTGAGCCTACAGCCCTGCCAGCTGGAGTGCCACCTTCTCCGATACTGGGAACTCTTCCACCTATGCCCAAAATAACGATAGTCTCAGGTTAAGTGCTGTTGTCGATGTTGCTTACAATCAGTCACACTTTGAGATATAACAATATTCTAAGTGACTATGTATATTGTCCATAAATGATCGCCTACTGAGTCGGCCTCTTATGCCAAGATGACAAGACAAGTTGACACAGGGTGTGTATCAAGTTTTCCTTCTCTTCTGCTTAGTGGCCTGCCATTTGCGTTCCTTTAGTCGGCTCGTCCAGCTGTCCGTGTGTTGACGGATTTAGAATACATAGTGTCACCACCCCATTCCATCCCGAGGATATCGTAAGAGCCGACTAAGGAAATGACAAGACCGATAATGTAGCCAAAAAGATAGGAAAACTTGATACGAAACCCTGTGCCAACCCGTCTGGCCAGTGTGGCACAGTAGGCTAATTATCCTCCATGTAACAGTAAGGCTCATTAATGGACTGAATAGTAGTAGTAGTAGCAGTCAGCTCTTACGATATCGTCAGGATGGTGAGGGTTGGTGACATTGTGTATTCTAAATACGTTTGAAATACCTGAAAATAAAAATTAATGGAAATGAAAATTACTTGTAATTGTAGAAGTAGTTAAAAAAAATTATAACGGAAATAGAAGTATTGTAATATATTGACTCCTCGCCCTGTCTGTGTGTATCTTCCTCGAAGCTACCCCCAGTTCGGTATTCTACTCTACAGAGAAGAGCCAACTACAATGTTTGTAGTTGCTTTTTACAACTGATCTGTGTAACGCAGATCAAAAACAACATACAGAGATGTGTGGGTAAATTCCAAAATACTGTTATACTGAAAAATATGAAAATTGAGTCTCTATTTCTAAATTGCGATTATATTTGTTTATAACACGCGCATTGGCAATAGATTTATTTGCTCGCTAAATTTTAAAGACTTAGGAGTAGCCGACATATAATATAGCTAATAATATAAATCGGCTATATTATTAAGATAAGATTAGATTTAAAAAAGTCTTGCCAGCTCTAGGTAGAGCTGCATTGGCAACAACTGGTGGTAAATTATCAATTTTGAATGGTAAATTTTATTTTCTTATTTGACTTGTCAAAAGAGCTATAGGAGCATACCTAAACGACGCTGTGTACAGCCTGTGCCTACAAAAGCGTAACTTCAACGGGATCTTGAGGAAGCTCGCGAGCGCCACGGAATAGACGTCGTTTGAACACGAAGCAGTTGTCGGCAGATCCACGACCCGGTCCTTGTTGCCTGAGGGAGAAAATGAGAAATCTAACATCACATCCACGGTCTTTCTTATTGTTCTACCGAAGCGAACGTTACGAATCCACTTGGCTACGTGACCAGGTACCGGCCTTTATTTTCGGGCTACTACAGGACTAGATGGAATTGACGGAAATTGGGAATCAAAGCTACCATTAGACTACTCATGTCACTGACCAGACAGCGAATTGGATTAAGGCGGCGAATTGCCGGCCGGTTTTAGAATACATAATGTCACCAACCCATTCCACCCTGAGGGTGTCGTAAGAAATTGTCATAAATTTAGATAGTGATACCATAACACCGGAAAGGTCGCCGGAAAACGATGGATGCGGGCGGCCCAGGTCCGGCCTTTGTGTAAATCCTTAGGGGAGGCCTATGTCCAGCAGTGGACGTCTTTTGGCTGAAATGATGAAAATGATGATGAGCGATACCATTGGTTGAGGCTGTAATGATGCCGATAACAAAATACGGCCAAAATTTTGCAGCCAGTTTAAATGGATTAACAGCACTCAGAATAAAAAGCGCTGGTGACACTATAAATATAATCATACGATATAAACAGCCCTTGATTCACAGAAACACAATAATAGATCAGTGTGAAAAGACCCTTGATGATGTACTCACATCTCCCAGGCGGCGATGACGTCATACAGATAGTGCGTGGTTCGCACATGGTCCTCTTTGCAAACCCGTTGTTGGTTAACGCATGGGGATCCAGGCCCAGCTCGTCAGCCAACCGGACAGCAGCTGCTGGGGCCGTGTCTGCTGGGTACCAGGTGCATGTTGCTCGCTTGGTTGGCCCATCCAGGAACAAACAGCGGCACACGATCGTGCCGAGATGACGCATCGCCTGGTGTAACAAAGAGATTTGTAAGAGATATGATTAGTTTTCTTATACCTTCAAGCAGTTTACCTATAATTTTCCCTAAAACCTGTATTATTATTGTCCTGGTTACACTTTCCTTTAGGTTTACATGTAAATTGTTCTAAAATAGTTCTCATATCCACACAAACATATTTTTAAACAAATTTCTATTCCATAAGCACTTACTCATTCCTCTTTGACACTTAGGTTTATGTAAACATGTGATTTAGGCATACAATAACACACATAATGTGGTTAAAAACAACTAAACCTCACACAACAACATAAACTGTGTATCCAATGGTGCTGTTAGATAGATATGTGAAAAACAATTAACATAATGTAACTTACCAACTTCTTTAACCATTGCCATGTTATGCAGATACTGGGAATCCAAAAACGCCTGTAAATCAAAATACATTTGAACCATCCATGGTCACAGTTCACCATGACATTAACAGTACCTAACCTATACATGTTGGTTGCCTAAGTACAAATCAAAGTCAAATCCATATTTGACGAAGTCGGACGATTCCTTAAGTGAGAATTTCCATCTAAAACATGCAAAACCATCCAAGCGCCATTTTGTACATTTGACCTTGGCCGGTGAAAATGAAACATTAGCGCTTGTTGAGCGCTTGTTTGTTTCTAGTTTCTATGCTAGTATTTAGGCAGTGATGTATCAATTTAGACCATGATTTATGAATCCACAGGACCCAGTAATAGCTTTTCTTTTGTTGAAGCCATGGACGAAGCCTATGTATCTTGTGTCTCAGTCAAAGAGTATAATAATAATATGGGAGAAGAGAGCCCTCTTGCGCCATTTTGAAGCATACAGATTTGAAGCGCCATCTGGATTTCTTAACGAGTACTAAGGCTCTATAGGTAGCTATAGGTAGAATGTATGTATACCTTCTATACCAATAGATAGGTCAATATTTGTTTGCTTGGTGATCATTCAAATTTTCTCTTGGTTTTTCAAATAGCAGCTGTGTTTACGTCATATGTTGATCATAATGCGATTTGCGAATAAAATAATGATACATTTAACAAATTACGATCATTCAGATTTTATCATTGATGGAGCTATTTTAAGGATCGTAATTCATTACGTAACGGAACCATCATTATATTTTCGTAAATTGCATTTTGATCAATTATTTGAATGATCACATATAAAATAGAAAAATAAACAAAACAACAATAAAAGAATTTCGCCGGGTACATTTATATTTGAATAGAATTGGCAATTACACATTAATGAACTATTTTGCTCTATTTTAATTCAACTTTACGAGAGCAATGAAGATAAAACACCCAAATACCAATAATTAAGCACAAAATGGACACACGAATCAAGCGCGGGCGCAAGTTGCGGCGACCATTTTGTGATGTTGCCAAGACAAGGTTGCCATAATTGGAAATATTGGACAGCCATGAAATATAAAAATGTGATAATTTTGAGGAAAAATTTAACAATTAATCTCTAGAAAAATACTATTAAATTAGAGAATTGTTTTTTTCGCATTAAAGTTCGGAACGCAGAGACATCTATCGGTAATTATGAAACTAATAGTTTCTCTGTTAAGAATTTTAGATGGCGCCTCTTTCTTTAGTGAAATTGTGCCTGTTCTAACTGTCTCCCCCCTGGTCTCAGTACAACATTTCACTTAGCAACTTATTGCATTTTTATGTACTACTATAGCTTTTAATTATTCAAAAACTGTTGATACGTACTGTAGACTAGACAAATGATAAGGTCTTTATTACGTAGATATTAGGAAAATTGTTTGAAATTCTTAAATGAATGAACACTGATATTGCGGATGTCAATTGTCTTCTTCTTCTTCTTAGATTAATGGCTTGTGATGTCAATTGTCAAATTCAAACATAGCGTCTGACACTGACATTAGAATCAAGAGTAAGCCAGTACTTAGTTCGAATGAATATTAGTTTTAAATCAGCAGTGAACGTATTTTAGCGGAAACGACGATGACGATATATCTGGAATAGCTCATTCACTCATTCAATATAAAATAATAATAATGGCATATCATTCATTCAATGCTGACCTCTACTGTAGTACATTTATCATCGACCCTGCCAATCTGAAGTCACAATAAGTTCGGCCGCGAAATTCGTCGATATTTTATTATTTGTTTTTGGGCTTGTTCCCGATAATGATTAAGTTTTCAATTAGCTTTAACAATGAGCTCAACTAAAAGCTATTTGCTATTTTGTGAAAATGTTGTTTTTTTTAAAAGTGCCATGTACCAGCGTGTTTCGAGCGGTTAGAATGCATTTTGGGTGATTCGTAGAAACACTAATTAAACATCGCACCATGGGTGCTACCGTGCCGTAATTTTAGCCTTTAAATATGTGTTTATTATGTTTCGCGGCACGATTTTATTGGAATACATAGGAAAATGATAATGTAAAAGCCGAGAACAACTCAAATAGTTGGATACAATGCGGTTTCATAGAAGGTGCGGTGACCGAGTCACATTGCTTAATGATAATTCGACTGCTGTTAGGAATTTCGTAGAGTTCAATCACGGTTTAATTCTGAGCTCGGAGCCTCTCAAAGATGATGTGGTGTTCGAAGTCTGCATTGATAGAAAGGTAAGACAAAGAACAATGACATGTACTGTAGTCTGCTTGCCATTTGTGACATGCGTACTATTTACCAAACTGCCGCCGATTATCAGTTTATTATGGGAATATTAATAATGACTAATATTTTAGGTGAATGTTTGGAATGGGAGTCTAGAGATTGGTGTTACAACCCTAGACCCTGATGACATGGAGCTGCCAGCCACTGCAACAAAGTTACGGAATACTGCTTGGGTAAGTGTAGTTTATTCTCTAAGTTGGGTAGCACCTCAAAACTATTTTTCACTGTTGTCTATACAGGTTGTAATAAATAATGAAATAATATAGTGACAGAATATACTCAGGCATAGTACAATACCAAAAGGAAAAGGGGCAGACCACACAAAAGGTGGTCAGATGATCTTAGAGCAACTGCTGGACCC
Source organism: Clostera curtula (assembly GCA_905475355.2). Classification (NCBI taxonomy): domain Eukaryota; kingdom Metazoa; phylum Arthropoda; class Insecta; order Lepidoptera; family Notodontidae; genus Clostera; species Clostera curtula. Next base: position 9,384,127 of record FR997794.1, on the reverse strand, counting down.
ATATGGATGAGATAAGCAAGAGACAGAAAACATTGGAAGTCACTGTAGGAGGCCTTTGTGTCAAAAGAACATGCTGAGCAGGGATGCGAATTAACTTTGATCACTTATATGTTTGCAATTTGTAATTATTAACTAGTTTGATTATTTTATTTATCTGTATATCCTGTTTGGCAAATAAAGGCATTGAAATTGATATACTCAGGCATATGTAGAATTCACCTCAAAAGGTTTCATTGTTCTAAGTATGATAGATGCTGAGTAATTAATTGTTCATTGGTTCTTTCAGATAATGTCTGGCAGTTCAATTGTTAGGGATGGTGTTACTCTAGTCAATTCATTTGGACCAGAACTTGACACCCTTCGAGAAGGAGATTGTATTGGAGTTATGAGAACTAGCAAGGTGCGCAACCATTTTAGTTTACTGACTAGTTAAATGAAGTAGTTAATCTACAGTAGTAATAAATATTTTAAAATTATCAGGGTGAGTTAACCTTCTACATCAATGGAAGATGTCTTGGTATTGCTGAAAGGGATATGCCTCCAACACTATTTGCTGTAATTGACCTTTATGGTCAATGTGTACAAGTTTCAATAGTGCAGCCTAGTGAGCAGTGCCTGAGGGCTGTTATGGAGACCAGTTTGGATCAGGTTAGTTATTTGGGTCTGCCAGATTATGTGGTTTTACTGACATAAAGGATAAATAAGTTATTTCATGATTTTTTAAGTTAAGTCATGATTAAATTTACCAGATTAAAAACGACTACATATGACTTGGTAATTTATTTTTATAACATTGATTCATTTAGAGTTGGTAATAAATAAAAATGTGAAGTTCACTTCAGTTTCCTTTTTTACAAATATTTGCAAAGACAATGTTGCGTAATTGTTGGTGCAGTTAAAATAATATTAGTAGAACAATGATGTTATGTAAGAGACTAATTACTAATTACATTTCTTCTATATTTTTTTATTTAGTTGTACCTTAACAGTCATTCATTTATATGATGAGGTGATGCTATTAAAATTGACTTCACAGATTGAAGAAGATCCAAATAACGATGACACATTGACATCAAGTGAAATGGAAGTAACAGCCTTGCCACCCGAGCCATACCCAAAAGTACCAACTAACTTGTATATCCCTATGACTTCAGAGGGTGCATGTGCACTAGGTAGTATATTATAACAAAGATATAGAAATTATACAAGATCCATTTTTATTAATTTATTGACTCGATTTGTGTTTGTGTTCAGTTGTACAGGACCACCTACGCTTTCATCCAAGATGTGGAATATTAGTGAAGCTGTCAGCAAATAACAAGTAATGTTTGGTTTTAGTATTACCAAGTAATATTCCTATCATGCGAAGCTGCAAAACCACTTTACTGAACAAATTGGTTTTAGATCTGCTGAAAGGGCTCGCCCTTTGGATGACTACAATAATGGGGTGGTTATGACTCACAGACCTCTTTATGATAATGAGTTGTTTGAGATACGCATAGACAGGCTGGTGGACAAATGGAGTGGTAGCATTGAGGTATAAATTATAACAAATTCTTCAGATCTCCTATGAATATTTTCATACTTATATATTTTGTTTTTATAAGTTAAGCCAGTGTTTTATAAATGCTGCCCTACAGAGACGAGTGGCAAAAACACTGTATTTACTTTTTTAATCTCTATTTTTGTTAGAAAGACAGGGAAAACTTATTTAAAACAGCAAGCTTAGTGTAAAGTCATAAATAATAACATTACAATGCGTGAGCCGACTACGGCACGTGTCCACAATGACCCTTCCGACAGCCAACGCCCTAGTCAACAATATTACAGGGAAAACAACGACCCGCTGTACCACGCCACCACTCCCTTTGAGTGAGCATGACAACTCAAGCATCAATCCCAAGATAACCACATTATTAAAACTCTTCTAGATACAAAGTATGTGGGAGATCTTAAAGTCCTCCCACATACTTTGTATCTCAAATACTGTGTCTAAATCTTGCTTGAAATCGAAATGTGCATTAATTATTTTCTTTATTAACACTTTTGTATTTGTTTTCTATATTTACATTATGTATACATACATTATAACAGGTTGGTGTAACCACACATAACCCTGCCACTATTCGGTTTCCGTCAACAATGACCAACATGGACACTGGCACCATCATGATGTCTGGATGCAAAGTACTTCTCAATGGTCATGGTACTTGCATGGAGTATGGGAATTTTAACCTCGATGAGCTGAGGGTAAGATAGTTTATGTTCTTAACACTCGAAAAGTTTGAAATAAATGGACCATAAATAACAGATTTTTTGTCTACTGAAATTTAGTGAAAATAATGAAAAATATGTTTTTCCAAATTTGATTCTAATTAAAAAAATAATATTTTGTTTATGTCACGATGGACACTAACTTGTCAACATTTATTATATTAATAAAACATTCGACCGTCTACCACCAGTTCGGAACACGACCACTGCTCAGTAGAACTGGCAAGATACTCAGAGGGCTTGACATTTTTATTTTGACGGGACTTTCACTGATAGGTAGCTGAAAAAGTAGGCTAAGTTATATGCAGTAAATTAGGCTACTTTTTTTAAGTTGCTGCTTATATGCAGTAACTTAGGCTACTTTTTTTTACTAGCTTCGCCCCGCGGTATCACCCGCGGTACGACAATAACCGCGGGTAACATCTCACCGGTGCGAAGCCAAGACGGGCCGCTAGTAAACAATATATTTACATAGTTTTAATGGCATTTTTATGTATCTTGTAATTGCTCCATTAAACAGGAGGGTGACACTGTTGGTATGATGAAGAAAAGCAACGGCAAGCTGCATTACTTTATTAATGGTGTGGACCAAGGTGTAGCCACCGATAAGGTTGAGCAGCAAGTGTGGGGGGTCATTGACCTTTATGGAATGACTGTCAAGGTAAGTGATATTCATCATAGATAAATTTATTCATAAAAAAGGAAAGCTCTTGTATGACTTGATTATTGTTTTTTTGCAAATCTATTTAAAATCTACTAAAAAATTAGTAGGTACAATGTCTCAGTTAAAAAGGCAACATTTGTATTGTGTCTGGTTACATTGTGATTATAGTGTTAGTAGAAGTGATCTAAAGATAAGAAGGTATAAGGTTGTCTGAACTGCATTTTAGGCCCGCAGTAACATTGCTAATTGCTTAATTTTTAATCCTACTAATATTCCAACGTGAATTTTGCAATGACCAAATAGGCGATGTCCTAAAGAAAGGTCAGGTCAAAAGCACCCTAAACCGACAAGCATGCACGAAGAGGTCGATGAAAGTGGAAGAACCGAAAGTTGTGAGCCAGGATCGTAGCAAGTGGTAGGATGTGATCTCTGCCTACCCCTGAGGGAAAAAGGCGTGTCGTTATGTTATGTATGTTTGTTACTCGGTCACGCAAAAACTACCTAATGGACTTTGACGAAACATCATATTATTATAGCTTACACATAAGAATATGATGTGAATTATGAAAAATATAATAAGGACAAGTGTCTAGTAAGTAAGTAAGTAGGAAAAGAATCTGACCAAAAAATTACATACTTTCTGTGTGTGTGAGTGTGGAACCGTAGGGCAGAGCTAGTAGGTTACATACCTACTTTTACTCTTGCACATAACTTCCTCTAGCGATATTAAAAATGTAGGGCTTTCGTGAAATCTTTCGTTGATTGTGACAGGTTTCGATTGTAGACCCTTGTGAAGATTTGGACAGCAACATAAATCCTCCACATCTGATGATTGATACACCTGATATGCCTGCACCAAGTAAGTCATTCAACTTCTACTAACGCTGTCCAATAGTAGGTTCTATCTAACTTTCGACCGCGTGTTCGCGTAGTTCCGCAACATTTTACACACAACATTCACCGCTAGAAATATCCACGGCTATGGCTACTACTACTCAGCCGTTACTTGACCCACTGTTGAGCCGGGCCTCCTCCAGTTACATGAAGCGTAATTAGCCTACTGTGCCACGCAGACGGGTTGGCACAGGGTTTCGTATCAAGTAACCATACTACCTAGAGACCTGAAATTTGGTAAGAATATTATTTTCACCAAGTAGATGTCACCTTACGAAATTCCACCCCACAAAGGGGGTTGCGGGGGCGTTCAGTATTTAAACACCAAAACAACGTTTGCCGGGTCAGCTAGTGTTCAATAAAATAAAATTGATAAACTGGACGCCAAATTGGACAAAAACGCGCGTGCATATTTGCAATTTGTTTGCGGGAAAATTGCCTAATGTGCCACTGATACGGATTGGCACAGGGATTCATAAGATTCTCATTTTGGCGCGTAGAAATAATTAAAAACCAATTTCATACATGCAATTTCACATTGGAAGTATTTTGCTCTTTGCAGGCAGGTTTATACCAACTATAGACGAGGATAGCCTTTTATTTCATACGCTGCGTGATTCGAATATTATTATTATTAACGATGGTAAGACTGCTCATAGGCCTAAGTAAGTATTCCTTCCATACTATCTATACTTATTTTATTGAGTAAGTATTTTGTGGAGACGCGCTCTTGTAGCTACTAATAGTTAATAGTAAAGCCAGGTTAATATGTCAATTATTAGTTATTTTCGTTTTCGATGAGACGTTGACTGCTGAACATGCCTATGTTCCTCTCTCCAACGATTTCAGGCTGGTCATGAGCTGCCTGCATCCATCGCTTTCTTTTTCTCTCTATCTTTTTTAACCTTAACCAAGTCATCGGTGCACCGGGGAGGCCCACCAGCACTGCGCTTTCCGCGACGCGGTCGCCCCTCGTGGACATTTTTGCTAAATTTATACTGAACAGCGGTACTCTATTGGGGCAGATAATTAATCTTTTACACATGGAAATGACAGCAGATTAAATATATTAATAGCTTGTTTGCGCCTCCATAAAATACAATATTTGTAGTTAAAACCATATGCCAATTCCCTAGGGTTTTTAAAAAATGTACAGTAGTAAAATATTAGATCATAAACAAAGTTTGCAAATAGAAAATTAATAGGTGTCGTTATAAATGCTGCCTCATTTATATTTCATGAAGTAAATGCTGCCTGTCGCTGTTTTGAGTGGAATCGCGTGTTTGAATCTGATTGCGATTGTGCATTTGTAATACGGCCATCAAAAATGTCTAAGAAACATTTACCTTCTAATTTGAATTTTATAGTGGTTATTTACCTTGAAACGTTTGTTTTTAAACCGGCTTAAAAAAGGGGCATATTTTTTTTTTTTTTAAGTCTTACCGCATAAATCCGTCATTTATAAATCGATTTGGAAAGTTCTCGTTTGTTAGATTAATATTGCCTTCTAAATAATTGGCCTCGTAGACAATTTATCAACATCGTCGGTGCCAACTTAAATTGAGACTGTCGTTAGTTAGGATATAGGTATACCCAAGGCACAGACTTCAAATAGTTGACTATTGGTTATATTTCGCTTCTAAGCCGCTTTTAAGTTCATTGTTGTTGAAGTCTGTTTACATGTTTTGTTCTCCTTAGTAAAAATCACTCTTACAATTACTTTTTGATGGCGTGAATTTAAACGTGGTCGAGAGAAGATAAACTGTCATCAGAGTAGAGTGGCTATTGCGGGAGAATATACACAATACACATTGCGAGATTCAGGCTGAACGGAAGAGTGGATCACTAAAAAATTGTCGCAGAATACAATAGCTGGTATTTTTTTAATACTTTTGCACAAAGCAATGACTACTTGAGCTCCAAAGCCTAGCGACAATTCTTCTTCTGTGAAATTATGGAACCTGAAAGTGTCATCTCCTCCGTACAGAATAAAATCGTAGATCATACCTGATACTCTAGCTCTGACAGAGTTTTTGAAACCCCATTTATTGGGTTTATCTTTCATGTATTGGCGTCTCTTGCCAGCCTTAGTCCCTTTGTAAGGAATCATCATTTCGTCGATGCTGAACTTGGTCTCGACTTCTTGAGCTAAACAATTTGCTCTTAGTTTTTCAACTATGGGCCTAATCTTATGATATCTGTCACTATTATCAGTGCTATTGTCGAGGAAATGAAGGAATATTCGAATTTTTTGGTACCTTTTTATGGGCATTAGATCTGCAACTAAACCGAATCTATATTGCAGACTCCAATATATATATGAAGGCATGGACACGACCCCCATGATGATGTGAATAACCAGAAAATCTCGAAGTTCGTCTTCAACTAATTCAATCGATCGTCCAGTTTTTTCCACTGAATACGCATTTGTTTGTTCTACAATGTCAGTTATTACATCTGGGGAAAAAACCCCAGGGAATAGTAGGTGTCTGAGAATCGATTTCTGGTATATCTTCCATAGTTGCTTTGTGTCGAAAAACAGCAGCTTTTTTCCATTTATAGCACAGAACGAACTTTTTGATTCTGCGTGAGCGTTTAGCGACAGGAACCGTCGGTCTTTTCGATCGTGTTTTTCTAGTTAAACGATTTGGCAATGTAAAGGATGTAGTGGGGGTGCTAGGTATGGACACTGAAGGTTGTGCAGGCGAAGCTTGAGATACAGGATTTAGAGTGGCAAGAGGAGAAGGAGTTGCAGGCGTGGCAGGAGTTGCAGGCAGTGTTGGAATATCGCTTATTATGGGAATAGTACTGCAATCGGGTTCAAGCGATGGATTCGGGTATACTTCAACATTCTCATAGCTTGAGGTTTCATCATAGAAATCCAATATATTCAGTCTTTCTAAGGAACTCGCAATAGATGGGGCTGGGGAAGATGAGTCTGAATGCGAAACTTGAGCGCCCAATAATTCATCATCGACGTCAGATGCATTACCATCATCAGAGAGGGCATTTTCAGTAGGGATCAAAGCTAAAATTCTACCACCACGTGTTAGTAGCGCATGCTGTAAAGAAAAAAAAGCTTGCATACCAAAACTCAAGTCCAAGCAAACAAAAACCCATAAATCGCAAAAAATATATCACAAAAAGAATTTGGCAATGTATGCTGTGACATGCAGCTTCGTTATGCAGTGATTCATTAATAAGTTGGCAATGTATGCTGTGACATACAGGTTCGTTAAGCAGTGATTCATTACTAAGTTGGCAATGTATGCTGTGACATACAGGTTCGTTATGCAGTAATTCATTACAAAGTTGGCAATGTATGTCACGACATACAAAGTTTATTATCAAATAAAACAACAAATATCCACAAATATTGCCAAAATTATAACAGTCAACACTTCACTATAATGTCACGATGGAGTTATTAGTGTTTTATTAGAAATTTACGAGGAATAAGTAATAAAAAAATCAAATAAATACCTTAGTAGCACAGCAGGCCTCCGTCGCGCAGACATTTTGAAAAAAAGGTGACAGCACCAGTGTTTCTAACACTCAAAAACATTTTTTTTTCATTGTGTGACTAGTTTATGAGAATAAATATAAATAATTATATTGAAATTATAATATTTCTATAAAACTTTTTTTTTTTTTTAATTTGTACGGCACGGCATACAACACCAAATTAAGGGTTAAGTAAGTTTTCTAAATCAATAAAATAAAATAAATAAATAGGTACTTATGGTAGTGGTAGTAGTACCTTTTTTGTTACCTACCTTTATTAAGAACTTATAGAAAAATTGACATGTAGAATTGAACTTGATGCATGTTTCTTACGACGTTTTTGATGTGCGCATTTAGTTAGCAAATAACAATGGGCCACAAGAAGTAAAAACTAAATTATAACTCTTAATTAAAAAGTAATACGTATAAATATTAAGAAAATTTACTTTTACTTTAGTTCTTACAACATAGGTCAATCAAAAGGTAGCCTTATCCTAATATAAGTGTTATTGTTGTGCGTAATACAATCCTACAATGTCAGTTAACACTTTGCAGTGCTTTCGAATACTTCAACAACGGGATAGTGATGACCAACCGCACGCTAAAGACCAACGAGCTGTTCCAAGTAAGGCTCGATCTGGTCATACCCAAGTGGGCTGGAAGCATTGAGATCGGGATCACGCAGCATTCCTCAAACGATATACAATTTCCATACAAAATGAGCAATGCAAAGTGAGTACTTATTATATCTGCGAGGGACGAATTAATTTGCCTGAGCGACGAGAGTTACAATATGTCTGTACTTTGGTTCAGAAATTCCTGGTGGATATCCATTAGCTTTACTTTTCCTGATGATAGTTGTTGTGTGTAGTTGTATTGATATTAATAACTGAACGAAAACGGTTTGACAGGTCAGTTCATTCTTTACCCGTGAATCTGCCGGTATGAATTTTAAACCTAGCTTAACAGCAGTTATTGGTGCCACGGCGCGGGTAAATTGCATTTCCAAAAAATAACGATTTGTATTATTAGTAGAAACAAGTTGAACCAAGCGAAGCGGGGGAGTTAATACTAAAATAGAATCCTGAGAATAGGCAAGACAAATACACCTGACTACCTCGTTGGTCTAGTGGTTAGATGTGCCGCCTTTGGATCAACGGGTCCCGGGTTCGATTCCGGGGTCGGGCAAGTGTCTTTGTCTAAACCAGAGGCACTGGCTCGGAGTCTGGGTGTCATTTCTATCTATAATATGTATGTATTTAAAAAAAAAATGTATGGAAGTAGTTTATCATCCATCTCGTCACCATAACACAAGCATTAAGTTGCTTAGCTTGGGACGAGATGGCGTTGTGTGAAATGTCCAAGGATATTTATTATTATTATTTACCTACTACTACTACTCAGCACACACATGGGATTTCGTATCAAGTTTTCCTTCTCTTGTCGTTTTCGACCTTGTCGGCTCTTGCGGCTTTAGAAAGTGTGAAAAGTAAAACAAGCAAAAGCTGATTTCTAATGATGACTTTGTACACATGCTACGATACAATGCTTACGTTTACAGATCTGGTACTTGGGCAATAACTGGAGAAGATGTGATTCGAGACGGTACAATAGTCATCCCGCAGTACGTCAGGAATCTTAATAGGCTTGTGGTAAGTCTGTGTTTTTTCAATTTCCAGAAGTGGTGGTTTTGGTACCGAAACTTCTACATACCTTTTAATATACTGAATCGGTAATTGTCTACTTTAAAATCTTGCTTTTAAGAATGCTACTTCATATATCCCCTGAAACAGAGTTATACTTACATTACAATCTGCTTCATAAAGCTGCATGCAAAAAAGCTTCACGTTTCTTGTAGGAGTTACAATGATATGAGTGGTATAGTTAAGGTAAATTACAATTTAATTTGTAGGAAGGGGACACGGTGGGTGTTATGCGCAAAGATATGGGGATACTGCATTTTTTCATCAACGGTGCCGACCAGGGGCCTGCAGCTTTCAACGTTCCTGAACACGTCTTTGGGATTGTTGGTAAGTGACGAAAGCAACAACTATAAATTCGAAGTCGAGAACTTAATTTATTTTTTCCTGAATAGTGAGCTGAGCCGTTGTCCTGTCGTAACTATGGATATTGAATACCAATTGGTATAATTAATAAAAAAGTGTTTATTATTTTACTGCTTTATGATATGCAACACGCGCAAAAAAATTAAACTTTACATAGTTTTATTTTTCTTGCGCGTGTACTAAAGAATCTGACATATTCACATCATATTGGTCGAAAAGACGTCGACATTTAAGATATGATTATCCTCATTTTCCCGAACTATCAGTCTGTATCAATTCAATGAACTATTTTTTAAATGTTAACTTTTTTGGAAATATAAAACCTCAAATTCGCTTCAGGAAACGTGACATGATCGAAAATTTGTTTATATAAAATATAATAGTGATAAATAAAGCAATTCGTGCAGAATTTTTCAAAAATGCACAACTTTCAGGGTCGAGTTTTCACTTCCGTCGGCATTCCCGGAGTGGTACTCGTTGTTTTTTTGTTATTTTTGGAACCTTTAATGGATACAGCATCTGCATTGAAAAATGATATCCATCATCACCTTGCCAAAATAAGATAGGATATTGTAAAGCGTCATATAATCGATGTGTTTCGGACACACGCTGCAGTTGATTGTTACGCCGATGTAAAACAACCTAAGTATATATTGGATTTCTAAATTTTCACCCACGACGATTAAAACGCAATAAAAAGTCTTGTCCTGCAGGCGTCTTATCAGCTTTGATGACAATTCTGCGATTATTGCGAGAGAAAATTTTACTGTAAATAAATGAAAACTGTTGTATTATTTTTAATAACCCAGTATATCAACGTTTATGTTAGTCTATCCAAACTTACCAAAACTGTGTGGTATGCAGTTAGCAATAGCAATAGGATGTGTGCTATGTGCACTAAGAAATTCAGTTTTCTTACATCTTTTTATATTTTATATATTTTTAGATATAAAAAAATAAATACCTGAAATCTTTTGAATTTAAACTTAGCATTACGATATGCTTACCGTCAATCAAGTAGCTCGAATTTATTCCAGATTTATATGGACGGGTTGCGCAAGCTACCATTGTAGATATGTATATTCCACCGCCGCTGTATTCCCCGGAATCACCGATATCCACTGAATCAAATGCTACTATATTCCCGTGAGTACAATATCAACAATAAAAAATATTTTAGAATATTCCGCTTAGTCACCGCTAGCTATTGGGACTCTTCGTCGCCTAGAGAAGTGTCCTTAGAAAGCTTTGGTTAGTGCATTTATCAGATTTTCTTTTTAAAGAAGGCTTGCTCCTTGCTTTAGGCGTAACCTTTCGTTTTTAATAATAAAACAAAAATGACACGATGATCTAGAGCAACGTGCACCACGTCCTTTTTATTTTTTTTGTTGTCGCTGGGAAATGCTTTATGCATACCACCGCCCCCCGGGGGAGAGGTCGGTGATTATGTGGGACTCCGACAGGGGTCGTCTACCCACTAAAACCCCAGCGGTATACCCTCACACGGCGCGCTTGGGGCGCCACAAGTTCGCGTAAACGCATTCTACTGTGACGCCCCGGCGTGGTGCCCGCAACGGGTAAGCGACTGTCAGAGAGGGCGTCCCGGTACACTGGGACGCCCTCAGTCATCGAGGCTTTCGTCGGTGGCGGTTCCCCTGACCCACCACCGGCCTCTCAGGCGAGGGCAGAAGGGGTTCGCATCGTCACGACGCCCCACCACTCCTGAACGTGAACGTGCACCACGTCCCGTCGGAGCATGTCCAACCCCTAGACCAACAAGGACAAAACAAAGAAATTATGTTTATCATTAAACTATAACATCAATATAAACTAGGTACATTTTAAGAGAGGTACAGCATAACGAATGGTCTCCGGTTGAACTGGAGCTGCCCACTGAGAAAAATCCTCCACTTTACAAAATGCCGCAACCAAACAATACCACGTATTGCGTTGCGTTGTGTCTTTGCACGTAAGTATGGCTACCAAAACACTATCAGGAGATGGATTGTTTTGGCATACGGTTTTCTTTATGCAGGAAAACTTGAAACGAAACTCTGTGCCAACCCGTCTGCAGTAGGCTAATTACCCTCCATGTAATAGGAGGAGGCTCGACCCAGCAGTGGGTCATTTATGGGCTGAGCAGTAGTAGTAGTAGTTTCTTTTTGCTGCCAGTGACATGTGCCCTTCTTGCGGCGAGGCGTGAGTGAAGCATCCGGTGTTGCAAACCTCTATACGCGATGATAACCCCTAAAAATTCGCTAAAAATTAGCGCTGAAGCATAGGGCTATCTTAGTGGTATAAAAAGCGATGTTCTGTCTATAGAGAGATGTGCTTCCATCGGGTACACGGGAGAAACGCGCGTTTGAGTCGCAACCGTCTGACAGCGTGGCGAGCCACAGTTTACTCAGAGTTCAATGACGCCGTGCTGTTTAGCTCGAGGCCGCTGCGTGAGTGCGATATGTTCGAGCTTCGAATCGACAAAATGGTCGACTGCTGGATTGGAAGCCTTGAGATTGGTAAGTGCCATGATTTTAATTATCTGCTTTAGGCCAAGCTTTAATTTTAAAAAAGTAATACCGTCCTCATCGGGTAGATGTCCCACGTGAACCTACTTGCTGATATCACGAAGTGGGCACCATTTTTTTTAGTTTGGGAAACCCCCAGCCGTGGGACGGGGGCTGGGGTGGTAGATACGAGACGGCTAACTACATACACTTTCTCGTAATTGGCAGCAACTTTGAAAGAGGAGCTTAGGTCTACACTTTGGTGTTCCACCTGTCGCGTATCCGCTATAAGACTTTACTGTGGGGACAGGGTTTCCCTTCCCTTGTCCCAGCCTCTTCGTGTACCCCTGGTGTTTCTCTGATCGTGATTGTCGCCACCACAGAAGGCAGCGACAGGTCTCATCCAATGTGGGCAACCTGAACCAAGATCGATCTATTCCTAGCATTTGTATGTCTAGTTTGTACGTAGTTTTCATGTATTTTTACTAACTTGACAGGAGTGACAGCGATTCGGCCGGACGATCTTGAGGCGAGTGGTGGAGTCGGCGCTATAGCTGGGACCGCCACAGACCTCAACTGGGACACTTATATACTGAGTGGTGCTGCCATGATGAAAGATGGCGAGTGTGTGCGAAGCGGGTACCCTTTGGATTTGGACACTTTAACCGTCGGTAGTCGCGTTGGTGAGTACTAAATTATATTTTCTAACATCACTTCTACAACACTGCATCAAAAATAATCCCTATAATTTATACATATATATAATGCGGTTATGTAGTATTGTGGCTATAAGAATTATAATAAACAACCCTTTTTTCGTATCTGCGTCTTTGAGGGTTATGCTGAATTTTGGCGTCATCAAAATATGAATAAAATATTCTTTCACCCGATCTCAACTATAGGCTAAAAGAAAATGGAATAAATCGAACGTGACTTGTAACATTCGGTTTTGAGTGTTAGTGTTATACTTTGATGGATTGCAATGATATATTTATGGATTATGTGTATATGTAGGCATGATGTGGCACGCGGACCGCAGTCTCCACTACTATCTAGACGGCATGGACATGGGCAAGGCTTGGTACGTGCCGCACCTCAATATCTACGCGGTAGTCGACTTGTATGGCCAGTGCACACAAGTAAGTGTATGCAAAGTATCTTTTAATCTATACACTTCATAGAAATACAGAATATTAAGTAAATAATTTCTCGAAACTAACTTGTAAAAGTCAATGTAGTTGCAAGAAATTGTATTCCTATTTTGCAAACAAATAATGAGAATTGTTGTGGGAACATCACTAAAGTAAACTATGTAAGGTTTTGTAAGACAAAGTTTCATAAACTTTCGTTTTCTAGATGAATTTTTTAACATTATATTTATTGATTTTACTAAAGTTCCATAATGTAAAGTGTATCGTGTTTCGGCATTGTATAACGTAAATAAATCCTAAAGCGCTTTTCTTAAATTTAGTGATGTCTAAATAACCGCAAAATAGTATATTTGATTCACTGAGGTTGAATTTGTCTCACAGGTGACAATACTACAAAATGAAGAACGAGCTTTCAATTACAACGGGTGCACCAATTCAGATAATTCTATTCAAAGCAATTCGCGAGCTATGTCTTCCCCGCCACCACCATATTGGTAAGTTCAGTGACACATGACAAGTGATTTGGCTGCCTTGTTGATCTAGGGGTTGGATGCGCTACCTTTGGATCACGGATCCCGGGTTCGATTCCGGGGTCGGTAAAAGTATAAATAAAGTAATTTATGCGTTTAAGATTGGGAGTTCCGTGATGTATATTTTTTTATTCTTTGTGCTTATTTCTTGTGACCAACGTTACAAGAAGAAAAATATTGCTTTGTTGTTCTGACATTTTGTATATGGTACGACATAGTAGTGTAGATATTAAACCACCTGTCCAGCGACGTAGCCGTTAATCGAAGATCCCTCTATAAAATTAAGGAGACCCGTCTCAGCAGTGGATGAATTTATGGACTGGGATAATGACGAGAGCCCGCTGACTTTTGTTAAAATCGGAAGGCAGAAAACTAGTAAATGCCCACGTATTTTGGTTTGCATCATGCTGATAATGATTGGTTGTGCAGAAAATAGAAATAATTTCGCCAATATTAATAACATAAACTATTTTTAGAAGATTCCCAGAAACTACTTAGTAGAACTTATTATCTGATCAATCTTACTAAAATTAGTGACGCGATACACGTCAAGATATTTTGTCCAATAAGGCGTTTCTTAGTAAATCACAAAACATTAATGTAGGGGTGAAACTTGTCATACCTGAGCCATTTCGGGAGTGGTGTCGATCGGTGAATGTTGTGCGGAATGTCTAGAATGTATGTATTTTACATATATATTTTTAGTTTATATCAGTGTTGTCTGCAATGGTATTCTGTTGCAGGAGTTTCTCGGAGTATTGTGGTGAAAACATTTGTCTAATGCACGACTTTTCGGTTGCGCGGCGGCTTATGCCTGACCCGATGGGTGCATTAGTTTTTAGTTCAGCGCATCTCGCGGTCGGGGAAATTTTCGAGGTAAACATCCTTCCGTTGCCTTTGATAGATATTTTAATGAATAAGATCTGCTTGAACATTAATTACTAATTAATGTGTGTTAATTTCTTATGGCTTGAAAACTCTTCTTTTTTTTCGACTATGTATTTAGATTTTGTTAATTCATGTCTTATGTGGACATATTGATGTTGACTTTCTCGCAAATAAATCTAGCCTTTTAAAATGAATTATAGAGGTTTACATTCATAATTGACTGGATACAACATGTTTTTTATTTTATTTTACACAGATTAAAATCTTGGAGTGCAAATACTCTTACGCCGGGAGTTTTCGTATGGGTGTGACTGACATCAATATCTTAAATGCGCACGTCAACAGGAGCCTGCCCCCTTCCATTTCTTGTCTTCCATACTTCACTGCGTACATTGATGGTACGTATGTAAATTTGTATGAATATTCATCATCGGTTATTAAATATTCATGTGTGGTTCGATATTTGTGTATCGGTAACTATTATGTGACCAAAGTAATAGCAGACACAAATTATAATAATTTTTATTACACCTCCTCAGCTATAAGTGTGTTAATACAATTATTTATATCTGTCTCTCTTTAAACTTTCTTTATAGTTCATAGTGAGTGTTATACTATGAAGCTAGGATTTCGGAAAATATATTTTGTTCTAATAATATCTCGACCATCAGTGCAATTATTTTTTGTGGGCACTACACTTGACGATTCGTGTTCGCAATTATTTGTACGAATATTCTATTCACACAAAGTGCCTATATAATGTCTAAATAATAATAATTTGTCAAATTCATTGTAGAAGAATACTAAAAAGAATGTGAAGAAGACTGTCATTTGGGGTGCCCAGATTTAGGGATCTCCAAAAAAAAAATAGAATGTAAATAAGTGAGATAGTGTTTATTTGGGGGCATAAAATGTATAGTCGTTATTTTCAATAGTACGTTTTCCAATATTTTTTATCGAGTGGGACAAATTAAGATTAGTCACACCTATCCGAATGGGTAACGCAATCGATCTGCGGGTTAAGCAACGTCTGACTCTGCTGTATATAGAATGGTGTCCATAATTTACAACATCTGACCTCCTCCGTGCCTCGGAGTGCACGTAAAGGCGCCGTTCAACCATCTATGGATTCTACCATCTATGGTCTATGCTATGGTACTCGATACACAAATTCGTAAGAAGTTGCGTGGAAACTGACCGCTGGCCAATGATTCCGGGCCGTCAGAAATTTGAAGGGCAGGAACAGTCTTTATGGCCGCTCTGAAAGTAGCCGTCGGTACAAACTTGCGCACCGTACATTTCATAGCCAATACGAATGTAGCACACTCAAACTAACGCGCGGGAGGCGAGGACGCTTGCGGGTGGAAGACGGGGCGCGCGTGAGTGCCCTGCCTCCACGCCCTGCGTACGTTCCGCTGATACCCGATTTTGTGTTTTGCGCAGCGTAATGCGGCTAGGTTCCGAGCGGTCATAATATTTGGCGCGGACTGTAACTGTGAGGTGTGCGACGATAAGATAGGTACCCACACGGCAAAATAAACCTTGCGTGGCCTTATTATTGCACTATGAAAATTCCCATCAGCAACTTACAGTTTTAACGTTACTCTCGCTATATTACTAATGTTTTGCTGTTCAGGTAAATACATGAAGTATACAAAGCCTGGTGCTCGCGGCCACGAACTATCTTCGTTTCTTCCGTCGTTGGAATGGCTTCGCCCCGGCGATAGATTAGGCCTGATGAAAACTGGCGATGGCCGTGTTGTCGTATATTACAACTCGGAGCCTCTGGAGACTATGTTCGAGAACATTCCGGATGTGAGTATGGCAAATAGATAATTTAAAATAGGATATGTTAGAATATTTATCCTAATTTAAATATATTACGCGTCACGTTTGTTGTCCGCAATAGACTCGTAAAGTCCTTTACTTACTTACTTAACAAATTTTCACACCGTGTGCAGTTTCATCTCAATGTTTAATCGCAATATCATTTTATTGCAAATTATTTGACAGTCACACTTATGTGTTAGATTCAAACGATGGTAACAGATGGTGGATATCTGTTGAGTGGATTGAGAAAGTAATCAATAGATTGCGCTGTGTTAAAAGTTAAGTTAATGTATGTTATTGTTAAATGTAATATAACAAAAATCTTAGCAACAGCAAAGCATGGTTGGGTCTGCTAGTTTATTATAATTATGTTTCTCTTTCAGAAAGTGTATGTGGTGATGGAGATTTATGGGCATGTAAAGAAGATTCAAGCAGTCACTCGAGGCACCGTGGTCAATACTATGAACCAAACGACTAGTGAGGCCTTTTATATTGTTGTTTATTAATCGGTGTTTCTTGTAATGCAAAATATGTTCCAAGTCTCTAGGCCTACTTTTCGTTCATTGATAGAAAAATAAAAAAAAATAAACATTAAAGACTGATCATGGCTGATAAACTTGATGTATTTTTTATCACTGCTACAGGATAGGTTCCATTCTATTCTTTAGGACCATTAACCATCAACTGTCATTTTTTGCGACAGTTCCTAATGATGACTGTGGAAACCAGTTATCAGTGGCAGCCGAGTCGTTGCAGCCGGACAACATGCAGGTGGAATGCCAAGACGAAGAACCCTCCGCCGTCGAATCGCAACCTGACCTCGAGCCAGACAAGGAAGAGCCTCTACCTATTGAAGAAATTGTGGTAACAAAGGAGATCAGGTAATTTATCAATATGTTTACCCCCTTTAAACAGAGGGATTTACAAAACCTAAAGAGATTGGGCCTCATGGGGCCATACCACAATCAACCCAAAATATATACTGTTACGTTACGGTTGTTATTTGTATAGGACATAACTTTTTCGCGCAGACTATGTACTTCAACGTTCTCCAAGGTGTCCTTTCTTTGAGGATCAATCATCGTCACGTAATACGACTTTAGCAAGTTCTTATTAGTGCAGCGTTATACGAGTGTTCGTTAAGAGTAGGGGTATGGGTCGGTAAATGCGTTAATATGGTATTTAGAAACTATTTTTATGAAGAAGCTGTAAAACACTTCCTACGTAAGGGCGTGACCGTGCTAAATATTAGGTCCTTGAATATGAAATTGGCGTGTTTTGGACGGGAAGAATAAAGTCTTTTATTTGTAAAATGTATTCAATTAGTCAAAGTATGCACCGTTGTTATCTATGCACTTTTCCCATCTCATAGGTAGTTCATTGATCCCTTTACTGAAAATAACCATGGGAGCTAGAATCAATAAACTCTTTCAAGGAGGCTTGGACTACCGCATCGGAGTTGAATTTTTTCCCTTGTAAGAAGTTGTCCCAATTCCAGAAATAAATGGTAATCTGTTGGAGCAAGTTTCGGGGAGTATGGCGGATGTCGCAGTTAGTAGGCAATTTACCGAAATTAACAACAAATTGAGGCTTATACTGACAGTTCTGAGATATCTTTATAGCAATTGATGCAATGAACAACAAGTTTTTGGATTAATCGCATTTTCTTATGATAAATATTTTTATTTACAGTTAAAATAACGGCGTGTTTAATTTGTTTTTGTAATAGGGAGGAGCTAGTGTTGCCAGTGGAAGATGGCGAGATAGCTACAATGAGCGAGGCGGCAAAGCCCCAAGATCAGCCTGAGCCACGGCGGTTTCGACACCCGCTGCCGTACACATTCCACTACATACACGGAAAGAACATCAGGCTGTGCAGCTCAGGTTAGCTACCTCATTCTTTAACCTGTCTTCTTTGGGTCACACTTATTATTTTACTCCCTCGCCTTCCTCTTTCTACTTTCTGTGCTTCTCTGCTTTCTTATATCTGTCCACTCTCTTGTCCCTGTTCGTCACTGTGTGTAACCGTCTCATTCACACACTTAATATATCTCTATTCTCTATTATCTTTGTCAACGTTAGAATAAAATGACTCAGTGAGTACAAAATTATTTAGCCATTTTGCTAATACAGATGCTATGCGATGTTAATCAACAAACTTGATTGTTATTCATGTCAAATGATATTTTTAAGAAGAAATGTTGCAAATAGCGAATATTGGAATTCGGGTTCTGAATTTTTTTATGGATATGATGGGACCTTGATATTCATTCTATTATAGTGATTTCAGATTCCGATTATAGGCATGAAAATATTTTGGACTGTCAAAAGGACTTGGTGGACCTGATTATACTATAAGACTTGTAAAACTTCGAATCAAATTTGGCTTAGCAAAAACACTTGGTATCTCTATAGGCCAGCTCTTGTCTGAAATATTAAAAACTTAACAGGATGAATTTTCAAGTATGCGGATGGTCAAAAATTAAACTAACGAACTATTAGAAATATGGAAGAAAACGCTAATAGGATTCGAGCCCGATATTGATGAAAATTAAAATAGCGTTATTGAATTTTTTAAAGATCGTTGTTTGTCTATTGAACGTTCATTATTCATATGTGTTCGAACTGATAGATTTTGAAAAAATAACGATAGAAGTTATTTATACGATCTGACTATATTTGTTTCTGAGCTATTATAGCACCTGTTGGTGTCTGCTGTTATGCTACCATCTTTGGCAGTCGATACACGACGATGGCCGGTCATTGGAAAAATGCGAGGAAGATCTTTTATCTATTTTCTAGAAGAAACTAGTTAAAAGATCAATGTAGTAAAATGTTTTTAAGCAAGATTTGATTTTTTCATCAAATTTATACTTGTTATTAAAATTGTAACAATATTCATACTATCTTTTTTTAAACATTCAGTGTTATTATTCTCTATTATTTGTTCCAGACACTGTCGCGATACGTACAACAGGATATTCTGAAGGGGTAACCTTTTCTAGCCAGCCATTGCGGCGGGGGCATAACTTTCGGGTAGGTCATCAAAACTATTGAGTTAATGTGTTATACTGTATTTTACTATGGCATATTACTGATTGCTTAGCGAAACCTATGTTTGTTATTTACGTAAGTGGTAGAACGATTATGCGAATTAAATTTGATATAGCTATATTCCCAAAGCGAATGAAGTTTGAAAGTAGTCTATAATATTATATCAAACGCGATTTTACATACATATTTTGTGTAAAGTGGGCCATTCTCGATTTATTACCGATTTGTTCACATAACATATAGCAGTTTACGACGTTTTGCCAATAAAGCATCACAAGTAACAAAAGTGTAAGAATTTTAATATAAAACAATAGTACTTCTAACAAATATGTTTGCTATATTTGTCATTATTAGCTTTTTTATTAATATTAATTGCCTGGACTAAGTTGACCTTAAATTGCTTGTGGTTCTTTAACGTACACTAACTAAAAATATAGTAAAAGGACGAATATTATGTCAGACATTGTTAGGGTCAGCGCCGACCTACGGAGTGGCGGCGACGCGACGAGACAAATTCAGCGACAATTTAAATTCAACCTACGCTTCTTTCTAAATACGACTGTATTTGGTACAGCGAAATACAATGACGGCGAGCGACATAAAGCGTGGCGAGCGTATTCTTATGACAGCTAAATACAGTCGTATTTTGAAGCGTTTTAGGTTGAATTTAAATTGTCACTGAATTAGTCTCTTCGCCGCCACTGCATATGTAGACGCTGACCCTTAAGCAGTACAACAAATAAAAAATGCACTTAAATACAAACATTTTTTTATGGAAGTGTTTCTTTTGTTTCAGTTCCGTGTCGACAAAATTACATCGGAATGGAACGGTTCGGTTACCATCGGTGCAGTAGCTTTCCTGCCCACTGAAGAGCTACCACCGTGCGCCGCGCAGATTGAAACTCCCATTTGGGTCCTGACAACTGATATTGTGTGTGACAATGGGATCTATGTAAGTTCTATTGTTATCTACTATCATTTTATTTTAATTGGCTAAGGAATCGTAGCCGCAGATATGCAAGAAAACCTGTGCCAGCCCGTCCGGCCAGCTTCACAGCAGGCTAATTTCCCACATTTTTCATTTTAAATTTATTTTCCATGTGATGACAGATTATCACCAACATATCATGTCGCCCTAGTTGCTGTTTACGAACTAGAGGAACGCCAAAAACAAAACACCTATAGTATGACCGTTACCGCTGTACCGCGCCCTAGTTATGCGGCGAGGCGGGGGACGGGTAAGAAAGAGCACCGCCGTAAGCGTTGGCGGCCGACTGACACATCGGCGCGGCCGGTACCCTCTCCCGCCTGTGCGAAAGAGAAACCCTGTGCCGAACCCGCTATGCCAGCGTGGCATAGTATGCTAATTTCCCTCCGTGAATTTAGAGAAGGCCGGACTTAGTAGTGGGCCTTTAATGGGCTGAAATGATAATGACAAATTGGAAGAGGTCCGACTCAGAAGTAGGTCATTTACAAGCTGAAATGATCATGTTTAAGAATTAAAATAAAAAATATATTTATACAGATGAAAAGTGACATGGGAAACGTGTTAGACGAACTAGTGGAGCAGTCAGTGCTGACGCTTCACTTTCGCTTTAACAGCGATTTGGTGTTGGAGATCAATGGCAACGTGATCGGCGCCATCGCTACTATCCCCCGTCGGTTCAGTCACGTCTTTCCTACTATTGAGCTGTACGGCATGGTCTACCAAGTGAGTTAAAATTACTTAGCCGCCTGTATCCACAATGCAGGAACGTGTGATGTGATGTTTACATTTGTATCTGTCAAAAATAATGCGTCCAGAAATTAAATTTCGACTAATTCTAAGTAAAATAGTAAAAACAAAAGATATTCGTGCTGTAAAACCCGATGGAAATGAAAATCAGTATGTTTTTTATTCGAATAAATTCTAATTCTAAATCGAAAAATTTATCAAAATCGATTTAGAAATTAATATTAAAAATAAACCTTGACATAAGCCAACCAAACCATTGGACGAGATTTGAGTTTTGCATGGACGACTTAACAGTTGTTGGTATCCAATTACTGTAAAAAAAATTATACATAATGTAAACCAACTAAATCCGTCAAAAACGATAAGTGTTAACCGACAAAAAAAAGAAAATATGGCCAAATATCCAATATTATTTAAAGCCCGTGTTAACCTAAATTGACACCGACCTTAATTAGGATATAGATATAGCAGCTGGATGCGTCAAGCTAAAGACAGGGCGCTATGGCGCTCTTTAGGGGAGGCCTATGTCCAGCAGTGGACTAATGTGGGCTGATGATGATGATGATGGCATTTAAATGGTCGTTTATTGGTTATCCGTCGTTTTTAACTGACTTCGAAAAATACTTTCGACTATTGATGCATAACTCCGTTATTTATTAACTAATTTGAAACAAGTATTTTTTATTCGAATCGTATTGGCTCCATAATGGTGTGGACTCCGATCGCAATCGGTTTAGTGGTTGGGTATAAAGAACATAGATTTGTATGAAGGCAAAGTAAGTGTGCGTCAACGATTTGGATTTCCAAGTTCTAATTGCAAAATTATATCGTGTATAAATTACTTTTAGTCTATTGTTTACTTTTATGAATGATAAATATACTTTTAATTTCTTGTGCCGATGTTTGGCATTTAAACCGAATATCGGCTGAATGCCGAAGTTCGGCTCATCCCTAATACTAATGTCAATCTTGTCGGTTTCAGGTTTCGATATTACTTCACCCACACATAGTCACAAGTGGAGCATCACTAGACCTGCCAATCATCAAAGAGAACTTGGGAGAAGAATTAGTAGCCGTTACCGAGTCTTCTGACGATGGTGCGGTTGCTGACAGCGAATGGCTCGTGAGTCAGAATGCCAGACCAAAGAGGAAAGTTAAGGCATTCAGCCAAGAAAATCTCATTGAGGAGGTGGCAGAACCAATAGTTAATACCTGCTCGACTCCAGAGCCGGGTCCCAGTTCGAAGCCGGACATCGTTCCCGAAGTCAGCGTTCCACCTTCTTCCACACAGCCTGCCGAAAAAGAGGCCAAAAATAAAGAAATGAAATGTCGAAAGGCTTTCCCTAACCGAACATCTTTGCACCACAGTCTAATATTAGGCGATAATGTATTACCAACGGACAACAACGAAGTCGTTAACCGATGCATTCAAAAGAGCCAGTCCACGCATAACTTCAGCCAAGTCTCCGATGATCTCAGTGCCGATGCTAAGGTAGTATTGCGTCACACGTTCAGTGTGGGCTCCAGGGTCGGGGACGCCAGCGAACTGTTGGCTCGGCAACAGTTTTGCGACACGAACATTCGCCACAACGATCGATACCCAGAAGCGAGTGACGTGGATAATCTCGATAATGAAATAATGGACGCGTTGACGCTCGAGACGGGCAATTTGCCGGATTTGACGGAAGAACAATCGTCGTCGATTGATGAGTCAACACGTCGGGATGATTATTGGGGCGACTCATTATCGATTGAGAATTTGAATTATTTGAATCGAATACTCTGCCTGGATCTGGAAGGCGTCGAGGGACAGAATTTGGAAGCTGAATGGGAGGCTTCGGGAGAGAGTTGCGAACATTTACATCTTGTGCTCAAGTACTGGCAGTTTTTGGTCTTGCCGTACCCTGAGCTGAGGCAAGCAGTGTCGTGGGGCCAAGTGCGGTGCTATTGCGCCAATTGCCAGCCTGATGCAGAACCAACACTGGCAGGTACTGATTATTAAATATTTCTGGAAACACAATTATTATACGACCGTAGGATATTTATGTGCCGTTTACAAAATTCAAACTTTATTCCTACGCAAACACTACCCAGCAATACCCCGTTTACGGTGACAGGAGGCTCGGCTCAACATTGGGTCAATCTATCTATAGGTATATAGGCTGTGTAGTTGTAGTAAAGGTCCCCCGCGACACAATGTTTAACTTAGTGTAGTAAACTGTCGGGACGTGGGCCTCATCATTTCAGCCAAAAGACTTCCACTGCTGAACATAGGTCTCTGCCAAAATATTCCACAATGACCGGTCCTAGGCATCCGTCGTTTTCCGGAACGCGTTCGCCACTCGAGGACTTTTCTGCCCCACCGAGCGTCGGTCATGCGCGTTATG
Organism: Clostera curtula; assembly: GCA_905475355.2. NCBI lineage: Eukaryota > Metazoa > Arthropoda > Insecta > Lepidoptera > Notodontidae > Clostera > Clostera curtula. The sequence goes on along the minus strand of FR997794.1, from coordinate 9,360,646 downwards.
TGCCCTGCCCACTGCCACTTAAGTTTGGCAATCCTGTGGGCTATGTCTGTAACCCTGGTTTGCCTGCTACCTCCTCATTTCTGATTCGATCTCGCAGGGAAATTCCGAGAATAGCCCTCTCCATTGCCCTTTGGGTGACTTTGAGCTTTCTGATGGAGCTCATAGTGAGCTCTGCGCCATATATGGCAATACACTTTGGTTGAAGACTTTTGTCTTCAAACACTGCGGTATTTTGGACCAAAAGATCTTTTGGACGTGGGCCTATCAGGCTTGAATAATATAGCCGACCACTGAATTCAGCTAAACGTAAACATTTATTTCGAGAACGTGTTAACATGCCGCACGATTTTCGACTCAATACTCGACAGATGGCATTCCACCCGCGTTCCAAACGGGTAGTCTACTAAAATAATGTATCGCTGTCAATTCTTAATTATTTTTTTCGTTACTGCACCAAGTGCAGAGGGTTAACTTGCGCACATCGAAGCTTTACCACACGAAATTAGATGCTGCATATACTATAACATCATAGAGTAGCCACGCAGGCCGTAGTGACGCATCGGATCGCATCGGAATTAGCAGTGTAACATCAGAAATATTTTTTATTTATTTATGGTTACAGGCTGGGTCCGTATTGAACGCATCGATGGAGTGGGCGCCGCGCGGCGTGGGTTTTGGCATGTTGTTCGTTCGACGCTCGGGTCGGCACAAGACACCGTTGGAGAGAGAGGCCCGGTTAGACGCCCGCGCTCTTTGGCACCAGCTCCTTCTGTGACTGCCTCGCTATGTGACATGTAAGCCATGATAGCTTTTTTAAGGTGAAAACATACAGTTGCGGAGGCGTCCCATAGACAGGTTTTTTAAAATTAGTATGCTCCTAATTGTGCTTTCTTTCATACTAATTCGAACAGTGCAAAACCTTCGCCTCCGCTGTCTGTGTGTTTCACTTTCAAAGACGATTTGTGTGATGATAGAGTGATGTTGGTTTTATAAATATATTTATATATAAATAATAGGTAATATGCTATAAAATTTCCGTATGTTCCGCGTGGTGAAGGATTTAGAATATATAGTGTCACCACCTTATCCATCCTGAGGGTGTCGACATAAGGAAATGACAGGACCGATAACCTAGCCACAAGTAAAGGAAAACTTAATAAGAAACCCTGTGCACACCCGTTTGGCCAGCGTGGCACAGTAGGCTAATTTATTACCCTCCATGTAAATGGAGGAGACCCGACTCAGCAGTGGGTCACTATGGGCTGAATAGCAGTAGTAGTAATATGCTATAAAATAAGCATTTAAGTATTTCGACATTTTATTTCACCTTCCACATCATTGTATTTTAACCCAAAAAATATTAATAATGTTGCAATAATCTATAATTTAAAATATATCTAGCAGAGCCGGGCACGCGTTGCTGTGGCTAAGGTTTTTGTTATATTATATTTAACATACATTGCTTTAACTTTCAACATAGCGCCATCTATTGAATACTTAATCAATTAAACAGAACCATTTGGAGCTCATATAATTGTGAATGTCTAATAATAGACAAATAATTTGCAATAAAATAATATATCGACTGTAAATTGAGATGTAAGCTATCCTATCTTTCAAGTTGATCCAACTGCACACGGTGGGCAAATTTAATTAAAACCGGTTAAGTAGTTTAGGAGTCCATCGCGGACAAACAACGTGACGCGTAATTTATATATTCATTTGGTTTGAAAAATGAATTGCTGTTCGTTAGTCTCACTAAAACTCGAGAACAGCTGGACCGATTTGGCTAATTGTGGTCTTGAAATATTCGTGGAAGTCCAGGGAAGGGATAAAGGCAATTTATGAAAAAAAAAACAACATTTTATTTACATACGCATTATTTTTGTCCCAGTTAAGGTTTGCACATATTTTAATAAAGTTGAAACATTCTGGAATTATCTTTCAGGGTTTTTATTTATTGATTCTGAGGCGGTACGAAGTTTGCCGGCTCAGCTAGTTGATAAATATATACGACGCCCATTATAACAAAGCCCCGTGTTTTTTATCGTTATAGATGGATGGACGAAGAAGGGAAACCACATCAAACTGCGTTAGCGATTGAAATAGACGTTGAGTAAGTACAATAAGGTACTTTAATCGATTCATAAACTAAATTGATAATAATAAAAATGAATTGCGGTTCGTTAGTCTCACTAAAACTCGAGATCAGCTGGACCGATTTGGCTAATTTTGGTCTTGAAATATTCGTGGAAGTCCAGAGAAGGGATAAAGGGAATTTATGAAAAAAAAAACAACATTTTATTTACATACGCATTATTTTTGTCCTAGTTAAGGTTTGCACATATTTTAATAAAGTTGAAACATTCTGGAATTATCTTTCAGGATTTTTATTTATTGATTCTGAGGCGGTACGAAGTTTGCCGGGTCAGCTAGTTGATAAAAATGTTATGTGCCGTGTCGAAATAGACATAAATGTCTATTTCGACACGGCACATAAAATTTAGAAATAGAAAAATTTAAAATAGAAAAAAAATCCGAGGAGTGATTTTATTTTTTTAAACATTGGGGGGGGGGGTGCTGGTTTGGTTGTATAAATCTCAGTCAGTATAGAATACTATATCGATATAGTATCAAGTATATAAAAAAAACGATGATGAAATAAAGATTTAGTCATTTACCATGAAAACGTAACAGTTAAACATAGCAACTGTCGAGCTAATACTTTGACATTAGTTTGGTTTAATGATAGCCTTTTGTTTTCAGGGGCTCCGAGGCCGAGAACGATCGTTTGCTAGCGTTTTTGATATTTCTGAAATCACACGCGGTTTTCATTGACGATGACCCACCTTCTCTAGAAGAGTAAGCAGTGCATATAATGCACGTATAAATGTCAATGTGTAATATTTACTCAAAGAAAATAATTCCCTACTTCCTTGTTTTAATCCGTAGACGCTATAGTTTATAGATATTCCAAATTTTATACAATGGGTTATTTATTAACTGTTTATTTTAAATATCCCGATGACGACATTGTATAATGTAATTTTATTATTGTATTTTAATGTTTTTCATCCAATTGTCAAAACTCTACAATGTAGGATTGTTTTTTAATCTATACGAAAAATATCTATGGATCCGCTGTCTTTACTCAATAATCGTTACTTTACTGTAGCACAATACTGCAATGGTATTATCAATTGATTAAAATAATATTTAATTTTCTCAATAATGTAGATAATACAGGTAAAATACGTAAGCGGTTGATATATTATGGTAAGGGGCACAGAGAAGTTGTCTAATAAGTATTAAAATAGTATTTAAGTGTATTTTAATGGAGCTATAACTAGGCACCGTAAAATACATGGTATAATTCCGAATTCACAATTATTATGTCCGTCTTATTGAATTTGTATTGCTATCGAAGTTAGACAAAGGGTTTTAGCTGTGTGTTAAAGGCTTTCCGCATATTTGATACATTTAATTTGCACTACTCACGTGCATATAAATTCTCCAAAAATTATTGATCCAAAATATTTCTTTACATCAGTATTCTTCGATAAAATGAAAATCCTGTTAGATATCTTTGAATATGCCTGTTATTTATTGAAAGACCAAATCATTGCAAAGGTATCTTTAAAAATCGGAGCTAAGCCTTTAACATTAAAATATAAATTATTAAAAAAAATGTTAACATCGTAATCGTCGTAGGTAAGCTAAGTTGTTCGTTTCAAGATTTCAGTAAACGTAGATTTTATGTAGCTCCATGTACACACAATCAACTGGCGATGTAAACAATATTACTTGACACTTAGTACACAGCGCGATATTAAAAAAATGATATTATGGTGGTATGAACCCTTTGAACAATATTATATGGTATGATTGTTTACATCGCCAGACTTGACTTGTAGATGACTAGTCATTTAGAACGATTCTATCACACATTTATCACTCGTGCACCATCTTTATTATGTAGTATTGAAATGATTTTGAAATATTATGTAGTATTGAATTTGCATTAATTTCGTGATCTCAGATGTTACTCATCTTTTAATTTATTTGTGCAGCTGTTAGGCAGCTGCGATTCTGTAAAAATAAATATTGTATTTTTGTTTGTAATTTTGGTGCTCTTGTACCATGTATCGATGAATTACATCACCGATAAAGAGATTTTGTGCATTGAGTATGAAACGCAAATATTAGTAGTAAGGTAGTAAAAATAATTCCAACAAGAAATATCATTATGTATCTTTAGTGAAAACCGTATTAAAGTTTAAATCAGGTAGGCATCCAAATAAACTATGTACTCTTATCTATTACAAAACAAAACTGTTAGGTATCTGTACAAAATCTTACAGTCCGCGCCAAACTTTATGGCCGGTCTGAATGTAGCTGTGGGTACGACATCTTGCGCATCGTACATTTCATAACCAACAAACCCACCATAGGCGTGTTAGTGTGTGAGCTACGTTCGAGCTCACAAACTAACACGCCGATGGCAGGGACGCTTGCGGGTGAAAACCGTGCGGCCGTAAACAAAATTGAGTGAGTAAATAGCGCATACTGTGCTGGCTTTATCATTCATTTTCATTCCGGTGTAGTATTTTAACCTATGTACGTGCATAAACATATGAAGTTGGACTGCCGTAATAATAGTTTTAGAAATGACTAATTTAAAAAAAGCCCGTTTTCTACCAGCCATCATTTTCTACTAAAATATATATTCCTACTATCTATCAGATCTACTAAATTTGCGTTTAGAGAAGCGATAAGAGAAGTGAGTGACGCAAACCGCTTGGAATGAATGTTAATGTGATTAGGCATTTCAATGTATGATTGCGTTAACACTACCGGCAGGGGCAGCGGCGAAGCTTAGTGACTTTGTAAGCACAAAGTGTAGTATTGATATTAGGCAAGGGTTGGTAGGTCAGGGTGATAATATGAATGAACCCTTATGTTGTTATCGACGCGACGTTTCAAGTTACAAATATGATAATCGATGCAGCACTTGATTGATGTTTGTATACATTTATATTTACAATTTAGTTTCTGGATCTTGGTATGGTCTCAATATCTAATATATAAAATTCTCGTGTCACAGTTTTAGTTGCCAAACTCCTCCGAAACGGCTTGACCGATTTTGATGAAATTTTGTGAGCATATTGAGTAGGTCTGAGAATAGGACAACATCTAATTTTCATCCCCCTAAATTATAAGGGGAGGGGGTCGAAAAAAAAATTGTTTATTTTTTAGAGAAAATTTTTTGCTTTTTTTTTAAGATTCAGCATTTAAAAATACAAACTACCCTAAATTTTCACCCCTCTACGATCAACCCCTATTTAATTACATGGCAAAACAATGTTGTATAGATAGATTGAGTCATCACGATATCTCTGGAACCATAAGACCTAGAGGGTTGCGCGGGGTGGGGGTTGCGCGGGGAAGGGGGTTGCGCGGAGGATGGTTAATTATTTGGCAAAACAACGTTTGCCGGGACAGCTAGTGTATTTATGTATTATTAGAACGCAATATTATCGTAGAATTTAATATCTCGTAGAGTCGAATATCGTCTTTGTATTTGACCATTGCAATAGTACTAATTTGATTTAATATTTGTGACAATATTTTAACTGGATGTCTTACTTAATAACGGCTTCCAATAACCTATATAATTATGTAACTAAGTTATCGTCCAATAATGAAGTTATCCTGGCGTAGGGCGTTTGGGACTAAAATCAATAAAACGGAGGGCTTTCCCACAGGAGCACTCTTGTGTAAAACATAATTTCTACATTAAAGAATGAGTGAGAAACTGACGTTACCTGGACCACATATCAAAAGTTTTACTTATGTGGTGTTCTGTCCGTTATGAGCCGTCTATATATCTTGATTGTTGGTTTTACGTGCTTATTACTGTAGTCATGACACTTTTGTCACCACAATAATAAGGGTTTTTCTTTAAATTGTACACATAGTATCCATGTATTATTATGTAATTTCAAACATTGAGATATCCTACTTAAATAAATACAGATACCTATGAGTCTAGTAATGTAATGTTTATCCAATCCTCCTCGCCTTTTTCCAATGTCATTCGGATCGCCAGTCTAGCCTGATTTGGCTCGGAGGGACTGTGGTCTGCCATCCGCGACCCATCTTGGTACAGTCGGTAATGATATGGTTAGATCATCTTTCAAAACGTCTGGTATTTATGGTAATATTGCATATTTTTTAGTCATAGGAGGTCGTAGCCTACGCAACGCAATCAAACTGCAGGTTAAGTAACTCCACTGGAAGTTGGATGGGTGTCCATCATTTTTAATAGCTGACCGCCGCCGTAAATCCGAAGGCACGTAATGCATAATGTTCTAGGTTTTATTTGACAGATTTTTTTAGTATTTATTTTAGTGGATTGCGTTCCGTACTGCTCTCTAGGCTACGACCGCCTATAAAATATATAAACCCACACAAGTCGTTTATTTCCGTGACTACAAACACACCTCGGTGACCACAAAAGACATTTGCTTTGATTTATACTAAACAATGTATTTAAAATTGTGTAATAAAAACTCAAATAGTCGGTGACCATGATTGGTGTAATTCAGTCGAAACGTTTAAAGATAAGGTTTCACATTGGCCTGATTTTTGAATTGATTGATATTGACTCAGTATTTTTGAAATGTATGAAAATTGCGTATCTTTAGAATCCTATAATGTCTGTAATCACATTTTCCTCATACTAATCATGAGTATTGCCAACTAGTATTGAGAACGCGCGGTGAGGCAAAGGGCGAGAACTGGTAATTCTTAAATCAAATAGTGTTATTGAATCGTTATCTGGTGAACTATTTTCAGGTTTTCATTATACAATTAGTACCCCTGTATTTATGTTAAATGCAGTATTATTTGTTACTTGAAATGTTGCCTTATATATATATCAATAGGATTAGATTTCCAGTGCTTCTAATAGTATTATGCTTATTCGATCAAACGCTTTTTATGTTAGTGACTGAATGTAATCTCGAATAAATTTATATTTAGTTTAAAATATTTAATTAATATCGATGCGCCGTACTGTCTGTTTATTGTAATGAAATCTGTACACAATTATTACCTGATCCAATAAATGATATTATTGAACATTTAATATTATTATTACCTATTTATTCAAATTTGCAGTTCTGGCGATGTTTGTGAACATCTAAATATAGTGAAAACCTGTATTACCTTCGTCCATTACAACAGTATAGAATAGAAAAATGCTATAGCATTTTAGCAGTATAGCGTTCACGATTATCAACGGATACCAACATCACAACGTGAAGAAATTCAGTGGGCTGGTATTTTTTTAAACGACATATTGCCATAACTGACGTGTGTAGGATGCAAAACAAAGTAACTTTTAGTCCTAGTATTTACATCTCAATTCTCAATATTTTTCAAATGACATAATATCTTTTCATAAATATACTGACCAGCTACATTAACAATGCCCATCTCTTTAAATTTCTTTGAGGAATGTCCTGTGAGCTCTTATATAAATATGTAACTCTAGAGCATATTAAGTAAACAAAATCACTTTGGTGAGCAGATCACCCTCAGATTTGTGTACCGAAAGACACTATGAAATAGACTTTTCGGAATCTACATACAGGGGAAATCAGTCCTATACGTAGATTCAACTTTTGGATATTATACAACTTTTTAGTATTTTCCGAGAATATAACTTTATTTGGCTGATGATGTTACTCTATATGTTTACTAACTGCTGCAGGCAGCCTCACTCACTTGGATCCAGATTCAATGTAGTAACGTTGATAATAAAAGACGTAACCGCCTTCTGCGTTGACGGTGTCGACATTCACGATAGCTACAACCAGTGGCCAAAAATTTAAACCATCTTCTTTCATAATATATTTTGCTTAACTATCAATTTAAAACCAAATCTGTAATGAGTTTTCTAATTTATTCAGTTAATATATTGAACATTATTACTTTAAATAAGATTACATATTTAAGTATGTATTTTTAAATAGGCTATTTAAAGCGAACTTTTGTGTAGAAACGTAGCGTTACGTAGTGACGAAATGACTATAGATTAGAATATATTAATTGGATTGTGAATGGCAGATTTTGTGCCATTATTTATTCCTATTTAGGGGATTCAACATTTCAATACCACGGAATTAAAATGTAGCGAGCTTCCCATATAACTCGTATTTGAGCATTATTAGCGGCCCTATCCAAAGACGTATTATTAATACCATAAATAAGTGAATGTTTTAAGTTACAAAACTCAACGTTGCTAACCCACACTAGCTTGAGGGGAGTTGTAAGGCGACTAAAGGAAGAGCAGTTCACCTAGTCGCAAGAGAAGGAGAACTAGATGTCTAGGTTTCCTTATAGATATACAAACTAGTTTGCCAGCGTGGCACAGTAGGCTAATTTCCCTTCATGCATTGTTTGGAAGTGGCTCGATAGTGCGAAACTAATGGGCTGTTTATATGATCCAAATATTATATTACTACTAATAATTTTGACTGCCTCGTTGGTTTAGTGGTTAGATGTGCCGCCTTTGGATCAACGGGTCCCGGGTTCGATTCCGGGGTCGGGCAAGTGTCTTTGTCTAAACCAGAGGCACTGGTATGGAGTCTGGGTGTCATTATTCTATCTATAATATGTAGTTTTAGATTCAGGAGCCTTTTTAGGATATTTAAAAAGCACGTCTTGATTCGAAGAGCATTTATTTCTAACTAACTTAATCTAAGCTTATATTATACTTACTACGCTACTTATCGCCTAGACTAATCATTTCTCCGAATAACGCACGTCCGCAGTGTGTTACTTGGAAGCTCGACAAAGGAGTTACACATAGTGATACTTAAGGTTGGTTCGCACTTCATAATTAACAGTGCATTATTAGATGCTCTACAAAGGAGCTACATATTAGCGATATTCAAAGCTTGGGTCACAATGCATAACTATGTATTGGTTTATCAACACTTGAATTATGAGGTTAACAAAGTTATTATTTTAGCGTAATTTTCCTCAATTCGCAGAAGTTATGTTCGTCACTAGAAATGTGGGGTTATTGAAATCAAAGACAGATTTGATAAAAATGATCTTATATTTGTGTTTGATTGATTTACAATAATACGATTGTATCCTAAAACATTATAGGTAGTAATTCTTAAGTTTAAGGTTGCGGGCAGCAGCTGGATGCGTCAGGCTGAAGACAGGGCGCTATGGCGCTCTTTAGGGGAGGCCTATGTCCAGCAGTGGACTAATGTGGGCTGATGATGATGATGATGATCATCATCATCCATCTCGTTACCATAACACAAGCATTAAGTTGCTTAGCTTGGAACGAGATGGCGTTGTGTGAAATGTCCAAGGATATTTATTTATTATATTTATTTATTTATTTAAATAGCTACTTCTTAACCACACAACTCATAAATTTTTATATGCAGTCATTTTTATTCAGGAACACAATTTGTAATAACGGTGAAATAATAGTTATATACTCACTATCGTATGCTTATAATAACTGCCAAATTATTAAGATCTTGATACTTTTTTATTGTATGCCAAGTACGCAAGTACTTGACTTGGTTTATCAACATTTGAATTATGAGGTTAACAAAGTTATCATTTTAGTGTAATTTTCCTCAATTCGCAGAAGTTATGTTCGTCACTAGAAATGTGGTGTTATTGAAATCAAAGACAGATTTGATAAAAATGATCTTATATTTGTGTTTGATTGATTTACAATAATACGATTGTATCCAAAAACATTACTACCTATTCTTAAGTTTAAGTTAAATTATCACCGATCGTTCCACATTTGTCTACAGTGAGATTCGATGCAGCCTAAGTAAATTGAATACACTAGTGGTCGCAATAACAGTCCATCAAGCGCCTCAAATAAGAGCCCTGCTAGGTGCATATAAATTGAGAAGGTATTGATACCGCAACTTTTTTTAATGAGTATACGCGCTTTATTTTCCAGACTGATTTATACTAATTCCAAGAAACCTTATCAGTGGATCGAGGCCGTCGATCACCCATATGTTTCAAGGAGTCCAGCTATCTGTTCTTAACGTGAGACTGTTTGGTAAACTATTATAAACAGAAAATGCTTAGCTACTTTCAATAAATATCATAGGCAAAAATGTGATACTTTATTTAAATTCTGTAAACATGCAGTTACTGAACAGCCGTTTTGGGTTCAGTCTAAAATCTCAAATAAAGAAAATTTCTGACACACGTTGCATTTATAGGTACAGTTAATACAAAACCATCTAATACCTAAACAAAAATTATCTATTCTATTTACAATAAACAACATCAAGTTATCAGAGCTACGAACAGTAATTTATAGCTATCATATATATTTAAGTGTTCAACATATTTGTCGCATCGGTACGCGCACCAAAATTATGCCTATTCACATAATTTTCGGGTAGGTACTTACTAACATTAACACCTATTTTATAATAGGTAAAAAAGCTTCATAAATTCTGGCTACAACCACATTTTTTGTTTAAATACTATTGCACCCTTTAAGTACGTCTAATATTAAATCAAGTATAAAAAATAACAATCTGAGTTTGTTTAAAGAAACCCCTGTTTTGATTTAATTACATAAAAATAAAATTATAGGGCAACCGTGGTTTTATTGAACTTTGTAGAGATAAAACAAATAGCTACATTGCAGGTTAAGTGCGCTGTGGTATTCTGCTTTATTTTTCAGTTTCCTATATTTTTATTTTTATAATGTTACTTGGGTGTTCGCTAATAGTGGTTGTATTCGTCTCTCTGAAGCGGTTTTTAATTCTAGCTCCACATGTGCAAAGAGCACTACCACACTTTGCATTTCTGTGTAGGGTTCATGGGTGCTCCGGTGGGGCACTTGAAATCATTCGCGAATTCCTCCATGTTCGAAAGGGGCCCGATGACGCGGAAGCGGCCCGGCGAGTGGAAACCGGTCGTGATGCGTAGTTTGATGGCCTCATTGCGGTATACCGCACACCAGGTGTTGGCCGCGCTTAGCCAGAAAAGCTGGAGAACAAAACTCGACGATAAACATTTGTTTAACAACTGTATTATGGGTACAAAATGTAAGTAGTTGGAGAAGACCTCGTTTAAATCGTAGGTACAAGTGCAATATTTAGTAAGGTGGAAAATGGAAAAAAATAAGAAAAAACATTAACCTGCTTTGGGGAATATTTCTCAAGTCCAGGTAGACGCGCTTCGCCACCGTGCCGCTGGGTCCAAGCCTGGTATGCATAGTATGCCTCCTTGATGCCACCGTTGTCAGCGATGTTCTCGCCTTGTGTGTTGACTCCATTCAACTGTGAAAAATAAGAGTATTATCGCTGATATTTCAAATTAGTATATTTAATTAGTAAATTAGTATATGTATAATTATTATATTCTTATCCTAATATAGCCAAAAGTTTACACAGATACATACTTAGATAAATTGAATTACAACATCAATATCTACATTAATCAGAAAGAAGCTATACACACAAGCACACTCCAAGCTTCGCCGAGTAAGAAAACCTTTCATAAACTAATATACTTATAAATTTTTCCTTGTTGTATTTATCAATCAGAGTAAGCGATTGAATCCAACTGAATATAGGGAGGAATAAATTCTGAAAATTATTTGTTTTTATTCTCACCTTCAGTCCAACTTCTTTTACGGTGTAGTTAGAATACTGATCGATTATACATTTGGCTTTTTCAAGATACTTCTGTTTGGTTGACTCTTGCCACCAGTCCACTAGGTTTCCGTTCTTGTCGAATTGCCGACCCTGGCAGGAAATTAGTGTTACAGTTACTAGAGGTACATCCATATTGACAATATTTTCATGTTGCATGCAAAATATTAGGTACAGTCGGTAATTTCATATCACACAAGTCTACCTGGTCATCGAAGCCGTGAGTAATTTCGTGTCCTATGACGAAGCCGATCGCGCCGTAGTTCATGTAGGCAGGTCGTTTAGCAGAAAAGAAAGCGCCTTGCAGGATACCGGCGGGAAACTCTGGCGTTTAACAAAAACTACGTTAGGTAACTATAATCTAATAATATGATTTTATTACCGACTTTTAGCTTCATCTATTTGCTATTTTATGGCTCGTATTACAGAACGCTACTCGAGTAGTACTTGGGACTAGTTTTAGTCAGAGTATAAAATTAGAATTTTAAAACTAAGCTTGAGTAGACAAATGTCAAACTACACTCGAGAGCAATGAATCCGGGTCACTTAAAGAATCCTAAAAATCTCGGAAACTAAAAATGCTAGGTTAATGTAATACTCCTTAAATGAAGGTATTAAAACTTCTTAGTTATTGTAAAGTTATATCATAAAAAAATCAAACTTGAAAAAGGGCCACTTTCGAAGATGGAACTACGAAATTACAGCATTTGGTTTTGCTTTTGTTTGTAATCTGTCATTTATGTGGTGTTAAACCATGTTGATAGTGCTCTATATTCATTATTCAAGCTGAAATTATGTCGCTTACGCCTGAAGAATGCACCAGAATACTTACAATGCTGGAAACCGGCCGGAGTCAGCGCGATACAGCCAGGACTGTCGGTGTGTCGCTGTCAACAGTACAAAGAGTTCTCCGACGTTACGAAGAAACTGGTTCTAACCTACGCAGACCAGGAACGGGCAGAACCAGATGTACCACAGCACGAGAAGACCGATACTTGGTGAACACCATGCTTCGAAATCGCTTTCTCACAGGAACTGAACTCACAAATCAGTTTCGACGCCTCGGAGGAAGTAACCCAAGTGCATGGACAGTAAGACGTCGGCTTGCTGAATCTAACTTAAAACCCCTTAGACCTGCAAACGGCCCTAAACTGGAGCGTGGGCATCGTATTTCAAGACTAAGATATGCCCCGAGCCACGTAAATTGGAGTATTGAAGATTGGTCAAAAGTTATGTTCTCCGACGAATCAAAATTTATGCTCTACAAGCACGATGGAAGACACAGAGTGTATCGAAGACCAGGCGAAAGATTCAAGCAAGCATGCATCGAAGAAAAAGTAGCCTACGGTGGTGGGTCTGTACTTGTGTGGGCCGGAATTTCTTCTGAAAGTCGCACAGAGCTGGTGATCATAGAAAATGGCTCTTTAACTAGCGTAAGATATGTGGAAGAAATCCTCAATGATCACGTTGGTCCATTTATGGTCAATTTAGGTGAGGATGCTATATTTATGCATGACAATGCCCGACCTCATACAGGTAGGATTGTGAATGACTACCTTCAAGAGATGAACATTACTCGTATGGCCACTCCATACGCGCACTCCAGCGCGCAGCCCGGATATCAACCCGATCGAGCATGCTTGGACGAGCTAGGCAGATGCGTAAAACAACGAAACCCTCCCCCAATCACGCTTCGTGAGCTCAAAATTGTTCTCACAGAGGAATGGGAGAATATTCCCCAAAATCGTATAAGGAACTTGGTGTACAGCATGCCAAACCGCGTAAACGCAGTAATGGAAGCACGAGGAGGCAATACGAAGTATTAAAATTCAAGAAAATCGTAATAAAGTTCAAAAATTTCATGTTTCCTATTTTTGTTTTAAGGAGAGATCAGCAGTTTTTTTCTTTATGTAATTTTGTGTTAATAAAATGTATGGTGACTCATATTTTTTTTACTTTCATTTAAGGAGTATTACATTGTCTATTAAATACAATTTATTGCATTAACCTATCATTTTTAGTTTCCGAGATTTTTAACATTCTTTAAGTGACCCGGATTCGTTGCTCTCGAGTGTAGAATCACTTGAGTCTTGTTACTGCGTAATTACATTAGCCACTTATTTTAGAACAGCGTTTGAGTGTTGAATTATGTGATTTTTATTCTTAAACGGTAGGTACTCATTTAAATACGATCCTAAGATGCCAATCCAGTCGTTTTAATAACATGGAAGGAAGGAAAGCGTGGTCATTTATGCAGTAGCCGTGTTACATACTTTTATCTAGCGTTAAAGTTGTGGTTTTAAACTTTGTACTGTCTAGTTGTCCAATAATCCAAGCCATCAGCACAAATGTTCTTAAAACATTGTTTTTTTTTTAATTTTGTCTTAAATAAATGCTAGGTATACACTTACGGATGCTGTTTTCAATGGATGAGTAGAACGCATTGACGATGGCTGGGCGGCCGTGAGTGACCCAGTCACTCTTGTTGACGGGCTCCCTCAATTTGTCGAACAGGTATTCGGTACCGAAGAGTGTCAGATTCAGCACAGAATCCATCAGTTTGTCGGACGACATTTCCAACTGTAAATATTTTAATGGCATAAGTTAACATGTAAGCTTATAGCCTTCGCCACAATTAAAAACATTTTTTTCCACGTCAAACTGATTGCTTTACAGCTAGGTAGTGCTTAGATTGTTTAAAAAACGAAATATAAAAATCTGGTAGTTAATAAAGAACTCTTACTCCAGCATAGAAGTCGGTGAGTTTATCGTTGTCAAGCATCTCGCTGGGGTAAGCGATGTGGGAGGCCATGGCGTCTGCTTTCTCTAGAGCTTCCTTGCGCGTCTTCTCATCCATCCATTCCACCTCTGTCAGAGTCTTACGGAACTGCTGTCTGTAATTGTATACTTATTATGTACTTGATTACATTTTATTGGTTATTCAAAATTACTTTGATTATTATAAATATTCTGTCAAAAAGTATACGTTAATTAGATTTTTTTAGAGAGATCCAGAAGTCCTTGAGACAGTTATACACCACAATACCCAACCCCGTTGTTCGTCAGAACACAGCGGAGTCGCGGCAGGAATTAAGCACAGAGGTCGAAATCTTCAACACAGTTTTTCAGCATGCGGGTCTAAAATAAACAAGACCGAGACAAAAATCATGTCGAATGCAATGTTGCAGTAAGGACCCGATATCAATAGGGAATTCTGTCCTCGAAGTTGTAGACGAGTATACTCGGGATAATTAATCCGATTAGGTAAGTCAAACAGAAGCCACTCGTCGATTAAACTCGGCTTGGGTAGTTACGTCAGATCATCTCATCTAACATACCACGGTACCGTAAGACAAAGGTCTTCCGGACAGCTCTTGTTACCAATGATCAATTACGAATACGGGATCAATTACGAATACGGGACGTGGTCGTTCCTATTGGAAGCCCCAACTGAGAATCGCTCAACGCGCAATGGAGGGAGGTACGCTCAGTACCTATTACTTGTGATAACATCGAGAATGTCCTCTACATTCGCGGAATAACCGGAGCGACTGACATGGCTCGACGGACAGCTAAAGTGGCAGTGGACAGGCCACGAAGCCCGAAGCAAAGAATTTACCGAAACGAAGTCTGGGATGACCCCCGACTAGGTGGACTTTTTATAGGTAATTGGGTGTCAGTGGATGCGGACTGCACAACATCGTACTTTGTGACGATGAGGGTTATGTTCACCAATGGAGGTCTGTGGCAGATAGTTGGTGTAAAAAGAAATAATTTTCAGGTACAGTACTTGTCTAAGAATAACGATTTTTCAAAAATACTATAATGGAGTTTTTGTTTTTGTCATAATCGCGTTCGAGACTCTTAAATGCGTTGATCAATATTCCTTAGTCTCACATTTTAAATTTTCGACCTGCATGATTACTTCCAAATCACGAATGTACCGCGTCGTAGCCCTTAGCAATGCAATGATACTCTAATGGAACTCGTAAATATTTCGTTGTTTTCTTGATAATGAAATTTTTATCGCCATATTTAACGACCTTAGTTATTTTTTACCTTATATCATTCACCATCTCCAGAGCATTGGCCTTTGAGTTTTCATTGAAGTATTTCCTGATGTAAAGAGCTCCCACCGCGATAGACATGCTGAAACAAAAGATATCTTTAGTCACTGTAAGAATAAAAAGTAAAAAATTCGCAACATAGTTGCTTATTAGCTTTGATCATGAAATGCTCGAAGCCTAGTAAATTTCGTGGTCCCGTGGCGAACGGTGCTATGCTACGTGTACCGGGCATAGCATCTTTATAGCGTAGAGCTCGAGGAGGGTGCTCTACAAGGAGCCACAGATAAAAAAGCGCACGCTGACCATGTGGAGATATAGTCAGGGCCCACGGGGCAGTCAGCGCGGGTTGGTACAACGGGGGATGTTTAGTGGGTAGGCGACGTTCCCGCAGCACGCGTGGGGCCGAATCTGAGCCCCACACGCCCCACACCAACCCTCCCCGGGAAGATGTGTACGATCGACAAAGGATTTTACCCCCGACAAGAACAACAAAATGGTAGTCAACATCCACTATTTTATCATAGGATTAATCGTAGCCTGGCGGATAGTTTAGAATGCAAGCATCTGCAGGTGAAGCAACGCCTGACTCCGGCAGTAGTTGAATATCCTACTACTACTTCTCCGTTCTACTGTCCGGGTGGTGACGGATTTAAAATACATAATGTCACCAACCCGTACCATCATGAGGGTGTCGAAAGAGGTGACTAAAATAACGGAAGAGGCAGATCACCTAGCCGCAAGACAAGCTATTTAACCCGAGGAGGCCCTCGAAATGATTCCAAAAATACATTTATCACGTTAATTAGGTGCGTACTTATTGCTTTTAATCCACGCACCATTGTTACTTATTTTTAACCAAACAACTTAGGAGAAGAATTAAAATAACACTGAAAACATAAAAGTAAAGCCACAAATCCACACTACTTTCGTTTAGTTTGCTAGTCAGCCATATTGGATACGGCAGTTGAAAAGTAACCGTATATTTCGTAATGATGCTACACAGCGTGCCGGGCTATCGTGCTAGTGTTTATTAACCTAATTGGATTTGGATAACTGCTAGAGGTATCGAAGGTTAGAATAAAAACATGCAAAAGAGTCGTTATCGTATATACCTATTGAAACTGGTAATTCTTGTGGCTAAATTTATTTACGGACTCCCGAACGGTTCTAATTATTATATTGTTATTTTAAGTTCTAATTATATTGGTACTAGTGTCACCAAGCCATTACATCCCACGGGTGTCGTAAAGACCGACAAAAGGAAATAACAAGGCCGAGAACTTAGTCGCAAGAGAAGGAAATCTTGATACGAAACCCTGGGCTGACCCGTATGCCCAGCGTGGCACAGTAGGGTACCCCCCATGTATTAGACAATTGGAGGAGACCCGACTCAACAGTGGGTCATCTAACGGTTGTGTAGTAGTCTCCCGGGACCCCGGTTCTAGTCCTTAGTCGGGCAAGTGTAAACCAGATGCACTTGCTCTTAATCTAGGTGTCATTAATGTTCGTGAATTACATGTTTGTAAACTATCCCCGCGATAAAGTACCTATACCCAGGGCAGGGGGTTTGTTAAAAAGATACGTTTTTATTTTTAAAGCTTAGGTAGGTGCTCTTATTATAATATCGGTCATTTTTTGATAATAATACTAATCGATAAATAATAGTTGAATATATTATATATTTAATAATTTAATTAATACTAGTGGCCCGCCCCGGCTTCGCCCGTGCAAAGCGGGGGTGGGTTATACATATAAACCTTCCCCTTGAATCACTCTATCTATTAAAAAAAACCGGTTCAAAATCCGTTGCGTAGTTTTAAAGATTTATGCATACATAGGGACGGACAGAAGAATGCGACTTTGTTTTATACTATGTAGTGATTAATAATATTTGCTTTGTACTTTAATATGTACCTAACTTTATGACATGACGTGTCAACAAATTAAAGGTTCCAATCTAGGTTAGATCCAGATCCGTTTATTAGAATTAATGTTTAGTTGTTACCTGTTTTGTTGTCCAATAAATAAATGGAATATCTACCGCTTCATTTTAGATATTCCACCGCCTCACACGAAGCGTTTTGAGTGGAAAGCTTTGCCTGAGTCTGTTTTTCTGTCCCAAACCACCTATTTTCTATTATAGGAAAAACAGGTACAAGGTAGTTTAGTTAACCCACCTAGCACTAGTAGTATCGGCACATTCCTTCCACCTGCTTTCGCGCTCCGTCTTTCCAGATAGCGCTGTGATGTAAGCTAACTGCCTGCGACGAAGGTTGTCCGTCAAGTAGGACACAGAGGCGCCCGCCACACGCCACATCACGTAGTTGGCCTGGACTCGTTTTGGTGTGCTCTCTAGAAGGACCTGGTGAAATTGTTATAAAGTAATTATTACTCGACTCTGTGTGACGGATTGTAGTAGAATACATAGTGGCAACACCCCATTCTATCTTAAGGGTGTCGTAACAGCCGACTAACGGAAATTACAAGGCCGATAATCTAGCCGCTTAAGAAGGAAATCTTTATAGGAAACCCTGTGCCACCCCGTCTGGCCAGCGTGGCAGAGCGTGCTAATTACCCTCCATATAATTGGAGGAGGCCCGCCTCAGCAGTGGGTCATTTACGGGCTGAATAATAGTAGTAGTAGTCATTACTCAATATTTGGCACTAGGTAGAATTTAAGAGGACATTAGGAGGTCTGACTAGTCTGCCAGTTAAGCGACGACCTGCTTGTTATTGTAACATCTGATCTCCTATATTTGAATGGATGGAACAAAGAACTCGAAGAACAAAAATCATTCACCTACCGACGTTTTTTTTCGTCGATTTCGATTTGAGCCTGTTTCATGCAATATACTGAAGGACCAAACTCGATGCAGTTTTAAAATTGGCTTGTTTTATTCATAAAAGCTGACGAACAGGAAAAATAAATCTTTAAACACCTTTGTGTTTTATTGCATCACACAAAATTTTACATTGAACAAATTCGAAGCAAATTCCCTTTAAATCAATTGTGTCTGTGATGTTTTCCCACACATTCAAATCAAAATTGGGTAATCCGTTCAGGAACTCTGATTGAACAGACAGGCCTACCGGTGAACACGCCAAAGTTATATAGGCCAAAAATAGTATCTCGATAATCTTGTCACTAACCTCAAGATCAGATATATACTTCGGCACACTGACGATAGTCACTTCATCAAGCCCAACTTGAACGTGAGGAGCGAGGAGACGGTTGATATATTCCAACCACGGTATCCTGTTGAAAAAATATTAATGTTTTTAATAAACAAGCAGCTATTTAAAAAAAATTGGCATCTACTTCTGTCTGTTTCATAACTAGAGATACATCCTAGAACACATAACTAAGCCTATAGACTGTATCGCTCATTTCGTTGATGCTGGATTTGCATCGCGTGCCTACCCACTGCCGCTTCAGCTTGCTATCTCTCTGACCGATGTCGATGACTTTAGTCATCTATGGATAAGTCTTTTAAACCTGTATAGATGTCGTGATTTGAGATATTGAAGTTAGCAAGTGTTTACTCAAGACTTACTTAGGGAATTTCTGTTGCAGTTCAGCAATAGTCATGGGATTGTAAAGGCTAGTGGCGTTACGGCGTTTTTCAAGCGGCAACGATATCTGTGAAAGAACAAAGAAACAGTAATAAAAACAATAGTTACGCATCCACAATTATTTTATGACCCACTGAACCACGGAGATGAAGATTCAGAGATGGATGAGCGGCGTAATGTGATCAGATCGCATACGCAACTCATTCATCCGAGGTAGTCTTGGTGTCTATGACGTGGGGGAAAAACTGCGAGCATGTCGTCTGCTATGGTATGGCCACATCATGCACCGTCCTATGGAGTACGTTGGTCGAAGATGCATGAATATGGCTGTCCTTGGGGCTAGGTCCCGTGGTCGCCCTAGCAAGCATTGGCTGAACGTCGTCAAATCTGACATGAAAGCCATTAGCCTACTGAAAGGGACGTTGAAGATCGGGCAAAGTGGAGGAAGCTCAGATGGAGGGGAAGCCTGGCAATAGCCGTGATTGAGGCCAGGCAGAAGAAGAATTATTGTATAAAATTTAAGACGCAATAGGTATTACAATGAATTTTTAGGTAATCCTATTATAATTTTTAACATCTTACTAAATTATTATTCTACGTTTGATTATAGGATTTCGATCGTTGGTTAAGCATTTTACCAAATCTTAAAATATTGTAAATTTTATAAGCATTGTAGGCACGGACAAAACTAGTGTAGTTACACAGTGAAAACAATTAATTTTATTAGCAATTTACACAATCAATCAACTTCCTGAATTCCAACAGAAAGTATGATGTTATCATCACTACTAGTGCCTACATAAATATCACACTACCACTGCTTTATCACATTTGTTCACATTATAAAACAATATAAAAGTTACCTATTTTCATCATTTCAGCTCAAACCCAGTCACTGCTGAGTTCAGTCAACCCTGCTTTTAGTACAAAGAGGGGAATTGCTCTTTTGTTTCTTTTTGGGGTAAAATCTTTGATGGACTATCCACATCAGCCCGGAGAGGGCTGGTGTAGGGCGTGAGGGACTCCCCATCGACTCTGCTGCCACCTTGTCGTTGTGAGGGAGCTTGAGTGCCTCAATGATCCGTGAGGTCATACCGGCCAGGGCCTCCCATGCCGGGCGGGCTCACGGGACACGAAGAGCGGCACCCAGCGCTGCAGTGGATTGGGGCTCCAGGGTTGCGTCCTCAGAGTTGCCCTGCGAGTCCTGGACCGCTGCAGTGCACCAACGTCCTCGGGTTGTCGCTAACCCGAGGGCTGACGGGCCTCCTGCTGCGAGGCCGTTATGTCGCAGAAGGGGGCTGCGGGGCGGGTCGCAAAGGAGGGAGATCCGGCTAATCCGCGCCGCGGCGGCGGTGGAGTGACGATACAAAACCCTTTTGCCCTCGCTTAAGAGGCCGGTGGTGGTTTATTTCGAATGTAACTCTTGGGAGCAGCTATCTAAGCTTAACATACCTACTCTTAACATTTTGACTTACGTTGGCAAGCTTCATTTCGAACTGAAGTGAATCCTTGAGTTCGACCTCCGCACGGACACGCTCGGCTCCTAGAAGCGTGGCGATATCCACCATATACTCGTAATAGGCTTGCACCAGCTTATCGCTGAAACCACGGTTCAGGTACTCGCGACTAAGTCCCAGCGACGCCTGGTCCAACTGTGGAACAATGTTTTTTTTTATTACTAAGATAATTTTACTGTTGTTTCTTTACGAATATCACAAAAGTATTTGTAAACTTAAATTCGCACAGCCGTTTCCCCGCCCTATACTTCTAAAAATCGCTTATCTAAAATATCAATAAAATTGAAGATGGGATGATAAATCATGAACTACGTAGATATTTGGAAAAATAATATCAAGTGGACCTCCAGATCATACGTTACGACATATTATCCCGAGACTACGATGATTTTAGAACAATGATCTAAAATATATATTTACACGTAACGTCGAAACAAGAGAGGTGACGCAAAACAAAAACGTTCGCATAAAAAATTCGCTATGCACAACAGATTGTTGAATTACAATCTACAGAACCAATGACGGGTGATTAAACAGAAGTGCCTATTACAGAAGGTCGGCCGACCGGATCGATAGCACAAGACGAGTTGTGTGTAATTCTTACATCGATGATTCGCTTGGTCGAGTTCTTGACGTCGACGCTGATGGAGAAATCGAGGAAGTAGTCAACGGAATACCCGGCGGAGCGGAACTTGTACACGGATTGCTCCCAGGAGTACGCCCTCTCGTCCCAGGTGTCACCATCCAGAACTGGCCAACCTCCCAAGCGACGCAGCATGTCCAAAAGCGGTTGCACACCACGAGCTTCAATCGCGGCTGTGGATTTTAGAACATTAGTCTAGTTATAAAAATACCTGCTTAATCTACTTACACAGTAAAACGATCGAGCAAGTCTTTGAATAAATAGAAAAAAATAGTTTTAGTCTAATATGCTGTTTGAAAAAGGAAAAATTGTAAAACCACAATCAAACAGAATTAAGTCTTTCAGTTCGTTCTACCACACCTTTAACTAGAGTTTAATTAAGTACTGATATCAAGAAATTATTTCAAATAAATGTTCAGTAGTTCAAGTTCTATTACTTTGTCACTAGACTCCTTCAAGTTTATTTATTACTTACGTCACCTGATTGTGCAAACAGTGGAAGCATCATTTAGTTCACTTTCACTAAATGTTTAATTGCAACAGGTTTCAGCAGAATAGTAAAATTCGAAGTGGTTCTGTATACATAGTGACACCAACTCATTCCATCCTGAGGGTGTCTTAAGAGCCGACAAAAGGAAATGACAAAGCCGATAACCTAGCCGTAAGAGAAGGAAATCTTGATAATAAACCCTGTACCTTGCGTGTAACTGAACGAGGTCCGACTCAGCAGTGGGTCATATGGGCTGAGTAGTTAGCGGTAGTAAAACAATAGTTGTGTTTACGTATATTAGGATCATGTCCTCAGACGCAAAGGCAACTATAATAATGATGTGTTCAACTATAGTTGGACTAGCGGTAACTATGGTTAAATAAAGTTCAGTTTCACTGTTTGTTAGCTGCATGTTTGCTGAAGCCACAAACTTTCGTAACAATGTTCGAAACTAAAAATTGGTTCCCGGATAACCTGTCTATTTGTTTAATTGAAACTGTTGTTGATTGACAATTTAATTAAAAAATCGTTTGCAAGGGGAATTGTTTCGTAGAGGGAATGAATATCCGTTACACATTGTGGTTGTTTTAAATGAAAGTCAAATCAAAATAAATGGAAAGAAGATTCTAAATGTGGTCCATTTGTGCATGCAGAAACTTCTACGTGTATGGTATTGGTATTTATGTAGCATTATCTGTAAAACCACAACTCAAGAGCCTACCACTGACGTGAATTTACACAACTTTGTTTACTTCAATGTTCAATCCAACTTTGCTATGTTTCAAAAGAACTCCTTTAGTGTTATTCAAAATTATTTGAAAACAACACCGAGGAAGTTATAACGCAAACAGATATTGCGATGTGGAGCGGAACAATATAACTCGTGTCATACGTTTTGGGTGGAGTGCGAAATATAATTTAAAAGTTGTTAATTTCATTTCAGATGATCTTAGATCAAAACTTCTTAGTTTGTTTAAATACAGTGATATATAAAGTGCGGTATATGGCATCTGTTCCAAGACAAAACGTTTAAGAGTTGATCCAAAATTCTAGTTGTAAAAACCAAGGGCATCAATGAATCTTAGATACTCACTTCTATTCATACAAGCCTGGTATAAAGTCTTGGCTAGAGCGAACGGTCTTGGTTCGTTTTCAGCAATGGGTTCATCCAGTAGTGCTCGAATTTGTTCTTGTAGCTCGTCAGTGATGATGGAGAACGTGTTGACAGAAGTTTTGTCATCGGGAATTTTTGTATTTTTCATAAATGAGCCACAAGCGAAGTCGTAAAAGTCATCGCAAGGATCCACTTGTTCATCCATACTCAAGAGAAGCTTGGAGGCTAAAATAAGAAGGACACTATTTTATAAAAAGATGACGAAATATTCTTCTGACTCTACTACTATAATTATTTATTAAATTTCAGAGTGTAAATCAACTAGCGACTTTCAATTTATAATTTTCTACTTGGCAGGTCCTCGTTGGTGTCTGACATTAATAATGTAAGAAATGTTAATTCACTTAAAAGTTATATGTATTTTTAGAGATTTCAATACCAGAGACTCCAATTATTGTTGCAAACAGTTTGCCAGAAATGTCTAGTACTATATTTATATAAAGTATATTCTTAACATGGCGTGTCTCAGTGGGCTTCCGTGCCATGTATTGATTAAATCATGACTGCAATTTACTGTAACAGCATTTATCTTGAATAGGGACGAACCTTGTTGGGTGCAAACGTTATTTATTAATATAAAACCTGGTAAAGCCAGCTCGTCAATAGGTCAATCGATGATCGCATTGCGGCTGTTGTAGTCGTTCTTAGAAATAGAACCATTTTAAATTCAGACCTGGATCAATAAAAATCATATATGTATTCCAATTGTGCTGTGAAGGATTACGTAAAAACTGCTTGGAATATTAAGATTTTAATAGCAATACGTATCAAAACGATGAAGTGCAATATGTGGTATCAAATAGTCCTCCGTTTGCATCACTTGCTAGATTTTCCTTTCTAAAATCACATTCATAATTCAGTTAACCAGTATTTTATTACCTATTGTACTACAAATATCCATATTATGAGATTGATAAATAACAAAGAACATGTAGATTTGCACTTGTTACAGTGTATAAAAATAGCATATCGATAATTGAATAGAAACATGATTGGCCAGCCCTGATTGTTCGCATCCATTACTGTGCAATTCCATGCATGCACAAATTTTATCAGTTTGAGGTTACGACGACACGTGCCAAGGGTAGCTTGATAGGGAGGTACTCTTAGTTTGAACATTTTTAATTAATTAAGAACGAGATACGCGTGATATGGTTTGTAACAAATGTATATTCGTGAGTGAATAAAGTCAAAAGGCTTTAAAACATTCATTACCTGTATGGATGCAACCCGGAGAGTTGCACAAAGCCACATCTTGTGATCCTGATCCTTTGGCGACGACGGCTGGTGGCATGGATGGAGAAATTTTCAATTCACTAGACTGTGGCATGTCTAAAATACAGACAGAAACATGCTAAATGAACGGGTGCACGTGAAAAAAATGGTGAACGAAAGTTCAAAAAGGTCATACAAAATGCAATACATCGCAGTGCTCGCAAAAGTTTAAGTAGTGCTAAACATTGCCCATCTTTAATGCAAGCTTTGAAATAGAAAATAAAAAATCTGATCTGAATCTGAAATGAGGTGCAAAGCTATTTAAATCTGTTAATAAATAAGCTAGTCAGAAATAACTAAATGCAATTTCTACAGTAGTTGGAACCTATATTATATAGACACACTAGAATTAAGGTAGCTGTAGGTTTTGGTAGTACACCGCTATGTTCTCGTTTAATTACAAGGTACAACTCATATCCTTTCCGTTTAACTCATCCTTTCACTCTTCAATTTTAAATAATGAATTCTTAAATGTATGTTCATCTTCTTCCAGTGTAATGTAGCTATTAGAGATATTTATACATTGTTTCGATCTCTAATATTGGTCATATACAATGTATCTCCTCCTTGCTTTTACTGGCTCAATATTTAGACATCAATACGTAAATTCTCCAGTATAAATGTTATTACGCTAAACAGCTACTTCAAATGGCATAGTAATCTCTGTTTATTAGTTCTTATTTATTGTGAGCTTGGGAAAGTTACCAAAGTATTTTAGTAGTGTTCTCCAAAACCACTTTTCCAATGGTAGGTCCGCTTTAAAATAATATATAACCGTCTACCTACATATAAATACTGTATCTACTTTAAACGGTTTCATTACCGTGTTTTGGTAGCATTCCTCCTATTGGTTTTATCAATAATGTGTTTGCACCAGTATTCTGGTTGATATTGACCTCATTTCATATCTTGAACTTGGCCTCTTCACCGTGTTATTTTAATATCGAAAATTTCGTTATTTCTGCACTGTTCATGAAATGTATTTTTAAGTACTTGACCAATCTGTATTGGGGACACATTGAATGCTTTGTTATAGATGTAACGGAATGAAGAATTTATATTTCTGACGTATCTACTATGAAACTCAATACGACTTAAGTAGGCATAGAATGAATTATGCATTGTTTTCATATTTGGCTTGGTGTACCGATATTTCAATAATGTTTTAAATATATGTATATAAACACTGAAACCTAAATATGTTACTTGATAGTAACTATCTCGCGCAATAAATGTAACTTTTTGTGGTAATAGGATATTGATGTTAAATAAATCATATCTTGTATTAGGGGTGTAATGGTGATATACAACGGCTTTCTCTCCCCTTTCCTCCCTTTGTCTGAAATGCGCTCAAAGCAAAAAATGACTAATGTTAACTAGATTATATTGTATAACATTTTACTAAACCTTGATAGTTTGTAAGCCAATGAAAGCTTACAAACTGTCAAGGTTTTGTTATGTGTATGTATGTTTATAGGACTTTGACTCTTAGACGCGACACTGGTCATGTCGTAACTGGTGTAGCCTAATTTACCCCTCTAGTCACCCAGTTGTCGAAATTCAATAATACCTGCGATGTCCGTATAAACTTTAACTGTGCCAACAATCAAACGCCTCTGTCCGTGCAAACATTCGCACAAAGGGAACCAAAGTATTTGCTTCACGTACCTTTATGTATAGATTTAGCGGCATTATGTTAAAAAACACCACAACCATTGGCCCATAAAATACCCACTGTTAAGCCAGGTCTCCTCCGATTATAGGGTGGGATTAATTATATGTATTAAAAATAGCTTTAGGTAATTTCTAGGTAGGTAATTGTATTTAATATTAAATTAATAATAATTGAATTTAATATTAAATACAATTACCTACCTAGACCTACATTTAGTGATGATTAACTTTTTTATATAATTGTAATCGTTACCTCATAGGACGTGATATTTGAAGCAATACTAAATTAACCATTTAGTGACTAGCGTAGTTTCTCTACGACTAGTGCAAACGCGTCGAGCCGTGTTGTTTCATCATGTAACGTGATCTAATATTTTGTAACCGATGTGAGCGCCGTGAGCCCCTGTAATTCGGTGTTTTAGAGATTTTCCAACAGCTCTTGCAATGCCTTATGGCGAACGAAGTTAGTTACTTTAAGATTTTTTCTTTCCATGTATTTCTTCACAGATATTTAATACTGACGTTTTCCTGTTTATTTATTTCGGTCGCAAAAAGTTAATAACATGATGAATTATTTACAGCCTTGGAAATTATAGTTGAAAATTAAATATTTATTAAATATTATTTAGGTATATCAATTATTTATATGGTACGATAGCAAGATTTTTAAAACAAATAAGTACATACTGAGAAGACAAAGGCGTCACATGATGACATTAAAATCATTCGAACATCTTTGTTTAATCTGCAAATAATAAACAGGTACCGTATTTTATTTAGTGTTCTTAGCATCAACATATGAAGGGTAGCATAATATTTACTCTACACTTAGACATAATTTCTTCAAGAGCCGAGGCAATGAGGCATGGTTGCTGGTGGCGCTAGCGGTAGTCTGCGAGAACGCCTTTTCCGACTCATCTGATGCCGGAAATTTGTGTAAAACGAGCGAGAAATACATTGAACTCACTGAGGACTGCTAAGTGCCATGAGTGCACGGAAGCTCCCCGTAGAACATTCAAATTGGCACACGAATTAAGTACATTTATGAACATACATTTTGTGATTAAACTTGCTTGAAGGTTTTAAGTATTATAAATTTTTGGTGTATGTTTGCAGTTGCATTTTATTTAACTAAGTATTAATGACTCAAACGAAACTTTATTTACGTAGGTTTAATCACAAATCTCTTATAAATCGTTATATTTAAAATTAGCCATATCTTAATACGGCTCCTGTCCCACGCTAGGTGGTAGTCTCCATACATACATCAGTCTTCATATCTTTAATCACACCTTTCATACACAATTACTCATTCTTGCAATGCATCCGTCTCTTTTCCTACAATCCTTGCGTCACCCACGTTCATGCTGCAACTACCACCGCTTCGGGGTGCTGCTCTACAGGGAAGAGCAGGCAAGAAGCTCTGTTGTTGCTCTTTTCAAATTATCGGTCTTGTTTACAAAAAGCACTATGACAGAACTACTACATGAGAGAAACACGCTACACGTTTATGCAATGAATGACGAATAGGCTTTGACACATCAAATACAAATCCACGAATAAATAGTAATAACGCATTATCTGAACCTTTACCTGTTAGTTCATAATTACTGATGAATTTGTTTTGTGAACAGATGTCGAACAAATGTCCCTATGCGTTATTCTGATTTTATTCCAGAGCGAAAAGTTTATATTTTGTCAGTGAAGCCATTCAGTGGTAGCCATGTATAGTTTCGTTGCACGATATTACATGTCTTGCTTGCGTCGAATTTGGTACACAAACAAAGGCGATGATTCACTCACAAACTTTTCTCTAATTTGTCATTCAATAATCATTTCGGCACCAATATCATTTGCATTTACGTGTATCTACATTTTATTTTGTTAAATTTGGGTTGCTTAACTGTTAATTTTGTTGGTATAAAAGTTAAGTTTGTATTGTTACATGGAGTACCATTGAACGTATATATCCACCTCTTTTATTACAATATAATCTAACAAACGACTAAAAGGATACAAGTTCTGTTGGGGTCTGGGGACTAAAATGATAAATAGTACGACACAACGACGACAAAATACGAGTAACGACCGTGCAGAAACTACTGTACCCAAGTGTAAATTCCGTTTAGAATAATTTCCAATTAGATATAGTATAGCCCACATTAATACAAGCTAAAATTTTGAATTTTAAACTAACAGAAACAATGAGAATTAAGCATTGACGAACATGCTAAAAGGTGCAATACTTGAGTGTAGAACTGATTTA
The DNA here is from genome assembly GCA_905475355.2 of Clostera curtula. Taxonomy (NCBI): domain Eukaryota; kingdom Metazoa; phylum Arthropoda; class Insecta; order Lepidoptera; family Notodontidae; genus Clostera; species Clostera curtula. The sequence goes on along the minus strand of FR997794.1, from coordinate 9,332,232 downwards.
ATTTTAGATCCTTTCTTTAAATTACCTACGTATGTGAAATGAGGAGATTAGAACTGACTCTATGTACATTTTCTAACTAACCTAATCTGAACAAAAGCATTCCAAGGAAGTGTTAACTATCATAGTATAGTAAATGGTGTTCAATTTATATTCATTAGATTGTAAACGAGGCATTGTCTCATAAATAACGCTATTGGGTGACTTTATTTAGCCACATGCAATATAAAGTATTGCGTTTGAATATTGGGATCATGGGCAACGGCTTACCACTAAGCATTGGATGTACTCAAATACATAGTATAAAGACAGTATACTAAGTATACCTACTAGTGCAGATGTTATAGTACTATGACAGTGATTACCATTAGTATCAGAAATATTAATTAGTACTTTTCATCATCAATATTCCTACCTTTAACATTGAAACTGGGACTACTAACTGAAATAAGATATTACTAGGACTGGTAAACGGTACTAGGTAAATTCTCACAATCATAGCGATAGAAAGATCCGAAACATTTATATTGAGAAAACACATATTACAAATTAAATCTAATCATTATGTATTCGCTAACAAAGTTGATGGTTACGAATAAGTAGCTGATTTTATAATGCCCATTAAAATAGGAAAACGATTCCCTAAGTCTTTACCGGTGTGGAGTGGTCAAGACTGTGCATAGTGTGGCTGGAATTATCTTACCTGTGACGTCAGGAGAGGTTCGCATTAGTAGTGTGGATATGAAGGCGGCTAGGAAGGCAACAGCCAAGATGGTGGCCACACCAGCGGCCAGCATCAGGCGCTTTTCCAGCTTGGTGCGCTGGCCCCAGAAGGATGGCCTGGAACAAACAAAAACATGATAACAGCGATGACATTAGACACTAGTAATAAACAAATGGACTCAATTCGTCTTTCCGATTGAAATCATAAGTATTTAGTATACGATCTCTATTTAAAATTTAGCTGTTCTATTTTAGAAGTTCAAAAGATTATTTCAAATATTTGTTTTGTATGCGCAACTTTTGTATGCGAAAGGTTGCGGGCAGCAGCTGGACGCGTCAAGCTAAAGACAGGGCACTATGGCGCTCTTTAGGGGAGGCCTATGTCCAGCAGTGGACTAATGTGGGCTGATGATGATGATGATGCAGGTACTTATATTTTGAATGTACTTCTACTCTAGCAAGAGTTAGTAATTTTTTGTAAGATTATCAAGAGAATCCCCAGAGTCAAGAAATCAAAGGTTAATTAAATCATCTTAGGTATTTTTTATTCAGTAACCGCATGACGAACGCACAATCTTCATTGACCTTACAAAAAACCTACCTGAGATTTAATACAACCATATTTAGTTCACAGATTAACGTAGTCATTATTTTGGTTTATTTTGTTGTCTTTTTTTTCATATGCGAGTACATACAACACTAAATTATGTTACTTATCTTACGAATTTTAAATTTCTCACAGACAATAAATAGCCATTTTAAGACGATTTCGGCGATACCCATAGCTCATGCAAACATTCCAAGATGTCAAGGTCATTGGGCACCGTAGTAGGAAATACATAACCACGATTTTCGTGAACGTTTAGTTGATACCACAAGAACATTTCGTAATTTGTAGCAAAAATTGCTTTTTTATAACTTCCCTGAATTCATGATATATTGGAGATAGGTACTACCGAAGGGTGTCGACGGACGAGATGTAAAAAAAACTCGTTAATTATTTGTTATTTTTACGTTTCATCCATCCCTTACTATGAACAATGATTTTGAAAATATAAACAGTAATGTAGTTATTGCAATTAACTAGATTCGATGTTGTCCTCGCGCACTTTAGAAATATTCAGCCTGTATACAAACAATGCGAAGAACTTTTCCATTTCACTGCCCGAGACTGCCACATTAAACATTAAAATGAAAATTTCAAAAGTGGGTTATCTTTGAAGAAAATTGCCTAAAAATTTTCAATTTGTTTCGGCAACCCAATTTCTCGTGACCGTAACGTTGCTTGGTGCTAAACGAAAAGAAGCCGCTAGGGGTCGCTACTTGATCCATTCTTATCAACTTATGGGGATTTAAAGAAAACTCTTTGTAAGATTTCTTCGTCAAGAGGCTTGAATTATTTAAAACAAAAAAGTTTCCTGTACCAGGCGTAACAAGTTTTATTTTTTCTTTTTTGCTGTTGTTTGAGCATATAAACCCTTCGGGATACATTCTCTTGCATAATAAACACAAACACTTTAAGTTCTTTTTCTTTTATTTTCGTTTATGTTAAGCCTAGGAAGTATTCAGTTTTGGTAAGTCATTCATGTTAGCAAGACGACCTCAGCTCACGTACATCCCAGTCGAATTAACATACACTCATGATATTTGACAAGAGTACAAACATCGTAATATCTCCAAACAAAGATTCGTTTGATTGTAAACCTTGTTTTTATAATTGAAAAGTGGTTTATTGCAGGAATATCGCTTAAATGATGTGACGTTGTTCTTTCAAAGAGCCGATTTAGAGTAGTTTATACTTTGTTTTAACCGCCTGGTGGTAAGCGGATACCGATTATTTGTTTAATAGATCACAAATAATACTCATACGTCACTGCAGTGAGAATAATGGGTTCGCTCTGCATCACCATGTTCCTCCTACTTCTGATAGAGCTCTGGTGAACTTACTTATACGCAGATTTAGCTACGGTATTTTTATATCTTCCTTAATTTAAATAAATTACGCTTCACGTTGTTTGTCCGCGATGGATTTCTAAACTACTCAACCGATTTTAATCAAATTTTTCACACCGTGTGCAGTTTGGAAGATAGGATAGTAATTAAGTCTTAATATAGTCGCAATATTATTTTTTTGAAAATTATTTGACAGTCACAATTATAGGTAAGCTTCAAACTATTCTAACAGATAGCGATTGCCGCGATTGAGTAGGTAAGTATTCAATAAATGGCATTTTGTTAAAAGTTAAATTAATGTACGAGTATGTTGATGTTAAATGTAATTTAACAATAACCTTTGCCACAGCAACGATTAGCGAGGCCTAGTATATATTTATTATGTTACGTAACACGTTAGTGGAACAAGAAGACTCTTATTTCTAACAAATGAAATAATCTTCAATTACGAAAATATTTACGGTCGGTTCACATCTGACGGAAAATGCGTCGCCTATGATCGGTCGCGTAACGCCAAAACAGACAAATGCATGGTAAAACATTCAACGTTTCACACCTAACCGATGATGCGTTAGTGCGGCGAGCGTACAGCGTCATACATTTTGTCTGTTTTAATGTTACACGACCGATAATACGCTACGCATTTTCCGCCAGATGTGAACCGACCCTTAAATGTACAATAAAACGATTCAATACATTCTCTGAATTGCCCTAGAGATTACGTCATCCACTTAATATGGTGCGTTATACTAAAATGTCTTCAAATATCGTGAACATGTTTAACAACATTATCAAATTCAAGAAACAGACGTACGGCACCGACGGTATTACTCAGTGGGTTTTTCATTAAACATTTTCATCGTAATTATAAAATTACCAGGCCATTGAGATTGGCATATCACGATCATCATCTTATCTCAGCCCATAAAAGACCCTCGCTAAGTTGGGCTTCGTCCAATCTCATGGAGGGAAATTGGACTACAGTCACACATCGGTTTAGTCGCTTTAAAATATCGCATGTTTGCCAGACTGGAGGCCAGCTTGTATGTCTTTTAGGTTGCTTTAATCGCCTCTTACGTCAGCCTCAGGAAAGTATGGGTTGGTGACATGGGTTCATTGAATTTGACTCTTTTAATTTCGAATAAAACGTGATCAATAATTACAAGACACGTCTTATAACTTTTCCTAAAGCGGCACACACAGTTGTTTCCCCAATGTCACCTTATTCGTTCGAAGGTCCATTCAATTCAGTATTGCACGTAATGTGGAACTTATCTTGGAAATCAATCGATCGATGTATGTTGTACAAACAAGTCTCATGTCAGCAACATGTTCTACCCTTGTGATTTATAGAGATTTAGTGGGTGTGATAAGCTTTGGAGCTAATTAGGTTCTACTACCTAACGTGTTGAAATACATTTTTTATGAAAATTGTTTGTTTTGTTTCTCCCGTCATGCCGCTCTGAATGACATTATCCGCCGTTCTCTTGCCACCATCAACGTACCGGCTATTTTAGAGCCGAAAGGTTTAGTACGTGATGACGGTAAGAGACCTGACGGTATGTCTCTTGTTCCATGGGTTAGGGGTCGGGCGCTGGTGTGGGATGCTACGTGTGTTGACACATTAGCCCCGTCTCATATTCATGGAACAAGCAAAAGAGCTGGCGCGGCGGCAGAGACGGCTGAACTTTCAAAATTTCATAAATATAGGGGTATCGGCGCCGAATACATTTTTATTCCATTTGGCGTCGAAACTTTGGGACCGTGGGGTCCTAATGCATTGGGCCTCTATAAAAAGCTCTCAAAAAAGCTTATAGAGGTGTCTGGCGACCCAAGGGCTGGCAGCTTCCTCGGCCAGCGTATAAGTCTGGCCATTCAAAGGGGAAATGCTGCCAGCATTTTAGGCACTTTACCACATGGGCCTAATTTATTAAATCACTTAAATTAGTTTTAATTTATTATATATATATTTTTTATATATTAAACTGTTAATCTATAAATAAATAAATCAATTTATGAAAATGAATTGTCATCAGTTCTTTGTCGTTACGAGCTAATAGAAATAAACATGTACAAGTTTGTCATTGTATTTTTCAGTCCGCGTTGGTCTGAATTTTGTATTATTACTATCGGCATAGACAAAAGTTACAAGGATATTCCGCTTACTATATAATTGTTCCACATTTTACTTACACGTGCCAAACAGATAACAGATAGCTTACAGTGAGTTTCATAGGTAATATATGCATATCTGACGTTTTCTATAAATTTATCGTTGTTGTTCGCCTAATAAAACCATACCAAATATGTAGTCAATATTATTGGTATTTGCAAAGCAATTGTAAGCAATTTGCCGGACCATAAATACGAATCAATTGCTATCTATTCATTTAGTCGTAAAATGTATTATATCTCTTCTCTCAATGTAAAATAGATGTACTCTGAATGTAGACGTGGTCTTTATCATATATTAGTTAATTATAATATAAATTATGTAGCCGCACATAATTTGTGCCCTAGAAGCTGCAACTGCAGCTGCTACCGCACAATTTGTGTTTTTTTTATTAAGATTATACAAATTATTTGTCTAATGTAATGTGTGTAGTGTACGAGTATACTACATAGTAATTAAGGTTTCAAGAGCCTTATTAATGTAATTGTGTAATTGTAGCGACCGCATGCTACATACTTTACACCATTTACCTGAAAAATCTGAACTAATTGCATCAAGAAATATCGCCTACAAATGCGATAATTACGAAAAAGCCCTACACCGCGATAGCGAAATTTCAAGAGCAATTCGCAAGGTTAAGATATCCCCGACTACAACTATGGGGATATAATAATAGGCGCTGCGACCCCTCTCCAGACATAACACCTCGTCTGGCTGGATGATCATCCCTTTGCGCCTAAAATGTGTTAATTATAAAAGGTGAACAAAATCCAACATGAGAGAACGGAAACTTTATATGAAACACTCATAAGAATTTATGGCTAGTTTTTCAGCTGTCTACTTCCTTTAGTCACCTTTTTTGACACCCTCAGCATGGAATGGAAATGTATTTTTCGGAATTTATGCTGAATTCAATTTGAAAGTGAAGTCTATTGGAGGCAAATTAATCAATTTTGTTTAATTAAAAAAGAAATATTTTTTTTAATTTATTTGGCACAACTTCTTTTTACGTTGGAAATCCTCTTGGATACCAAGCCATTAAACGCCAGCCGGGTTATGTGGTACTCCGAGGCGCGGAAAGATGGTAATTGCACCCTAACCTACCCACTAGCCACAGGCCCTGGCCCGCCTATGTCACGGTAGTTTAAGGCTCTCGAGGTAACACTGAGGACAGAGTTTTCCCCGGAGCCACAACGAATCCTAAAGGCACGCAAGCCCCCTCACCACAACAAGGTGGCAGCACGGTCGAGGGGGCTTTTTGGCTCTACTAAATAGTGCAATATTACAGGTTGTGACTATTTTCTAAATTTTATGGTTCAATTCCTGTCTGTCAAGTCCTGTCATAGGTAATGATTTTTCAAAAATATTTTTTTTTGGTTTCGTCAAAACCTTGTTCATAGCACCAAAGAGCGTTTTCGATATTCCCTAAACAAAGTTTAAATTCTGGCCAGTCATGGACATTTGAAAAATAATTCTTCTTATTCTCCTACCTCAACCGTTCTCACGAAACTCTATTGAATAATCGCAATGATTAATCGCCATGATTAATCGCCATTCATTTCATTCCATGTTAAGACTTATGTCAGAGCAGTTTGAAACTATATTTTTAAATGGGTGAAAATAGGTCAGACATTGTTAAAAATTAAATAATTCTGAGTGAAACTAAACCTATTGTGTCGCAATGTCTAAAATAATTGATTGTTTATTGTTGACTCATAAAAAAAGTTAGAAACGTTGGTATCAATTTAATGTTGTGTAGTAAGATCAGAAACTACAATAGCGTACAAAAAGTTTGTATTGAAAATAATGTCAACATTGTAAATGCAATCAAGTGGAAATAACAGCAATAACTTGATTATTAGGTACGGTTGCTTCCAAAGACGTACTTTGGTATTTAATTAAACTTATTACATACTGACGTCATAATAATATGATCACGTGTTCCTTTTACAATCTCTTGTTTCCTTTTGCTATAACAAAGGGTTCAATATGAGTTCAGCAATATTATTCCTGACGCTATCATTATGCATGATTCATAACCAAAACGTACGCAAATAAAATACTAAAGTGCTGTGTCATAATGTTTAAATTGTATCAACATTACTGTTGACTTAAGCTGTCCAAAAACTGAAAAGCAATTACTTAGACACGGGGCGGAATCTTGGACGATGAATTGAAGTCTCTTACCGGGGCGGTCTTTACGCCAAGTAGTCTTCTTCTGTCTAGTGTTAATCCCGGCTATTGCCAAGGTCCGCCAACCAACCGATTATCCTCCACTTTGCCCAGTCTTCTACGTAATTTTCACTCAGGTCATTAACTCCCATAACGGACTTGATGACGTCCAGCCAGCATTTGCGAGGGTGACCACGGGACCTAGCCCCAAGGACAGCCATATTCATGCATCCCAAACCAACGTACTCCATATGGCGGCCATACCATATTTACGCCAAATAGTGATTATGACAAAATTTGCAAACCAATGTCCTTGCATTGTGAGTCAGAACACGCACTTTGTTATTCTATTTAATTTACATCAATAATGAATAGGTTACTAGGTGTATGACTGAATACGTACAATACAAATTATATTGTGACTAAACACACTAGAGGTTACTCAATTAAAGAAAAAAGTACAAACGATCACCAATTTACTACTAAAAATTTCATAATGTTTCCAATTATACCATTACTTTGTATGACTTGTTGCATTTTATAGGCACGGCGCTATGGCGCTCTATATGGAAGGCCTATGTCGAGCAGTCAACTAGGTGATGCTGATGCTGATGATTTTATTTCTTTGAACTGAATATTTTTAACCCCCGACGCAAAAAGAAGGGTGTTATAAGTTTGACGTGTATGTCTGTCTGTCTGTCTGTGGCACCGTAGCTCGCTAACGGATGAAGCGATTTCAATACAGTTTGTATGATATGTTTGTATGACAGGTGAGTTACGGGCGAGTGTTCTTAGACATGTTTGATGAAAATCGGTTGAGCCGTTTAAAAGTTATGGGGGTGAAAGTTGGGAAGAATTATCGAATGTCTGCCAATATTATCGAGTGGGGTCTTAAATGAAAGCGCATCACGTGCTCATTACAAAATAATATGCTCCGTGAAAATCAGTTGAGCCCTGAAAAAGCTCTGGGGGTAAAAGGGGGGGAAAATACCCAATATCTGCAAATATATGTGGTGGGGAGCAAATGAGGATGCGACAAGAATCTATGTATTAACAACTTAACAACATCTACATCATAATAAACATGTACCTATAAAAAGCAGAAAATAAATGTATTAATAAACAATTAAATAAACCCCCGACACGATGACCTAAGTATCCTTTAAAAAGTAAAAATAAAAAGAAACATCGCGTTGGGGGACCAGGGGTCAGCTAATAAATAAGTAGGAGCGGTCCCCCAACGCAATGTATTTCTTTATTTTTTACTTTTTAAAGGATACTTAGGTCATCGTGTCGGGGGTTTATTTAATTGTTTATTAATACATTTATTTTCTGCTTTTTATAGGTACATGTTTATTATGATGTAGATGTTGTTAAGTTGTTAATACATAGATTCTTGTCGCATCCTCATTTGCTCCCCACCACATATATTTGCAGATATTGGGTATTTTCCCCCCCTTTTACCCCCAGAGCTTTTTCAGGGCTCAACTGATTTTCACGGAGCATATTATTTTGTAATGAGCACGTGATGCGCTTTCATTTAAGACCCCACTCGATAATATTGGCAGACATTCGATAATTCTTCCCAACTTTCACCCCCATAACTTTTAAACGGCTCAACCGATTTTCATCAAACATGTCTAAGAACACTCGCCCGTAACTCACCTGTCATACAAACATATCATACAAACTGTATTGAAATCGCTTCATCCGTTAGCAAGTTGAGAATAGTTATTACGGTTCACCTAACTTCAATATAAAAACGCGCTCACTACGCGTGACGATCTTCATTCTATCATGGTAGCTGACTTCTAAATTATATTTACTTACAAAGTAAAATAATTATTTCATATTTTATGTTATTAGTCCGTGTGGTATTTAGAACAGACTAAAGCCGAACGTCCGCTTTATTCCGGCTTTAGAGTGGACAAATGGAAATATAATAGTAATAAAAAATACCTACTACTACAGTCGCCAAACTTTATGGCCGCTCCGAATGTAGCCGCATTACGCTGCGCAGAACACAAAATCAGGTATCAGCAGGACGTAAGCGGGGGGCAGAGGCAGGGCACGCCCGCACCCGCCGTCTTCCACCCGCTAGCGTCCTCGCTTCCCGTGCGTTAGTGTGAGTGTGCTACGTTCGTATTGGTTATGAAATGTACGATGCGCAAGTTCGCACCGAACGGCTACGTTCAGAGCTGCCATAATGTTTGGCGAGGACTGTACTCACCGCTGAGTCATGCCTCCCTAAACTACATCGAGGGTAATCAGCGTACTGCGCCACGCTGGCCAGACTTGTTCGCAAAGGGTTTCGTGTCAAGTATTCTTTTTCTTGCGGCAGGTTATCGGCCTAGTCATTTGCTATTCTCGACTCTTACGATACCCTCAAGATGGAATGGGGTAGTGACACAATGTGTTTTCTAAATCCGTCACCACATGGACTAACATCAAGAACAACAATATGAATTTCATTGAACATTCGAGGTTGTGTTACGGGATATTTCAATTTGCGTGCTAAGCGAGGACCGTCAACTATAAACGATCGTAACCCGGTTCAGCATAAAAGAAAAATCGGTGTCGAAGTGTTATGTAGAAATTCGGTACTTTTGTATGGTGTCTTATCATATGTCTTTAGGCAATTGTTTCCAGTACCTTTGTTTTTAAAGAAACTGTACTCGAGAAGTCTTTGAGGATTGTATAGTGTTTATTATATGCTTCCGGACTGCATTGTTAACTTTACGTAACTATTTTTTTAAACACAGCTGTAAGATATCATAACTCACACCAGTGCATTTATTAAACCGGATAATTTAATTTAATTTGAATGTTTTTATAATTTGCTAATACAAGATGGTTACTACCACTCAGGCCATTCATGACCCATTGCTGAGTCGAGCCTCCTCCAATACATGGATGGAAATAAGTCTACAGTGCCACGCTGCCGAGAGCGGTTGGCCCAGGGTTTAGTTTCACGTGGTTCTGCATCAGATCCCACAATGCCGCAACAGGACGCGAGTTGGAGCACCCCGGGGAGGTTTAGTGGGTAGGCCCCCACTATGGGGGAGAGTCCCACACTTCCCTCGCTGGCCATCCCCGTGGCCGGCGAGGAAGTCCATAAACGATTTTACCACGGGCTATAAAAAAAAGGGTTTAGTTTCAAGCTTTCCTTCTTTTGCGGCTAGGTTATTCTTCTTCTGAGTCGGACACTCTTGTCAGAGCGGTCGTGGTTGCACTGATGAGGCACATGAAGAGGCATTCCTGGCGATGCGCTTCCAATTCTGACGATTTAAAGCGTTCCGCGTACATTGGACTATGGCCCATTATATTACCTTTTGTCGCCTTTTACGACACCCTCAGCATGGAACGGGGTGGTGACACTGTGCATTCTAAATCCGTCACCACGAGGCAGATGGTTACATTCTTCCTATATTGTACAAGTTTTGTACGAGTAAAGTGAAGTTCCGAGATCTTACATATCAAAATATATTTGTGTGTGCATGTCCTTCATAGAATGGTAAACTATAATAATAATATTTTTTAATAATATATATTTATTTAATAATAATAATAATACCATCTTAGAATTAATAATTTATTAATTAAACTTTAAATTTGATTATGTGATGATCTTCAGCAAAGTGTTGTGCATGAGCCCACGAAGGTCTTTCCTTCAAATGAGTTTTAAGTCTTTATTAAGTTCTACTTTAGTAGTAAGATACCTTAGTAGTATTTTCCCGTAGTGATTAAGAAGCGGACTTCCGATTTCCTTGTCATCAATATACGTTGCACGTACTAGCAGTAAGTACCTTCAACGAGCATTGCCTTCATCGTGTGGACACCGCCACTTTAAACGTTACGTTGCCGTGATAATTGTCGAAGAGACAACGTCATAACTAATATCATCATCATTTCAGCCAAAAGACGTCCACTGAAAAGGAGGGACATAGGCCTCCCCCAAGGATCCCCCACGAAAGCCGGTCCTGAGCCGCCCGCATCCATCGCTTTCCGGCGACCTTAACCAGGTCGTCGTTCCGAGTTCCAAAGAAACTTAATGGAACTTAAATTACCAAGCTTATTTTACAATAATAACGATCGCTAGTTGGTTGGTTTTCATTGGAACTCCTTTTTGTAGTAATATCCAGTTTTAGAAAAACGTCGTTTACTCCCTTAAACTTCAAGATCGAAAAACATTTTAAACACAGAACGGTTTCATATGATTAGCTCTATGCTGTCACTTCGTATTTATTTAGAGTTTTTGTTACTCTCTGAGATTGTTATTTTGTGTGGTGATGGATCAAGAATACACGGGGTCACCATCCCATTTTATCCTACGGGTGTCGTAATACTTGACAAAAGGAAACGTCAAGGCCGAAAACCTAGCCCCATGAAAACCTGTGCCAACCCGTCTGGCCAGCGTGACACAGTAGGCTAATTACCCTCCTTGTTACTGGAGGCCCGACTCGGTAGTGGGTCATGTATGCGCTGAGAAGTTACTGTCTGTTTAATATAAACTTAAAATAAGTATTGAAGATCACACGGTCGACTTCTATATTAGTCACTGTGAGCTGTGTAATATCATGATTAATATATCAACGGTGCCTTTGAAAGGATTTTTTTCCAAACCATTAGAATAAAGAGCTCAGAGGGTGGCTAACGTTCAAGGTAAAGAAAGAATCACTTGAGGAAATGAAACGGTAAAGCAATTATTGTGTCTAGCAGCAAGACCATTTGTACATACGACGGCAAAATACAGTAGGTAATACAACGATCCATTTCGGAAAATAACCAAGGTATTGACGGAGGTTTATCTTCTATTATAATTAATTATTTATTAAAGACTTATTTGATCTTTTATATATATCTCGGACAACATCTGCTTATTTTCTTCCATTTTTGTGCTTGTTGAGGACAATACATAATCTACTTTTGTCCTTGACTTAAATTTTTCTTTCAGAGCGGCAATTATTTCGTTTTGTGGCGTCTGGGGTTATTAACTTTGTACTTTCGGATATATAGGCAGATTAGAGTTGTATTTCTGCATTTGCATTTAATAATATACAATTGTGGCATCGTAGTGACGCATCGGACTATTTAATATGGACAAAGTAGTCAGGTTAATTGTCTTTGTTTCGCTTTTTGTTAGATTGTTTTATTTTTGTAGGAAAAGTACTTTGCTTTTTTTCGGTATAAGAAAATTGGGCAGTACTTTACGTATCTGTTACGTGATGTAGACGATATTTTATTTAAAAACATGTACTTAAATGAAATTTTTACCCGAAAATCAATTTAAAATATTTTAATTAAAAATACTAGCGGCCAATTTTTGATAGCAACTTGGTAGATATATATTCTCCTAGTTATAAATATACATAAAAATATGTTTTTTAGCAAATAACCGATGAGTGCAATAATCATGCAGCCGGATCTCGTACGCTCTCATCACACATCACGAGATGAGCTTGATAGTGACTTACTTTTATGTTTGTCAGTTGCAATGTATACGCATTAATACATGTTACAGTGATTGAAAATAAGAATTCAGTCAACTATAACAGCCCTTTCATTTTCCTGTCAATTTTAACATCGGCTTTTTAAATCGATAGCTGTGGCATCTATTAATAAAGAAGCTAGCTTATGATTTTGCGCCGCGAGTGGTAGACGGTAATAAATGTTACATTATATTTCGCACAATGAAATAAGGATTTCGCGTTCTATTCATGACCGTTTATTGAAGGGTCCTCTAAGACTCTCATCATTTCATCACGCACATAAAGTCTTCTTATTTCAAAAAAACCACCTACTTACCAGTTACAAAAGAGAACAATATTGCTCTTATTGTGATAAGTAATTTAATGGATAAACGACGGTACTATTATTGTGCGCTGGGATATCAAATTTTGGAAATTTACTGCGGTTCAGTGGTAAATTATGTTAATGCTACTCGTATTGGGTACGGCAGAATCCATTAGAGTTTACTACATGATTCGAACAGGTTAGGACACAGAGAATATACTGGCGAAACTGGATAGTCCCGTTATAAGCATATAGCATTTATCATCGCGTAAAAAGATAATCGTATGGTTGCTCGGACCCACGGGAGCAACAACCTAACTCACCACTCCAGTACGCAATAGTTGTTATGCAACTAACTGCCTCCGATGTCATTCGATACGTAGGTATCGAGATTTTTTAAATCGTTCGGAGACCGGTTTCATACAAGTTCATTGTCTTGAGCAGTTCAACAAACCCTCTGACTACGCTTTCGTCAAGGTAAATTTAGTCACTCTTACTTTTGTTTACAAATGACAACAAAAAATTTGATGCAATTGTTAATGTTGCGATTTGGCGTATTCACAACGTGCGGAGCTTTCCAAAGTCTGACAACATTTGATATGCAGGCACCGAGCCTTCATCAACTGCTTTCTCGATTGCATACAATGCTTGGAACCAATCCAAGGTTAACTTGTGGCATGGCATTGTTTTCGACCTCTTAGCCCAAGTTTGTAGGTACTTCAGAAGCAATTATGTGCCGAAAACCGCGTCAGACCTATACTAAATAAGGCAAGTATTACAGGAATTTAGTCCACTATAAGTTGCACCCTGTGTTGTATCTCAATGTCCAACTGCCCTAGATTAAGTATTATACCCGTAACAATACAACAAAACGATGCGGCACGAACAGAAAAGTAACTAACACGACCTATTTCTACCAAGTATACGGCAACGTGTGCAACAATGTGAGAATATTACCTACTTAAGTAAGTACACTACACTGAAACGGGGTTTCACTTCACACCATTAAACCCATCAGGAGTCCCTTGAATGATAGTGAAAACCACAGTGAAACTAATGGAGCAATTTGTAAGAAGCAGGTAGCGGGTCAATAGTAAGCTATTACAAGAAAATGTCGTAACTTAGTTGATGTCCAAATTATCCAGTTTTAATCATTTAATGATAGGGAGAGAAATAATAGATAAGATATCTCTTTCATTAGCAAACCACATTTACTTTACTTAATTGAAATCTGGGGCAGTGCAGCAAAAACAAAGCTTCAAATATTACAAAACAAAAAACTCTTTCATTACAATTACTTAACGCCTTCTTTTAAAATATACACAAAAAAAACAAATTAATGTATAATAAGCATTTATATATTTATAACACCTGCATTCTCATCTATAAATATTAAATAACTCACTCCATTCTACTGTATTACATAATATATATTATTCGTAAAGCAACAACAAGCTACAAAGCGTAGTACGTACAAATGAAGGCAATAGAATGACTTTTGAAGGTGCACAGCTTTATAACCAATTACAATAAAAAGGAAATGCTCGTTTATTTCAAATAAATCAAAACACCTATTCTTTATTGAAAAAAATGAGCACAGTGCTTTTGCGCATACGAATACAAAATCAACGTACCTAAAATGTTTGTTTATCATGTAAGTGACTTTTTGCTCTTTATGATAATACAGTTCTCTTTAAACCTATAAGCTGTCGATAATATAACGGTCCAGACTGAGAAAGGCTAGCGCCTCGCACCAGGACGATATACCAACAACCCGTTATAAAACCAGGGCCGGATTTATCTGAGTAAAATCATTCTCACTATTGAAAACATAATGTAGATATGGCATGGATATAAACACGGCGGACAATAGAATTAGTTCTCAGGCCAATTTAGATGTAGGTAGTTATGCTTACAAAGATTAAGAATAAACGTTAGGACTGTCATTATGTTTAAGGTTACATAAAAAAGTCAACGGTTAAATGCGAAATCAATAGGTAGTCCATAGTCGTACCTACTATCTTATATCTTTAAATGAGCAATTCTTACATATATATATATATAATTTGAATCTCGGAATCGGCTCCAACGATTTTCATGAAATATAGTTTATAGGGGGTTTCGGGGGCGATAAATTGATCTAGCTAGGAATCATTTTTAGAAAATGTCATTTTATTCGGGTTTCGGGGGCGATAAATCGATCTAGCTAGGAATCCTGACATCTATTGGCGAAAAATAATTGGCAGATGGCGTTGTTATGTAACACGAAGTCAATGAGTGTTTGCTTTGAGGTTAGACTTAATTCCTGACATCTATTGGCGAATAATAATACTACTTTTTTGTGAGCACAACAGCAGATGACGTTGTTAAGTAACACGAAGTCAATAAGTGTTTGAGTAATTCGTACTTAAATATAATTTCCAAAAAACACAATTTATAAAAAAAAAATACCGAGTCATCCAGATATTTACACATTTATGTGAGGTTACGGGTGAGGTAACAATTTGGACTTCAACTTATTACTTAATTATGCCAATTATGTTATCCATATGAAATAGTAATTAATGTCACTAACACAATAATTAGAGCAATAAAAGACTAATTTACAAAAAAATAATTATTTAATGACGAACGGCACGGGAGTACGGGCGAAGCGAAAATCAAATTATACTAAGCGTACTTAGACAAAATTCGGAAAAACAAGATAAATTTTAATGATTGTCGAAAAGTTTAGATTAAGTGGTAATTTAATGTAATTAACAAGATAGGTTTACAATATATTGCAACTTTGTGAGTTTGAAAAACAGTCACCAGTACAGATTATATGACAACGGTGTTGGGTATATCAACTTGTCGCGACTGAGTCTAGAAAGTCTAAAAAGTCTAACGGGGCTCTACATGCTTAGCCCGATCCCTAAATAAAACCTGTTTCCAATAGTTGAATGAACTAAACGATTACCTTTAAGGAAACAATACACACTGTTATGATTATGCTAAATTATTCATGCTAGACCTCTGCTATCAGAGGCGAGGCACTAGTAAAGACTTAATGGTATATTTGATACCTCTGATTTATCACTACATAGTATAAAACAAAGTCGATGTTTTCTGTCCGTCCCTATGTATGCTTAAATCTTTAAAACTACGCAAAGGATTTTGAATCGTTTTTTTTATTAGATAGAGTGGTTTATATGTATAACACACCCCCGCTTTGCACGGGCGAAGCCGGGGCGGGCCACTAGTTATCTATAAAAGAATTCCGCCACCGAAAGGGTCCTTTTGAGTTTGAGTCCAAAACAACCCGGCTGGGCCCTAACGGCCGGGTTAAACACAAACTACTAAGTTGCGACTAAAAGAATGAGCTGGCTTGACCGCCTTTTAAGTTGTTTTTCTGTATGTATTTGGTGACTCTCAGAATAGATCGCAAGCTATTTCATAGATGTCAAACAACGTTTGCCAGGTCAGCTAGTTATATGTATTACCAATTGGCACATCAGGGAAATACCAAAGGAGTTTTCAATGCCGAAGTCATTGAGACGCAATCATTACAATCGCAATGATTTGTATTGTTTATTAATGTTTATTGAACTTAGTCATGCTTTTTAATTCATACAGGCAGTGTGGCAGATTTCCCCTTCTTATTTTATATGAATATTTTCAAATTATGGTCATTTAAACCCGACTTGAAGCAATCTTCAAACTCTGCCTCAAGCTCTGTATCAATATGATGCCGATGTTTTTTGCCGGTTCTGTTCTATTGACCAGCATTCCGAACCGGTGGTAGTTTCAGCATGAATGTGGGTGGACGCAAAGGTTGTGGGAGATCTAATGAGATGGATGGATTGTAAGAATGAGGTATTGTGTATGAAAGGTGTGACTGTAGATATGACGACTGATAGGTGTGTATGGAGACTACCACCTAGCGTGGGACAGGGTTCATAAGATGATAATGGTAATTTTAAATGTCACGATTTATAAGAGTTTTGTGATAAAACTTACTAGTGCGTACAGGGGCTTAGTGTATTTGGATCTACGAGTAAACACCGTACATATACTAAAACCATATGTATTCAAATTCAAATTCAAATCATTTATTTTGCTTGGGTCACGATGGACACTTACAAAAAGTCAACACAATATTCATAATGATTCTATTCAATCAATATTTATAATTTTTGTCTGTCTGTTTGTTTGGGCTAATCTCTGAAATGTCTTGATTGAGTTCAACAACAAGGGAATAACTTAGGCTACATTTATTGACAAGCTTTTCAGGAGCCAATAGTTACTCAATTTTCCACATTGTTAAATACCACGCGAATGAAGTCGCGAGTAACAGTTAGTCCGCAATAACTAAACGAAATGTACACACGCTACCTCGTCGGTCAAGGGTTGATTTTACCGTCTTTGCATCACGGACTCTAGTACGGGGTCGGGCCAGTGCCTCTGTGTAAACCAGAAACAATTACTCTGAGTCTAGGTGACATTTCTATATCTAAATTAAGCCTTACACCTTATTAACTTCCACCTTAAGTTTCGTAAAAGGCGACTAATGGAACGCAAAAGGCAGATCACCTAGCTTCAAAAGGAGGAAAACTTGGTTGATAAAGACAACCAACCAAAAAGTTAAGTACACGATGTATCTGACTCTATTTAAAAGGAAAACAGCGGACGTTTGTCCTGCGATGTTACGTCACCGTGCATGTCTTTACATTTCTCATAAGAACTATTAACATAGCATCGACATTGTTGGTTCCGAGGATGTTCTGTCTACACGATATTTTATCAATATTTTTGTTTCTATGTCAAGCATTTTTCACAGACGATAAACTCACCCATATTTACTACCAGTTGAGTTGAGTCGGACCTCCTTCAAACTCATGGAGGGGAATTACCCTACTGAGCCACGTTGGCCAGACGGGTTGGCACAGGGTTTGTATCAAGTTTTCCTTCTCTTGCAGCTAGGTGATCTGCCTCTTGCATTCCTGTAGTTGCCTCTTACGACAGTCTGACGGGGTATGGGTTGGTGACATTGTGTGATCGCCTACGCTTATATAAATTTGTATTGGTTTTAATGGGTAGGTCGGGCTAATTTTCCCCTTTCCCTGGAGTCCCACATAACCCACATATCTATTTAAATAGATATAACATATCTGTAAGGCGTATTTGTATCTTATAAATGATGTGATTGTTTCTTTCCCTCTAGTCTTACGTAGCCAGGTCGTTTCTCAAATGTCCAGTAATTCGTCATTAGTATCTACCCGCGAAAGTAAACGAAGTCCATAACCCAATTAACTTTCATAATGACTGCTGATGACTGCCTCGTTGGTCTAGTGGTTACATGTGTCGCCTTTGGATCAACGGGTCCCGGGTTCGATTCCGGGGTCGGGCAAGTGTCTTTGTCTAAACCAGAGGCACTGGCTCGGAGTCTGGGTGTCATTTCTATATATAATAATGTATGTATTTACAAAAAAAATGTATATAAGTAGTTGATCATCCATCTCGTTACCATAACACAAGCATTAAGTTGCTTAGCTTGGGACGAGATGGCGTTGTGTGAAATGTCCATTTATTTATTTAACTTTCATATCAAAATGACAGTATTGTCTACATTGATACTATTTGGTGTATTTGTACGGCCAACGGCAGTGCTGAAATATTTTAATATCGGATTTCCTTCAGGTCTCTGACGGTAATACGGCATTACCAACTTAAACACTACAAGAACGCTGAATGACTAATAGGCCATATCTCAGAGGAAAATGGCCCACGGCTGATTCAGTCTCCTATAATTTTAGGAAGGGAAATTAGTCTACGGGGTCACTTTAAGCAGCCGCATTGTCATTGCGGTTCATATCAAGTTTATCTTAGTTTTGCCGCCACATAACTCAGTGCGAGGACCAATTGCAAAGATACTAGGCAGCTGAGTGAAACCCATGACCATTTCCTTCCTTCCTTCTCAGCCCATAAATGACCCATTGTTGAGTCGGGCCTCTTCCAACCGCATGGGGGGTAATTAGCCTACTATGCCACGCTGTCCATTTACAGACTGTCATGTCAGATATACTTATTTGCAGTAAGTAAGTATTTTATTGTTAAAAATATATGGAAAATGCGTGTGCTTTGCAATATGCTAACCAGAATACCACGAATTATTTATAAATAGCTTTAAAATTAAGTAACAATATGCCACACATTTAAGGCGAAAACATAGACGCGTAAGTTAATTAAACTCGTATATTGAAACACTTAATGCTGTAAAGATGTGTTAACGATTCCGTCATGGAAATCATGTGATCTGACGAAACCTATTCCTTATAGCCCACGATGGTGCTATGGAACTAGCCTACTAGAACCTTACCAACATATGCATGCCTTAATAGACCGTCTTTCTACTTTCACAGTACCTATTACTCTCGCTAGTATTAAAGAGGAACACGTAAAGACAATGAAAGTTGGTGAATTGTCAGCGACCAAAATTCTCTAATTTCCCACATTGGTTGCCAACATTCGACTTATTATGTATACTTGTTTCCAGCTAACAAGTATTTGCGAATAATAGAGTCACGCTGTATTGTTATTCCTATGAATACATACTACCAACAACTTATCCCATCCCGTGAAATGCGAGGGGTCTAAACGCAATTCTATCTAATACGGACTAACTAATGGTTACGCAGATATTCGAGCTTGGCGAGGAGGGAATTATTCTTCAATCCCGCTGTGCAACACGGCGCATAAGTCTAATTCTCTTTGAAATCGTATTCAGAACTCAGCAGAAGTTACTTTATGGGGATGATAGTAATGATAGTGATATTTAGTGATTTATATACCTATTCATTCTCGAAATACCACGCTTTAGTCAGAAAATGTTTTTATGGCTTTGTTTTGCCTTTGAGTTGCATTCTCTAATAAAATCAATTAATCTGTATTATAAAATTCTCACAATCCGTTCACGACTTCTTATGTGGGTTTTAGTAAATTAAATAATATTTTTTACAGTTGTCTCTGTACTTACATAACATACATGCATGTAATACATATTTATTATGTGTAATAAAGTTAAAAGTGTTTATATACATCATCTCCTACATTATATGTTAAATATTATGCAATAATATTAAATTTAATCAAACTTTTAAACATTGTTTTTTTTCGGTTTCTACTCGATTGTAAAAAAAAGAATAAAATATATATTTTACTCTTTTCTTTTACAAGAACGATTGGCCATCCAATGATGAATTTATTTCTGTCCAATTCTAATTCACTCCAATTTGTATCAACTATTGTTAATAAATAAATGCTACTAGCAGTTTTGTAAGTAGCATACACGGCTACAATCCTCTCCTTAATTATCATGTAATTGACGTACACAAATTAAATCCAGACCTGGTAACTCTAGGACTCTTGATCAAAAAGAAACTCTTGCAGCTTTTAGACTTCGCTAGGATTCGCACGGGTGCAATGGTGAACATCTAAATTTATCAGTGTTTCTCTACAATATTATGCATCTAATATACATGAAAACCTTCATCTTGAATCACTCTATCTATTATAAAAAACGCTTCAAAATCCGTTGCGTAGTTTTAAAGATTTAAGCATACATAGGGACGCACAGACGACGGCGACTTTGTTTTAAAATATGTAGTGATATGGCAATTGTTCCAATATTTATACAGGCTGTAAGAAAAAATCTACAGCTGATCAAAATTATAAGATGTTTTTTACACGAAACGAGACTAGCTCTCCTGTAAGGCGGGGGCAGTTTACAAACAGTGTATTCACGCATGCAAATGACACCCAGACTCAGAGCAAGGGCCTTTGGTTTACACAGACAATTACCCGGCCTCGGAATCGAACAAAAGATCCAAAGGCGGCGTATCCAACCCCTAGACCAACAAGGCAGTCAAAAGAAAGTTGATTAATTTTGTTTGAAATGTTGCACTCAGTATCTTTATCCTATGTACTATTGATTCTTTCTTACGGGCAGTAGGTTTTTGGTTACCTGTAGATAGAGAAGCCAATAACAGCCTTGAAATTTTGGATAAAACAAGTTTAAACATGTTGAAGAATGTTGTGTTTGTTGATAATACATATGTATATTTATCAACATTAATTTTGAGCTGATAATTTAAAAGAAATGAATAATTCTGAATGGGTTGCCTTTTAAAATAGAATACGTAGCTACCCGAGATAACTGTTTTGCTCACTAAGAAGCATTATTAATGACTAATTTACATCTTATTAACATGCTGTGTCGTAGTTTAAGGCTTCATTACATACTAATTTATTGAGTGGCACGCCCCGACGTGCTCTCTCGATGAAAAATAAATCGCGCACATAATCATCAATAGATACTTGTTTTGCGATTGCCAAAGACGCCTATTGAAGAAGTCATCATATTGATTATGTAAGAAAATATCTCTAACAATCTCGCCTCAGGCCTTAGATAGCCCGTTGGTCGGTTGATCCCCCCAGTTCTGGGATCCCGAGTTATTTTACTAACTTATGTATGTTTGACTTACTTCTTTCTGTCCGTGTTTTAATAAATATCCGAAAGCGGTGCGGCCGATTTGCACACAGTCAGATGCGGCTCTTTCGGGCATAATGCTGCAGATTTAACCCGATTAAAGAAGCTGACTCGCACCCCTTTCAATTAGATACCTAACGTAACTTTCTATATCCAGTTACAGGCGGAAGAGGTCGCGTGATAAACTAGTTAAAATAATAATTTACTAACACCTACAACTTAGCTACAGCCGTGAGCGTTATGGCGGAACCCAATTAAATGTCGTCAAAATTGTTGAAAAACGTCAATTGTTTCTTTTAATAACAAAGCACCCACCATCTACTTTCCGGCTGTTTTAGAAATTACTCAAACATGCGGATATCTTCGGTGCCGGTCGTTAATATCAAGTCTTGTTTAAATAAAAAGAGTTATATGTTCGGCGAAGATATTTAGTAGCGGTGGTAGCGGCTATTTGTAGTTATTTCTTTTAATTCCGAATCATAAAAAACACTACGCACGATGCCAGATTGTTCTGAATTAGTTTTTATTACACTTGAATGTATCGTAAAGAAAATCTCACTATTTAAAAGAATCAGCGTAGACACCATATAAGAAGAATTATGCAGAATAATAATAAGAACCTCATCTGAATGAAAGGATGGATTTTAGTATTTTTACGTTTTTTAGTAATTTGCCTTAAAACATGATAACCTTATTAATGACTTATTCCGTTGAACGCAATCGCAAAAATAGAATTATTATATACATAAAATTATGATAACGTTTCTGTTTTGGTTTACATAGCGTCTTTTTTTGTAATTAGTTCAGTTCAATATGAATTAATAGTTTATGGATAAATAGTTATAATATGAATAAATACTCACTTTACGTTGTTCCTCATGTCGTAGTTAGTTGAGACGTATCCTGCGTCCCCACTAGAAACAAACAAAAAAGCATTCATCAAAAACTGGAGGATATTCAAGAAATAGATAAACTATTCCCAAAATGAGTAGGTCAGAAACAATAAGGCTTGAAAAGGAAGTACAAACGGGTCCTTGTGCGAATCATGTCGCTCGGCCATTGTAGGTGCTAATCAGAATGCGATATCCACTAATTTACTCCACGAAACAATAGAGCGGTCCGCGGACACGCGTCGCGGCGCTGGTCGTTTCTCTACTGTCCCTTCTATCTATTATTGTTGCCTAAGAACAGGTGGTCTTGCCTACACAGACAGATTTATTTCGTAAACAAAGATGTTTATCGCTTGCTAAAGCTACTGACGAGTACTATCCCTACGACCTTTTGTTACCCAAAACATTATACCGGTGACAGACAACCAATTTGTGTGTAAATATTAATACAAAGATTATATTAAAACTATAATCAACGATGGACCAAAGTGAAAGCGGTATTAAGGTTATTTCAGAAGAAAAATAGGCCCATTCTTAGTGTTCCTAAAATATTCTATTTATTAGTGATAATTGATGAAAAAATCCTAAACTCGGTACCCGCAACAGATAGAGCAAGATATCTGTTTTTTGTACATCAGGAGCATGTTTGGGAACATTATACTTAAAAAGCTAGGACTTGAACTGTCTAAGCCTAAAATTATATACTCGTATTCTCGTACTGTTAAGGTATATTTCGTCGTCATTGTATCAGCCCATATATGACCCACTACTGAGTTGGGCCTCCTATAAATTTATAGAAGGAATTTAGCATCCTTAGCCAAGGCACAGGATATCTATAAAGTTTTCCTTCTTTTTCACCTTGATGCGTTCATTTAGTTGATTCTTACGACACCTTTAGAGCTGTATGGGTTGGTGACACTCTGCATTCTGAACCCACCCTAAAAAAAGATATTTAGCAGGTCACAATATATTTTAAGTTGACAACCCTATAATAACAGTTCATTACTGTGACACAGACGTAAGATTCACTAATATCTGTACTCGTAATACGGCGTCAGTAAATGAGCCGTTTCCTACTTTACCTACTTCAGGACGACTAAGCAAAGTGGCAAGTCATTGTACAACGTGCAAGTGATAATCTACATTCTTAGGAAAGATACTAAAATTTCTTGTTATAAGGAAAACTCTGTGCTATTGATTAATTTTTTATCTAATGTCCTGTCCTTTGTTTACACCGCTATTTTTAGTAGCCAGAAAAAACAATGCTCATATATATACTCGTATACTAGCTGACTCGGTAAACTTTGTTCCGCCATAAAGGCAATAAATGAGCAGATTTTGGATTTTATTAAGTACCATTTTTTATTAGGATATTAATTAAAAATAAAAAAGGTCAAATAATCAGGAATTTTAATAATTCTTTTAGTTATGAACAAATACCGCAGATGGTCTCCCGATCCATGAACATGTCACATATAATTGAATTGATTTCGAAAAAGGGTAAGTTTTCCTTTGATTATCGTCTTCTAAGTGTTGTTTTCAATACCACTTTTTTTTGGGATAAAAAGTATCCTTTGTCCGTCTCCTGGTCCTAAGCTTCCTAACCTCCCCACCAATTTTCAGCCAAATCTGTTTAGCTGTTCTTGAGTTATAAATAGTGTAACTAACACGACTTTCTTTTATTTATATAGATATTGATCACCAGGGTAACTAGGACATAAATAAACACTGTATGGGATGGGTTTGAATGACCCACTCCCGAATCGGGTCTCCTCTACTTTGGCGGGCACAGAGTTTGTATCAAGTTATCTTTCTCTTGCGGTTGGGTTACTATGGGTTGGTGACATTGTGTAATCGCAATCCGTCACCACATGGACGGAAATCTATGTATTCTTCGTTTAACCAATCAAACCACACATGCACAGATTGTATAAAAAGTTTAAAATTTCACACCACACCACGCGGATAAATGTAATAAGTTTAACGTAATCTTTCAATATGTTTGTGGCATGTGCCTCCTGAACGGATGAACAGGTTTTAATTATAGTTTTTTCCGATTGAAAAGTTCTTTAATCGAGAGCAACGTTTGAGTGAAAATCTGCGCAGCCGTTTGAAGATTTATTACCTTGTAGCGGTGTCGGGGGTTTCTTTATACCTATAATCAATTTAAGTTAGCGACGGTGGCAACAATCCAAATGAATAGAAAAAAGAATGTAGGAGATTCCCCCCATACAATCGAATGGAAAAAAACACACAATCAATGAAAGTGCCTTCGATGGAAGGTATTGTTTTTTTAATTCAATACCTATGTATTTAAATGAAAGAGGTACCAGTTACAAAACCAACCTATGAAGGTACCTCACTGACGAGTGATTTTAAACAGACTTCTATAAACGGAACTGCATGCTAGCCAGGTTAACTTTCTAGGACAAGTATACGAGATTATATTCTCGTTATAAGGAAACATTAGAAAATGGTTGCCAATCTAGTTTTGACGGGGTCATCACAGCGTTAGCATGCTAACACCGTTAACCCATAGTAGGGAAAATGTTTATATACATGATGCCTCGAAAGCTTCACATAGACATGCTTTTTTATGATAAAGATTTCTGAATTCGGTACACTGATAAGAAAGAGAATTATTCTAATCAAATAGCAGAACCGTATTTATTATGGTTAACCGTAATATTGTGTTTAACTTTATCGATAGTCGTAAAAGAAAACATTAAAACAGTTAGTTAGACGACAATAATCAATTTACCAAATAATCATGTTAGGTGCTATTAGTGTTGACCTTAACAACGGTTCACATTTGGTTTCACCGATATTCGGATACCTAGGCCGAACTTCAGAATTCAGCCGAAATCCGAAACGGGTTAAATCACATTCGGGACATCTCTAGTTACTACGGATTTTAGTTACATATTTTTACAGCAAAAGCTTAAAAATTATTACAAGTAAATTGCATAAAAGATTATAAGTACACATTTAAAAGCTCGACAAACATGATTACCCACTCTTTAAGTGGGCTGTGTACTTTATGTTATATTTTAATTAGTTCATCACGCGTCTCGCTTCCCTTTTAGAAGGATCCGCACAATTTGTCCCGCTCCACACAACTTCTCCAGAATTAAGCGAATCAGCGAGTTTCATCAAATCAAAACTTGGTAACTAACAACATCAGTTATTAACGCTACGTAAATTACAGCCACTCCGGTGTTTGGTGATTACTTGTACCTTGAGTATAACAACACAGCGGGTAATATTCTTCTTCATGTGCACACCAACCACTGTAAGTAACGTATTGTTCTTTTTGAAGAAGTAAAATCTTTTGTTAATGAAGAAATTGTCAATGAAGAAGAAAAAGCGAAATATAACCGATAAATTATCATTTTAAGTCGGTGGCGTAGGTAGGTATAGTTCTATCCTAATTAACTTCGGAAAATTTAAGTTACTTTAATTTAGATAGTTGTTTATTATGGTCTTTTCGCTTTTTATGATGTTTGAAATCGATTTAAATTTTCTGTTAATAAGTGTATATTTAAATATTTGAGCATATTGCTCGGTACTTACAACTACCCAAAATGGTTTAGTTATATTATTTCAAAATGTATAGCAAACTAATCTACTGATTTCGATCTTTTAATAAAAATAACTCGAATAGAAAAAACTTTATCAAATCAGTTTAAAAATGACGGAATTATGCATAGACGCACGGTTAAATTGACAACCTCCTTTTAGAAATCAATCGCTTG
Organism: Clostera curtula; assembly: GCA_905475355.2. Taxonomy (NCBI): domain Eukaryota; kingdom Metazoa; phylum Arthropoda; class Insecta; order Lepidoptera; family Notodontidae; genus Clostera; species Clostera curtula. The sequence continues at coordinate 9,306,249 of FR997794.1, read as the reverse complement.
CCTACAAAAACCGAAACTCCTAGTTCAAATAGTGCGTGATCTGAAGCGCAATAACAATATTGACTTGTCAAACATAGAGATACAATGTCAGCCGTGCTGTGTGAATAGTGATTATCTACCGTTTAAGCCGTAAATCTCCTTTTTTCCTAAGTTGTTTGTTCGTGTTTTCTATGAGATACCACAAACTCTATTTTCTTACTGTCATGAGTTTCTCTTAGAAATGTACTAAGGGAATTTTAAACAATGACACGGGATTATGCTTTAGCATTATGCTTTCACGACTAAGCGACGTGAGTTGCCGTAAACATAATCAAATTAGGCATGGATCATGTTAACGCAGATATTTCTTTGAAAATAATTATTGGCAGCATTCATACTTCTACAGGTGCTTCCACCAAGTTGTGATGAGGAGGCTTGCTTGCCTTTAGGATCCGTTGGGGCCACACCGGCTTAGGGTCACCCATGCCGCGAGGGCCCCCGAGGAGAGGCCAGACGAAGAGCGGCACACATAGACGTGGTGGTTTTTGGCTCAGGGGACTGCTCTATCCTCAGAATTGCCTCGACAGCCTTAAACTGCCACGATACAGGCGGGCCAGGGCTGCCGCAGCTAGCCGCGGAGTGGCGGTCAGGCAGACCGCTTTTACAAGCGGGCCCCCATTAATGGGGAGTGAAACCCATGACCCTTTTTCGGGCAGTCGAGGACACCGTTGGTTTTAGTGGGTAGGTTTGGGCGCCATCTTTTCGCGCCTCGGGTTCCCATATAACCCAGCTGGCGTTTAGCGGTCGGCTATCCGTGAGGATTTCCAACGTATAAAAGTGGGTATCTGATGAAGGTCGCGGTTTCAGCAATATTCCGCTGTCTGTGATGATTATGCATTATGTATGCGAACATCCTATATAATTTTTCAAAAATCTATAACATTATTGTTGTTACCGCGCTTTACATGTAATATTCGTGTCATTTGCAGACGCATTAATCAGTTATCGCTCTAATAGTTCACGCAAATGTTCAATTTATTATAATCACATTCGATATATTTAGACAAGTAAATAGGTCTTTCGGAATTATTCTCATGAATTATTGCTAATACATTGATTTTGCTTGTTCTACATCAAAATGTTAATAAATCTAAACGGATGATGACAGATGTAATATTGTTTTAATGTATCAATCGATATCAGTACTTGTAAAGCAATAATTACTATTGCCGCTCAACTGTATTTGTCAGACTATAATGACACAAATAGTTTCATCAAAGTATATTTCTAAGTCTCAGCCCATAAATTATCTGCTATTCGAGCTCCCTCCCTCCAAACAGATACATGGATCTGGTCTATTTATGCACCCATCCGAGACAGAAGAGGTTAACATGACATAAGGCAACCATACAACGCCATTTTTGTTTTATAATAATAATAAACTTACTAGCTGACCCGACAAACTTCGTACCGCCTCATCAATAAACAAAAAACCTGAATGATAATTCCAGAATGTTTCAATTTTATTAAAATTAGTAGAAATCTTAACTGGAACAAAAATAATGCGTATTAAAAAAGGGCTTATCACATTTTCTCACCTTTTAAATCTTCCCTGGACTTCCACGAATATTTCAAGACCAAAATTTTCCAAACTGGTCTAGATTTTCTCGAGTTTTATAGAAGACTAGCTTTTGCGCGCGGCTTCGCCCGCGTGGGCTTCGAAAACGTGCATATTTTTTATGAACATAAAATCGGTTATTGTGATTAAACTATGATAGTTAGATATGTGCTCTCACTACGGACAGACTTTTTTGTAGATCTTTATAAGACCTACAAACCCGTAGTACATCATTTTGTTCTATTGTCAATAGTTTTTGCAGCGCACGCATAAACAGATTTTCGATTTTACACCTTGGTTTACAAAATCGCAATTTTCATACGGATCCCTAATTCTTTTGAAAATAAAATATAGCCTATAACCTTCCTCGATAAATGGACTATCTAACACTGAAAGATTTTTTGAAATCGGTCCAGTAGTTCCTGAGATTAGCGCGTTCAAACAAACAAACTCTGCAGCTTTATATATTAGTATAGAGTATAGATAATCATCAAAATATTTCACACTGTTATTTATTTATGCTATTAGTGTGCATGTGTGTGTGTGCTCCGTGTGGTGTGTATTTCACACATCAAAACATTTAGCCATGTGATAAGAAAACCTTGATTCGAAGCCGCGGGCCAGCCTGGCTGGCGATCGTCGCACAGTGGGCTAATTTTCCTCCACGTAATTGGATGCCCGAATACCAGTGAAGTGACTCTTAAAAGGCCTGAGGTGGCAGCGGCTACTAGTATAAAAATGTATAGTTACCAGATCTGTACACCGTCGTTATACTGCAAATAGCAATTTTCAAGCTTTTGTCTCGGAGTGCATGAATTGATCAATCTATATAACTAATTTGAACTTTTTGAATTTGTAAGTGAGTAAAGTAAGATTGTAAGTTATTTTGTATATCTCATTGTGACGAGGAACATAAAGATGCAGCGATTATGAAATATCTATCTATAACTAAACTGTCACGTGTTATATCACACGATCTCTCTGCTTGAAGTTTGCGTGTTTGGCACAAAGCAACACGCAAATCTTACCATAAAGTGGTCTGAGGCTATGAAAATGTCGTAAAACTTGTAAATTGCTATTGTGATATGGCTAAGGTTTGAACAAGTCTAATTCGAGTACATTGTTATTGAGCTTTCTAGCCACAAACTGATTGCGCTCGCCGAGAATGCATTGTGGCCCGCGATTGCGTAAAATTATATACCAGCAGTTTGTGTTATGTTGTGAATACCTACGATTTATGGTGTTACTTTACTACTGTAAACGAATTTAAAGAAGCATTTCATCATCACCATAAACAGCCCTTTTTATTCTGCTCCTACCTATTTATCTCAGTGCCAATATTAAACAAACATTACTGTAAATTTCATTCTGCACTGAAATAGCTTTCATCGTACGTAATTTACGAGTATATTGACATTTGACATCATCGATCACGAATAGGTACCTATATCGGCCTATATATGACAACACTTCACAGGATATCAGAGGACCCTCTGTTATTGTCGCATCAGTCTGTACGTATGTTCTCGATAGTCACAACAGAAGATTTTGCGTAATTTTGATTGTTGGTACCACCTTTTATTCACATCTAAGTCCGGCGCCAAGCAGTTTTACTGTGTTTTGTCGAGTGTAGGTATATGAGTAGAATAGAATAGAAAAGAAAAATGCTTTATTGTAGTTATATACCAATTCTGGCGCTCACAACCGCAAACAGATACATCAATTTTATAACACGCGGCAGCACCCGAGAAGACATGCCGGTAGAAACTCGGTGGGCCTGTCGTTTATTTAAACGCCACATTACAATGACCGTGTACATGTAACTATCTAGTTTCAGTTGGATACGAAAGGCGCCCAACTGACCTATGAATTTAATATTTAAAAAAAATATAATAATTTAAAATGAAATCATAAGTCTTGAAACCAGTGAGCCGACCAAACCCAAACAGCGGCACCTGTTCACAAGCATAACGCATGTTGTAGCCACAGATCTCTTCAACCATATTAAAGGGAAGTGGTAAACCCGCCACACGTCGCTACCACTGTTCAAAGTATTTTAGTGAGCATGCCATGTGAGACGGCATTTCCATAAATTGCCTGCTCCATCTCAGACCCTGGCGTTGCTTTTCGTCACGCAAGCCTCTAGGTCAAAGGCATTCAAGAACATGTGCAACCTTTGGATCACAGGCCTCCGGTCCAATTCTGGGGACGGGCAAGTGTTTTGCTCTGAGTCTGTGTGCAAATTGTGTTTATTGTACACTAGTGGCCCGCCCCGGCTTTGCCCGTGCAAAGCTGGGGTGGGTTATACATATAAACCTTCCTCTTGAATCACTCTATCTATTAAAAAAACCGTATCAAAATACGTTGCGTAGTTTTAAAGATTTAAGCATACATAGGGACGGACAGACGACAACGACTTTGTTTTATACTATGTAAAGATTACGTGTATTACCTATCCGTGTATACACTTGAGTTGAGTTGAGTGAGTGAGTGACGGATTTAGAATACACAATGTCACCAACGGTATCTTGAGGGTGTCGTAATAGGCGACCAAAAGAACGCAAGAGGCAGATCAGTAGTAGGGATTCGACGGTTCTGGCTCACCAATCAGAAGGGTGGATCGCGACTGATCAGAATGGTCAAATTCCAAAAAAAAAAAAAAAAAAAAAAAAAAAAAAAAAAAAAAAAAAGTTTGGTGTCTTTTTGTATTATTTGTCATGCGCTGATCACGATTCTGCAATCCATTTATGTGTAGGATCAACGGTTCCAGAGATGACTAGTTGATTCCGGTGTCTGCGGCCCAACCGTCGATAAAACGACCCTTTTTTATGTTCCCTCGACCCTTATTTTTTGCTTGAACCTTTTTTTTAATCGATCTCGTCTCGCATCGTCGTTACTTGATGATTTATATTCTGAATAATTATTAAAAGACACTATACTTAAATGTTGTTACAATTCTTATTTCAGAATTTAATTACTACATCTCTAACCTAACCTAACCTACAAAAACTAAAACCTAAACAGAAAACCAAAAAAGGAGAAAAAAAAATATTGTTTTGCCATGCGCTGATCACGATTCTGCAATCAATTTTTGCGTAGGATCAACGTTTCCGGAGATGCTAGTCATCAAGTAACTTATTCCTAATTGATTTCTGATGTCTGCTGACTAAGCCGACTCCATTTTTTTATGTTCACCCGACCCTTATTTTTTGCTTGAACCTGCAAGTGCCTTGCAATTTTGAATCATAAATAAAAGACAATATTTCAGTGTTGCTAGAATTTTTATTCCAGAATTTTATTACCTACTTCGTACCTATAAAATATGAGCGGAACATCTCATCCACTAAAATATCGTTGTACAGTGTGTTCCCCGTAAATATATTCGTGAAACTATTCATTGAACATCTCTGAAACTTATATAACAAATACATTAGGCAATATTCACCACAAACTGAAGTCCAATCATTCTGAATCCTATCAATATTCCAGTTCCACCTTTTGCAATTTCTTTTCAGGAACTCGAGATGATATTGCGCAGGTGTTCGCCCATATGAATCAAAATATTGACCGATGCCATTCGTATCGATATGTACAGCTACCCAATGTGAACCTGGTTTATCATCCGCATCCAAATTGCATATTATATACGTTGGTACATGGGTATGCATAGGTAGTCTATTAGCAGCATAAACATTATTTTCTAGAGTGGGATGAATCTTTTTCAAATGTTTTTGTATTTCTAGTGTATCCATGATAATACTGCCATTAGCAGATTATTACAGTACCAATCTATTCAATGGTTGTCGTAGGAATGTTCAATTATAGTGATTTGTAAATATTTAATTGCATTCAGTCACAAAACAGGTTGATTCCTGTTACCAAGGAACGTGAGATAAATGTTTGTAGACACATTTATTTTTTTTAGGATTCGTCGGATCGGCCCCACCTGTCACATAAATTTGTTTATTTATGGATTTGCTTTAGATAACAATGGTATTTCATTAATTTTTTTAGGATTCGCCGGGTCCGGGCCGCCCATTACGAGGGTTGATTTGTGGGATCACAAAAAGCATGTAGCAACTTGTTGCGAACGAATACCCCATAACTTTGATTATTTATGGATTTGCTTTTGCTATAAAAGATCGAACCGTTGCAGCCATGCAGTTAGTCTACGATCGTGTCACCGTTTGTGACCATCGCGCTCCAATACTACGTCAGCGCATCAATGGCCATGGAGGTAAGTGTTTATTCTATTGACAAACTTATTTGTATTTCTGTTGTTGTTTCTTATGGTGTATGTGTGTATAATAGGTAATATTGTAACAGTGCATTAGTGTAAGAAACATAATTGTAAACTACTGCCCGAATAAAAGGCTATTATTATGTATGTGTGTATGTGTATGATTAAGTGTAAACAAATTGATATTAACATTATAACTCTGTTGTTGCAGAGATCATTCAGCTTCGCAGACGATAATGAAAATACCTATAAACAGTATTACTACTCACCGCTCTCCCCTCAACATGAAGAAGAGACTAATGACATCGTCAATAATAACACATGCGATGCTGGAAAAAGGAAATCGCAACCGATTGATAATTTTTTTGAAGTGGCACCAAAAATGAAAAAGAAGAAACCGGTATCGTCAACCGTTGCCCGAGCCGCTAGAGATGGTGTGTCATATATTTCTACTAATTCTGACGATGGAGACCAAGCGACGCATCTCATAAAAATTGAAATGTACGATATGAAGAAGCTATGTAAGATTCCAACTAGTGATCATTGGAAACACGCCACCACGAGGATCAAATATTATGTAAAGAATAATAAGGATAGCATCTACGACAACACAAACAGCCTCGTATACAATATTACAAAGACAATAGCAGAAAGTGAAAAAGTTAAAAAATACTTTTATAACAATGACACTCAGTAGCTGATTACTTAGTGAATGTGATTCTGTTTACTTAAATTACTTGTGTGTACTTATTAGATTCTACTTGATTTTCTAATAAGTTTGTTAGAATATAAATATTGAACATTAACTGTAACTGACTGTGCTACCTACTTTCTTCTTTGTTATAAAGATGGAAAACTTAAGTAAAGTGTGCACCAGTGCTATCTTTTCCCCAGCCTCTATAGAAGAGAATATGGAACTATACAACAGTGAATTCGATCAGGAGCTGTCTAAAGTTTGTGATAAAATGGAAAAAGGTGACCTGCTCGATTCATCGTATGATGAAGAGTTGTATAATCACTGTGCGAAAGTTGAAACAATGTTGATGTAAGTATTAGAAGTACAAACTCGATAAGAAATATTATTGTATAAATATGTTATTTTAAGATATGTCTAATAATTTTCTTGCTCTTTTGTTGTAGTCAACCACAAGTTGGAAGAGGTATCAAACGAGGTATCACTACTGGCGAAAATAAGGTTACCAAGAAACCAACATTTGATGAAGGAGCTTCTACATCATCAATCGAAACCATGAACAACAGTATGGTGGAATGTGACACTTGTCATGTTTTTATTAATAAAAGGTATCTATATAACCACTTAAAAAGCAATGCTCACAAAAATAATCTTTTTAAATCGCATAATTCATTAACAAATGTTACAAATATTGAAACCGCTTTTGGGAACCGAATTTTAACATATAGAATTAATCGTAAAATAGCTCAATCGGGGCAATATTTTGAAACACCGGAATCGTTTTTAAATTCTTTAAAAATTGATATTTTATTTTTGATAAACGAATGTATTAAAAAACATACAATTTTTAAAATAAACTTCATATTGCATGCTGATTTCATACAACAAACTAAAGATATTAAAAATACTTTTGATTTTCAAACGTTTAATTACATAATTTGTCAGGGTGATGACTTAAATATTTTTTTTTCATCATTAATAGACACTGTAGTCGGTAAAATATCTCAATTTGAAAAAAAAGATAGTGGTTGGAGTCTTAATCAAATTAAATACATAGATATGAATGTTAACAAATTCAACCCCTTACGTGGTAGTTCATATATAGACCTTCCTCAAGATATTAAATCAAAAAAAGCTGTAATCAATGTTAAAAATAATGATAATATGTGTTTCAAATGGGCATTACTCTCTGGTTTATATCCTGTATGTAAAAATAAAGATCGGGTAACATCTTACGCAATATACGGAAATAAACTAAAATTTGCTGGTATTTCTTTTCCAGTTAAAATAGTAGATATATCAAAAGTAGAGAAATTAAACAATATTAGTATAAATGTTTTTGGGTTAGAGTATAATAAAGAAAAAAAGTGTAATTCTGTTGTAGGTCCTTTATATTTAACAAAATGTCGTATGCCTAATCATATCAACCTACTATATATATCGAATGGTACTAACAATCATTACTGTTATATTAAAAACTTATCGCGATTAGTTAGTTCACAAATATCAAGTCATCATCATGCAATATATATATGTGATTCATGTTTACTTCATTTCCCATCAGAGGAAAGACTTAATAACCATCAACAATATGATTGCACTCACATTTGCACGGAATTACCAAATGGTGAACATTCCAAAAAGGATTGGTTTGGTAAAGCAACATCAAATAATAAATTAAAATTTGATAAATTCGTGAGAAAGTTGAAAATGCCCTTTGTGGTTTATGCAGACTTCGAAGCATTTTTGAACCCTATAGAATCATGCAGTAACGATCCATCCAGACCTAGTACAAGTAATATTCAAAAACATGAAGTGTATAGTTTCGGATATTACATTAAATGTTCATATGATGATAGATTGTCAAAATATGAGACGTATAGTGGGGCAAACTGCGCACAGGTGTTTATGAATCATCTTTGTGAAGATGTGAAAACAATAGTAAAAAAAAATAGTTTCCAAAAATGTCCCGTTTTATTATCAGATGAAGATAAAATTAAAATTTCTAAATCAAACATTTGCCATATTTGTGAAACTGAGTTAAATGAAGATCCTTTTTACGATTTTGATTGGCACACTGGTAGTTTTAGGGGTGTTGCACATCAAGTGTGTAGTTCTAAGTTCAGAACCCCTCATCATGTTCCAATATTTTTACATAACCTCAGTCACTACGATGCTCATTTTATTGTCCACGCATTAAACCTCGAAGATGGCAAGGTTGAAGTTATTCCACAAAATAAAGAGAGATACATATCATTTTCAAAACAGTTAACAATAAATAATCAACCAGTAAGTTTAAGATTCGTAGATTCATTGAAATTTTTATCATGTAGTTTAGATCAACTAGCTAAAAATCTTAATGATGATCAGTTTACTGAATTAAAAAGAAACTATCCTAATACTGAAGATTTTTTACGTTTAAAACGGAAAGGAATTTATCCTTATGAATTTATGAGTAATAGTGATTGTTTGAAACATCTATCACTTCCTGATCAACACCAGTTTTATAGTTCACTCACAGATTCAAATATTTCAAATGATGATTATAATCACGCAAAAGATATTTGGCAACATTTTAAGTGTAGTAGTATGTCCGATTATTCCAATTTGTATTTAAAAACTGATGTTTTACTTTTGACCGATGTATTTGAAAACTTTAGAAAGCTTTGTATTCAAACTTATGGATTAGATCCTGCCCATTACTATACTGCTCCAGGCTTAAGTTGGGACGCAATGTTAAAATTTACGAAAATAGAATTAGAATTGTTAACGGACTATGACAAAATTGCTTTTTTTAAAGCTGGCATTAGAGGGGGTGTATCTCAGTGTAGCAATCGTTTTGCTAGAGCTAATAATAAATTTATGGAGGATTATGATAGTGAAAAACCTAATTCGTATCTAACATATTTCGACGCGAATAATTTATATGGTTGGGCAATGTCCCAATCTCTTCCTGTTGGTTGTTTCGAATGGGTAGATTGTAATACAGATTATAATGTGTCGGATACGTCTGATTTCGGTTATATTTTAGAAGTTGATTTAGAATATCCTGATGAACTTCATAATTTGCATTCAGACTTTCCGTTATGTCCTGAAAAAATGTGTGTGGGTAAAGAAACTAAATTAGTTCCTAATTTAAATAATAAAAATAAATACATCATTCACTACAGGAATTTAAAACAATGCATTGAAATGGGTATTAAATTGATTAAAGTACAAAGAATTCTAAAATTTAAACAGAGTTCTTGGTTAAAAAAATACATAGACTTAAATACTCGTTTGAGAACGCTAGCTACATCAAACTTTGAAAAAGACTTTTTTAAATTAATGAACAATTCTGTCTTCGGTAAGACAATGGAAAATATTGAAAAGAGAGTAAACGTTAAACTACTAACTCACTGGGATAATCGCGGTAAAGTTTTAGGTGCTCAGGATTTGATTGCAAAACCAGAATTCCATAGTTTATCAATATTTTCAGAAAATTTAGTTGCAATACAATTACGAAAAACAAAATTAATTTATGATAAGCCAATTTATTTAGGATTTTGTATTTTAGATATATCTAAGACCCTTATGTATGACTTTCATTATAACTATATGTTTAAAAAGTTTCATAATAAAATTAAGTTATTGTACACAGATACCGATAGTTTGATATATCAAATTTTTACAGACAATTTTTATGAGGATATAAAACCAGATCTACTTCACTATTTTGATACATCAGATTATCCAGAAAAAAATATTTATGGTTATCCAAAAATAAATAAAAAAAGGTTGGGATTTTTTAAAGATGAGAATAATGGTAAAATATTAAAGGAATTTGTAGGGTTGCGATCAAAAATGTATGCCTTGGAAATAGAAGATAAATTTATAGCAAAGGCAAAGGGGGTTAATAAAAGTGTCACCAAAAAAATGAATATGGAAAATTACAAATCGTGTTTGTTTGATAAAAAAGTACATTATTGTAGTATGCTTCGATTTAAATCAATCAAACACACTATTTTTACACAAAAAATAAATAAAGCATCTTTAACATATAATGACACCAAACGATGTATTATGGATAACAACATTGATACATTGGCTTGGGGACATTATAAATTGCGCTAAGAGTTGATTATTTTTACTTTTATTTCTGTGTCTAAACAAAATTTGTATTGATTGTAAAATTATGATATTTTAAAATTATTGTTTATTCATAATGTAAGATAATTGTGGTTTTCATTTGTGTGTATTTAAATTTGAGGTTGAGGTGATTGTAAAATTAGAATGTATTAGAGTTATAATTATTTCCATTGTAAATTGTGTTAGAAAATAGTACATAGATCATTCTGTTTTTTTATTATTTTAGCAATATATATTTTATTTTTACAACAATATTTTCATTTTTTATTTCATCCCTTAGTACTATAGACGTGTAAAATGTTTAGCTTTATTCATCCGTTTACTGCTATTGTGGCAGGACCAAGTGGATGTGGGAAGTCAAATTTTGTAACAAATTTCATAAAATCAATTAAACAAATATGTAATTGTGATTTTAATCAGATCACATGGTGCTTTGATGAAATGCAACCTTTATATAATTTACCAAATGTTAACTATCATCAAGGAATTCCTAATCTTAATATGTTTGATGGCGAAAACCCACACCTTGTTATTATTGATGATTTGATGAGAGAGTCAGATGGAAGAATTGTGGATATATTTACAAAAGGTAGTCATCACAGGAATCTTAGTGTATTTTATTTAACACAAAACTTATTTCATCAGGGTAAAGGTCAAAGAGACATTTCTTTAAATTCAAGTTACATAATATATTTTAAAAACCCTCGAGATAAAACTCAAATAAGATATTTAGCACGACAAGTGTCACCAGACAACCCAAAATTCATTGAAGATGCTTACAGGGATGCAACTTTAGAAGCGCATGGATATTTAATGGTAGATTTAAAACAGAATACCAATGATTTTTGTCGTATCAAAACAAAGGTCTTCCCATTTAATGGTCATTGTACAGTCTACGTCCCAACAAAAGAGTTTAAATACACCAAGAATCAAACAATTCAAGTCATTTCTAAATGATGCATCATCGACTCACAACGCATAAACATTTGTTGAGTGCTTTGCATACGCTTAAACCAAAATATCAAAAAGTAATACTTAAAACATGCGATGAAGAAGAAATTAACTTTATTTGTGAATGTATTCATAACGTTTTACAAGGAAAGGTACCTCTCAAAGATCAAGATAAACAAAAATTGAATAAACACAAAAATATACTCCGTAAACTTGTGCATAAGTGTAAGCATAAACTGAGAAAAAATATAATTATACAAAAAGGGGGAGCTTTCTTACCAATAATATTAGGTGCAATATTGAGTGGATTAGTTAGTGGATTAGCCAGTTAACATGGAAAATGCAAAGAAAATGATACTTATTGAACCTGGATTGATTGAAAAATTAAAACAAGAAAATAAGAGTGATAGTAATTTGTCTCGATTAGATACTGAAATGCAAAATATTATGAATAGTAAGATGGAAGATCGTAAGAAGTGGATGTTATATTTACAAACACTACAAAGATACCTTCATTTTACGGAAGAGGATCGTCAACCAGTTAGATTGCCAATTTATTCTGAAACATCTAATGAAGATCCAAGAGAGTTTAAAATTGGTAATAAAAACACAGATAAAGATCTAAAAAGTATAGTTGATGCTCACTCTTTGTTGGAGGAGAATGTAACTATTAAAAATAAAGAAAATAACACAAATTCACTTTACTCACCAACTCAAATACTCAGTTTAATACCAAAAACTTACAATAAAAAAGGTGAGTTATTATTGAACTTACTTGGAACAAGTAAAGGTAAAATACATTGGGATAATGAAGGCACACTCATAATTGATAAAGAAAAAATCTCTGGAAGTAATATTGTTGATTTAATAAATGATTCGCTAAGACCCTTAAAAAAAAGTGATCCAATAGGGTGGGATAGATTTGCTAAGGCATTAAAAGATCTTAAAGTACCACTCACTTATATTGGAAACCCCAAGAGATGTCAGTTTATCAACCAGCTTTTAGCAAAAGATCTACAAGAAACTTCTGAGATTGACGTTCAAGAGTTTTCTACACCGAGCAGTGGAGATAAAAAAAATATTAACAAAATACGTAAAAAGATCGAGTGGGAAAAATGGACTCCGTACTAGAAGAAATTAATAGAATTTATTATGATCCATCTAACCCCGCTGGTTTTAGTAGTATTGAAAAATTATCGAAGGTCATGAAGGGTAAAATGGATAAGAAGCAAGTAAAGGAATGGTTACAATCGCAAGAAACATACACATTACATAGACCCAATCGGAAAAAATTCCCACGTAATAGGTACATTCTATCAAATATTAATGAATTGTGGCAAGCTGATTTAAGTGATATGCGAACTTATTCTCAATATAATGATGGTTTTAACTACATATTGTGTGTTATTGATGTATTTAGTAAATATGCTTTTGCAAGATCAATGAAAAAGAAAAACTCTGAAATAACTAAATTATGTTTTGAAAGTATATTTACTGAAAGTAATTCAACACCTACTCACATACAATCTGATAAAGGTACAGAATTTGTGTCAAAAGATATACAAAAATACTTTAAATCTAAAAAGATAAATTACTATACCACAAACAATCCTGATATTAAGGCTAGTATTGTTGAGCGATTTCAAAGAACTTTAAAAATGAAAATGTGGCGTTATTTCACTCATAATAATACTTATAGATACATTGATGTTTTACAAGATTTAATATACTCTTATAATAACAGCTTTCACTCTAGTATTAAGATGTGCCCATGTGATGTAAATTCCAGCAATATTATGACAGTTTGGACTAATCTTTATGATAGGGGGTCAAACAAACTTTGTTTAAAAAATCCAAAACCGATTTTCAATGTGGGCGATTATGTTCGAATATCCAAATATAAACATGTTTTCCAAAAAGGATATGAATCAAATTGGAGTGATGAAATATTTATTATATCTTCAATAATAGATAGATCTCCATGGGTTGTATATACATTAACAGATTTACAAAATGAACCAATAGTTGGTACTTTTTATGAAAAAGAATTACAGAAAGTCACTTACAACCCCACCTCACAATATAAAATAGATAAAATAATTGACTCTCGCTATTCAAGTAACAGAAAAGAAGTATTAGTGAAGTGGAAAGGTTATCCAGATAAATTTAACAGTTGGATTTTAGCATCTAGTTTAAAATCAATATGAATAAAGAAAGTTTTTATTTAACTTTACTCAGCAACAGTTCAATGGAATACTTTCCTGATAACAAGACCACAAATTTTTCAACAAAATTACCAAAACCCATCAAATTGGAAGGTGAATGGTCGGTTGGAGTTGTCGAGTTCCAATATCCATGTACCATGTTTACTGTTCAAGATCATGAAAATGTTATGTACATCACAAAAAAAATGTTAATGCCTAATGAAGATAAACTATCAACAGTTTACTACAAAAGAAATATCCCAGCTACTAACTATGATAACGTTGAACATATTATAAACGCGTTAAATGGTATCAAAGAGAAAGTAAAATTTCATTATAATGAAATATTAAAATTTGTATCTGTTACTGTTTTGGATAAAAATATATCATCCATAACATTATCACCAAAATTAAGTTTACAACTAGGATATGAACCAAATAAAAACCTGTTAGAGAGAAATTTCGGGAAGTGTCCTGCTAATTTACACTTAGGATTACCATCACAACTATTTATATATTGCGATATAATCGATCCGCAGATTGTGGGTGATGTTATGACTCCTTTACTAAGAATTATCCCATTGGATCCTTCAAAGTACATTTATGGCGCAAATAAAATGCACGTTTTCACTCCACCTCACTACTTACCTATCATGCGGAGAGAGTTCGATACGTTAGAAATAGATATAAGATCAAGCACAGGGCAGACAATACCATTCCAGTTTGGAACTGTGTGTATTAAACTACATTTCCGAAAATTGTAATAATGTATTCTCCCCATGGTAATCATAAATGTCCATATGAAAATTATTATACACATCAAGCTGGATCAGGAGTTGGAGTAATTTATAAGGGTTCATCATATCAACGCGGCCATGGTATTGGGAGCTTCTTGGGGGGTTTATTTAGATCAGTTTTACCTTTACTTTCAAGTGGTGCTCGAGCAATTGGTAAAGAGGCATTAAACGCTGGAGTAGGAATTTTATCGGATATGGTTCAAGCGCGTCCTATGGAATATTCAATAAAAGATCGTCTAAAGCAAGTTAGTACGAACTTAAAACGAAAGGCTGATAACAAAATTGATCGGTTAAACATGACAGGATCTGGGTATATAACTAAAAAGAAACGTTTGACCTCAGTCATTCCACCATTAGTTGCTAAAGTGAAAGCTGCTAAAAAACTTAGTCTAAAACCAAAAGATATCAAGGATATATTTACAAATTAAATATGTCTTTTCTTCATAATCATTCTTGTGAGTGTGTTAAGTCAGAATTGGATTTGTTTGCACTACCGTCTACACAAACAAGCATTGAAAATGGATTGTGGATTCACTATAAACCAATTTCATCTCTTGCTGATGATGGACCTATCGAGTTTCAAGTTCCTGGTACGGGTGATGACTACATAGATTTGTCTCATACATTACTCCACATAAAGGCAAAAGTGTTACATCAAGATTCAACCACCTTGACATCTACTACAGTAGTAGCACCTGTAAATAATTGGTTGCACTCTCTTTTTAGTCAACTTGATGTTTATTTAAACCAAAAACTTGTATCACCACCTAATAATACCTATGCCTATCGAGCATACATGGAAACCCTTCTGAATTATGCACCTGCTGCTAAACAATCTCATCTTACTTGTAGTCTTTGGTATGAGGACACAGCAGGAAAAATGGATTCTACAGATGGTAAAAATATTGGATTTGCTAAAAGACAGGATTTAGTTGCTGAAAGTAGGGAAGTAGAAATGATCGGACACCTTCATGGTGACATTTTCAATCAAGATAAATTTTTAATTAATGGTGTTGAAATGAGTGTAAAATTAGTTCGATCAAGAGAAAGTTTTAATTTAATTGCTGGTTCAAACGATGTAAAGTTTAAAGCTTGTATTACTGATGCAACCCTTATTGTACGAAGAGCACGAATTAATCCAAGTGTATTGCTTGCACATCAGAAAGTTTTAAGTACTACCACTGCAAAATATCCTATTACTCGAGCTGAAGTCAAAGTTTTAACAATTCCATCGGGTGTTCAAGGAAAAACTCTTGATAATATATTCTTAGGACAGGTACCCAAAAGATGTATAATTGGGTTTGTGAACAATTCTGCATTTAATGGCTCCCTTTCCAAAAATCCATTTAATTTTGCAAACTTTGGTATTAATTCTTTCAGCTTATATATTGATGGTCAACAAATACCTTCAAAAGCCTTGCAACCATCTTTTAATAATAGTGTGTATACATCGGCATATC
Source organism: Clostera curtula (assembly GCA_905475355.2). NCBI lineage: Eukaryota > Metazoa > Arthropoda > Insecta > Lepidoptera > Notodontidae > Clostera > Clostera curtula. Next base: position 9,290,178 of record FR997794.1, on the reverse strand, counting down.
ATACTTTGTTCTCTGGAACTGGTATTCACTTTCTTAATGAAGGAAATGCAATCTCTTATGAACAATATGACAAAGGTTACTGTCTATTAGCATTTGACTTAACTCCCGATTTATCAGCTAACTCATCAGCTCATTGGAATCTCGTAAGGCATGGTAGTGTAAGATTAGAAGTACGATTTGAATCCTCACTAATACAAACAATTAACTGTATAGTTTATGCTGAGTTTGATAACATTATTGAAATAGATAAAAACAGAAATGTTACTGTAGACTATAGTAGTTAAGATCATAATGTATGTAGTATGTTAGATTTATGTGTAATGCATATTGAGTGAATGTAACTATAGAAAAAAAAAAAATGTAAAATTAAATAAAACAAATTGTATGTAAAATACCATTTTTTATTTATATATAATCCCTCCATTTAATCTTATACAAAACAATGTTCCATTTTAAACTTTACATAAGCACATTGACTAAACCACTGAACATGTTGCTGCCAAGGATCATCATCATCTTCCCAATCTTTTAAACCGCCACCACAATGGAAACACTTGGTCCTGTCTCCATGGCCAGTATAAAAGAAACCGGCTTCTACAAGATCTTCAGGGTTTTGTTGCATAACCAGAGGCCAGAATTCGAAACTGAGCAACCGTCTAGATTTTGAACTGAAGAATGGATATTCCGCTCTTGAGTACTGCATATTGTTCTCTTTTTCTTCTACACTCAGTGTCATAGCTTCACTATTCAATGACGTGTTCTGCACACGTATACCACACACGTCTCTTCCTTCTGCTGTTGGCTTTCTCTCAGCTAAAAAAGTCAGCAATAATCTAATAAGTACACACAAGTAATTTAAGTAAACAGAATCACATTCACTAAGTAATCAGCTACTGAGTGTCATTGTTATAAAAGTATTTTTTAACTTTTTCACTTTCTGCTATTGTCTTTGTAATATTGTATACGAGGCTGTTTGTGTTGTCGTAGATGCTATCCTTATTATTCTTTACATAATATTTGATCCTCGTGGTGGCGTGTTTCCAATGATCACTAGTTGGAATCTTACATAGCTTCTTCATATCGTACATTTCAATTTTTATGAGATGCGTCGCTTGGTCTCCATCGTCAGAATTAGTAGAAATATATGACACACCATCTCTAGCGGCTCGGGCAACGGTTGACGATACCGGTTTCTTCTTTTTCATTTTTGGTGCCACTTCAAAAAAATTATCAATCGGTTGCGATTTCCTTTTTCCAGCATCGCATGTGTTATTATTGACGATGTCATTAGTCTCTTCTTCATGTTGAGGGGAGAGCGGTGAGTAGTAATACTGTTTATAGGTATTTTCATTATCGTCTGCGAAGCTGAATGATCTCTGCAACAACAGAGTTATAATGTTAATATCAATTTGTTTACACTTAATCATACACATACACACATACATAATAATAGCCTTTTATTCGGGCAGTAGTTTACAATTATGTTTCTTACACTAATGCACTGTTACAATATTACCTATTATACACACATACACCATAAGAAACAACAACAGAAATACAAATAAGTTTGTCAATAGAATAAACACTTACCTCCATGGCCATTGATGCGCTGACGTAGTATTGGAGCGCGATGGTCACAAACGGTGACACGATCGTAGACTAACTGCATGGCTGCAACGGTTCGATCTTTTATAGCAAAAGCAAATCCATAAATAATCAAAGTTATGGGGTATTCGTTCGCAACAAGTTGCTACATGCTTTTTGTGATCCCACAAATCAACCCTCGTAATGGGCGGCCCGGACCCGGCGAATCCTAAAAAAATTAATGAAATACCATTGTTATCTAAAGCAAATCCATAAATAAACAAATTTATGTGACAGGTGGGGCCGATCCGACGAATCCTAAAAAAAATAAATGTGTCTACAAACATTTATCTCACGTTCCTTGGTAACAGGAATCAACCTGTTTTGTGACTGAATGCAATTAAATATTTACAAATCACTATAATTGAACATTCCTACGACAACCATTGAATAGATTGGTACTGTAATAATCTGCTAATGGCAGTATTATCATGGATACACTAGAAATACAAAAACATTTGAAAAAGATTCATCCCACTCTAGAAAATAATGTTTATGCTGCTAATAGACTACCTATGCATACCCATGTACCAACGTATATAATATGCAATTTGGATGCGGATGATAAACCAGGTTCACATTGGGTAGCTGTACATATCGATACGAATGGCATCGGTCAATATTTTGATTCATATGGGCGAACACCTGCGCAATATCATCTCGAGTTCCTGAAAAGAAATTGCAAAAGGTGGAACTGGAATATTGATAGGATTCAGAATGATTGGACTTCAGTTTGTGGTGAATATTGCCTAATGTATTTGTTATATAAGTTTCAGAGATGTTCAATGAATAGTTTCACGAATATATTTACGGGGAACACACTGTACAACGATATTTTAGTGGATGAGATGTTCCGCTCATATTTTATAGGTACGAAGTAGGTAATAAAATTCTGGAATAAAAATTCTAGCAACACTGAAATATTGTCTTTTATTTATGATTCAAAATTGCAAGGCACTTGCAGGTTCAAGCAAAAAATAAGGGTCGGGTGAACATAAAAAAATGGAGTCGGCTTAGTCAGCAGACATCAGAAATCAATTAGGAATAAGTTACTTGATGACTAGCATCTCCGGAAACGTTGATCCTACGCAAAAATTGATTGCAGAATCGTGATCAGCGCATGGCAAAACAATATTTTTTTTTCTCCTTTTTTGGTTTTCTGTTTAGGTTTTAGTTTTTGTAGGTTAGGTTAGGTTAGAGATGTAGTAATTAAATTCTGAAATAAGAATTGTAACAACATTTAAGTATAGTGTCTTTTAATAATTATTCAGAATATAAATCATCAAGTAACGACGATGCGAGACGAGATCGATTAAAAAAAAGGTTCAAGCAAAAAATAAGGGTCGAGGGAACATAAAAAAGGGTCGTTTTATCGACGGTTGGGCCGCAGACACCGGAATCAACTAGTCATCTCTGGAACCGTTGATCCTACACATAAATGGATTGCAGAATCGTGATCAGCGCATGACAAATAATACAAAAAGACACCAAACTTTTTTTTTTTTTTTTTTTTTTTTTTTTTTTTTTTTTTTTTTTTTTTGGAATTTGACCATTCTGATCAGTCGCGATCCACCCTTCTGATTGGTGAGCCAGAACCGTCGAATCCCTACTACTCAGATCACTTAGCCGCAAGAGAAGGACAACTTGATACAAACCCTTTTTTTTTGTTCGCCCGGGGTAAAGTCCTTTATGGACTTCCTCGCCGGCCACGGGGATGGCCAGCGAGGGGAGTGTGGGACTCTCGACGTCCTGCCGTGAGCACCCAGCAGGACGTCGCTTCCCCTCAGATCCCGTGTGGGGCGAGACATCCCCGTACCCCGCCCCGGGTTGATACAAACCCTGAGCCAACCCGTCTTGCCAGCGTGGCACAGTAGGCCAATTTCCCTCCATGGATTGGGAGGAGGCCCGACTCAGTAGTGGGTCAATTATGGGCTGAAACGACGAAACGACGACGTGTATTACATGTTTTTTTAAAGAATAAATAAAAGCCGTAGGTTGCTTTTAATATATTAGCTAGATTTGTAAACACTACATAGTAATGTTATATAAAGTCTCAATTACCGGTTACAAATGCGCATCGTACATGGATGGCAATTAGTAGGTATAACATGTGGCATATTTTTTATATGTAATTGAACGTAGGTACTGTATCGAATAGTATGTTTAAGTACTATTCGATACAGTGCGGTATTTAAGGAGAAAATTCAAACATACGAGTAGATGTAAATAACTTAATTATTAGATTGGGTTGCGAAAGGTATCACTGAATTATTGATCACATTAAATATACAAATAACATTTGGCACACGTAAAGTTCAAACGTGACATACACTGGGCTGCAAACTAAGTATCACACTTTTAAAATTGCAATAACTTTTTAAGTACACAAGATATACTTTCGAAATAAAAAGGACATTTGATATAAAACGTTTTTTATTTTAAATCTATAACTTCTATATTTTAGAAAAAAATGGATACATTAAAAGTGTAGTAATTAGTATTGCTTTGTGTAGTTTCATCGCGAATATATAAATGGATTAGTGACGTAATGCATATTAATAGATGGCGCCAATTGAATATGAATTAGTGTGGTGACCGATTTAGAAAATATAGTGTCACCAACCCATGAATCCTGAGGGTGTTGTAAGAGCCCATAAAGGGAAATGACAAGCACAAACCTATGCACAAGAGTTGGAGAACGTGATACGAAACCCTGTGCCAACCCGTCTGACCAGCGTGGCTCAATAGGCTAATTACCCTTCATGTCATTGAAGGAGGTCCGACTCAGCAGTTGGTCAGTTATGGGCTGAATAGTATTAATCGGTAGTCGATTGGTTCGTGGATATTTTTAGTTTATTAATTAATTAGCGGACCGCCCCGGCTTCGCACGGGTGCAATGATGACTCTCAAAATTTATCAGTGTTTCTCTTTTATATTATGGATGTATTATACTTATAAAACTTCCTCTTAATCACTCTATCTATATAAACAAAACTGTTCAAAATCATACATTTATATAAAATCATAGATTTAAGCATACATAGGGACGGACAAACGACAGCGACTTTGTTTTATAATATGTAGTGATTCGCCAATCAAAAACAATTCCTAAACCACAGTTTAGGAAATGTGTTAGAACTCGGAAGGGTACACCGGTGGCCTAGTCCTAGTTTTTTTAAACGTAGACATACCTACGTCAAGCTCTAGGTATAATGTATCGTATATCCGTAGAAATTACAAATATATGTAATTCACGAACACATAACACCCTAACTCAGGCACATGTCTCTGGTTTACCCAAAGACATCGAAGAATCGAACCTGGGGCCTATGTCATCCACCGCTAGACCATCAAGACAGTCTATAAACTAAGGTAACAACACTATGTAGCTACTGGTGTTATTACCCAGTGAATATGATATTTTGTTATTTTAGGTTAAGTAAGGTGACCACTTTTTTTACGTAAGAAAAGAGTAAAGTACTCCAAACAAAAAATCGGCTAATACGGCCCCTCTGGCAGCCAATATTGCGCGCGTTACATTAAAGCACTGTGAACCTGTCAAAAGAGTACTTTCAATACAAATTAGTACTTTCAGATTACAGGGTTTTTACTTTTTATTTGTACAAAACTCTGTAAATGAGTGGTCACCTTAAGGTTAAGGTTAATAAGTTCATGCTAAGATACCATCGTCACTGGTCATGTCATAAATCTTGTGCAGGTTTACCGAGTCGGTAGCTAACAGGAAGGTATCAAAGCATTAGAGGTACTGTTGTTTTTATAGATGACCATATCTATAAAAACAACAGTACCTTATTGAAGCCTAATGAATAGAACCTAATGAGAAAGAAATACGTAAAAATGTTCATGTATTGCATGTGGAAATATCATTAAAGTTGCAGTATGTACTTAAATCATCTAGTTTTAAAGGTCGACTTCCCAGCTATTGTTATAAATACACATGTAATTCACGAAGAAAATCTGTTCACATGATATTTTTTATTTATAAATACGGATCTTCTCATAACATCAACCACTGAACGCAGATAGGTGCTTAAAATGTTGGGACCGTATAGCTTTTTTAATGTAGGCAACAAATAAAAAAGTAAAAATACCGTGTACTTATAACTAAAGTAGTAACTACTAAACTAAAAGTAATTCGGAAAATTCCGCACCAAAGCGGAGAAAAAGGGTATAAGGGGGGCGGGGCAAGAACTATAAGCATTGACACATGACTTTTTGTTTTTATTATTTAGTACGGTCTCTTCAGGTGTTCGAAAATCAATTTTGTAGAGCTAGCGGGAGCCTACGCACACTAAGTGACGCATGCTCATGATCCAAAGGCGGCACATCTAACCACTAGACCAACGAGGCACGATATTATTACGTACTCTTCATCATTTTAGGCCATGAACGCCTAACTGCTGAATAGTACCTTCTCCAATTTCACGAAGAGAAATTAGATTACTACGTCACGGCTGGCCTGAAGAGTTTTTCTTCTGTTGCGGATGAATTGTGTGCATTTAATTGTCCTTGTGTTTTGGTTCCTTTACGCATGCTTTACGAAGACGTGTTGACGCGGGCACCATACATGACTAACTAATAACTAATTAATAACCATTTGAAGTCGGTAAGTTACGAAGCCACACAGGCCCGGATCACCGAGGCAACGACTTCATATGGTTGGTTAATCCTTGCCCGAATCTGGAAGTTATATATAAATTTAATGTCTTTTTTAAGTAAATTAATTAACAATAAAAAACACATTAATCTAGAAAGAAACTCGAGTACCTAGCTTAATAAGTACAACTAAAATAAACACCCTATCGAGTGTTTATGTACCGCGCGGCTGTAGATATTTCAAGGACAGGGCAGTGGCGTAGCTACCAAGGGGCTAGGCGGGGCAGTGCCCCGGGGCCCTCAAGCTCAGGGGGCCCTCGAATCCTTATCAGAAATCTCGATCGAATTTTCAAAATAAATATGACAGGTTGCAGCCCCACTTTAATCATGACAACTCAGTTGACAGAAATTCAAAAGTTATGCCAAGGGATTCCCCTAAATTCCCTTAAATTTCTGTAGGTTGGCAGTGTTGTCAATTTGACGGATAGTGATATGTGCGTTTTATTATTCATCGACGTGCGTTTTATTGTTAATTCGAGTTAAGATATTTTTCGAGGACGGTTTAAAAATTAATGCTGTATCAGCAGTGCCGGATTAACCACGTAGCAAGAGTAGCAATTGCAACGGGCCCCGCGCGAAAGGGGGCCCCGCATATTTAAACCCACTCATCTCTGCCTGAGCGTATTTTTTTGAGTGAAACTTATTAAGATGTGGTATGTATTAATTACCCAAAAATTGTAACTTATAGATAGCAAATAAACGGATTGAGTATTGAATTGTATTGTTACCACTATCACCCATAGCAGATCAAGGGCTCTTTGAAAGAATTTGCTACGGGCCCCGGTTTGCTTAATCCGGCACTGTGTATCAGGAACGGAGTAAGTAAGCTAATGTCAATAAACTTTTTTGTACTGGTCAATATAATGGTTTAAATTTATTAGATTTTATCACTCATATTGATGTCCATTAGGTCAATAAATCGTGTCAAATCTATAGATTTTAGCTACAACTCATTGTATAACGCGAAATCTCGTGAAAAAATGCAAGTCCCCTGCAGTTGATACGTTAATTCCCGCAGGCAGGAGATCGGTCATGGTCTCCACCGATAAATGTGGTAACACTAACGGTGATAATTCTTTTCCGGAGTTTCCCCACTTGTAGCGTATCATTGTCATCATTACCTTTTATTTTACTTTTAACGTCGTCAATGAACAGTGAGTACCTACATAGTCGAGCACAATCCAATATTGTATTGTTTAAATAAATTAGTAAATTAAAATTATTGTTATAAAGAAGAAACCCAGTAGTGTATTTAAACGCAAACAACGCCAAGAAAGAGAGAAAGAAGATAGTAAATAAAAATTGCCAAAAATTTACAAGTTTTTTAGTCAACCTTCTGCAAATACACATGGCCAAAATATTTATATTGATAGTGACTCAAATAATGTGGCAGTTACCACAGTGTTGGTTGAAAAATCCAAAACTTTACAAATTACGACATCAATTTCGACGAGGCAAGTAAAGTTTTAGCAGAGCCCAAAGCAAAGTTGCTAATTTATTGAAATGATTTCGTATTATTCAAGTGCAAAGCCAGTGAAACTGCAAGAAAATAAGGTATTGATACATTTTCAAGAAAAAAAGCAAGAAAAGTTAAAAAATATTTTGATGAATTGATTGAAATGATTTAAAATTGAGATTTTTCATAATGTACTAGACACAGTAATGTCTCAATTAGATACACATTTTATTGTCATGACTGCATTGCAGTCTGTCATTTATTCGATTTTCTAACACCATCATTTTTATTACATGTTGATGAAGCAACTTTATTGCAAAAGTGTGACGAATTCCAAAGAAAATATTCAGATATAATAGGGCCTAGTGTTTCACTTCAATTTATTAATATTTGCCACCTAGTTTTACCTCAACTAACTCAAGCATGTACTGTTCACCAATTATGTAAGGAAATAATGAGCAAATATGGAGTGATACAGCAATGTTATTATTCTTTACAATTCCTGTCACCTCTGCAGCAGCTGAAAAGTCATTTAGCAAATTAAAAATAATAAAAAAATATTGAAGAAATAATATGGGCCAAACTCGACTCCAACCTTTATCGCTAATAGCAATTGAAAACAAAACCGCATCAAGCATGGATCTATACGAAGTCATTGATACTTTAGCGAAAACTTGGTTGGTAGGCACAACCTTTATATAATAAACCCTTGAATCTTCTTTCAAGGTTCGTTTTATGAGCCAAACCTACACCAAGCATTAATTGTAATTTATGTTGTTACTGTTAATAATTTTTATATTACCTGCCCTGCAGTGCACAAACAGAGCCTATGTAGTTTACTAGCATTTTTAAAGTATTTGTATATTTCATAATTTTATTTGATAAGACCTAATCAGTTAACATAGCAGTGGGGCCCCATTTTTTAATTTGCCCCAGGGCCCTTAGTTACCTAGCTACGCCACTGGGACAGGGCTGAATCATAATACTTTTATATTGCTTCAGCGTGTTAAGACAGAGCAAAGGGCAAGTTCTATATTGCTTTGGAAAACAAAACAAATTTGCGATTACCTTAAAAAGCAGGTTGGTTGCTTTTGGAAACCGAAGGTGATCCCGATAATGCGGTTTTATTAACAGTAGCTCATTCGCAATTCATTCGGTATCTTGATCGACTTTCCATAACCCAAGGGAGCAGAGCAGTGATTATAAGTGTCAAGAAAGCTTGCGGACTTCCCTATACCTAATATTATAAAAATAATATAGTAATTTATAAATAATTTAAGTGATGGAGACTCCAGTAAGTTCCAGAAACACGGTTCAACGAATTAAAACTGAATCATTCTGTATCCATATACAAAGAAAGATAAAAATTACACAATAAAAATTCATTTTTAAAGCACATTATAATGATTGCGATTATGTTAGGCCATATCCCTTCTAATGAGTGGATGGTGGATGAGTTCTAAAGCCACGCGGCCGCGCGGCCCAAGTAAAACTTTATTATAACTAAAATTATTCGATTCCATTGAAAAGTCTGAATAATAATTTCTACATTATATTCTATTATGTTTTATAATCTCAGAAGCTATGATACTCAATTGTTTTCTGCGAGAGTTTAGTCATGTAATTTGAGCTTAAGTAAACAACATGTTTACTTGATAAGAACATATTGGGAGCCAGTAATTAACATGAAAGCCTTGTCACGCATTATGTAGATACTTTGTTTATTGTAAACATTTACAGAAAACGTGAACTTTAATAGGCTATGGTTACGCAAAATTAGTAAAAGGTCACAAGTGCAACAAACAATAAATAGGTACGTACCTACTTTATTTACCTTGTTTCCTGTTTCTATGTAGACATTTCTATTGTACTAAAAGTATAGAGATTGGTACCTATTGTATAGCCGTTGTTTTGTTGATAAGTAACTAGGTAATATTCCACTGCTGGACCCCCCAAAGAGCTAGCAGAGAGCCGTCCTACACTTCGCATGCCGATTCGCGGTCTCCGCTCGAGAACTCGTCTACTCCAGCGGCTGTCGGTTTTTCTACAGATATGACCAGCCCACTGCCACGTCAGTCTGCTAATTCTCTGAGATATCTTGGTATTCGAGTATTTATTATAAATAAATAAATATCCTTGGACATTTCACACAACGACATCTCGTCTCAAGCTAAGCAACTTAATGCTTGTGTTATGGTAACGAGATGGATGATACACTACTTAGATACATTTTTTTTTTGTAAATACATACATATTATAGATAGAAATGACACCCAGACTCCAAGCCAGTGCCTCTGGTTTAGACAAAGACACTCGCCCGACCCCGGAATCGAACCCGGGACCCGTTGATCCAAAGGCGGCACATCTAACCACTAGACCAACGAGGCAATTGGCGATATTATTACGTACTCTTCATAATTTTAGCCCATGAACGCCTAACTGCTGAATAGTACCTTCTCCAATTTCACGAAGAGAAATTAGCTTAGGTACTACGTTACGGCTGGCCTGAAGAGCTTTTCTTCTGTTGCGGATGAATTGTGTGCATTTAATTGTCCTTGTGTTTTGGTTGGTATTATTAATTACCTACTACTACTAATCGCCCATAAATTACCCACTACTGAATCGGCCCTCTTCCGTTAGGTCCTCTATGGTAAATGAGCCTAATGTGCCACGCTGGCCTAATGGGCTGGCACAGTGTTTCTTTTCAAGTTATCTTTCTATAACGGCTAGGTTTTGAGCCATTAGTTTTTGTCGGCTCTTACGTCAGGATGGAATGGTGACACCATGTATTCTAAATCCGTCATCACTAGGACAGGACTACCAGTATAATAATACGGTCACAGTATATTAATTACCTACCTATAGGTAAATTAGTAAGTCTGATTTAGTAATTATTTAGTTTACATACACGTATAAATATATTTTATACAGCACTAAGGTGGGGGGTAACTGATATACTAGGTTTATCAAAACCTCTATGACCGTCTGAAGCGAAAAGAAGAGCCCTAAGTAAGAAACAGTTCGACGAAAAAAACAGGTGTACTATGATTTTTTCGTTATGGATATATCCTTTTTTTTCATCCTGTATTATGTTCCGAAGCCTTATAAAATTCCAATCAAACTAGTTTTAAACATTCTAAGCCTACCAAGCCAAAACGTTAACAAGGATCGCTTGATAAACTATCTACTTACGCTTTGAAAGCAGCAGCATTTTTTTATTCAGTAAAATGCAAGGAGAATAATTTTTATTTTTTATTGGTTTGATCCTTAACGTGTAGGATAAACGTTTTATCCTTATCGTGTAGGATAAACGTTAAGGATAAAACAAATAGAGATTAGAACGGGTAAAAAAGCATGCGATATACGTGGCGGACAGAAGTAAGATATATGACCATAAATAACAATAAATTTATTCAAATGGTAAAAATAACGATCTTGGTTGGAATTTTATTGAATTTTATCGCTGACGTCTATCTACCCAAGCACTTTTTTTGCGAAGGTAAAGTCCTTTAAGGACTATTCGCACCGGCATGGGAAAGGCGGCGTGAGGTGCGTGAGACTCTGAACAGCGCCGCGGCGTCCCCATACCTACTAAACCTCCCCCAGTGCAACGTACCGTGCCGCCTGCTTCGTGGGCCTCGACTCTGTCCTACTTAAACCTACTTCTTGCATTAAACCTATAGAATTCCGAGAAATCTGGACGAAGAATAAGTAAACCAGACTAGTTGCCTTATGCTGGCTTAATTCCCTTTTTTGCCAAAAGCTGTCGCTGCTTCAATTTTGGTGAGAAACATAAATAATAAGTAAAGGAAAATACTAAAAATAAAAAGTTAAGTTCTTATCTATGAAAATTTTTAAGTATCTTTAGATATAAAAAAACTCATTTGATTGTTAAAATTATAGGTGCGTTCAGAAATTTGTCCTGTTTCTTAACTGTAGTATGAGGTCCGATATCTTTGGCCTTGGAAAAAAGTGACAGTTGGAAAAAATAAATTAAAAGAAAATAAATAAATAAATTTACGATGATAAATACATATCTATCATTTATCTCAATTTTTGTTTTAAGTTTTGACGACATTTATACAAATACCTATAAGGTGGTACGAAGTTCACCGGGTCATTTAGTGACTGCTGAATATAACCTTATAGGTACTGCTTATACTTATATAATGGAGTTTTAACTACCTAGGAATTAGTTGCATAAAGCACAAGCTACATGAAAACAAACTAATATAACTGCTGTTATTGCTTTTCAATAATTTCCATGCCCATACGTTAGCGATATGCAATTTTAATGGACTTACCATGTTCCAATGCTTCATAAATAAATTTGTAAATGCACAGACTAGAATTACGGACGGTAGTTGGTGATGCTTCTAAGACGCGGATGTTTTTATCGCTAGCGTCAATTTTACGATAATGGAAAGGATTGCTCTCCTAAGATAAAGACATTTTTATGATAGGTATTAGTGATGACGCACATATGGAAGCTGTCTACGGACACAAGGACAAGTGTTAAAGTTTTCGGTAGTATAAATAAATCTGAATCGCACTATCTAGTGCAGAATCGCACTAGTCGAATAACAACTATTGATATTTTGCCTTTAGTGCGATCATGATCAATGATGATGTATCTAGAGTATTTTAGCCTTGGTTTCGCTACAACATTAACTCTTTGGCAAATTGAAATACATTGTCTAGATAGTGTAACGTATAATTGTGAGAATAGGAAAATAATATGTAACATCGCTATTTTTTTTAATCTTAAAACGCGTGGTCACGTCTTGTTTGCGTCTTCGCTGACTACATCTTCGTGATGAACGATGCACCGGTTTTTTTTTTTCTTTTTTTGGAAAAAAAAGCTACGGTGTTTTCACAAACCATCCGATATAAGACACATGCAACGCAAACATATTAATTAAGTATTTTTCTACAGTTTTTGTCGTATAAAGTTTGTGGAAAACTATTATTTTGGTATTGCATAGACACACTGTTTTTCTTTTATTTAATCAAAGACTTGTGGGCGTGCCTCTACATTAAACCAATTTTTGGGTGTTTGGTATCTGGTTCAACTAAATATATTTTTCTGTGACTGATTAATGAGAGTTCCGATACGAGGCCACAGAACTTAATGAACATTTTGGAAAATTGAGATTTAACAAAAAGAAACATATGCTTTTCCACAAAGAATACGCTCGCAGTTTGCGGGTTGCTTGATAATAGTTATATGTTATTAGATACTCGTACGTGTCATTCGGGATACAACTTTAATTGCCAATTTTCTGCTACATACAACACTAAAGGCTAATTAAAACAGTTATAGAGCGAACGAAAGCAATGATTAGGTAATAATGTCATGTGTACAAAGCAATCATGTTGGGTTAGAACTCTGATGGGACTTGGTACATAATCGTCAGCATTGAAAAACATAACTACTTGTTACATTAACTACTTTAATCATGTATTTTACGCGTTAATTACTTTGTGGTAAGATATTTATGATTCTATGATTATGATGAAATAGTTATTTTTAAAACCTATTAAAGAAATGAGCCCTGACTATGACGGCCATGACGGGGCCTAGAAAGGCAGAATGGCTTTTCTTTATTCATTTATTTGGCGTGAATTATTACTATCGGTTTAGTAGATTTTATTAAAGGTAAGAATGTTTTTAAGTATGTACAGTACATGTATGCTTGTTTACTGTAAACATTATAATCAATTTATTATTTTTACTAGTATTAAAGATATTACATATATTACAAATAAGATGGAAAATGTATCGACTAAAAAACATACGTATCTACCGAAGTAATCAAACAGTGCCAATAGGCTATTTAAATATATTGGTCAAATATACTTGAGTCAACACTCAACATCCAGCAAGAAGGTGTCAATGAATATATTTTAGATACATCGATAGACATAGTACATTCAGTAACAATACAAATAATTGTTTTTAATTACTAAGTATATGTATATATTTCGTATTTTATTACATGGAATACTACCAAGTTATATTCCATGCGCCCGAAAGCGGTTAATATACAAAGTTTGTGTTAATGTTGATAGCGTTAATGCCATGAAACATTAAGTGTTTTTATTTGTGGTGATAACAAAGCAGACCGAGATTCATCGTAAAAATACCTACTCTCGCCGTTATCACAGTCCAACATAATATTAAACTATTTTAGACGCATTTTATATCGGTCGTTTCACTTTAGATATAGCTTCTATCTAAGACAATAGGATATTTCACTTGGCTAGTAGTTAAGATTTAGAAGAAAATTAGTTAAATAAACATTGGTTGGTATTTTTCAAGGCACTTGTTGCACAGTGACAACTCACAAGATGTGATGTATTTATTTCCCTGCTATTTAGGTAATCGCAATTATCACTCATATTCCTTTTGACGCAATTAAAGTTATTGTAAACACTAGTAGAGCAAGATTATTCAAGTGAAGTTGTATAAATGATAAAATTTAATAAACTTTGAAAGTATTTTTAAATAATATCGCACAGCGGTTTGATGTGAGTAAGAGTGCTATAATAATCGAGTTTTACCTAAGTGAACTCACCTCATTGAAATAAGGGTGGCTTGTTGTGGTTGTAAGTAAGTTACGCGGGCTGCATGCGCGATAGGGAAGCGATCGCGAGCGCGGGCGTCTGTGCCGACGGCCAGGCGAGAAGTCGCGGAGTAGGCGTTTGCGGGCTCTCCGAGTGTTAGCTGCGCGGCTGGAGTACCACGGCAACGGAGCCGGTCACCGATCGAGTTAACTCTATCGTTCGGATGGCACAGAGCAGGAAGGCGCTCACCTGTAAGGCCTGTAGGTCTCCGAGTCGGCCGCTGCTACACTGTCGACCGCGGTGCGACTGAGTCGCGCGCCCAGTCGCCATTCACTTTTATATATTTCCCCTTCTCGGAGGACACGATAACATTTTTCTTTTCTCCACTAAACACCCGCGAGTCCTGAATATCGTTGACCCATGACGGTGCGGCCATCCGGCTTTAAGGTACATTGTTATTTTGAAATGTTTGGGTCAAGTATGCTCTGTTTTGAATGAGCTACTATTGCACGTAAATGTGCTCTAGGGTGGAACCCAACTGTTTTAGTCGTGCAATTTTAGGTCATTGTGACGAAGCAGAAACATACTAAGCTTGTTAAAATTAACTAATTATGTATGCAGATGATTTATTCAATTAAAACTTCTATATACTGTAGGTAAGTGTAGGTGCCTTTAAATTATTTTAAGTTCATGGAGCGTAATTTACTCCATCTCTACCAAAACTTTAAACATTTTGTCAACCAAGGAAAATAATTAGGTACCTATTAGAAATTGAATTAGGAAAATTTATGTAGTTATATAATTATTTCAGTAACGAGATGATTTCTGAACGATTGTGCAAGGTACTTCATTAATTGAATAATGTACATAAAGTTCTTTAAAGAAATTGTCGAATATGTTTTTTTTATATTTCGCGTAAAATGACATGATGTTATTTTAACGGGCCTGTATTAAACTGCGGAAACGTGACTAAAATGTATTTGTATAATTAATTTAAGCAAAAAATACCATTTTCCTTGCTAATAAATAAATAAATATCCTTGGATATTTCACACAACGCCATCTCGTCCCAAGTTAAGCAACTTAATGCTTGTGTTATGGTAACGAGATGGATGATAAACTACTTATATACATATTTGTTTTTTGTAAATACATACCTATTATAGATAGAAATGACACCCAGACTCCGAGCCAGTGCCTCTGGTTTAGACAAAGACACTGGCCCGACCCCTGAATCGAACCCGGGACCCGTTGATCCAAAGGCGGCACATCTGACCACTAGACCAACGAGGCTAAACTAATAACATTTTCTTTGGTTTGCTTCTATGTCTCTACTTTTGTATATTTTTAAGTGCAATGAAGTATACTTAAATAAATAACAAATCCTGGGAATTCCTATGATTTTATGACAAGTACAGAAGTGTTATCTAAATTGGGTATTTAACTATATCTAATTTAGCTAACAGTGTATTTACTTAGATTATGTGGAAGACCTAAGTGATAACACGCAAAATTAAAGAAATAAATAAATAATTTGATAAATGATTACCGGTAGTCTCACCATTCCGTGTGGGGACGGAGTTAGAAAACGTAGTGTCACCATCCCATTGCGTCTTGAGGGTGTCGTAAGAACCGATAAAGGGAAATGACAAGGCCGATAAGATAGCCACAAGAAAAGGAAAACTTAATACGAAATCTTGTGCCAACTCTGCTGGCCAGCGTGGCACATTGCCCTCCATGTCAAGGGAAGTGGTCCGGCGCAATAGTGGGTCATTTATGGGCTGAGTTTTAGTGGTCCCACCAGGTGGGTCTCAGAGGACTGACGGCAATTGACGAGTTAGATAAGTTACATTGAAAAGTACATAGGAAACACTGTATCATGCCTGGCTCACTAGTCTGTGTCACTACAAAGTAGCAAAGTTAATTATCTTGAACTTGCCTAGACAGACCAGAGCCCACAAACTTGATATTTTCTATTGAGACGATGTAGTAGCGCTTGTTCTTGCCAAGTGCTTATAACCGAAGCGTGTGGCATACATTAGTAAGTGACCAAGCCACAAAATCGACACTCAAAGGCACGTTAATTATCGATTTTGACTCTATTGAGTTACTGAGCTTGAGGCCGTCTCCGGAATGGCTTAAGGTGATGACAACAAATAACAGTATTTACCTGATATGCAGCGACTAATTATATATGATAATTGGATTATGTTTCAAGTTAGATCACGGTATTGGTATGCGCGAAGGAATCTATTAAATTGGTTCTGATGTACGTGCTATGAGTATTTGACGTGGGTATCCCTTACAATTCAGAATTGCTTAGATCGTATTATTTGGCAAAGAAATTAAATAAATTATTAATGAATTCTTATTTGAAAAATGATACATAAAATTATTAGTCATTTTTATTTGGAATAATATTACTGATTTCTTTCACATATTTTATTAATTTAGAAGATTTATTTGAATGAATATTTTTAATTATATTAGTGAATAGGTAATAATGTTTATTAATATTAATATGTTTATTTTATGTTTTGAGAAGATCAGCAAGTACCTAGATCTATCTCACGAGGTTGGTGCCATGTGGAATATGGATTCGACAATCATTGTACCCATAGTTATATCAGTGCACGGACTGATGGCTTCGACCAACACCTACAGAAGCTCTCGCTAGGCTCGTGGGTGAAGAGCCTGATCCAAAAGGCAGTACTTTTGGAGACGGTACGTATTGTGAGGAGGTTCCTCACTCTGGATCCCTGACCACCGGTGGTTTGGGCCTTCGGCTCCGCCATGGGTGGTGTTTACTATTTTATTTGTATTTTTTTTAATAAATGTTTTTTATAATTGGTTTATTTAGAATAAATATGTATAAAATAAGACAAATAAAGATATGTGTTAATACGTTTGAATACACCTTCGTTTATTTCTAGGCTCAACGAAAAAGAAGTTGTTATACACTCGGCTGTTTGTATGTCAGTCAGAGTATAACAATATTTTTTAATCATTAAACAACTTCCCCTGCACTTGTATCGCGGGGCACATTATTCACAACCAGAAATTAGACTCGGACCCAGAGTGATCTGGCTTACACAAATCATCGGATTCGAAACGGGTACCCGTTAATCAAAAGGCCATCCCAGACCAACAAAGGGATGTTATTAGAAAAAAGTATCATTTACATTGGTCGTTTCTACTTGTGTCGGGGATTTCCTATTTTTTTAAATATCTTCATTTAAGTACCATAATATATAGTTCTGTGCTTATTTTTTTCATCAACTCCTTTCTAAATACCACGTTAGACCATTGTACGGCTGCCACTGTCGTCATCACTAGCATGAAACAATAAGTTAACCTATTGATCTACATGTAACTAATTAAAGAACGTTGTTGTTAAGCTGAATTTATAAACAAAAAGGGTACTAGCGTTATTTGACAAACTCAAACTCAAAAGGAACTTTATTTACGTAGGTTTCATCACAAAACTCTTATAAATCGTCATATTTATAAACACCATTATCATCTTACGGCCCCTGTCCCACAGTAGGTGGTAGTCTCCACACACCTCAGCAACTCTGCACTCCTACAATCCCTCCATCTCCCCTGATCGCTCACAATCCCTGCGTTCACTCACATTCATGCCGAAACTACCACCGGTTCGGAAGGCTGCTCTACAGAGAAGAGCCGGCAAGAAACTCTGTAGTTGCTTTTTTAAAATTATTGGTCTTGTTTACAAAAAGCACTAAACAGCAATGTCTTAGATAATCTATATCGGCTTTTACTTTTGTCTGTGTGTGAGTGTGTGTGTTTTAGGAACTATTGCAAACTTGCTACAGACCCTGTGCCAATCGGTCTTGCTGGAGTGGAACCGTAGGTATTTCCTTCCACGGATTTGGAGGAGGCTCGACTCAGTAATGCGTCATATGAGGACAAAATTTTAACGTGCTAAATTTTAAAAACTAAAACAAGCTTTTACGCGCGGTTCGCCCGCGTGGGCTTCGAACCCGTGCTTATCTCTATGCATATTTATTATGAACATAAAAGTGGTTATTGTGACTAAACTATGATAGTTAGATACGTGCTCCCGCGGACTTTTTTGTAGATCTTAATAAGACCTTCAAACTCGTAGTACATCGTTTTGTTCTATTGTCAATACTTTTTGCAGCGCACGCATAAATAGGTTTTCGATTTTACACCTTGGGTTACAAAATCGAAATTTTCATACGGATCCCTAATTCTTTTGAAAATAAAATATTGCCTATAACCTTCCTCGATAAATGGACTATCCAACACTGAAAGATTTTTTGAAATCGGACCAGTAGTTCCGGAGATTAGCGCGTTCAATCAAACAAACAAACAAACTTTATATATTAGTATAGATAGAAATCGAAGAAAACCAATAAAACACTGGCAATATCGTGGTGAAAAGTGCCCAAAAGCTAGCCGCATTGCCAGACTGGATGGCAATGCTTATGCGCTGAGCATAGCAGAAGCCAGCCTTCAGGTCACGTGAACACTGGCACGAGCCATGTCCTAAATCTTTATAGAAGCAGATACATCCCTGTGTATCTTGTATTAATCGGCTGCCAGTTTTTTATATTTGATACGCTTGTAAACAGGTGCCGCTGTTTGTGGTTGGTCGGCTCACTAGATTCAAGACTCATTTCATTTTTTTTAATTATTCTATCATAATCTTAAATAAAATTAATATTTCCGTTGAGCGCCTTTTGGAACCAAACGAAACTATGTAGATTCGTTTGGTTCCGAAAGGCTCTCAACGGAAATATTGTGTGTACTAACTATGTAGTTAGTTACCTTTATGTACACATCATTGAAAAGGTCTTCTCGGTTAGTGCCGTGTTCCGATCAGGTACTCGTAGTAGTGTTTAAAAATGATGTAGGTATCCGTTGACGATTGTGGACGCCATAATTGGTTTATACTCGTACATTATAGCATTATTCTATTCCATTCTATCGACCAGTACTACATTGTGTTTGTTATTTCTTGCTTATATTTTTAGAGCATCTAATCCACAAATCTCATGACAAACGAAGACAAGCAGCTTAACGCTTAACTAACGGGTCCTAGTTTTAGTGCCATAATAACGGGACACGTCCAAAAACAATATAATGTTAACCTCATTGATGTTTTTAGTGATTCTGCATAAAATAATTCCAACGTAATAAATATTCTATAGCTTACATTACATCTTACATTCTTTATTTTACATATAATAAAAGTATTTTGAAAAGGCGGTCAGTGGTCCGGACTTGAAGCCATGAACATTTTAAACTACATAGCCAGCAAATACATGTGGCTGAAAATTATAATGTTTTGTACAGAGTGTAGCTTGAAGAATGAAGAGAATATAGAAGAAGAAAAAGAGGGACGCTGATGTTTTTGTTTAATATCTACATTTATTGTCATGAATATAAATTTCTGCGCACTTTATATCTGAAGCCTGTATATCTAGTTAATTCAATACCATAACATTTTTTCCCCTTTGCAGATTACAGTCCCTAATGCTACTGCTTCCTCGCGTTTTACCCACTTTTTATAGGGCTGGGGACCAGTCTAAATTTATTTCTATAATACCAGTATTTACGGCGCAATTGGCGTTTGCCCTCCGGTAGTTTATACTGTAGTATAACAATTTGTTTGTTATTAAGTGTTATTGAATTTTCCGCGTGGTGATGGCTTGAGAATACACAATATCAGCAACACACACTATCCTGAGTATGTCGTAAGGAGCGGCTAAACTCAAACTCAAAAGGAACTTTATTTGCGTAGGTTTCATCACAAAACTCTTATATATCATATTTATAAATACCATTATCATCTTACGGCCCCTGTCCCACACTAGATGGTAGTCTCCACACACACCTATCAGTCGTCATACCTACATTCACACCTTTCATACACAACTCCTCACTCCCACAATCCCTCCATCTCCCCTGATCGCTCACGAACCCTGCGTTCACTGACATTCATGCCGAAACTACCACCGGTTCGGAAGGCTGCTCTACAGAGAAGAGCCGGCAAGAAACTCTGTACTTGCTTAGGGACCGCAAGAGACAGATTACCTAGCTACAAGTGAAAGGCACCTATGAAAAGCCCTGTTTCATCCGGGCGTGCCAGTGTGGCACAGTAAGCTAGTACTACAACTACTCATCCCATACGTGACCCACTGCCTAGTCGGGGCTCCTTCCAATACATGGAGGGTAATTAGCCTACTGTGCCACGCTGGCCAGACTGGCTGGCACATGGTATCGTATCAAGTTTTCCTTCTCTTATGACTAGGTTTTTGGCCATATCTGAAGATAGAATGGGGTGGTGACATAATGTATTCTAAATCCGTCTCCACACGGATAATATCCGAAGGCAATTTTCTTATAATTTTTATTATTGATTTTTTTATTGTTATTTTTATTATTGATTATATTCATTTAATTTATTTTACAAATATGGACGATAGCTTCCTAAGTATCAAATTAGAATCATTTGTGTATGTCACCGAGGAACGGGTTTTGACCTCATCAAATGAAAACACCGTTCATTGACCTTTTGAATTTACATTATTTATTTAACATGATGACCAGCCATCGAAGCAACATGCCACCAAAATCGTGTTCCGATCAGGTACTCGTAGTAGTGTTTAAAAATGATGTAGGTATCCGTTGACGATTGTGGACGCCATAATTGGTTTATACTCGTACATTATAGCATTATTCTATTCCATTCTATCGACCAGTACTACATTGTGTTTGTTATTTCTTGCTTATATTTTTAGAGCATCTAATCCACAAATCTCATGACAAACGAAGACAAGCAGCTTAACGCTTAACTAACGGGTCCTAGTTTTAGTGCCATAATAACGGGACACGTCCAAAAACAATATAATGTTAACCTCATTGATGTTTTTAGTGATTCTGCATAAAATAATTCCAACGTAATAAATATTCTATAGCTTACATTACATCTTACATTCTTTATTTTACATATAATAAAAGTATTTTGAAAAGGCGGTCAGTGGTCCGGACTTGAAGCCATGAACATTTTAAACTACATAGCCAGCAAATACATGTGGCTGAAAATTATAATGTTTTGTACAGAGTGTAGCTTGAAGAATGAAGAGAATATAGAAGAAGAAAAAGATGGACGCTGATGTTTTTGTTTAATATCTACTTTTATTGTCATGAATATAAATTTCTGCGCACTTTATATCTGAAGCCTGTATATCTAGTTAATTCAATACCATAACATTTTTTCCCCTTTGCAGATTACAGTCCCTAATGCTACTGCTTCCTCGCGTTTTACCCACTTTTTATAGGGCTGTGGACCAGTCTAAATTTATTTCTATAATACCAGTATTTACGGCGCAATTGGCGTTTGCCCTCCGGTAGTTTATACTGTAGTATAACAATTTGTTTGTTATTAAGTGTTATTGAATTTTCCGCGTGGTGATGGCTTGAGAATACACAATATCAGCAACACACACTATCCTGAGTATGTCGTAAGGAGCGGCTAAACTCAAACTCAAAAGGAACTTTATTTGCGTAGGTTTCATCACAAAACTCTTATATATCATATTTATAAATACCATTATCATCTTACGGCCCCTGTCCCACACTAGATGGTAGTCTCCACACACACCTATCAGTCGTCATACCTACATTCACACCTTTCATACACAACTCCTCACTCCCACAATCCCTCCATCTCCCCTGATCGCTCACGAACCCTGCGTTCACTGACATTCATGCCGAAACTACCACCGGTTCGGAAGGCTGCTCTACAGAGAAGAGCCGGCAAGAAACTCTGTACTTGCTTAGGGACCGCAAGAGACAGATTACCTAGCTACAAGTGAAAGGCACCTATGAAAAGCCCTGTTTCATCCGGGCGTGCCAGTGTGGCACAGTAAGCTAGTACTACAACTACTCATCCCATACGTGACCCACTGCCTAGTCGGGGCTCCTTCCAATACATGGAGGGTAATTAGCCTACTGTGCCACGCTGGCCAGACTGGCTGGCACATGGTATCGTATCAAGTTTTCCTTCTCTTATGACTAGGTTTTTGGCCATATCTGAAGATAGAATGGGGTGGTGACATAATGTATTCTAAATCCGTCTCCACACGGATAATATCCGAAGGCAATTTTCTTATAATTTTTATTATGGATTTTTTATTATTATTGATTATATATATTTAATTTACTCTTTATTTTACAAATATGGACGAAAGCTTCCAAGTATCAAATTAGAATAATTTGTGTTTGTCACCGAGGAACCGGTTTTGACCTCATCAAATGAAAACACCGTTCGTTGACCTTTTGAATTTACATTATTTATTTAACATGATGACCAGCCATCGAAGCAACGTGCCACCAAAAAATTTGCATTCCAAGACAGTTGTCGAAATAGAACAATACCGTTCTATTTCGATATTCGGTTATTCGGCTTTCCGTGCAAAATCTGTACCCAAACATATTTTTATGACATGACATGGGCTTTATTAAAAGGGTTTATTAATTTAAAAAAGTCGAAGTAGAAGTATTAAGCTTATCTCCGTATGACAGAGATATAAAAACTACTAAACGCATGACCAGGAGGCCAATTCTCACGACGGTAGACATAATTTGGAATAGAGATAGAGATTATGAACTCGATCTCTAGTATAAAATCTCGATAATAGAGATTAAAATATCTATTTCTGTATTCTCGGCACAAATCGTGATAGACTAAAGAAATCTCTAATAGACATAATTAACGCTATAATTTTTGGGTTCTCTCGGACTTTGAAGTTATATATTTCGAAAAGTAATGCGATAACCTATAGATATTATTGTTTAAAATCATCCAAGGGGTAAAAATTTATTCAAAAAATAAATAATACCATATTTCATAGTAAAAAAATATTTATTTACAAGCCCAAAACTGACTGGAACGAGAGGAAGGCTATATTTTTTTGGGTTCTCTCGGACTTTGAAGTTATATATTTCGAAAAGTAATGCGATAACCTATAGATATTATTATTTAAAATTATCCAAGGGGTTATCATTTATTCAAAAAATAAAAAAACCATATTTCATAGTAAAAAAATATTTATTTACAAGCCCAAAACTGACTGTACAAATTTGACGTGAGATGAAATGTTTGCTGGGTGCAAACTTAAAAATTCATATCAAGTGCGGTATCTTGGGCTGAGTAACGTCTAATAATACGGGCCCTAAAGCTGGACGCATTCCGTTTTAGGTAATTTGAGCGTTTTTAAAACGCTCGTGACGTAGTATCATGTTGTAAAATTGTAATTAAATATGTTTCTGACCCTTAAAATTTATTTTTAAAATATAATTCAACGTATTAAGAAAGAAAGTTTAAAATAACTAAAGTTATTAATAATAAATAAAGGTTTTATTTTTGCACGCACGGTGCAATTATGCATGTAATATACATATTATATAACCTTCCTTCTGGATCACTCTATCTATTAAAAAAACCGCTTCAAAATCCGTTGTGTAGTTTTAAAGATTTAAGCATACATAGGGACGGACAGACGACAGCGACTATGTTTTACACTTTGTAGTGATTAAAAATAAATAAATGAAAATGGAAAACGTGCAGCTGCGGCAGATGTGCCCGTCTGCACAGCAAAAAAAGATGCTCATCCAGTTGCTAGAATCCGATCCCCAACTGCGGATCGGTACATTTTCGTCGGCCTTCACGGAGAAGGATAGCGAAAGGCGCTGGCGAGATATAGCCGAGACCCTAAATTCTTTAAACGGCGCCCACAAAACGTGGCATCCCTTATTATGTTTTGCACGAAATCGATAATAAATTCGTCAGTCATGCCTACAACACTTTAACAAAATTTTAAGTAACTATTTCCGACCTTACTTATTGCAAATGACAACCAATTTGACGTTTGCTAAATCCAAATAGAGATCAAGATCATGATAGAGATGACGTCTCGACCGGTCCCGACCAGTCGTAGCATCTCGCACGGCTTTCCATAGACATATATCGGAATCGACATGGTGAGAATAGCTTTAATAAATTTTCGCTCGTGATGACGTCATTCTCTACCGTTATCTCGAATAGAGATGTATCTCTACTGCACGAGAATTGCCCCCCAGATATTGATTAGGATCTTTTGTTTGAGATTTTGATAGCTATGAGCTATGTTTGAGGCACAGTTGCTGGCCTGTGAAGATCTATCTATCGATCTATCTACCAGCCAGAGATGTCCACTACTGAACTAAGGCCTCCCCCAAAGATTGCCGCAAATTATGATCCTGTGAATATAGCATCCATCGATATTCAGCGAATTTTCTGAATTCATTCTAGTCGCTCTACAGGACTTGTTTGCTTCAACAATGGCCCGCAATTCGAAAGAATATTTGGGGTTTACTTATTTTTGCTGGCAAGCATTATTATTGTAACCGTTGCAAAGTCGTGTGGCTAAGAACTTCCTTGATCACAGTAAGGCTTAAGTAAAGGTTACCATGAATGTTGTGTATGCGCATGGCATGCCAATAAACGAACACATGCTTACCGACAATTTCCGCAAAACACTTCCAAACCATGACGTAGTGGATCATCTCGGGTAATTTTTAAAAAACTTCCGTTTAGACGTTCTGATCTATGGAGCTCCTGGTCCGATCTGAAAATAACTTTTGCACTAAGTAGCCTGATCCAAAACAATGAGGAAAGGAGGCTTTAAACATAAACAGTTCTGTATTCAAAAACTATATTTTTATTCTCGAAGATGTAGATCGATAACACTATCCTACAGGCTTATTAATCTGAGTTTGATTATGTTGGTGGGCTATCCATACATGTTATCCAACTAATTTTATTATTCGTAGAACTATACTAACTATCCAAATCTAACTATTTTTTTGTAACACAGGTGCAACTGCTGTACTAAATAAATATTTTATACAACTATTATATAGTATACTCGTAGCAACATCAAATTCTTAGTAGGTTCGCCTACTAGCTGTCTTCTAGAAACCAAGTTGTTATCCAAATTCGTTTATATAAGTGGAATAGTAATCAGACTTTAATGAACTTAGCAATAAACGGTAAAAACGTAAGTGCGACTAGGTATATTGTTCCACTATCATCGTCAAATAACGATAGTAGAAGGTATCGTCACAGTCTAAACGGGGCTGACAGAACTAGCAAACGCTAGTCTAAATTCGAGTTAGATGACGTGGTAACAATTCTATATTATATGTATAATAACTAGTACATGTTTGACCGAAAAATAAAATGCAGTAACGTACGGAGATTTTTGAGTGAAACTTAATATGATGTGGTATGTATTAATTACCCACAAACATGTAACTTAAAGATAGCGAATAAACGTATTGAGTATTGAATTGTATTTTTACCACTATAAACTTAAGAACCCATAGCAGATCAAGGGATCTTTGAAATATTTTTAACCCCGGACGCAAACGACAAGGGGTGTTATAATTTTAACGTGTCTGTCTGTGGCTCCGTAGCTCGCGAACGGATGAAGCGGCTTATAATTTAGTTTTTTTTTGTATGAAAAGTGTTTTAAGGGCCAGTGTTTTAGTATGTTTGATGAAAATCGGTTGAGTCGATTAAAGGTTGTGGGGTGTGAAAGTGGGGAATAATAACCGAATGTCTGCAATTATAATCGAGTGGGATCTCAAATGAAAGCGCATCACGTGCTCATTACAATATAATATGTATTAACCACATAACAAAATCTACAATTTAAGAAGTGCGTACCTTTAAAAAGCTTAAAATCAAAATTAAAGAGTTTAACCTTTATAAAGTAAAAAGTAATGAAAGAAACTCAATCTTAAAGTACCTAAGTATGTACGAGTATTAATAATTCTAAATTTTTTCATAGTCTAACTGACTATGAAAAACGTTTCGTATGTCTAAGACACAGTGCAGGCCTATTGTCTGTATCATTCTGTAGGAGCAAAAAGAGCAGTGCGCGCACATAATATTTCACTCATAGCCAGTTCTTGTTTTAGATATACATACCTATATATTTAGATACATACTAGCTGACCGGGCAGACGTTGTCCTGCATGATATTCGTTTACCGACGGCAGTGCCATCTGTCGGGCTGATTTGTGAATCTAAACCATCCCGGTTCCAACCAAACGCATACAAAAAAAAAACATTCAAATCGAGGAATATTTAGGAGGAGTTCAGTGACATACACACGTACAGTAGAAATATATAAATAGAAAGATTTATCTCAGCCAGTAGGTCGTTTGCGAGTTTGTTAGCGGTACGCGAATGGTGATATCTTGAATAGTTCGTAAAACTTCATTTCGTTAATAATAACAAAAGAAAATTAATATAAATATATATATATGTACGTACATTTATACGAGTATATTATTACATATAGATGGAGCTAAACAAGTTTTACTTCAGTGGTGTCTCTACTTCACTCATGTGAATTTGTCCCCCAGTCAGAATTTGTTGGAACTATAGTTATTCACTATGCCCTGCCTCCCTCCACTTCTGGGGGTCTGGTTCCAGACAAACATATAACAATCGTTAACATTTTACACGCATCTTACTTATTGTACACTTGTAGAATGAGAGAGCTTAAGGTGGATGCTCCAGGGTAGCCCGCGAAATTCAAATTTTCTTACGTTTTTTGCAATTTGCAGGGCAGTGCTAGGTTGTATGATGATGAACATTTGATTCGCGGCGCGAAGAATGACTTTGACGTTGAAAAAGATTTTTTTGCACCTTTATGAGCTTGGAGTGTTGTATTGATGATTTTGATTATTATAATTCTACTAGCTGACCGGGCAGACGTTGTCCTGCATGATATTTGTTTACCGACTGCAGCGCCATCTGTCGGGCTGATTTGTGAATCTAAACCATCGGTGCCACCCAAACGCATACAAAACATTTCATTCAAATCGGTCCAGCCGTTTAGGAGGATTTCAGTCACATACACACGCACACAAGAAATATATATATTAAGATAACTACATACGTCTTACAGCCGCGAATAACATTTTAATCAACATACAATAGGTTGTGCTAGGGCACTGACCTGCAAATTGCAAAAAACGTAAGAAAATTTAAATTTCGCGGGCTACCCTGGAGCATCCACCTTAATAGAATGAGACCTGAACAGAATCTGCCTACATTAAGAGTATAAATTTCAAAATAAGATCCGTATCTTGTTCACAGTTACATTGGTCGCACCAACAAGACTGTAAAGTTATTATTTGATGGGTACATCCATTGATAAAAACTGCGCGATTTGAATATTGCAAATAAAAAGCAACTAACGGTACGGCACGAAGGCGTTGTGTATCTGTGTGTGTCACGTGCCACGGATTTTTGACACACAGGGTCACCAACCCATTCAAATCTGAGGGTATTTTGATTTATAGGTAACGTGACCATACGTCCCGCTTTGGGCGGGATTGTCCCGCTTTCAGGCTGTCCGTCTCGCTGTCCCCAACGAGAACAAAAATGTCCCGCTTTACGAATAAACCTCTATATCCTTTGCACTTAAATATGATATCTTACGTACACCAACGTACTCTATATATGTATATATATTTATTTATTTAAACAAAAGTCAGTAGGCGTCCCGCTCAAACACGAAAATAAAATGGTCACGTTATTTATAGGTTGTGACAAAACTTTAACTGAATGGCGGTCTAAATAAATATCTGAATAACAAAAAATGTAAACTGACTTCAAAAAGCTATTTAAACATTTGAAGTCGGTGCATTTGAAGTCGGTTCGGTTTATAAGAATTAGTTATTTTTGGCATATTATTTATACCTAGACAAAATATAACAAATATTATTACCATCTATGTAAAATACTGTCACAAAGTTCTTTTCTTCCTCCTCGCGCGCCCTTTGGACTCAACCGGGATGGCAATGGCGATGGATGGCGTGGCGTGAGTAAACGTGATTTCGGGGAGAAAACAAAACAACATTTTGGGCTTGTGCAGTTTCACTTTTTTATTTCCTGACATGATATGAAATTATTTTTAGTGTGTCTGAGATTTGTAATGCCTAAACAATCAATCACGTTGTATCGTCGTCGTTTCAGCCTATATAATAACCCACTACTGAGTCGGGTCTCCTCCAAATTCCTGGAGGAAATTAGCCAAATGTGTCCCGCTGGCAAGACGTTGGCACAGGGTTTATAACAAGTTTTCCTTATCTTTCGGCTCGGTTGCCTCTTGCGTTCTTTTAGTCGCCTCTTACGACACCGTCATGACGGTATGGGTTGGTGACATTGTCTATTTTAAATCCGTCACCACACGGACATGACACAAGGAATCACGATGTACCTATACCTATCCAAAAAAAAACAACTGTGAAGATTTGAAACCATTTTTATGGGAGTTTTTGAGTTGAGTTGACATTTGTGGTCATGACCAAATAAGCCAGATCACCGCAGAATTTATTTAGCAGTCACAGTTTGATTTTTATCCTCAAAGTAATTTCGGAGAATATAATTCAGAAATGTTTTGCCATGTACCTGACATGTAATCGAAAAACAAGCACGGTATAGTAATGGGCGGGATTAGTTTAATGTGCTCACAGAACTAACATAATCTACAAAAAATCTAATAATATCAGGACGTTTGACGGTTCTCATCGTCTTCATTTATATCCCAACGTTTCAGACACTTTACACTGTCCGTGGTCACTGTTATTTTTATTATTATGTATTTCTTTTCTTTTTAAATGTCCTAGAGACTTCGTAGAATTAGTTGACAACTCTTTTAGTCACAAAACCATTTAACACTGCATCTTCCCTTAGAAACAATTTGCAAAATAATTAATAAACTCGGTGAAAGTAGAGAAGTTGCTAGCCTTCTTTTCCCCGCTATCACCATCATAAATAATGACATCAAGAGTTAGTTGACAACTCTTTTAATCACTACAGTCGCGGGACGTTAGGACGTTTGGATTTAAATATAAATACGATCAGCACCGTCAGGAAATCCTTTAGTGCAATAGGAAAGATTTCAGTTTTCTAACCGCTGAGCAGATATCACAGTTTCCCAAAACAAAATCGACTTATTCGACAATAACTTCGGTCCCATAGACAGACATTAAAGGAACTTGTATGTAACACCCCTTTTTGTCAGAAAAAACAGCATGCAGTGACACCTTTGTTTAATTACGCAATTTATGTGCGAGTTTAAAAAGGTAGTCAACACCATACACTGTATTACACTTCGTTCATTATATTTTACACAGATGGCGCTACCAAATAAAACGTGTACTTTATCTACACCATACACTTTATTCCATTTCGTTTATTGTATTTTACAGAGATGGCGCTACTCTATTTCGTTTATTGTAAACTGATAGATGGCGGTACAAGTTGTCTATATTGAATTGTTAGTAGTATGCATGTATGTATCAAATGCAGCGAACAACTAACGCTTCCGCCTACACTTGGTTGTACGTCCGCGGAACAGAACAGTGTACCGGCATCTCATCGGCACGGACGTACGTGAGAGCGTTCCCTCGGCCCGCCTTGTTTACACAAACGGGGCCGGAGCCATAAGTAACACCGGCATTTCGTGAATTTTATGTGGATATTTTGAACTTTGTTGTTATCATGAACTGATAGTGAATTACCGGTGATGGTTAAGATTTTTCAAGTTAGCGGTTGACGTACCTATTTAATCGGTGAGTATTGAAGTGTTAAAATAATTTTATTCGGAGTCCGTTTCCAATGTGTCTAAAAACATAGAATAGGTACTTCCTGAATGAAACTACTTAAAATAATTTTAGGTTTAAGTACAAAAATAAATAGTGTCCCAATATTTATTAAAACGGAGTGGTGGTAATTTAATATAAATTGCGAATACCGAATGCGAAAAAGTTTAAATATAAAAATCATACTCATATCATAGTAAGTATTTTAGGAAATAGGGTCTTAGAAAGAAGGAACTAGGTATTATAAGGACAACCTTAGTTTCATTCGGTATCTAGGTATATTTATTTTTATTTCATTTTGTCGAATGTAAGTAAGGATGACACTATAAATTACCTACCTATTCTTTGATAATTAGAATAGATACACATAGAATCTATATGTACCTATAGATGTACAGATTTTTCCCTAAACACTGTAGGTATACCTACCAATCTAAGAACTACTTACCATTTGTAATATGATAAAAATACATTAAGATTTCTCGAAATAGGTAAATGTGAAAATTTACGTTCATACGTTTCGTCTGGATTGAATGCACTCGTGGATTGGATTGTCTGCATGAAGGTAAATTTTCACACAATTCTAAAAATCGAAAAAGAGAAGAAAAATCTATTATTCGTTTTATTCTTTTTAAATAAATAGTATTTTAAAACAATGTCAATGTTCATCTTTCAACAGTCTATAATCTTCTGAGGGCATGGGGTCATGGGCATCATTTTGTCATAGTGACGCAATCCTAAAGGATGTTGCCGTACCAAAACCAACAACAACAACTTGGGGATATCCCAAAACAACAAAAAGATTTACCAAAAAATTACCAGCGACAACGCCAAACTGTAGACTTATTATAGCGTTATCAGAAGAGAAATCCGGAGATTGGCTGCATGCATGCATAGGTACAGAAGCTTATCCTGAACCAAAAGCGACGTGGTGGGAGCAAGTTCGCGTATGTCATTCCCGGCCCAAAAATCGTCTATTGCACACGATCAATGCTGGCACAAGAAGTTTGTGATGTACCAAATGTGAATTATTGTTATGTGAATTAAGTTGTGAATTAGCCAACCTGTTACCTGTCTTTGAGATAAGAAAGTAGATTCATCTGGACTCCACGGGCTCTCCTGCCATATGCGCAAGCACGGCTTTAAATGATAACAGCAAAATGTCCCTTGTCAGTATTAACATTACAACGATGGCAATTTACTGTCGATTCCTTGGGAACGCGGTCGTGCCCTTCTGTGGGACGATATATTGGTTCTTTCACATCTCAGGGGGTCAGCGTCCAGAGCGGGTGCTGCTGCCGAGTAGGCGAAGACTATCGAACGGCGCAAATACGAATCCATCAGAATCTATCCTAATATTATAAAGATTTATTTACCAAAATATTGCTTATGTATAGGTATCCCTACATACATAAAATACAAAGAATCAGTTAAATCCACCGCCTATATTTTTAATTCATTGATAACGTGCACGCAGACGTCACGGTGTCCAGAGGTCTTACAATAATGAGTGTTGAGCTTGAGATTTGATCAATATACACGTAATATCCGTTGAAAAATGTTTAATTTCAATATTTATAATTTGTAAGAATCACGAAAGCCAAACAATAATTTATTATAACAAAAACAGCACAATCTAGGAGTGCACGAATGCAGCCCGTCACGGATATAATATCAGTGCTTATGAATAAAACAGCTGTTAAAACTGGGATGGCGCAATGGCACAGTGCTCGTACTTAGCCGCGTGACCAATTGACAGGCACGCCAATGCGCCAGATGTAAAGATGGTTTGCTTAAAATACGAAGCCATTATGCACTCTCCCTTAGGTAAGTAGGATGTTGAGATTAGTAACTAGTAAATTCGTTTTCACAACCTAACTAAGTAATGTTAAAAATCAACTTAAAATTGCTTTACATATAAACTGAATTGTTATGTTTTTTAATACCTTTATTCGGTTTCTAACTAGCTTAATTTAGTCAATTACCTCAATTAAAGAATTTCATACTAGAAACTTATTTCAATTACTCAGAATATAATTAGCTAATCAGAATATTGTGATATAGATAAACCGTTGTGGGTAAATATTTTGTCATACGTCGTATCTTATATGAACAATTATTCGAGGAAAAAGTAGTTGACGATTATTTAGTTTCCAAACAATCAAATCAATTATCATGGTCTCGTAAACGTTGTGGCTATTTTACGGTCAAGTAATTGGTTATCACCGCTATAGAGAGAATGCTAGTCTCACCAAACATTCGATCCATCTTAATTCACTTATCTCAGCCTTATCGATAAGACTAGTCGGTAGCTTATAATGGGCCTATCATAAATCTTTACATGTATTAATTGCTGTTTTTGTATGAAGAAGGCGAGGGTGAGAACTAAAAGCTAAATGTAAATACTTATCACGAACTCTATGCTGATAAGAACTAAAAACAATAAAGTAAACAGTATTTAGAGGTACTACTGGACGATGGTTGCGAGAAATGGATTAGCGTTTAAGAACAACATTTCCGCCTGTCTTTGCAGTTCATTTGTGTTAGGAACGCGCTTTTAATAGATCATATTCTAGTTCGTCGTTACAGCCATTAAATGCCCCACTACTGGGTCGAGCGTCCTCCAAATTCATGGAGGGAAATTAGCCGACTGTCCCACGCTGGCAAGACGGGTTGGCACAGGGTTTGTATCAAGTTTTCCTTCTCTTGGGGCCTCTTGCGTTCTTGCAAGCATTGAATATTTTGCTTGCTATCAAAATGTAGTTCATAATCGCTTCAACAACGATTAAGCAAAGTTTTACAATTTGTCTTCAATTAACGTCTTCACGTAGTAGCTTTAATTTACGAACAAATATATCCAATAAATTTAGAGTATATTTTTCTTCGAAACCGCAATATTAATCATAATTACTCTTCGATGCAACTCTGGCTTCGTCCGTGAATGAGCAACCTGGCCCACGTTCCGTAAGATTCTGCTATGTCAATTTCTGTAATATTAATGGGAGTCTTTTCGCCTGGGATAGCAGGATTTGGTGATATAGCCACGAATTCATGTCCTCGTTTTGCGAACTCCATGGTCAACGCTACCTAACTACTTGGTGGCTGTTGGATGGCATGGGGAATATGTAAAAACAGTATTTTCGGACTCATAACGTTCCTCCTACACTTACCTACTTATTTCTGGACGGTATACTAATAGGATGTATAATTTTTAAATAGTGTTAAACTTATAAGAATTACGATATTCCTAAACTGTTAAAATTTACGTGATGAGCCAAAGCGGTTTGTCATGATGAATATGAAGAATGTTGCATGTACTCGTACAGACGTCGTCTTGTCGCTCCGTGGGCAAGAGCTTAACAGTTTATTAATTAATGCTTTCCTACTTTTTTTACTTTTCCTAGTTTTCCTTTCCTAAAAAATCCATAAAACAACGAATTAAAATTTATGAAAAATTTCACAGTCGTCAAAAATTCATAGGTGGGAAAATTAAACGAGTAGTAAAAAATTGGTAAATGGGTGTTAAAGCTTAATATTTATAATCAAAAGCTGACGATGACAATCCGATTTTCCGTGAAAAATGCGGCATTGAACGTACAAATACATAAGTATACGGCATTGACTGATATTTGATCTGTAATGTAATAAATACGACTCAACCGCGATTGCCACGTGCACGGTGTATTTCTATTACGTCACTGTGAATATCTTAATTGTATAGTTTAATTAGTAAAAAAGGGAAATCTGAAAGAACTTAATTTTGATAACTTAAGGCCAAAGGTCAAAATCTATAGAAATGGCCTTTTAATGTCTGATTTCTCTTACGTATCTGTGAAGATCTTAAGTGTAGATACATAAGTTAAAACGGAAAATCCGAAATCAACATAATATTGCTTACTTTAATAAGTCCAAAGGTTAAAATCTGTTAAAGTCGCCTTTTAATGTCTGCAAATCCATCGGCGAAATTAAAAACCTTGGTTTACCTTAATAATATTGGCCCAGCTCTTTGTAAAACTGTGGTTACTTTGTGAATCAGATACGTATAGTTCGTTAATCAACTAAAACATTTTAAACAATGGCTTGATTATGTTACAGATATGTATGTATGTATATATATATGTATATTTTACTTTTATAATACATTTTGGTTGGTCCCACCCATAAACCTGGGTCATGTATTTATATACCTACTAAATGACGCATCGTTGTCGAAATTCGGCAATAGGTTGTACCTGCATCAAACTAAAAGTCTTTTATTGAACTTTCAACAAAATAGTATTACGTCATAAATTACGATTATTAATCACTAGCGACCCGCACCGGCTTCGCACGGGTGCAATTATGCATGTATTATACATTAAAACCTTCCTCTTGAATCACTCTATCTATTAAAAGAAACCGCTTCAAAATTCGTATCGTAGTTTTAAAGATTTAAGCATACATAGGGACGGACAGACGACAGCTACTTTGTTTTATACTATGTAGTGATGAGTGTGCCATTATTAATAAGAACTTACAAATTATAATAAACTTACATTCTATTACTCAGCCCATACCTGACCTACTGCTGAGTCGGACCTCCCCCAATTACAAGTAGGCTAATTAGCCTACTGTGCCATGCTGGCCAGACTGGGTGTGCGCAGGGTTTGTATCAAGTTTTCCTTCTCTTTCGGCTTTCGGCCTTGTTATTTCCTTTGGTCGGCTCTTACGACAAGCTCATAATGGAATGACGCCGTAATGACGTAATGATGACGCGTAACACCATGTATTCTTAATCCCCGCGCACAGTAAACTTACTACATGTAAAGTAGTTTATTTATTTTAATACTTCATGCAATTGGCGGACTTAATGCCTAGAGGCATTCTCTAACAGTCAACCATTAGGTGGAGCAGAGAATAACTTGGGCTAGATACTAAGAATTAAGTATAGTGAACTTATTAAGAATAAAAATAATACACACACGAACAATCAAAATATACTGAATATATAAAATAATACATATACTACTTACATATACTACTTACATAAATATACATAAATTACAATTATATTACAATTACATTTGAAGAAGAAAAATAAATGTAAAGTCACAATTTACAAAGCTTTTACTTCACGTATGCACATATAACTAATATTGTTATGAACTGTAGCGGTCTGGATTATAAATTGACTAATAGCCGCATTGAATATAGCGTAAGGTGACGTTTAGATGAGTCAGAGCCCAGCCCCCACGGGCCGAGGGTGTGCCTCACCTCACCCCACTGCGCTCTGATAAACCAAAAACAAATAAATTCGTTCAATTTTCCAAACCTTTCCAAGAATTAATTATGTAAAAGGTCGCAGATTAACATAATTAAATTCGTTCGCGATTTCTTAGGGTTGTACAGGTTTTAACAAAAACCCAATAGCCATTCGAAGTGGCTTACAATTTATAGTGTATAATGTCAAATTAAATTAAGAAGCAGTTCTATGTTTAAAATTTTGAAGTACGATTATGACCTTTTTTGAGCCAGATTTTTATTACAAATCATGGGGTTTGTTACAAACCCTAGCAACCAGTTATCGTTATTAATATACTTACTATAATTTTGTACACATTACTATTGGTATCAGCAGTTCCATCGCTCCTTTCATTATGGATATTGGGTTTTGTTACACCCTGTATACTTTACATAACTACGATATGTGATGTAAAATGTAGTGTTTAAAAAAATGTTTTCTCTTTGGACAAGTTATAGATTATTTCTTCACATGTTTCACCATATCAAACAGTTAATGTATCATAGAACAATTGTTCCATCGGATATTTCTTTATATGAAATACTAGCTTTTGCGCGCGGCTTCGCCCGCGTGGGCTTCGAACCCGTGCATATTTTTTATGAACATAAAATCGGTTATTGCGACTAAACTATGATAGTTAGATATGAGCTCTCGTGGATTTTTTTGTAGATCTTTATAAAACCTACAAACCCTTAGTACATCATTTTGTTCTATTGTCAATAGTTTTTGCAGCGCACGCATAAATAGGTTTTCGATTTTACACTTTGGTTTACAAAATCGCAATTTTCATACGGATCACTAATTCTTTTGAAAATAAAATATAGCCTATAACCTTCCTCGATAAATGGACTATCTAACACTGAAAGATTTTTTGAAATCGGACCAGTAGTTCCTGAGATTAGCGCGTTCAAACAAACAAACAAACAAACAAACTCTGCAGCTTTATATATTAGTATAGATTACTCAGTAGAATATAATTAAGTGTAGTGTAGTGTGAGTATTCGGGATTTAAAATACAGTGTGACTACCCCATTCCATCCTGAGGGTGTCGTAACGTCCGACAATAGGAAATGTCAACGGCGAAAACCTAGCCGCAAGCGAAGGAAACCTGAATAACGAAACCCTTTTTTTTTTTTTGGTGCCCGGGGTAAAATCCTTTATGGACTATCCCCGTCGGCCACGGGCCACGGGGATGGCCGAGGGGGGGGGCGTGTGGGTCTCTCCCCCAGAGTGGGGGCCTACCCACTAAACATCCCCGGGGTGCTCTTTAATCGTGTCCTTTGTTTGTGGCGGCATGGGTACGTTGCTAAAAAGCTCTATCCTTGGAATAACGAAACCCTGTGCCAACCCGTATGGCTAGCGTGGCATAGTAAGTATACTAATTAGGCGGCCCGACTGTGGGTCATGTGTGGGCAGAGTAGTAGTTATACAATAGTAGTAGTATTTCCGGAAAATTGTTATCGCAGGTTCCTCCACTCGACTCGCAGACACTCACCAACTTACACACGCACACACGCCTATTCTATCCTACGGTTTCGAAGATGGTCTGAAACACTAATTGTATTTTGTGCTTAGCAGGGCGTATTTAGTGTTACTATTATTATTGTAAAATAAGTTATATTAGTGTATACCACTATCACTATTATCACTACTCACTATGTACTTATTATAAAACAAAGTCGCTGTCGTCTGTCCGTCCCTAACTATGTATGCTTAATTCTGTAAAACTACGCAACGGATTTTGAAGCGGTTTTCTATAGTTAGACTGATTCAAGAGGAAGTTTTTTATGTATAATACATGCATAATATTCACCCGTGCTAAGCCGGGGCCGGTCGCTAGTAGTTAATAAGCAATTAACTTTTTCATAGAGCCTTTTAGTCAAGTGAGAATCCTTCAAATTATTGTGAGAACAGTATGAACGCTGCGTAATCTAAGCTAACATAATAGGAAGCTGCTGTAAGATCGTTAACCTTTAGGGAGTGTAGGGTGAGGTTGGGGAAGGGGAAGAGCCGCCCGTCCCTGGACAACGTGACACGATTCCATCCTGTGTCGCCATGAATCTGATAACGTTGAAATCAACTCGCTAACACTTACATTTAACACAGGTATTACGGTAGGACTTTAATTGACACCACCAAAGCCATTCTTTTGCATTTTGGAAGCCTAAATAGGTAAAAGTGTAGGATCACAAGACTCTTGATCGTTGATTCGTGGTCGTAGACGACTTAACGGATTAAGAATTCACAATACCACCAGCCCATACTATCCTGGGGTGTCGTAGGAGGTGGCTAAAGGAACGCAATACGTAGATTGCCTAGCCGCAAGAGAAGGAAAACCTAAAACATACCGGTAAACCCAGTCGGGTTATGTGGGACTCCGGGCGCGGAAAGCTAGTAATTGCGTCCATCGAGAGTCACGTTCGGGACATACCACGTGCCCATGTCAGGCGCCGGATGAAGTGGCGTGGGTTGCGGCGGCACCCTTGGCCCGCCTGCTTGGCCACCCCTCCACTGCAACCACCACGCCGTGTATCACGGCACATCAAGGCAACTCTGAGGACAGAGGAGTCCTCGGAGCTAAAACCCATCACGACTCCGTGTGCCACTTTTCGTCTGGCCTCTCCGTGGCCCGGCATGGGTGACCCGGTATGGCCTCAACGGATCCTAAAGGCATGCAAGCCCCCTCACCACAACAAGGTGGCAGCACGGTGGAGAGGGACCTAATACATACATTGTGCCAACCCGTCTTTTTAGCGTGGCTTATTTCCCGCCTTGAATTCGGAGGACGCCTGGCTCAGTGGATAAAGTATGGGCTGAAATGATGATGATGTATATTTTATTAACGTTGTGATTGATGAAAGATATTTTAGTTTTAAGGGCAATGGAGAGGTCTATGCGCGGAGTTTCCCTGCGAGATCGAATCAGAAATGAGGAGATACGCAGGAAAACCAGGGTCACCGACATAGCCTACCGGATTGCCAAACTCAATTGGCAGTGGGCAGGGCACATAGCTCGCAGGACCGACGCCCGATGGGGCAGAAAGGTCCTCGAGTGGCGACCGCGTTCCGGAAGGCGTAGTGCTGGTAGGCCTCCCACACGGTGGACCGATGACCTGGTTAAGGTGGGGAAGCAGTGGATGCGGGCGGCCCAGGACCGGCCTTTGTGGAGATCCTTGGGCGAGGCCTATGTCCAGCAGAGGACGTCTTTTGGCTGAAATGATGAAAAAATTATGATGATTTTAGTTTTAACCAAAAATGTACAAAAATCCTGTTCTAGTTATAGCAAGACTTAGTAACTACGCTTCTGTATTTCGCCTAACCAAACTGACACCGTATTATGTAGCACTTTATTTAACGAATTAATTAACAAATTGTTTACAGAATTAATATTCTCGTGGCTTTTACTCTTTGTACTCTTCCCTGTTTCTCTTTTTAATAATTGTAATAACAGGATGATGAAAGAACCTACTGAAAGAAATTACCAGGCAGAAATACATTTTATTTTCTTCGGAGTATAAATTTTGGCATAGTTATTTAGTTTTAAACCGGTCTTACATCTATAGTCCCGACTGTAGATCCACGGAGTACTTACCAGAGACCTTAGCCGCAGGAGAAATAAATAAATAATAAATAAATATCCTTGGACATTTCACACAACGCCATCTCGTCCCAAGCTAAGCAACTTAATGCTTGTGTTATGGTAACGAGATGGATGATAAACTACTTATATAGGTACTTTTTTTTTGTAAATACATACATATTATAGATAGAAATGACACCCAGACTCCGAGCCAGTGCCTGTGGTTTACACAAAGACACTTGCCCGACCCCGGAATCGAACCTGGGACCCATTGATCCAAAGGCGGTACATCTAACCACTAGACCAACGAGGCAACGAGGCAAAAAAAAACATGATTCAAAATCCTTAACCAATCCATCAGGTCAGCTGGTCACTGTAGACTAATTTCCCTCTATATAATTGGAGCATAATCGGCATCATTGTGACGCTATGACAAACTTGGAATTAAAAGCGGCCGCGTCTGAATCGGGACAATGTTGTGCAATTAATGGCACATTATTGATGGTCGATGACAGTGGCGCCAGGCGTATCGCTATAATAAGGTCACTCCTTGACCCCGCCCGTTGCCCGTCAGTCAGGCTGTGCGTCCGCGCACATTACCGGAAACATCATTCAAGTAGGTCTGCAGAAATCTACACAAATAAAAAATTATCTATACCTACCCGTGTGGTGACGGGTTTAAAAGTGATGTGACCATCCTATTCCATCCTGAGGGTATGGGATGAGCCGGCAAAAGGAACAGACTAGCCCGATAAGCTAGCCGCAAGAGAAGGACAACTTGATACGAAAACTTGTACAAACCCATCTGGCGAGCGTGGCAAAGTAGGTCCCCTCTTACTCAGGAGTGAATCTATGGGCTGAATAGTAGTTGTAGTACCTACTAACATTTGTTATAATAAGCTTTATGATGTACTAGCTGACCCGGCGAACTTTGTTCCGCATTATAAATATTTAAAACAAAATGAAAGTTGGACATAGGATACCTGAGATTTTTATCCCGTCCGTATAGAACCTACTTTAACAAAACGCAACTGACAGCGAAACGTTATGTTGTCTATAGTTTAATATGGCCGAAAATTTGACAATTAGTAATTTTGAATTCGACTTGTTTATCTTACTTCTTACTAATATTATAAACGTGAAAGTTTGTAAGTATGGATGGATGGATGGATGGATGGATGTTTGTTACTCTTTCACGTAAAAACTACTGAATGGATTTTAATGAAACTTTACAATAATATAGCTTATACATCAGAATAACACATAGGCTACAAGTTATAAAGATATTATGTGAATTACAACAATATAAACCAGTCGAATTCAAAATTTCTAATTGTCAAATTTTCGACCATATTAAATTATAGACAACAACATAACGTTTCGCTGTCAGTTGCGTTTTGTTAAAGTAGGTTTTATACGGACGGGATAAAAATCCAACTTTCTTTTGGTTTTAAATATATATAATGCGGAACAAAGTTCGCCGGGTCAGCTAGTATTGTTATAATTCACATAATATCTTTATAAGTTGTAGCCTATGTGTTATTCTGGTGTATAAGCTATATTATTGTAAAGTTTCATTAAAATCCATTCAGTACTTTTTACGTGAAAGAGTAACAAACATCCATCCATCCATCTATCTATCCATCCATCCATCCATCCATACTTACAAACTTTCACGTTTATAATATTAGTAAGATCGTCGCCTAAACGATAACGTTCTATATTGTTATTAGCATTTTTTTTTAACTTTTACCGGTGATCAGAAGGCTGTTACTTTGCTCAACGAATCAGCATTGCCATTCAACGTGGCAATGCTACTAGCCTTGTTGGCACCGTACCCGATGACAGCGATCTGGCGCAAATTACTTTGTTATAATTTTAGTTCTTTAATTTATTTTAGTAATATAGTTCAGTGTTTTTGTATGTTTCTTAGAAATAAAGATATTTCTGTGGATAAAAAAATGAGTGACATTATATCATATCTTGAATTGACCCTTAGGTCTGTAAATCTATCGAAGTAAACGTCACTAGGTCCCTTATATTTATGCTTTATCTACCTAACAAAGCTCTGCATTTAGTGGTATCTTCTGTAAGACGCTAACGACTATCAGTTAAACATTTAAAGTCACCAGATATGATGGATCGCTGCCGTCTCCATTAAAATAAACAGAAGTAGTTCATTTCCGATGCAAATAAATGAATGTCCCATAAATATGAATGCCAAAGTCATAAGATAAAGCGGTTCAGATAGGTCGACGATTCATTACAGTGATTAAGAATATGATGCGAACTCATTCCTCGTGACTGTTTCGTGTGTATCTCCCGTGGGAGAACTTCACCGCCAATGTTACACATACATAATACTGATGTACTTGGTTTTCTAATTATAACTTTGTTTTAATTGAAACTTCGAGAAAGCCAGCGGGCAACCTTTTCTCGAACAGGAGCTAGCCGCCTGGGAACGTATCTCCGGAATACCGCAGTCAAATAACACCCTTGGGCGCTACTGATAATTTATTTAGAATACAAAGTGTCACCACCCCGTTCAAACCTTAGGGTGTCGTAAGAGCCAACAAAATTAAATGTTAAGGTCGATAACCTAGCCGTAAGAGACGAAAAACTTGAAACGCTGTGCCGACCCGCCTGGCCAACATGGCATTGTAGGCTTATTACCTACAGGGTAACTGGAAGACGCCTGACTCAGAAAAAAGAAACGACCAAATTATTTCAGCGACTTTCAAAGCAGGTACTTGGAGTAGGTTATAAAATACTCCTTTCTAAACAGACTCAACATAGATAATATACGAGTACCATGCCAAGAAATACATATAATGACCCGGCAAACTTCGTATCGCCTCATAATCAATTAATAAAAAAACCTTTTAAACCTTCCACGAATATTTCAAGACCAAAGTTAGCCAAATCGGTCCAGCCGTTCTCGAGTTTTAGCGAGACTAACGATCAGCAATTAATTTTTTTTTTTGCATAGATAGATAAGCCATAGACGTACTCACGCGAATCATCATTGAAACAGTGGTATTTTAGTTGTTACAATTTTGGTAAGGCAATATTTAATTAAACTTTGGAATGTTGGCCGCTATATTATATTGGACAAAACGGAATTCTGAGTCCGCTCTTGGTAAAATCGATTTGAGTTACTCATGGCATAGAGTCTAGCAACTTTACATAAACAAGAGATGTGTCAAGGAAACATAGTGTTTATTTCTTTTGGTGGTTTGGTGTTTCATCTCTATGGTATAGCAAACAACCAAAGACCGCGGTATTGGCTTACCTGCGGGCCTATGCACCCCCCGGCTAACGGAAGGGCGCCCTCTCAGCTTTCTAAGTCCGCTCTTGGTAAAATCGATTTGAGTTACTCAGGGTATCGAGTCTAGCGACTTTACATAAACAAGAGATGTGTCAGGGAAATATAGTGTTTGTTTCTTGTGGTGGTTTCGTGTTTGCACCTCTGTGGTATAGCAAACAACCATAGACGGCGGTATTGTCTTTCCAACATGCGGGCCTATGCTTCCTCCTGTTAGCGGAGGAGCCCCGCCTCGGAGCTTGGGGCTCCATAAATCGAGATGTGGCAAGGCCCCCAAAGTCGCGGTGCATGTTCCTCCATTGGGTGGCCCTGAAGCGGGCAGTCGAGTAACGCCCTTGGTTTTAGTGGGTTTCCACATACCCAGGCTAGTCCCAAAAGGCCGGGTATCCATGAGGATTTCCAACGAAAAAAGCCAGGCTTCATCACCATCCTACAAATAAAAGTAAATGTACCAAAAAGAAGATTATGACTCAACACTGTGTGACGCAATACTCATACTATGCCGCGGTTGAAGGGATTGCACTGCAATCATCAAATCTTCGCGGTTGTTTCTAAAGTTGGGTAGTGAAGGGATCAACATAAATTGCTAATGATATAATTAACGTTTTTTTTCAGTTGCCAACGGGACGAGTTTCTCTGGTAAAAGTAGTGACTATTATATCACTACTACTATATTACTAAGCCGATAGATGGCCCACTGCTAATGCGGGCCTCCTCCAGTTACATTAGCCTACTGTGCCAAGCTGGCCAGACAGGTTGGCAAAAAAAAAAAAAAAAAAGATTTCATATCAAAATGTCCTCCCCTTGCGGCTAGGTTATCGGCCTATTCATTTCCTTTTGTCTGCTTTTAAGACACCCTCAGGGTTGAAAGGGGTGGTATCACCATGTATTCTAAATCTGATACCACACGTCGTATCACTATCAAACATCAATATATGACAAAAATGATTCTAGAAAATATTTGAAGTCGCTTCACCTCACAAAAGCTGAAATGTCTTTCTGTGTGCGGCGTCCACGAAGACGACACGACACGTAGTCTTATCGCAGCAGTGAGGCATGCCCACTGCCGGAAGCGACTTCCGCCCGACCTAACACCTCATGACTCACGCGCCGCCCGGTACACACGATCAATACTGAAATCGCAAGAGAAATTCACTGTCATTCTTTCAATTTGACACCATTCTATGTTTGAACTGGGAATGATTAAAATAATATTAGAAATTCATGCCACTACATCTTTAGTCGGCGTTTCAGCCCATAAATGACCCTCTACTGGGTCGGGCCTCCTCCAAATTCATGGATGAAAATTTGCCTACTATGCCACGCTGGCAAGATGGATGGGCACAGGGTTTGTATCAAGTTTTCCTTCTCTTGTGGCTACATGATATGCCTCGTGCGTTCTTTTAGTCGCCTCTTACGACACCCTAAAGATGGTATGGATTGGTGACATTGTGTATTCTAAATCCGTCACATCTTTAGTAGTTACTCCGTATTACCTTTCTCCGTGGACAGCTTGTTACATAGTGTGTGTAAAAGCGATATTTTCCTCCTTTAAGCGACGACGGTTGGGCTAGTGTCTTAGTGTGGTCGGATTACAACCAGAGGCTTATAATAAACTGTAACGTTTTGGTATAATACGAGTATATTTATTAATAGAGAAAATAAATATGGATCTCTGCTAAAACTTTAATAAAGTAATCCAAGGTGTAAACGATTAGCAATTAAATGCCTTCCGTCGCATGAGCTGCGGAAACTAAAATTACTAATAGTAAAATAGCCTCGCAGCGAGTAACGTGGCGAGGGAGGGGGCACCGAGATTCAGGAGAGGGGCGTGGATATTATAATGAACCCAACATTTATTTCAAACTATTTAACTACATATATATTGTACATACAATTTAATAAAGAAAAATACATTAGAAGTCCTAAAACTAAAATAATTAGTAACTACTACTACTATTCAGGCCATAAATGACCCACTGCTGAGTCGGGTCTCCTCCAATTACATGGAGGGTAAGTAGCCCACTATGCTGGCCAGAAGGGACCCTCAGAATGAAATTTTTGATCCTATAGTTTTTTACACCTGCAGGGTAAAACGGAGAGGTTTTAAATATTTGTGCAAGATTTATTTTATTTACAATTGATAGCAATTTAATAAAACCAAATATCCTTGTTGAACAACACATTCTTACGCGTGTACACGCGCTGGAGTGAGATATCCAAGAAATCT
Source organism: Clostera curtula (assembly GCA_905475355.2). NCBI lineage: Eukaryota > Metazoa > Arthropoda > Insecta > Lepidoptera > Notodontidae > Clostera > Clostera curtula. The sequence continues at coordinate 9,245,699 of FR997794.1, read as the reverse complement.
TTATTCTCCATCCAAGGTATTCCTTGGACTAGCGTAGAAACTAGTTTGTAGAATATGGACGCAAACACGCAAAAAACACAATAAATTGTGAACCCGGCCCCACGCGGAAGTTCTGGGAACATGGCGTATTTTTATAGGGAACTATTTATAGATCACGCCTTGCGATACGCATCATGTGGTAAGAACGTATGGCGTTCTGGCTATCACTCGCTCGTTTATCCTTTCACGAATATGGAGTGGGGTCGTATTAAATTGGACGTACATTTTGAGCATTATTATATCTTCAGCACGATTTTACGCGCGCGACTTTGGCTACATGTAATACAACGGTTCCATTTTTAGATCTGAATTCTATGAAAATTTATGATTTAAGCATGGACTTACAAAAAAAGATTTTTATACGTCCATGGATTAAAGTTTAATTTTATAAATTGTTAAAAAATATATTTCTTTTCTTGGAACTTTACCGAGTTCTCATATAATTAACTATAGATTAATGTAAGTAACCAGTAGTAACCAGTAATGAAAGCTAGGTTTTTAAATATATAAACTAAATAAATAATTAGACAGCTTCATTAATTAAATTTAGTGTTAGGTTCGCAAACAATAAAAATATGTGAAGATACCGCGGTTTATCGAACTTTAATATTACTTAAAAGGTATTTAAAATAGCATAATAGTTTTATTTTCTGCAATATAATTTTTTGATGTTCTCTATTATGTATATTTATGTGTTGGATAGTTAGTTAGTCTACATGAGAAATCATTTTCTAATGCAAGAATTGAAAAGGACACGTTTATCGGTCTCTTATCAATGTTTACGCTGATAATGGTGTGTTTAGTCATAACTTCTAGATTTCTAAGCAATCCGTATCAATTACAATAATGAGTGCGTAGTAAGACGGGCGACGCACGGCGCGGGCGCCGGCGGGGGCGACGACCGTGCAATGAGGCCACGCTAAGGCCAGATATTCCTTAGGGCAACTATCAACAATTTGGCCCATAAATGACCCACTACTAAGTCGAGCCTCCTCTAAATTCATGAAGGAAAATTAACATACTGTGCCTCACTCGCAAGACCAATTAATACCTGTCGCCTGTATTTTTTGTCGAAGTTAATCATATGTTGGATCTTAGATGGCTTTTTCGGTCTACGAGTCACCTATTGTCACACCATATTCGGCACAGGGTTTTGCTTTTGGTATCAACTATACCTTCTCTTGTGGCTAGGTTTTCGGCCCTGTCATTGCCTTTGGTCGACTCTAACGACACCCTTACGATGGAATGGGCGCTGACACAATATTTTCCAAATCCGTCGCCACACGGGTTGAGGACTATAGAGCGACATTTACGCCCGAGTAAGGAGTATATATTATAAGGCATTGTATACATTACTAGCTTTTGTGCGCGGCTTCGCCCGCGTGGGCTTCGAACCCGTGCATATTTTTTATGAAACTAAAATCGGTTATTGTGACTAAACTATGATAGTTAGATATGTGCTCTCGCGGACTTTTTTGTAGATCTTTATAAGACCTACAAACCCGTAGTACATCATTTTATTCTATTGTCAATAGTTTTTGCAGCGCACGCATAAATAGGTTTTCGATTTTACACCTTGGTTTACAAAATCGCAATTTTCATACGGATCCCTAATTCTTTTGAAAATAAAATATAGCCTATAACCTTCCTCGATAAATGGACTATCTAACACTGAAAGATTTTTTGAAATCGGACCAGTAGTTCCCGAAATTAGCGCGTTCAAACAAACAAACAAACACACAAACAAACAAACTCTGCAGCTTTATATATTAGTATAGATTACATTATCAAGTAGCATACTACATCCACATTTCGTCAGTTATTCGTAAAATACAGTCCTCCTTATTTCTCCCAGCTCGTTGATAACACCAGTATTATGTATAAAAACTAAACGACGTCACTGTCTTGTCTTTTAGACCTATGGAGACACTGCCCTCCATTTATATACGTAAGCGGTATATTATCACTCACGCGTCGCTGATCCTGAAAACATCTACTTGACGATTTCCATACAAAGCGTCGGGATACCATTCACCATAGATCTATAGCAACGTGAAAATGCCAGCAGGTGTGGTGGTGAAATAGCCAAATCAAATTAAGACTTATTTTGCTGGCTGGGTTATGTGGAACTCCGGGGGTGTCCGGGGCGCCTAGGTGGTAAATTGCACCTCGAACTACCCACTAAAACGGACGGCGATGTTCGACTGCCCGTACCAGGGCCATGCGATCCAATCTTTGGTCAGATTTGTTCCAACCCGAATGAAATTGACACACGCAAAAGTTTAGAAATTGTTTGATCATTGGCGGAAAATTATGGACACTTTACGGGTACGCGCATTCCAAAAAAAAAACTCACTGTTGGCAAAAGGGGTCGAAAGTAGACAGGTAAGTGTTCATTTTGCAATATCGGAAATTTTGCTATCAAGTGGATCGGTAAACGAAAGTTGCGTCTATTATTTGCAGACAAAACTCTATTTGCGAAATACATGTACACTGATCTGGTATGGTGATATGAAGAAATGATAAGAACAGCATTTTAAACTGGTTGGGTAATATTTTTCTAAGGTTTTTGTTCCATCTAGATTTATTTTAGATGGTATCGTTAATCTTGTGTTAGTTATATTTTTTTCAGTAATGTGTTTATTTACTAGTTTTAAGAGTTATTATAATATGTGGTTATAGAGAAATCATCAAGTTAAATCGTTAGCAGTAATTTATTAAAATAGAATATGAAATCATATTAACGGCTCTGGTCTGAAGAAGTACGTAAGTAAGAAAGTAGAAGTAACTATTTGACATGGGAGTTAATTGTTTACCAAGCAAGAACAAAATTGAAACAAAATGCCGTTACATAAGATTTCTAATAATTCTAATTATTGTTAGTTACCTAATAAAGATTTTAACAATAGATATCTCTAACCTATCATGTAATAATTGTTGGCACCGAAGAAACAATAAAATGACGTAATAGGATATCGACTTGCTCATTGTTGTTGTTAATCTGTCAATTGAAAATAAACAAAACAATTCTGCCCGTACCACAGGCGTCTTACGCAATTGTCAGGCAAATAGGAAGTTCGAAACTAATAACATTACAAGTTGTCTATTGCACAGGAGCTGTTTCGCAACGCTTTTGTTTGACAAAAAAGAACTATGAATGGCCTAAACTCAATTGTGATTGGTGACATTAATACCTGCTATAGCTAGAACTGGTTTTGGACCGTGGGGTACAATGACCTATATGTAAGTAGATACATCATCATTATTTCAACCAAAGAAATCCACTGCTGGACTTAGGGCAAGAGTATCCACAATTACGGGTCCATGGAAATAGTAAATGACCGCCATTCAATACATATAATGCTCATTATAAGCGACAGACCATTATCAAAGACTTTAGTCGTAAATAAATACTACAAATATTTCTTTTCCAAAACATATTCGCCATCATCTTTACCATTAGTTATCAGACTAGATGTAAACATATTTCACAATTACTTATCTGTATACTAATATGTAAGTACTGACTTTTGCTTGCGTAGATTTCTAGTTCCGGATATCAAACATTTATTATTGAATGAAAATCGACGTTATAGGATCGGCTGTACTTTGTATGTATGTTTACCTAAAGATATATTCATGAATTGTAAACTGATTCATTTTTATTGATTCTTTATTCGCGCGGTTGTGCTCCGAGATGCACCTATATTTATGGAAACTATAATTGATAGATGATCGGTTTTTGAATGTGTTTGCTTTGATTTGAGTTTGCAAATGCGTTTAGGCGACTAATACAATGAAGAGTTAGTACGTAAGATCATTTTGTCATAACATAGTTTTCTAATGGTATAATAGTCGACCATTTAAATTCAACATATTTAAGTTTCTCACCACGAAAGAAGCTCCAATCCAATGTGTACACAGCCTAATAAACAAGGCGTATGTATTTAAGAAAGCAGCGTTAAAACCGTAAAAGTAAATCACGTAGTTGCACACCTACATGACTTTTTCCCAGAAACCGTAATTAGAGGGCATTCATGATATTTGTAGAGCCGCTCATGTGGGCAGAATGCACCGGCGGCGCCGGCGCAGGCATCGGCGGCAAGCGTGGGAGGACTTGCTCTGCACCAGAGGGTGGCAGACGTGCCGCCGGGCTCTGACCTAAAAGAAAGTTGGTATCACTACTGCATCTACTTCACTCGAACAAATGTGCGTCGAGTCTTTCCATGTAATTGTTACCACATTATAATTGGCTACAGATTGCCGTTTTCTAATGTATAGTTTTTTATTTGTATTTCTACTACTACTGGTCGGCCCCCCTCCAGTTACATGGAAGGTAATTAGCCTACTGTGCCAGGCTAATGTGCCTATTGTCAGCTCTTACGACACCCTCAGCATGGAATGGGCACTCTTTGGTTGAAATGGGGTGGGTACACATTCGATATCTGGCTACAACCATTGTAGTTTTCACTACAAGCAGAATTTAATTAAGAGTGTTAACATTGGATACTGCTTTTTCTGTAAAAGACTTGTCTTCAAGTTTCTCTGTTTACTTATATTCTATTCTGTGACTCAATTAAAGACCATCGCTTAAGTCTCTTTATGTTTTTATTTACATCTGTAAGAGCTACTGCCAATTTCTTGACATGGTCGCTAGGTCTTAGTTGGTTACAGTATATTTTTCGCATTGCAATCAGAGCTCACATTTTCTGCCTAACTAGCGCCTTTCTTGCCTACTTAGGACATAGTACTAGTGGGTCGGTGTTAAAATGCACCTATTTAAACAATGTCAAAAATACCAACGTAATCTAAAATGATTGCTCTAACAAAGCAGCGAGAGATGTATTTCTTATTAAAATTGCAAGTGACACGTTCCACTGACATTTTCGTTCCGATTTCTCATAGCAACTAATTAAATACTAATTGCGTCTTATGCGGCGATTTGTTTATAACTATACTCCATAAAAAATATAATCAGCGACATCTATTTGTAAAAAAGGAACATACCCAATAAAAGTAACGCAGACGAAAACCGCAGCTATAGTAACAAACATATTGCGCCAAACTCTATCCTGCGCAATATTCGTTTGGTTGATGACATGCGCGAACTTTCTCCCACGGACGCTTTTGTATCAAGATGTTATATGCTACTATAGAAGCCTATTCCAACTGCTTAATACACGTTTTATCGTACGACTAAAACACAGAGTACACTTTCAGGTAGTTTAGAACTGCACAAAACGAATGTTGATTTGATCTATTCAATTTAGATTATCTTGCAGCGGACCAAAACCCAGACGTTGGTGCCGATAGGACCACTTTCACTGCACTTGCTCGTACATCTAGTACTTATACCTACATACATATACACCACTCTTCAATTTCGAAGTCTAGCCAAAATGTGACTGGTTTTCGACAACAAATGCTGACAATTTATTTTAATAGAGCTTCATCTTAATAATTGTTTCACTACCGAGTTGGGCCTCCTCCAGTTACATGGAGGGCAATTAGGCTAATGTGGTGACTACTTTACGACTACTCAGGATAGAGTGGATTGGTGACATTGTGTATTGTGAATCAGTCACCATGTATCTTTTATTGCTACACGTATAATATTCACAACTTCATATTCAAGTCCCCGATGTGTGCCAACGGCATTAAATTGAAGGTAAAAATAGTATGATAATAATACCAACGCTTTAAGGTGAATGTTCCAGGGTAGCCCGCGAAATTCAAATTTTCTTACTTTTTTTTTGCAATGTGCAGATCAGTGCTAGGTTGTATGTTGATTAAAATGTTATTCGTGGCTGTAAGACGTATGTAGTTATAGAATTATAATCATCAAAATCATCAATACAACCCTCCAAGCTCATAAAGGTGCAAGAAAAACTTTTTCAAGCTCAAAGTCATTCACATTTCGCGGGCTACCCTGGAACATTCACCTTAATAAAATTTACTGTGACGTATTAGCTATTGTAGCTATCACGCGCGTCTGCATAGTTTACATTCTCGAAAGAAAGGTTTATGGTACACCGTCACAGATTTACTTTTAAAGTATTCATTTAACATCTACCTAAGGTATTTTCCATCAACTTTAAACATATTTGTGTTATAAAAAAATATTTGTTGAAAATTATTATAATCATCTTACTTTGCTTACTTTAAACAAACTCGAAACGCTATTATGTACAATGATCACATAGAAAGTTAAAAACAACGCAGTCAATCCGACTTGGTTATATCTTTATATTTTAAGTTGAGCTCAGCGGTAAGAAGTTATTTTGCCTTTTAACGTGATTTATCATTCCATCGACATGAATGCTGGAATATTGCTCCAACGCAATTTTGATTGACTGCCGGGTTGGCACTGGGTTTGTATCAAGTTTTCCTTCTCTTGGGGCTAGGTGATTTGCCTCTTGCGACACCCTAAATATGGTATGGGTTGGTGACACTGTGCATTCTAAATACCAAACGAAGGGACAATCTAAGCATTTGTATACTTTATATCTATGTATCTAAAAGTAAAGTTTCCATGGAATTCCCCTAGTTGTTCGGATTTTTCGCAAGCATATAAATTCTTCAACAGTGTTCTGACACTTGCTATAGGTTTTTGATTGTAATCGATATGACGTGTCCAAATATTGAAAGAATCCCATTCACACGGCCTCGATTTCCTTACTTGAACAAATGTTATAACAATTCAGGCGAAAACATTGATGTTATCATAACACTATCGTCATTATGAATGTATTAGTGAATAGCCTAGTAATACACGAAATTTAGGCAATCACTAGACACAATAAAATATATTTGAAAGTCGAGAGACAATGAAAATATGTTCTTCTTTTGAAAATATGGTTATCATTATATTACCACTATCATCGTAATTAAATTGAATTATAGAAAAGTGCGACTATATGTTTAAATTGTTAATGTTTCTAACATTAAATAATAGGTAAGAAAAACACTAGACAACATAACAAATATATAAAACGTCTGTTGTCAGTATGTAATTCTTAGTTGCGCCGTTAGTTTTTGCCCCGAGTACTCAGTAGCACGTGACAAGGAGGCGACTGAGCTTAGCTCAATACCTGGTATAATTATATTTCAAAGCATTGCTTGGAAGACTAATTAAATAAATAAATATCCTTGGACATTTCACACAACGCCATCTCGTCCCAAGATAAGCAACTTAATGCTTGTGTTATGGTAACGAGATGGATGATAAACTACTTATATACATTTTTTTTTTTGTAAATACATACATATTATAGATAGAAATGACACCCAGACTCCGAGCCAGTGCCTCTGGTTTAGACAAAGACACTGGCCCGACCCCGGAATCGAACCCGGGACCCGTTGATCCAAAGGCGGCACATCTGACCACTAGACCAACGAGGCAGTCGTATTGCACGAGTACAGTTCCCAGACGGGGCAGTAGGCAAAACCTTGTATCATTTAATACCTAAGATCCATGTGTTCGTATTTTTATTTGTTTTTAATCACGCCATACGGTTCGTAAACTACCAATTTAAGGCCAGTAGGTAGTTATGATGTAACGTGCCACATGTTTGCATTCCCATAGAAGTTTTGGACGCAGGCGCTAACATGCCTCGGTGTTCCTTAAGCCAGTTCAGTTCCATAAAGTATTTTGTTGTTTAGTTAACAAGCTCACGTCTTTAAAGTAAAAAGAAATATCTCGATGATATATACTGGGTGTAAAAAACTCTATGTCCATAGCGAAAGGATCTATATACTACTGATATAGAGATTGCAGAATTTTAGGAAACACAAACTAATATCTTTTTCCTAACGCTTTGGTCGACGAAAGTGTCGTGACTTGAGAAATAACGATTGTAAAGCTAGGGCACATCATTGAACATGGCTCGCTTGTAGGACAATAATAACGGTATATAGAAGGTTGGTATAAAAACCTCACGTTTTGTTAAAAAATCTGGTTAAAAAATATTTTGATTTCTCATTCATACTTCAAGATAGAAATATATTTTGAAAACAGAACCACTTCTTTCGAATAACCCTACACCCTTACTTCAGAAATAAAGAACACTGCATTAGATAGCATTTTTATCCAGGAAAGCTATAAAATCATATATAAGATCGCGCTAATATCCAAGGAAGCAAAACAGTAAAAATACATGTCAAGGAAGTTGAAGACACCAATTAAAATTAGGGTAATTCTCTAGCATATTCCCTATAAAAAAAATCACACATCACGTATTACTTCATATGTAAAAGATTCGAAGTGTACAAATTTGTATGACATATTTTTTTACAAAAAAAATTACATTATGCTTTTTTATTTAGAATACAAAAAATATATGATGTAGTGTGCAACTAAGTATGCGATGTATGCATTGCACGCATGTCAGGCCTGGGACATCCTTCCGCTGGTTTCGGGGCCCGACAATCGTTCCGTACGTGCTTCGACTCAATTAAATTGCAGCCACACTCTTACTCTTGTAGGTGACAGTTAGGCCCGTCACTTGCACACCAACTAAATTTAACAGCACACACAATGATAATGATAAACGCATATTAAATTAGGCTACAAAATATACACATACACAAACATACAATATACACATACAAAAACATAGAAGGTTCTACAGATGTTTCTATTTTGTCTGAACACCTTTATAGTAGGTACTCATCCCTGTCTTGGGAATTTGCTTCATTGCCACTAATCAAGAGGATGTAGGAGCTATTTTTACCGTGGCCTGTATACGGAGTCCTTCCATAATGTGACTTCCTACAAATTGTGTACTCAAGCGTTTGCATTCCAACTCCATACGTGGTTTCGCATACATACATTTGTTGTAGAAGCGGAATCATGGGTTACGTAATACATTGCAATTGAAATAGGTGTACCTACTATATGAACAGCTGTATAAACGCTAGTCGCCATTGATGCGATATGACGAAGCCTATTCCGGCATTCCCACTGAAAACGTGGTGGAAACCTTTACTTTCATGGCTTACTTACGCTACGAGCATGTATTTCAAAGTATTCAGGTTTCTAGAATTACTTGTTGTCATTTATTGATGTTTGATAGTAATTTGTTAGTGTTCGTCTGGTGACGGATTTAGAATACATGGTGTCGCCACCCCATACCATCTTCAGGGTGTCGTGAGAGCAGAATAAAGAAAATTACGAGGGCGATAACCTAGACGAAAGGAAAGGAAAACCTGATACGAAACTCTGTGCCAACCCATCTGGCTAGCGCGGCACAGTAGGCTAATTACTCTCCATAAAATTGGAGGAGGCCCGACTCAGCAGTGGGTCGTTTATGGGCCGAATAATAGACTAGATTTCACGCATTTGTGCCTTACTCTGGCTGTAGCTGAAAATCAGCTCTACGGGTGCCTTTAGTATTATGCTGAGATGCAGCCATTTAGACACTACACAAGCGTATACTATTGTTTGCCACCTTCTATTTCTTTTTAATTGTGTCTAATAAACAGTTATGTCAGGCATATGTCCAGCAGTGGACGTCTTTTGGCTGATAATGATGGTGATTAATTAACTGTTTCCTGTCTTTATTTCTTTTAAAATAGTGTTAGACATAGCTGCTACACCATTAAACAAAACTAAACTATACATGCTGATGAAATGTATAAAAAAAACACAAGACAGTCTGCAGTTACAACCTTTTAATGGGTAGATGGCAAAATCACTCGCATATTTTGGAAATAAAGAAATACGCAAACCAGATTCACGAAAAGGGCATGACCTTTTCGAAAGTGTTGTGTAAAATTCAATCGGACACTTCGGTTATCTGGATGTGAAATATGTACTATAGTTTAATAAACGGGTACAATAATTCCCGCTCGCCTCAGTAGTGGGTCATCTATGGGTTGAATAGTACCTATAGTATAGTTATTAATTAATCTAAGTACGGACCCACATAAATCTACTACTAACATATTGTGGCCTATTCTGAGATATAAGAAGACATTATTATAAAATTGTTATTTCTCTCTTGTTAGTATATTCTTCATTCAAGTGTTTTTTTTTATAAATAGTATTATATTACCTATTGAAGTTATATGATTTCATTATCCTAGGACCTAGGATAATGAAATCTCATTAAATTTTATCTAATAGATTTGTAGATAAATTTATCTGTCGAATCCACCTGAAATTATTCTTGATTGAATAAGGTTTCAATAAAGATAGTTTTGAGATAAGAATAGCTCTTTAAACGTTCTACATAATATATTTTCTATATAGGTAGGTACATTAACCGTGTGGTGACGGATTTATAATACACGATGTCACCAACCCATGCCATTTTTAGGGTGTCGTAAGAGGCTACTAAAAGAACGCCAACCCTGTGCCAATCCATCTTACCAGCTAGGCACAGTAGGCTAATTTCACTCCCTGGATTTGGAGGAGGCCCGACCCAGTAGTGGGTCATTTAAGGGCTGAAACGACGATACATTAAACATTGAACGTATCACAACATCAGTTTCTAGTTTATGTTAATAAAGCAGCTTGCTCTCAATTGATTCACTGACCAGTATTTGTTACAAGGACAGCACACCAAATAATTGTATGACTGGTTTAATTACGGCGCTTCATCACGACATGCCTCAGTAATTGTGTTCCTCGGGGACAATGGGTGGTCTCTATGTACGATAATTTTGTGCTACAACACTAACTATGCGTGAGTAAAAGAAAAACATTTCTTTATGCGAAAAATTTAGCTCGCGTACAAATCGATCCTACAAACGCAGACCTAAATTTAGATTAAGTGCGTGTTTAGTCTGTTGATAACATAACAATGAACTTGGTAATGTTTATGAGGTGAGTTGGTCCGTAAGGTCATTGAAGTTCAAACCTAAGCAGTTATCGGTTGCTACATTAATCTTGTGTAGTAGAACAATAATAAATGCAAAGACACTTATATTACCTACCATCAACATGTTCAATGTTCATGTCGGAGATATTATGTCTCTGGAAACGTCACGAATTTAATGCATGCAGGTAATGCAAATTTCGCAACGCTCGTGTTCACGCATTCGATGTTAAAACTTTGACAATAGTACTCAACGATTGCACAAAATATTCCTAAACAAAAGAGGTCAACTATATTTTTGTAAACTATATTATTGAATTGAGAGAACAAAGTTCGGCAAAGTGGTACCATTTAGTTGCCTCCCATGCTAATAAGTTTGTTTCGCGATGCATTCTAATCAATGAACAGACGGGTAACGTTTGTTTTTAGTAGTAAACAAGGACTGTTCGCTACACTCGATAGAAAAAGTTGCTACATTGATTTTAACAAGAACGGTCATAGAATTGTTCGGGGATGTCAAATGTTGCAGCAAACATATAAATACGTTACCATCATTGTAACGGCTACATGTATCGTTGATGAAGAAGCTTGCAGCACGATTATATCTCTTGGCTCATGGCTCTATACAAATATGTCTCGTCTCGAGTGAATAATGCAAGTATTGTACTCCAAATGTCCCTAAATTATTTTGTCGTGTATAGGTGTTTTTTGACTAAGACATAAGTTGCTAAATAACAACAGTGTGCCGGGGTCCGCTAATAAAAATATATCTTACGAAACATCCTAACGTTTACTCTGTTGATAGAAACGGGTGCAGTGCTTCACATCCAATAACCTTAGACGGTGATCCATCAACATGCAACGTCATATTATGCTAACACTATCTGTATAGTACGTGTGCTCGATGAACAGATTGGATTCCATGTCCGCACTGCTGACGCGGGTGGCGCGGTCAAGACGACCTAGTTCAGAAAATTGCATACACATCCTGTGCGCTAGCAAATATTTTTCCATTGCAAAATGTGACTCGTTTTATGTTTCCTTATACGGGAACCCATTTATGAAATCGATTTTGTTCTGAATATCACTCGCGCAGGTAGAATATTTTGAACTTATTTTATACGTCTTCCAAGATTCCGTTTCTCGGAAGTCCTAGTAATAAGGATTGGTGCGAGAAAATAATCTAAAAGTATTCAATTGATTACTATATGGGCTATATGATATGCAGATACATAGACATAAAAACCAACAAGGGCTTTTTATTACAGTATTTTTTTAATTGCAACACACCACTTATGTATTAAATAACAGTAGACTTATTTGAACATATCAGTCAATCAAGCGGCGGCTCCTGCTAACAACACAAACATACTAGAAGTGTAATTACTCTATCGCGTCCATTCGTTTGCTTATACTGGATTAATATCACAGTAAATAAAGTTCAAATAGTACAATGCAGACAATTTAAGTGTCCCATACTTCAAACAACTTTGCAATGTGACGAATGGATTTATTGTGAAAACTTCAACGGCTCGATCGGGTGAACTCTGTTCTGGGTGAAGAGTTTTCTGTAGTTTAAGTTAGGATGATCAGATCATCCTAACTTAAACTACAGAAAACTCTGTATGCAGAGATTGTATGTTTCTCGCTCGGGTACACTCGGCGGTCCCGAGTTCACCCGATCGAGCCGTTGAAATTTTCACAATAAATCCATTCGTCACATTGCAAAGTTGTTTGAAGTATGGGACACTTAAATTGTCTGCATTGTACTATTTGACTGTCACGCTCTGAGGTGAAAGGCTCGATCGGGTGAACTCGGGACCGCCGAGTGTAACCGAGCGAGAAAGATGCAGTCAGCTGCTCTTCGCTGTTGTGTCGCTGTGTTTAGTATGTTCAATTCATACGTAATATTTGTCTTTATTTATTTCAGAAACTATTTATTCCATAAACACTAACTTAAGTAATATGTACTTACATAAACACTAACTTAAGTAATAAAACAAGACTAAAAATACCAATTAACCTAAAACTTAAATACTAAAACATATTATTTAAAGGCGTCCCTTTAGGCAAGGTTCCGAAGATACTTTACTTATTACTTTATTTCATAGTTATTATTGGTACATATTTTTTTGACATATGTCTGGATTTCATTGTGAGGTTAGGATTTTGGAAAAATATTATAAGACTAAATAACTAAAATTACTCACTAAACAACAACGCTGTCAGTACGATTTAATGGCTGAGATTTTCCTTCAAATATAGCAACGGTTGCTTTCTTATCTAAGACACCATTCAACCAAAAAAGACTGATCAAAGTCGGTAGATGCGTTCAGGAGGTATGATGCCACAATTTTAAGAAAATCCCTATAAATCGTATAGATATCTAAACAATTATTGCAATATCTATCGGCCGATACAGAATTACCGTCATAATATCCTTATAACCATATATTGTCTTGTAGTAAGTGTTTGTACACATCTGCATGACATCTGCTTGCAAATGATCTACTGTATATAATACATATTCTGTGTTAATATTGAGAACAAGCTATCAGGTAAGAACCGACACAAACAGCTTGTTGTGTAAAACAATGACATCACCGTTTTATAAACTGAATGCTATCAACATAAATAGAAATAATGACGTAACAATTCTCAGAATGTCACAGAGGTAAGCTCTATTACTTTACTTACACATAAAAGTCCTTGTTTAAAATGTTGTAGTTATCATTTCTAGGAATGTTAACTGTGAATGTTTACTTTGTACGTGTTTAATACATATGTTGACATGACCACATTCTAAGATGTTCGAATTTTGAAGCGGGTAACGTTACTGTACTGTATCCTTTTAATTTTTACCAACAACAATCGATACCTCCACCGTTTGACTATGAGTGTCAACCTCAGTATTCGATGTTGATCGAAACCTCATCAATAAACGATATCTACTGTTTATTTTGGTTTGAATTTCACTGGAGACCCATGTGCATTAAAGACATAGGCATTTTTGAGTTGTTATCTATTAAGGAAGGATTTATCGAAGGCCAAGTCCCGTAGAAGGAGATAAAACATTAATTGTGTAGTAAACACAGTGTCCTGATCCTCCTGTCTTCAAGAGCAGAAAGAAGGTAATAAACATTAGATGTGCGCGAGAACTCTCTTCTTCACACGCAAAAATCTACACTTATTATCGTACATGTTTATCGATAATAATGGCTTAAATCGCTCGATACCAGGGAAGTATTTTCGTAGTAAAAAGTAAATTGGTATTACAATATCTATAGCAAAAAACCGAAAGGTTAAAGGGTCGTTGCGAGTCTGCTATGGAATAAAAAAAAACAATTTTTATTCCACAGCACGACCGTGGCGTAAAGTGATAAAAATCAAGTAAACTCGCAACTGTTGCGCAGCTCTGCCTACGTTGTATCACGTAGGTAGGTACTCGATTGGTACCCGTACAAAGTTATGATCCGTTTCGGTATCGCAATGCTTTAAATGGATTGACCCTGCACTTTATTTCGCTTTTTAGTGAGCCGTTCTATATTTTGTTGTCATTGATTTTTAAGTATTATTTAAAATTGTCCGTAGCAAATAATGTTGCATGTCTATGCATCAATTAGATCAATATTACGGTTTGAAAAGATATTGGAGGCTGAAATTTAAAATAGAACTACGATTCGCCAAGCAGGTCAACGGTATTTTGGATTACGGGGGCAGACACGTTTGTGTTTCCCACAGAAAATTAAAAAAGTTTGTCTCCATTTCGACGTAGGTTCCGTACATACATATTTTAGCAAGTTGTCAATTATTTTTTCGTTATGAATTTATGTGTAAATTTTTCCAATTTAAAGAACTGTCTTAAAGTCCTAGCACTTTAAAATGCAAAAAGTACTGTAGAATAAAGAATGTACATTTTTAAATAATCTTAACATACTATACTTATAAATTTTTTAATATTAATAAACAGTTCTAATAATAGAATGAACTCTAATATACAATTAAGATTTTCAAGCAGTACATAAATATAACTGGATGCTTGGAATATATATATGTACTAGATCAAATTATCGTTTCACATGCCGTTCGCAATTTCTACAAACTAAAGTATAAAAAAAAATTTACTAAATTTTAACAATTCATCATGGAACTCTGGAGTCACATTATTATCAGCCGCGGTATCTGTACTGTATCTGTAATGCAATGCAAATAAAGGTGTGACCAGAATTCTACGTGGCTGTTTGTGCGGGCCATATAGGTATACTTGCAGTGGTTTTTAAGTTTTAAATTTATAAAATAGATTGTACAAGATTTCATATCATTCCCTTAGACCGTGCTGTCCTTGATTTGCTGTGAGGGAGCTTGTGTGCCTTAGGATGTGTTAAGGCCATAGCAGTTTATAAAACCCGGTTACCCCACGGCAGGGTATCCAAAAGGATTTCGAACGTGAAAATGGGTTATGATATGATTTCTTTCTTTTGTCACTTTTGTCTGTTGTTGACTGACTATGTATTCAAAATGTGAAAAAATACAATTTTTTTATTGTGGAGCTAAATATTTAAGTTATTCTCACTTGGAAGTATTTTTACTTTCGAAGTCAAAATAGGTTTAACAGTCAATACTTTTTGTTCCAATAATTCGTAGCTACTGATGATGGAAAAGAGATATGTAGTTCGTTGTAATCGTTGTAGAAATCACGTTGCACTTCCATGCAATGTGATTACTGAGGTGCCGGACATTATCGGGTATCGACACGGCAATCACTGCACGTAGGAGGTGGCCAGTGCCGGCACCTATCGAACATCGTGAGGCAACTCTATCATAAATGTCGTTTATCAACTTACGATAAACTTAGTACATTTTAATGTCGATACCGGCGGTGCTATATCGGCGTAAGCTTTACTTTTGTAATAAAATAATGTCTATAATGCCACGTCTGTGTGGTGACCGACTTTAAATACTTAATGTCACCAACCCACGCTATCAGGATAGCCTGGCTACCTATCCGCGAGAGGACGAACAATTGATACCAACACGTAGCTAAGTAGGCCATTTTCCCTTCCTGCATTTGGAGAAGGCCGGCCTCTGTAGTTGGTAATTTATGGTCAGATATAATGAATGCTTCTATAATATTTTCGTTAAAAATTATCTGTACCTATCGTATCACATATATTGTTACCAAGTATGTTTTTGATATTTGCGATAGAAACAGGAGATATTCCTTAATGTGTTTGCAACATTACAACTATTCTAGAACATTTCTTAGAAAATTGAATAGGTTGGGCCTAGTATGCAATAAAAAATAAATTTATACTTAGGTTATTTGCTATCAGACTATAAGCTTTTCAATTTATTCTTCAGTTATGCATATGACCTTTGAAAAAATTCTCGAACGTTGGTTAACCAATGTAATAGTATATTTCATTACAAGTGCGGAAAGGCTGTCATTGCAAAGAGGTCTGACAAATGTCTGACAGACGGTTCCACACGCAAACTGAACGACAATTTTTAATACAGTTGCGAAAAAATGAAGCAATTTAATAAAATAATAAAAACCCATTAATACTCAATACATACGTGAATATGCTAAAAAGTTAATTCGTTCGTAAACCCGTGTGTTCACAGTTTAATGTGTTCTTTTACGTTTTATAACGTACGTAAAAGGGGGTTTGATAAAACACTCACGTATTTCATGCTTCTTAAGTTCCAAGTTTCAATCGTTGAATTCCAGCACAGAACAGACAGACAGGCAAAAATTTTAAAAAATGTTATTTTAGTTCTATGTACTGTGTGTGTATACATACTTACGCATTTAGTAAAAAGTGTTAAGTTATTTTATTATTACACACAGAAACTCCAATTTTACTTATTTGTATAGATTTACGTGATCCACTTACTACTACTAATACTGCTTCGTTCTATTAAACAATGGCCCAATCAATTATTTATTTATTTAAAGGACAACAAAACAGGAAACTACTAAACAAGTAATTCTAGTAAACGGATCTATTCTAGGTTGGAACCCTTAAATATGTTTGCACATCATGTCATACAGTAACTTATAGTACCTAATAAAAATCAATTACTGTTTTAATTTATACTAGCTGACAGGGCAGACGTTGTCCTGCATGATATTCGTTTACCGACTGCAGTGCCATCTGTCGGGCTGATTTGTGAATCTAAACCATCATCGGTGCCACCCAAACGCATACAAAAAAAAAACAATCAAATCGGTTCAGCCGTTCTTGATTTTTAAAGTTACAACGAAAAATGGCATTGATTTTTATTTAAAGACTCATATAATCTAAAACTTTCTAAAATTTATCTCCTTAGATAAATAATATTTTAAGAAACCTTTGTACTACAAAAAGTTCTCGATCTCATTGATTATATATTAACGAAAAATATATTTATTTTAGATTGTGTTTTCCATTATCAAGGCAATATGTCTTGTCTAGACATAGGTAGTTAGGTATTTTGGTCACGATATTGTTATATTTAGAGAGTGAATTTAGTTTCGTAATATCCGAAATGTCCTCAGTGGCCGTGACACGCCGACTGTATTGTCTGAAATATCACTATCAACCCACGCTCACGAATACTAAACTTTATCGTAAGAGAACTTGGGCTTTTGTGATTTCACTAGCTTGTTTTCCATATTTTATTAGCGGACATCAAAACGCTCTGTTTAATATACGAGTACTACCGTCGTATATTCTCGTTGTTGATGTGTTATTTTACAACTAAACCCCACTTTTGGTGATGTCCTTTCGTTAAGCAGGACACTTACTCTCACCAATACTAACAACTAACAAGTAATGACGATTATAACACTGCGGGTGTGGTAAGAGGCTACAAAAGGAAATTTTAAGGCCAAAATCCTAGCTGCAAGAGAAGGAAATCTTAAAACGAAACCCTGTGCTAACTTGTCTGACCAGCGTGGCAAAGTAGGCCTAATTACTCTCCATGTAGTTGGTGGAGACCCGACTATGCAGTGGGTCATTTATGGGCTGAGTAGTAGTAGATACTGTTTTACCTAGAGAGGGGCTTCGTTTATAAAAAAAGAAAAATATGTCTACTTTGGATCAACGGGTCCCGGGTTCGATTCCGGGGTCGGGCCAGTGTCTTTGTCTAAACCAGAGGCACTGGCTCGGAGTCTGGGTGTAATTTCTATCTATAATATGTATGTATTTACAAAAAAAAAGTATATAAGTAGTTTATCATCCATCTCGTTACCATAACACAAGCATTAAGTTGCTTAACTTGGGACGAGGTGGCGTTGTGTGAAATGTCCAAGGATATTTATTTTTATTTTTTTATTTTCTTTGGTAGTCTTCTTACATCTAAACAATAACACGTATTTTTTTAACTTTACCTGCTGATATGATTTGCACGCTTTACTTAATTAAAGGAAAGTGAGTACTGTTTATTTTACACAAAAATAAAAGCAAAGCCTTAAACCATCCTTAAACTAATATTAATAGGTATATTAATAGGTATAATATATTGGGGGACCGCTCCTACTTATTTATTACCTGACACCTGGTCCCCCAACGCGATGTATTTTTTTTCTACTTTTTAAAGGGAACTTTTTATAGGTCATTGTGACGGGGGTTTATTTAAATTTTTAATTTAATTTTTATTTTCTGCTTTTTATAGGGCTCAACTGATTTTCATGGAACATATTATTTTGTAATGTGCACGTGATGCGCTTTCATTTGAGACCCCACTCGATTATATTTGCAGACTTTCGGTTATTCTTCCCCACTTTCACCTCCCATAACTTTTAAACGACTAAACCGATTTTCGTCAAACATGTCTAAGAGCACTCGCCCGTAGATCACCTGTCATACAAAAAAAAACTGTATTGAAATCGCTTCATCCGTTCGCGAGCTACGGTGCCACAGACAGACAGACAGACACGTGAAACTTATAACACCCCTTTTTTTGCGTCGGGGGTTAAAAAAGCGGTACAATTGACGGCATTATTGCATAAGCCCTTTGACGCTTACGCCGCGTAATAACCAACTCGCACTGTACAAGTTGCTCGAAATCAATCAAAATTGATTGATAGAGATGTTTTGCTTTCAGAAGTGTTGTTAACTTAACCCGTTATTATTTGACAATAGATCATATAGATTAAGCAATCAGAAATAGGAAAAACCGGGAGGAGTGTTTTGCAATGGTTTTATATAATACCGGTCACTCGCGCTCATCTTCAAAACATCACTGCTTATATCTATGTATATAGTTTCGTTTATGGTTAAGTTTAATTTTTACTGGCTGCGCCAGTGGGTGGAACATTTCACACAAACTGCGCGGGCGCAGGCTGTGTAGGTATGGCATTTCCGTTTTGTAAATCGACCTCGGGCTAGATGTTAAGGCGTTGACAAAGGATACCAAAGCTGCCAATGTACGAGAATGTTTTATTTACACACTACACTGATCTCTCTTCATCAGATTAAGTTGTAGTACTTTCTTACGTATATATATATTAAAAGCACGTTTGGCGAAAGTACTGAAACTAGAGACAAAAGCGGAGAAACCATATGAACCAATGTGGAAGATACGTATACGATAAGTGACGAAGCTACGATAATATTAGGCGGTCCATTACCGATGGGACACACATTTTGTGATTAAAATTGATTAGGAAAAACGTCTTTGAATCTCTTAAAGTTCAACTAAAGTTAACTAATGTTAAAAATAAGTATAAGTAAAGGTGTATTCTACTATGTACTATTATGACTAGTCCATAATGACCCACTGCTGAGTCGGGCCTCCTCCATTTACATAGAGAGTAGTTAGCCTACTGTGCCACGCTGGCCAGGCGGGTTGGCACAGGATTTCGTATCAAGCTTTCCTTCTCTTGTAGCTAGGTTTTCAGCCGTGTCATTTCCTTTTGTCGGCTCTTACGACACCCTCAGTATGGAAAGGGGTTGTTACCCTATGTATTCTAAATCCGTCACCACAGGGACCAAGGTAGGGGTATTCACGTTGGTGTAATGGATAAACGACAGGACAACCGTTGCATTTTAATGTTTCCCTCAACTGGTCACTGGGATCTAATTTCGAATGATTTGATTGGTTACATTGAATTCTTATCGCGAATGAGGTATAGTTCATCATTTCAGCCAAAAGACGTCCACTGCTGAACATAGGCCTCCCCCAAGGATTTCCACAAAGGCCGGTCCTGGGCCGCCCGCATCCACTGCTTTCCGGCGATCTTAACCAGGTCGTCGGTCCACCGTGTGGGAGGCCTACCAGCACTGCGCCTTCCGGAACGCGGTCGCCACTCGAGGACTTTTCTGCCCCATCGGGCATCGGTCCTGCGAGCTATGTGCCCTGCCCACTGCCACTTAAGTTTGGCAATCCGGTGGGCTATGTCGGTGACCCTGGTTTTCCTGCGTATCTCCTCATTTCTGATTCGATCTCGCAGGGAAACTCCGAGCATAGCCCTCTCCATTGCCCTTTGGGTGACTTTGAGCCTTCTGATGGAGCCCATAGTGAGCGACCTCGTCTCTGTTCCATATGTCATCACTGGCAACACACATTGGTTGAAGACTTTTGTCTTCAGACACTGCGGTATTGTGGACGAGAAGATCTTTCGCAGCTTCCCGAAGTATAGTTACTTATCTATTATATTTTCTAATCTACAAACCAAGGTTTAATAACTCAAGGTTTAATAATTCAAGGTTTAATTCGTATTATGTCACTAAAGTTTCTACGTATGATAGCTTTGTTTGCTTGATTATTTATACTAACAATCTCGAACTCTAAGTAATCGAGTGCTATAAATGTAATAAAAAAAAATTGAGGTTCACTTTGTTGTGTTGTTGGTTCACCATGTTGACTTTAATCCCATATCTAGCAGCTAAGCGGACGTTAGTGTGTGGTGTGATTATGGGAACGAACGGATATAATTTATCTGTCAGGCCTTGACTTTTAGAAGCGTGCTCGGTGATAATGTTCCTCAGTTCAGTACGTATCAACTCTGTTATTCATCGTGTACTCCATAATATGTTAAATTCATTGTTGGCATTCAATATCAAATCAAAAGAGGTTCGTTATAAATTTCTTTAATAGTATGCCCAAACGGATTGCTGCAGTATTGCTCTATTGGAGAAAATGTATCATATACAGGATGTCCCAAAAAATAGTGTCAAGCGGAAGTCCAGAGATAGAGCACCCCTTGGGGTACCCGAATCACCCTCATGTATGTTCTGCGGTTTTTCATAGTTTTCGTGTTATGATTTTTTTTCTGTATGTAGTATACAAGTATACGAGTCAGGGTGAAATGGGATGGTGGCACTAAGTATTCTAAATCCGTCACCACACTGATAGTACACAGACTGTAATACACACGACGTATACTTATTAACATGTCGTTGACCTTGGCTCTACTGCAATAAATCGCAGTCGGTTGTTGATGCCAGTCCACCTTCCATTAATGGTAAATCCTGGTCATTGCGCCGGCGCCAATGTGACGACAACGTGCAGATTATATGTTTCCTGGGAATGAAAGCTGCTTTGAAAGGTGTCAAACCATTCATTCTCTTAGCCCACTAACTATCTGCACTGCATAGCCTAGTCTATTTTGATGTAGAGAAATGGACTTACTGTGTCTCCATAGGGCGAACCTACGAAGCTTTGGTGCCACTGTGTAATCGCCAAAAGAAGATGTGCCATATATATTGATATCCTCATATATAGTATAATTGGTTTGTTGTTATACTTAAATACTAGTAGATCCCGCCACGCGTTGCTGTGGCTAGGGTTATGGTTATACTATTACGATTAACATAGATTATTTTAACTTTTTATATCTATTGAATATTTACTCAAACTAGTGACCAGATATCGCCATCTCTTAGAATAGTTTGGAGCTAACATATCATTGTGACTCTCAAATAATTGACAAATAAATACAATGTAATTAATTTGAAACAATATAATTATACGATTATAAATTGAGATAAAATCTATCCTATCTTTTAAGTTGGATCTAATTGCAAACGGTGTGCAAATTTGATTAAAATTGGTTAAGTAGTTTAGGAGTCCCTCGCGGACTGACAAAGTGACACTTAATTTATTTAAATTAACATATATCTCTCTTCTGTGTGTCTCCCTCAGGCAGTGGTCGATTGCCTCTACGGCAATCGTTATTATGGTAGAATGGCACCTGCGATCTAAGTCATTACGTGCCCTCCAAAGCACAGGAGGGCACGTAAAGGATCAGATATTGATATTACACCCAAATTTTGGACTTCCAGGAGAGCACGACGTTGCCTATCCTACAGATCGATAGCATTACTTTACCGAAGTATGACATCTTAACAATATTTATTTATTTTCAGGTATTAAATTATGATGCAGCTCCCGTAGACTCATCTCGGAAGCGGGTAAGTCTTAAGTTCTTAAATCTTTCCTGTATTTTAATATGTGGAAGTAGCTTTTGACCCTCCGTGTGATGGGAGGAGGCTCGACTTAGCAGTGGATCATTTATGGGCTGACTGTAGAAGGAGAAGTACCTTCTAAGGACAATTTAACAGGTCGGTTGTGTATGATTTGCATAAAGCTGCGATAAAAGCCTTAATTTATTTGTATTTAAATATACTAATGTATACAAATAAATAAAATTGCAGTGCCTGTTTGTAATATAAAAAAAATACTTTTTACTAAGTGCATTAGGAAGTATACACGGTACATGTATACATCATAGTAAATATTATGTGTCAGCGTGTCTGTTTGTTTGCTGTACTCGCAGAGGTTTTTTTTTCGTCGGTAATTCTCATGGATACTCGGCCTTTGGGGACTGGCCAACTCGCAGAGAGCTGGTGTAACAAGGACTAACCTATGCTACTTTTATTGACACCCCCCGCTTTTCAGGAGCCCATGCATAACTAAGAACGTACCCAATCAAGGCACCTTTAGACAAAAAACGAGAGTGAAGGTACTTAAAGTCCCAACAAGCTGAAAATCAGTAAAATTGTTCAAAACAGAATTATAAATAATGATTATTATGTTTTGAACAATTTTACTGATTTTCAGCTTGTTGGCAGAAGGATGTATTTTGTTTGATACTCTTGTATTACTTTTTATTTTTTTATTGAATAAAATAATAATAAATTGGGCCCATGTGGTAAAGTAGTTACGTTAAATAATGGCAGCATTTCCCCTTTGTATGGCCAGGCTTATCCGCTGGCCGACGAAGCTGCCAGCCCTTCTGTTGCCTGACCATAAGCTTTTTATTTATATTATTTTACTTAAGTCGGTTAAAAACATATCCGAACATTATTACAAATTCGATCCCAGTTCACATACGTGTGGTTCCATCTCAAATACCGGACAAACCCCTCACATATATCATTACTATTCATTTAAACCCGTGAAAGCAGTTTTAGTACCGTTTGAAGTTAATGCTATTTAACAGTCGGCGGGAAGCCTAGGCCCTGATGCTTTTAGTCACGAGTCGGCGACTGCTATGAATAAATTCGACGTGAGTGCATCGCAAGGTACACTAGGGGTTTCAGCGGCTTTCGAATCTCATTTTAAGTTATGTATGTATATTATATCCGACAGAAGATCCAACAGCGACAAATGTAGCGTCGTTTTGCGAACGGTTGTGAAAGTATAATTGTATAAAGAAATTTTCAATTATTTGTAGACAATGAAACTAATTTATTTGCGCTATAATAAGTAAGTATATTACATATTTTCTTTATTAGATGCCTACTAAAGTACACTAAATTTTCTAATTAGAGTCTTTAGATCATTCCTTTTTTATGATATACATATACGCTTCAAGTAGTGAAGACTTCCTGAA
The DNA here is from genome assembly GCA_905475355.2 of Clostera curtula. Taxonomy (NCBI): domain Eukaryota; kingdom Metazoa; phylum Arthropoda; class Insecta; order Lepidoptera; family Notodontidae; genus Clostera; species Clostera curtula. The sequence goes on along the minus strand of FR997794.1, from coordinate 9,222,014 downwards.
AAACGTATCATCGTTTTTTACTACGCGCATATTTATAGTTTATCACCCCTAGAGCACGGCTTTGGAAGCACTCCCTCGCAATGAAGGGATGTGGGTGACTGCTCAATTTCACTCAGGCTGGGAACAATTTGCAGACTAGTGTACACTGTTTGTTTTTGACGCTTTTGAATTAAATGTCGTCGTATACACTTTAGCCACAGGGGCTCTCTATAGAGTACTATTTGTACTATCTGGCCACAAACTTATATGTTTATGACGTCTCAATCCTTTTAATTCTGACCATTATACCCATGAGAATTAAATGTAATTTGAATAACATTTATTGAATACAATCTGTTGGTTAATAATTCCAAACCAAGGGAAAATGGCATATTGTTTCGTATCCCTTATAAAGCAGTAATGTATGTAATTGTGTACCTATCGGTAATCGGAGCCAATCGCGGCTTGTTGCTGTAATTATATCTAGCACCGCTCAACATGGCGTACGTAATAAAGCAATGATGTCAACAGGCTTAGAAACATATTAAACATAATTTGTATTCATAACAGGGTATCAAACGTAAACCTATAGATGTCTCTCTAGTGCCGGTCGATTAAAATCTTGACAAATGACGCCCTCTATCGATATTATACATATAACTTGAACCTATATGTTTTTAACATTAATACGTAGAAGATTTAAAAAAATTCATGGGCGCCAAATCCTCGATTTTTATACGGCTTATTGAATGAATCAACAGACTCGAGTTAACCCATTACAAGCGTGCACTTCACACGTTTCGGATTTACCAAATAAGTACTCGTGGAGCTGTTACACTTCATTCTTGTACTCAATAGGCCCTCGTACTGTTTTCTCTTACATTCCAACATGTGGCCAGTGATGTTTGCCTTTGTTTCTTCGGTTTTTTTAAGTATAGTTTCGGGCGGCGAGCCCGCGTAAGCGACCAAATTATCATAGTCATTACTCGACTTGTGTTTGCTTCCAATAATGCGGTTCCCGGTTTCGTCTTTGACACCGCGTCGCGTACCGCGCCGATATGTCATGTGTTGTGTGCTTAACTGTGCATCGTGGTCGTTTGCATCTTGCTGCATTCATCGGCTAACGGTACATTGCCCTTTTTCGAATCAACCGCCCATTTGATTTACTATCTACGAACGAGTACGCTTAGATCCCGGCCCATATGTATCGTAATGCGCCACAGTCAGCGCTCATTTTAAATTCAGTAGATTGTCAATTCAAATTCAAAAGCAAGCGTTCTATGGAATATTCGCATTAAATTTCGCCTTGCTTGCAATTTGGCAAACAATCGAGTTGACTAGCGGAGATGAAGGTCCGTGCTTAATGATCTTTGTTCTGCAATAAAGGATTAATACCGTGAACAGATTTGGTACGTTATGCAAACAGGCGGGAAGAAACTGTTTCAAAGAGCTTTACCATCCGCCATCCGGTCTAAATATAACCGGGCGGGGAGCAGGAGACAGCTGGCGGGTGTAGAAGAGGGGGGAGACAGGACGTCGACCCGAACCCAGACCTTGTGCGCATTGCCGGAAGGAACAATACCGCCGAATTTGCACCATTGTTTTTCCAACTGCATATAAAGAATATAGCTATGACAGAGCTGAAGTTAGTCGGAAGCACACTTCGTACAGATTAATTAAGTGCAGAAGCAATGTGAAGTTATTGAGATAGATATCGCAATGATAGTATCACCAGCACATTCTATAGGAGACATATATCAATATATCATACCCGTGAAGAAACACTGAAAAATTTTAGCTTAGGCAAACTGGCTCTTCGTGTTTTAACGTCAAGGGTTTTGTGTATTTTAATATATTAGAAAAAAAATAAAAATCAAAAACGACACAAAAGATATGCGTTTTTCGAACATTGGTTTGTAGTGCAGTTTAAATCATTGCCTTACATCCATATTTTTTTCAAATTTCCTTGCTCATATAAATAGCGACGTGTGTGAATTGAGTTACTTAGCCAAATTATATCAACGCAGACAGTATAGTATGTGTCTATCACAGCTTCAACTCAATGGTGATGCAAATAGCGAAATTGCCAATCGAGCCCAATCTTGAAAATTACATAATGTCAATAGATAGGATTGTCGGCGGCGCGACGAGCCGTGGGAAGCCCGTACGCCTGGACACTCGACCAGGATAAAGCAATTTAAAACAATATAAGCAAATGCAACGACCGGAGAATTCGCGAACCTACATTGCTCTAGAACTACGATGTCTAAAAACTAACGATAGCATTTTCCTAAGTGCATGCTTAAACAAAGTGAATTTAATTTCGAAAAATGGTTGAAGGAGTCCCGAGCTTAATGAAAAATTAAACGTAATTATTGGTTTTTAAAAATATGAGGGCTCTCGGTCTCGTACATGTTCAATTTTGTATAACGTTTAATCTAAATTTAAATACATAATTTAGTTTTCATCCAAATTTAACTCGAGACTCCTCTAACCGCTTTTCTATATATTTCTTACAGATTAGATTTTGGCCATCCCCGCACATTTGAACAATTAATTCTGTATACTTATATGTATACAGAATACAGTATACCAACTGTAGAGAGAGGACAGCATTGGTCTATGTTAGACATCCCCCTCGACTGTGCTGCCTTGCCGGGGTGAGGGGCTTGTGTGTCTTCCTGATCCGTTGGGGCCATACCGGCTCATGGTCACCCATGCCGGGCAGGCCCACGGGGAGAGGCCAAACGAAGACCAGCACTCGGTGTCGTAGTGGGTTTGGGCTCCGGGGACTCCTCTGTCCTCAGAGTTGCCCTGCGAGCCGTAAACCACTGCGGTGCACCAGTTTCCTCGGGTTGGCGGTCAACCTGGTTGGTCGCTAAGCCGAGAGCTGGCGTCGATTTCTTTTGCGAAGCCGTTAAGCGCGCTGTGGACGGAGGATGGGAGAGGGGGCGTGATATTACGCCCCTTCTACCCTCGTCTTCGAGGCCGGTGGTGGGTCGAGGGACCTACCACCGACACAAGACTGATTGACAGAGGGCGTCCCAGTTATATACTCTTCAATAGACGTAACCCGTCGGGGCGCCACAGTAGATTGCGTCCAGGCGAAACTGTGGCGTCTCAAACAAGACGTGTAAGGGTATACCGCTGGGGTTATAGTGGGTAGTCGAGTGACCCGGAGTCCCACATAAGCTCTGACCCCACCACACAGGCAGCGGTATGGACTAAGCATTTACCCAGCGAAAACAAAAAAATGACACACTGATACATGCTGACGGATGACATATAAAACCTTTGTAATTAAACTGGACATCCGACTTACTAAAAGGCATAGATACGTATTAACACTATATCTGAGCTAAAATTGATTACTTGGGTCTACACGCGATTCACGTCATAGAACCCATTTGCAGGTCAATAGCTCTGTTAGTTGAAGGTCTTGGCCTATCCCCATAAAGCTTACCCGTTCTGCCTCACCCACGGACTCGCCCCCCGTTTTACCCCTTCACTGGGTGTGGGGTGTAACGAATAGGTTGAATATAAAGCATACTATAGCCATTTAGATAGTTCGCGAAAATTCCCGCAGTAAAATGTAGGTAACGACAGTACGTGAATGTTAAAAAATCTTTCTATCCTTCTATATATAACAAAACTCGTGTGGCGAAGTCAGAGCATAGAGATAGCCCAAAGGAGCAATGCTATGGTTTTTTTTGTGTATGGAAATAGGCGCGAGAGATAACGGTTTTCTGAAATCGTTTTTGTTTCTTGAATTGTTCCGTCTAACTGTTGTCATTAATGTCCTACAAGTGTATGTTTATGATGGTGAAACACCAAATTTGTTATTTCAATAGTTTGATAGAGATGCTATGTTACCAGATGGTGATCGAAATTTCAAGAATAAGAAGTTTCCTATAAATTTCAGTACCTGCTCTGTTGATCTTTTCGTTGCACGTATTAAGTATTTAATTGGTTCACAGTGTATTTATTATTACGAGTATTTCGTAGGTGTCTACAATGCTGTAGTCCGCGTGGTAAGAAAGGTAAAACTGGAAATGAAATGCTGTGCCAACCTGACTGGTCAGCGTCGCACAGTAGGTTAATGGCCCTCCCTGTAATGGGAGGAAGCCCGACACAGCAGTGGGTCGTTTGTGGGCTTAGTAGTAGGATGTTTATTTTCTTGACTTACTTTAATTATAAATAAATAAATAAATATCCTTGGACATTTCACACAACGCCATCTCGTCCCAAGCTAAGCAACATAATGCTTGTGTTATGGTAACGAGATGGATGATAAACTACTTATATACTTTTTTTTTGTAAATACATACATATTATAGATAGAAAACACCCAGACCCGGAACAAATACTTGTAGGTCGTACAAATATTTCTTCCGTGCGGGGAATCGCGGCGCAGGAAAAATCCCGATTGTTTTTAATATTGCTGTTTCTTTGTGTAGTTGTGTATGTGTGTCTGGATCGCCATTCATTACACAAATTAATTATACAAATGTAGAATTCCCCACAGTATGTATAATGCATACATGACATTACTACTCATATTGCATCAGTACCTAGGAATGGTAAATGTCACAATATGCAGGCGCCCTGGTTAAATGGCGATTACCGAGTACCTACCATAAAATAAATTATTTCCAGCTTTGTTTTGCCGTAGTTACCTACATCGTATTTTATCGCATCTCGTACTTAATATTAATAGGTATGTATATTACAGCAGTTCCGTAACAATTATTTAAGAACACGTAACAAAATGGTTGGATTAAAACTTAACCAAGGCAATGATTTCACAAGGACTAATTTATTACTTAATTTATTATTACAGGCTTTACAGCATTTCGTCCACAATTTGTAGGTATAAACACTTTCAAAATATCAAAGCTTTTACTGAGACGACAAACAGATCGTACAAATGTAAAAAGCTTCATTTTTAAATAAAAATCGTTCATTTAAAATTATAGTTCCTTTTGTCTTCCGAATATTCCATCGACGCAACGATCCAGCGTATTATTATTTGGACCGTATTGTGACGCATTTAGAATAGAGCGTGTCACCAACCCAAACTATCCTGAGGGTGTTATAAGTGGACGCTAAAGGCTGTCGGGCTTGTATCCTCCCAAATTGGAGGAGCTCTGATTGCAGTGGGTATTTTACGGCCTGAGATGATGATTGAGTTACTTACTGATGCATAAAATAGTGTTCCTTGGATTGTGTATGAGACAGATCGTGATAGCATCGGTGAGTATGCGCAATGTGCATCTTTAATGCTAATACGAGTATATGTTACTAAATACTTGCAAAGTATTTGTAAATACGAACCTACTATAATAGGTACCTTGTTATTGTAGAGTGTGCAATTTGTTATTGTAGTGTCGTATACATAGACTTGACAACATCGTACGTACCAACTGTAACGGAATCTCTGGAAATAGTATCTGTAATATAAAATGCTTTCCTAATTCCAATACAGAGAAAGTGCAACGCTGTGGTCTCAGCGGTAAAATGATTTGAGACGGGGAATACTGCAGGCGCACTTTATTCTACACCACAAATTGATTTTATAGATGACATTTTCTATTTCCTTTCTCATATCCTGCTAAAAGATGGGGCCGTTTGATAAATTGATTTCTAAGTTCAATCAGTTCCAATCAGTTGATATTGATTGCACAGCTTTTGTACTTACAAACAGAATTCGTAAATTTTTGCTGCGTCGTACATATATACGGCGATATTAAACGCGGACCCTTATTACCCTCTCCGGTTATCTCGTGCCGCATTTTCAGGAGTAGGTTCATCTTAGCTCATAAAATACCCAGTACTGATGAGTCGGGCATTATGCATTAGGCCACTGGCTACGCTGGTAGGCGGGTTGCAGTATCATCCTCCGTTTGCCTTCTGGAATTTTTTTACCGTATATTTTCCTTAAGTCACTTACTGAGTAGATAAAACGGCTCAGCCCATACATGACCCACTGCTGAGTCGGGACTCGGGTAGCCACATGGAAGTTATTCGCCTACTGTGCCACGCTGGCCAGTCGGGTTGGCGCAAGGTTATGCTATGGGCCTTTTCATTTCCTTCTGACAGCTCTTACGCCACACTCAAGATAGAATGGGACGGTGATATATTCAAAATCCGTCACCCGCATTACGAATTTCAAATCCATAGTGATAACACAACATTGCATTGGGTGCGAAATATACTTTTTGATGCTCAAATTGTATTAAATACAATAAGTTATTTACAGACTCGTAGGTTGTATATAAACCATTTACATAAAATTGAATACCTCAAGCGTGCTTCCGAAAGCGCATGAAGCGGCCAGTCCAGGCTTTCATTTTGGCATCTATGTCGTCACACGTGACTTAGTTAGTCTAGCAAACAATTATGTTCCGTCCCATTAAACGGATCTCGTAGGGCGGATTCCAATCGCTTTACTGATACTTGTCTGAGGCATTGTATATGCAAGTAGCCATAGACAAAGTAAGATTCTTTTTTTTTTAAATTTTAAAGTAAAAAATGACAGAAATTCAGACTGGACAGAAATTCATTCCTTCATTTTATTATTAAGTAAAGAAGGATGTTCGGATATTTGTTCGCGAGTTGTGATGTCGCGGGTTGTGATTCAAAAGGCGGTATTTGTTTTTAAATATTTTGTACTATGAAGTTTGGGCCACGCCACGCCAGCGAAGCCACGGGCATTATATGATCGTTATAAATAATACCTAATAACATTCGCTTGAGTTTCAAAGGCTTACGTATAGTTTTAGAAGTTCCTCTTATCGCGGCTCCCATACAAGCTAAGGCGCTTGTGCACTGAGATCGTAACACATTTCACAATCGAATGTGCATTTACATTGTATTTATAAAGTACAGACGAGAGAATTGAATAACATTAAATTGGTGTGTTTCCTTAATCCGTCACGTACCAATTGGTTACCTATACATAATAAACTTGAGAATCACGCGACATCATCATCATCAATGTAAAAGTAAAAGTTTAACCAGTGTGGGGACGGTACAGAATATTACACATCCTCACCACGCGCTGGGAAAAAAACGCGTGTTGTAAGTCTACAAAACCCAGCACGCTTGGTGGTAGGATCTAATGGTCCGCCCGCCTAGCTACCACCCTCACTTATAAGTACGGCCCAAGCAGTTTCACTGTGTTTTGTCGTGTGTATGTGAGAGCCGGTGACCGACAGGGCATTCCCTTGGGTAGCCTGCTCCATCTTAGACCCTGGCGTTGCTTTTCATCAGGCAAGCCTAGGGTCAAAGGCATTCAAGTCGGTGATACAAAAACAAAACCAAAAAACAATATTGTAAATGTACTTATTAGAAATTTAATTAAAATAAGTGGACGGAAAGATAGTTTGTTTTGCGCGCAGTCAAGGAAAATCTCTTGTATCTTAAACGCGTACAATCGCTAATGTAATTGCTACGAACAAAGGCTAGATTAAGGTTTTTTTTTAAATCTGCGCTGGAACATCTTGATGTTGTTGTTGATGTACCAAAGCCTAAGTTTTGATTGCGAGATTTCGATGTTAAAATTTTCCTTTATTTTCTATACGCTTAAAATCGGCCATCAACGTTCCTTTGGGAACTTACTATTACTCTAGTGTCAGCTCGGCACATATATGCCACACGCTTACACAAGCACTTGACAAGAACTTTATTATTACTGGTGTTTTTATGAAATCGGATGAGCACTTCAATAGAAAATTGCAGTGTGGAGCCCAGGTAGTTCGCGAGGTCTCGTAAGTATCCTCCGGGTGTGCCTAAACACTTACAAAGCTGACATATGAAGAACCCGAGTCGTCTCTTAACTCAGGTCTCCTGATATTGAACAATTAGCCTTCAGAGCCACGCTGGCACTAAACACAGACAACAGCGGCTAATACGACATCATGGCATGTGTTATTAAGTCTTTTTACCAATTCTTTGATTTTTCCGAGTTGCAGTGGCAACCGAGACCAGGTGGTGCAGGCTTGGCTTGGATCAATACGAGCACACCCCCGCACCCCATGCCTCCGGCCAACCCCGCTCGCGTGCAGCCCTACTACACAGACGTACGAACCACGGAACCAGTACACGTATTTAGCACGTGGTGTTAACTTTTCAAAATCATATTGATAAACAAAAACACCGCTTAAATATTTTTGCATATATTTTATCCAATTTTGGTGCAATAAGATTAATTCATGTGGGCTTAGATGAAGTTAATTGTGTGTTCATTTTCTAAATATATCAATTTAAACTCCAAATCCATTATGGGATGTAGTATACAAAAATGATTTTAGGAAATGTTGCTACAACTTGATGTTCAACAAGTCAATCTTCAAACGGCTGCGCAGATTTTCCTCAAACATAACTTAGAACTTTCTCGATTAGTACAACTAAACTAAATGCAAATTGTTTCAACCGTTCAGGAGCCATTATGCCACAGACAGACAAGCCCATCAAACTTATGACACCTTAATAAACTGAATTCTACACAGAAAACGATTATGCGTCCAATTAGCAATTTTCGAACTAACTGCTACATATCCGTGTGGTGACGGTTTTTAATACATAGTGTCACCACCCTAATCTATCCTGAGGGTGTCCTAATAACCGAAAAAAGGAAATGACAAGGCCGAAAAGCCGGCCTAGCCGGAAAGAGGAGGCAATAGAAGGTAAACTTGAAACAGAACAACAACCCGGCTGGCCAGCGTGGTACAGTAGGCTAATTACCCTCCATGTAATGAAAGGTCATGTCCCATACATGAGTACTAGTAGCATCGTCTAGGCTACTATTGCTGCGTTCGAACAGTGCGTGTTGCCAGCGATGACATACGGATCCGAGACGTGGGCGTTCACAATGGGGCTTATTAGGCGGCTGAGAGTCACTCAACGTGCGATGGAAAGAGCTATGCTATGCTGCTGATAGAATCAGAAATGAGGAAATCCGTAGAAGAACTAAAGTAACCGACGTAGCTAAAAGGATTACACAGTTGAAGTGGCAATGGGCAGGCCACGTGGCCCGAAGAACGGATGGCCGCTGGGGCATAAAAGTCTTGGAGTGGCGTGAACGTACGGGAAAGAGAAGCGCGGGAAGACCCCCGACTAGGTGGACGGACGACCTTGTGAAGGTCGCTGGAAGTCGGTGGATGCGGTCTGCACGAGATCGTGCATTGTGGAAATCTATGGGGGTGCAGTGGACTTCTGTGGCTGATTGATAGATAGATAGAATTAGTCCCATATTTTTTTCTACGTGCATCAACTATTTTAAAAACTAATCGTAATCCTAAAAAAAGGACACATCCCGATCGCCCCTGTCGAGTAACTAGTAGAGTACGAGTTGACAAGTCTATTTTGCTTTCCGATAACTTTGCAATGACTCGCCCTGATGAGTAACTGAATGACTAATCCGCGGCTGAGCTAAATCGTAGACAGCGTTTACTACTTTACGTTCAATATTTATTAATACACCAGTCGGATATTTTTCATTCGGACCGTTTTGTTGTACAACAATATCGCTTGTTAGAAACGTTTATTTTTCCAGTATGTATCCTTTATTTTCTCAGGTCAGTGACACCGGCGTTTGAACTTCGGAAAAGTCTTATCTATCTTACGTAATAAAGATAACACTTGACGATTTTAGGATATTCTAAATACGGGGTGTAAGGAAAACGCTACAACCATTCGAAGTGATGCATATGACCTATCGAAATAAGCAGTTATGTGTATCAATTTATTTTTCTATTTTGAAGTATGAGGGAGAAGTCGATGGGTGTCGGAATCAGTTTTTAATCACAAAACGAATCATCTTACAAGTATGTCACAACCCCCTTCATTCCTGAGGGTGTCGTAAAAGCCGACAAAACGACATGATAAGGCCGATAACATAGCCGCAAGAGACTTTGACACTTGATACCAAACCCTGTGGCAACCCGTCTGGCCAGCGTGGTACAGTAGGTTAAATACCCATCATGTTATGGGAGGAGGCCAGACTCGACAGTGGGTAATGTATGGTTTCTTACCTAATATATGCTTATTACTCTAGTTATGGCGCTTTCGACATCACTGGTGGTCAAATTTTAAGAAAAAACGTTGCTTATTTTCCAGTGCCTTGTTGGTTGGTTATGATATGATTTGGATCAAACCGGAGATCCCGCTTCGATTACGGGGTCGGACAAGTTTCTTTGTGTAAACCAGAGGCATTTGCTCTGAGTCTGACATTTGTGTTCGTGAACTACATCTTTGTATAAAACCCCCGTGTGTCATCGACATAGCCCATAGGATTAGCAAGCTGAAGTGGCAATGGGCTGGCCACATCTGTCGTAGAACTGACGGCCACTGGTGCAAACAGGTGCTACAGTGGAGACCACGCACGGGCAAACGTAGGGTGAGACGCCCCCCTGCTAGATGGAGCGACGATCTGCGACGTGCAGCCGGCAGCAACTGGATGCATAGAACCGAAGACCGGGTTCAGTGGCGAGCCATGGGGGAGGCCTACGTCCAGCAGTGGACTGAAATAGGCTGATGATGACGATACAGCCCCCGAGATACAGGTTATAAATAAATATTTTTTTAAAAAGTCAGTAATATTTTCATTCATCTTTTCGTCATGGCTATAGGGTTTTGTGTTACACCCTGTATATTCCCTTTTAATACAGCAATGACGCCTTGTTAATCTACAGATTACAACCGCCGCGTTTGGTTAGTTTCCTGTAAACCAGAGACGGTAGTTTTGGGTCTAGAAGAAAGTCATAGACACCGTTGTATACCTACGTGAATTCTATGAGCCCTGCGTCGTCTTAAAAGCGGTATTCCGATTTGAAAGACACTCAATAATATTCGAAACCGGTGTCATCGCTTATTTTCGTATAAACTCGTTACATTCCGAAACCATGTGCCATTAGTCTACAACCTCACTTCTTATTCTTCTTCTGCCTGGCGTTAATCCCGGCTATTGCCAGGGTCCGCCATCCGAATGAGCTTCCTCTACTTTGCCTGATCCTCTACGTCCTGTTATATTTTATGGAATCAGTCAGGCCATTGGCTCCCGTGTTGGACTTGACGACGCTTTCGAGGGCGACCACCTCACTAACATATTTAATACATATTCCTATATAAAATGCTTACATATAACGTATATGTCGTCGTATGCTAGTCATCCTCTACGGTAGAGTAAACCTATTACGCGGTAATGTCGTTGATAATAACCTTTATGGCAACGCGGAGCTATTTCCCACTGTATCGCCAAAGCGAATACCCAGAGGCATTTCACAGCCAGGCCAACATTTTTTACACAGCAGGCCAGACAATATTTTTCATACTTTGTATTTTAGAGTACAAAGTATTTTGATGGTCAGTTTTTACAGATATTCACATGAAAAAGATCTTTGTATTTTTCCGTCTTTGTATAGTTACTGAATCCTTCAATTTCATAGTATTATTTATACATTATTTATACAAGTTAGTGTATCCAAACTCATTCCAAAATCAACCACCTGCTTAACTTGTTTTATTCACAGAGGAACAATACTTACGTACTTTTAATATGTTCTAACTTATTCATAATGTACATAATATTCTTGTATCTTTGTAGACAGGGCTAAAGACAACTAACTGAAGTAGTTGGTTTACAGACGATGATGTGGGGGAGCGAAGTGTTTAGTTACACAGCTCTTTGAATAAATTTACTGCCACCGGAGAGACGATGGCAAAAAAGCACGCAATTCTGCATTTAATTCACTTTTCCATATGGTAGTAAAATTTACCAGCTTTGGCTGGTCCCCATTTGTATCAAGTAAAATGTAAAATATTCTTGCGGATTTGGTAATAGTGTTACTTACGAGTACCTACGTGATCACACGATTGAATAATATCAAGAAGTACTTGCTGTTTCAGGAGGCCCTTCGTAGGTCATGTTACAAGCGGACGTTTATGTAATTGGATCTTTAAACAATCCTTACGTAGCACCTATTCTTGCTTGCACTTTTCCGTGAAATATAACGCATTAAAGTTTTATGAAAATAAGTCCCCTTTCCACTTCTATTTTGTAAATCTGTAAGTAGTAGTTGTCACTCCGATAATAACTCGGTAACGATGAGTTTCCTAAAGACATTATATTTTAACGTCTAACTATTTCCCTGTAATCCTGCTGTTATTTTATTTGTTTACAGCGTCATAAAGCGTAACACTAGTTGTTACAACTTTAAACAATATGATGACATTGATTATCGGCTCTATTGCAAGCTACGTGCACTAATTTGATTTATGCCTATTTTAACCGGCTCAAGAAAGGAGGGAGTTGCAAGTTTGGCTGGCTGTGGTTTTTCATAATCAAGTGAGAAGCGGGCGTTGGAGCCTCGCGTGCGCATACGAATTGTACAGTGCTAATAGCCATAAATGGCTCGTTACGCCCGCAACCCGCTGCTTGAAAGAATTCATTTTAATTAAGACCCCGCTCTCCCCCGTTATGAAATTCCTTGTTATTCAGCCATCGAACTGTGTGAAATATGCGCGTTCGACGGTGCGTGTAAACACGTTCGGGGACACTTCGGAAACGCCACTGAGTAAACGATATTGACGATACGGCGGTATGCAAATATTCTCTATTAAATTTATGAGCGAGCGTTCCATATTTGTAATTTTGTTTACTCTCGCGCCTATTATGTGAGAGCTGTTATTTAATACTGTATCTTCTTTCATTAAGTAGTATAGTAGATACATTTGTGTCGCAATGCTTATATTGTTACGGGTCTAACTTGTGTTATAATAACGTATAAAAACGGTTGTAACTGCGGCTTTCGTCCCGTTATGATGGCACTTCACTATTTAACATTAAGCTCCATGTGTGGATATTTGCCTTGTTGGCTTTTTATCACGGGTCTCCGTTTAGATTCTGGGGTCGGGCAAGCAATATGTATAAACCAGAGGCATTGCACCGAGTCTGGGTGTCATTTTCGTTCATGAATTATGTTTGTAAACTGCTGTAAATATTTATTTATTATATTATACTTATATTTTTAAACTAATTATACTGCGCATTACAAACACAAGTAGCGAACACCAATAGCCGCGTGAAGTGCCATTTAGTTGTGATGTCTCAAATGTTATTATAAATAGAGCAGTAATAGTGGCGCATTAATCGTAAACATCATAAACGATCATGGAAGATAATCGATTGTAAATATGTATACTAATCGAGTATACATATTTACCAACCTAACTAATCGACTACTTAATAATAGTTTGTCCTTTAATTTGAGGCAGTATGCGCTACTCAAGATAGTATGTATATGTAGGTTCCCTGGCGGTACCTGTGTCGTCGTCAAAATCCAGCTCAAATTTATTATGCGTCGGCACGCTCCTCGTTCCGTAAACGCGTCGCATGAACCGTCCTGTTGACAGCCAAGCCCATTGTCTACCGACGTCAACCTAACCAAACCCCAAACCTTAATCGCTTTGATTTGACGACGAACTAACAATCTAAAACGGCAAGATTTTCATCTATGATTTTTTGTGTGCTTTTACCGCATTAATTCAATTTTGGCGAAACAGGGTATATAATAATAAATAAATATCCTTAGACATTTCACACAACGCCATCTCGTTCCAAGCTAAGCAACTTAATGCTTGTGTTATGGTAACGAGATGGATGTTAAACTACTTATATACATTTTTTTTTGTAAATACATACATATTATAGATAGAAATGATACCCAGACTCCGAGCCAGTGCCTTTGGTTTAGACAAAGACACTTGCCCGACCCCGGAATCGAACCCGGGACCCGTTGATCCAAAGGCGGCACATCTAACCACTAGACCAACGAGGTACTCAATCTCGTCAATTGATAGTAGGTACGTGTATTTCTAACACTGTCTACTCTTTACATCCTTATGAAGTGTGATAACTCAAGTGTCAGTCTTCTGGCCCCTTATTCAGGCCATTGGCCGCGGTAACAAGGGCGCCGCGGCGCCGTCCGCGCCTTTTGCTCCAGCTCCTATCAGTCCAGGAGGGGAGCCATCGACAAAGAGTAAATGCAGACCGAAGCAACACGTCGTCTTTAAGTTAAGTATTTTATACCCATTAAACTTTAAACGTCGCTTCAGTGAAAAATCGTTGATATCAAATTAATTTTCATGTAGGCATTGAAAAGTTCTCCATCCAAAATATCACATCCCACATCTCTACCTCAAAAAGAGCAAAGTTTTTGCCCGTTTATCTTTGTCTTTGGTCTGACAATCTGGTCAAAACAGCTGGAATCAGATTGACAGAGAACTGATGTTATCTACATAGAAGAAGAAGCTTCCGTATCACGTCCGTGGTGACAGATTTAGAATATACAGTCACCAACTCATACCGAGGATGCAGGCGACGCGAGAGGCAGACCGCAAGACTTAATTCAAATCCGGTGTCAATCAACTTTGCAAACGTGGCACAGTAGGCTAATTCCCATGAATTTGGAGGAGGCTCGACTCAATAGTGGGTCACTTATGGGCTGAAACTATGGTAACATCACAATGCCTGCGTACACTGATTTTGAGACGGGTACGAAATCGAAATAGACGCGGCAGGCGTCGCGGAGTATGTTCCAATTCCAAAAGACAAGGAATAAAATCGGACATTATTAATATTGCATAATAATTATTTTTAGTGTATAAGCGTTTTACTATAATAATCGATTCTGCCACTCTATGTTACGTGTGTACCCAAAACATTATTCCAGACACAATACGGGTAACACAATACTTTGGTATAATCAGTGGGCGTAACAATACGTCTTTCAACATAAACACACATAGTTATGATCTTCTATTATATAAAAATGAATCGCAAAACGCCTGGACCAATTTGGCCAATTTTTTTTTAAATGTTTCTTGAAGTTCAAGGATGGTATTTACGGCGAGAAAAATTCGAATAAGTGCCATAAAACCACTAAAAACAGCCTTTTTCTTTTTCCCATACAAACGTATTCTAACTAAAATGTAGAGACAATTTGAGCTTTATTGCTATTGTATAAAGTTCATATTAAATGACATCCACTCACTGTTGTCTAAGCAATGTAGGTGTGTTCCGTCCCTATGTATGCTTAAATCTTTGAAACTACGCAACGGATTTAGAAGCGGTTTAATTTAATTAATGGATATATAATTCAAGAGGAAGGTTTTTATACATGTCTAATATTGTAGTGAAACATTGATAAATTTAGAGTTTTCTAATGTGATGTCGTACATAAACTCATTTTTTGTGCTTACATTGCAAGGTGATATTTAGTATCAGCATAGCACCCGTGCGAAGCCGGGGCGGGTCGCTAGTATTTAGATACTTTTTCCCAGACAATACAAAAATCACGTGGCCATGTTATTTCATCGTAATATTCAGCGTGTACTAAAGATACCTTCTAAAATGATTTATCAATGTATGGAACG
Source organism: Clostera curtula (assembly GCA_905475355.2). Lineage (NCBI taxonomy): Eukaryota > Metazoa > Arthropoda > Insecta > Lepidoptera > Notodontidae > Clostera > Clostera curtula. The sequence continues at coordinate 9,206,600 of FR997794.1, read as the reverse complement.
TCTCAACTGGAATTCGCTCTATATTTGGGCACGGTGAACATCTAGCCACGGTAATGACCGATCATCGGTCATGCACGAGCCTGTATGGAATAATAATAACCAAAAAGCTTGGATTAAAATCTACAATAATAATTTTAGTCCAAGCTTGTCCCAATCATTTTCAAAAATATATGTTAACCTGTGAATCATTCTAATTCTATATGTGTATCTATACAAATGAATAAAATTAAGAGTGTCTTTTTGTAATAATAAAATAACCACTTTTTACACATACTTTTTATACATACAAGTAGGTATGTATACACAGTACATTACAACCAAAATAACATTTATTTTTTATTTTTGTCTGTCTCTTTGTTTCGGCTAATGTCTGGAATGGCTGGACCGGTTTTGACGGGACTTTCACTGATAGGTGGCTGATGATATAAGGAGTAATATAGGCTATTTTTTTAAGACCAGCTTCGCCCCGCGGCGTTCCCCGCCGTACGTCAATAACCGCGAGAAATATCGCGGGTCTCAGCGAGTGTAAACATAAAAAAAAAGATTTTTTAACCAAGAAAAATGATCAGCGCAATAAATAAACGTCCGTAACGGTTTCGTATTGGTCTAAATACATTAGTATTGAAACAGGGGCATTGGTAGCCCTAATTGGAGCGGATACTATGAGAGTACTATTTTGGAAGCTCAGATTGTTGTGCGCATTACGGACTATTTCCTGCTGTTTATTATTTACGTCTTAGCTCACTTTACAGACTTAGCCCGTTTATAACCTATTACGTTTCAAATACTATGGCTTATTACCATATTTCTATTCTGGAAGGTTATGCAATAAATATTGCCAGTTATTACAATAAGTATTTAGGCATCATTGCAGCTCTTAGAAGACCCACCGCTGTTACGAACGGCCTAAATTTGCAAGGATTGAAATCAGCTTACTGTATTGTTGACAAGACTAGATTACAATAACCATACAATACAAGATGGCACAGTTTCTAATTCCATGTTTGAAAAATGTATGTATGATTTTACAGAAAAGGCAAGGTGTTTATTTCCTTTTGAAACATACTTCTACTACTTTGAGGATACTAATTTAAAATGAAATGTTAAATTACAGTAATTAGCCTCTAGTGCCACGTTGGCCAGACGGGTGGCACAGAGTTCCGGTTCAAGTTTTCCTTTCCTTCTCCCGCGGCGAGGTTATCGGGCTTGTCATTTCGTATTGTTGGCTATACCCATACCATCTTCAGGGTGTCGTAAGAGGCGACTAAAAGAATGCAAGTCGCAGACTACCTAGCCCCAAGAGAAGGAAAACACTTGATACAAACCCTGCGCCAACCCGTCTCGCCAGCGTGACACAATAGGTTAATTTTCCCTCCATGAATTTGGAGGAGGCCCAGTAGTGGGTGATTTATGGGATCTAAATCCTATCGGAAAATTACGTCATAGCACCGAGATATTCTTCCACATTTCGTAATATATAGTGGCGCGATTGTTTACAGCACGATGATAAAGTAATCCGGTTCTGCAAACACTGATTTTGCCATGATTCACATCGTGAACCAGCTTTTCGACGGAAGAACACTCATCGCTCGAATGTGGTAAACATATAGAACGGGCCGGGAAATTTAGCTTAAACCAAAAACTATTTTTAGTTGTTTATATGCCGTCTGAATCTTTATTTGCGACGATCAGTCACGCGTAGACTTTCTATAATTTGATATCGAAAATAGTTATTAAGTTACATGACTGTTATCTGTACCTATCGCTGCTCCTAATAACTGAGATTGAATCTCGCTAGATATTAAATATTCTCTGAATAGCCATGAGGCGTTATGTATGACATCAATATTATTTACTACTAGCTGTTACCCGCGAATTCATCCGCGTGGAATTTAACAATAAAGATTTTGTTCAGTTCGCAGACCATCAAAAATTTGGTTAACCAAACTATGGGCTTGTGGGGGTGTCGATAAAAGTAGCCTAAGTCACTCCTTGTTACATCAGCAATCTTCCAGTGAAGTGAAGGCCGAAAAATGAAATTATTTTTTAATAAAAATTTAGGCAGGAGAATTTATGAAACAATATTATTATTTTCTATTTTATGAAAAACTAGCTGACCCGGCGAACGTTGTTCCGCATTATATATATTTAAAACAAAAAGAAAGTTGGACATAGGATACCTGAGATTTTTATCCCGTCCGTATAAAACCTACTTTAACAAAAAAGCAACTGACAGCGAAACGTTATGTTGTCTATAGTTTAATATGGTCGAAAATTTGACAATTAGAAATTTTGAATTCGACTTGTTTATATTGTTGTAATTCACATAATATCTTTATAACTTGTAGCCTATGTGTTATTCTGATGTATGAGCTATATTATTGTAAAGTTTCATTAAAATCCATTCATTAGTTTTTACGTGAAAGAGTAACAAACATCCATCCATCCATCCATCCATACTTACAAACTTTCACGTTTATAATATTAGTAAGATAGTATAATAAATGACAAGAGGCAAATGAAAATGCCACATGTTATTTGTAAATATTAAAACTTCCTAACCTTCAAACGAAATAGCATAAAAAAACGTTGCATATCTTCGTGACGCAAAACGTTGCGCATTTCGTGACGCCAAATTGCGTTACATCCGTAAAAAATGTAAAGAAAGACGTTACACTTCAAAAATGTAGTTAAAACGTAATCCTACTCAATTATTAGTATGTGGCAACATATCTATAATTTACGGTCCGTTAGTTTTACTATGAATCAATAACGGGCTCCAAATCAGCAAATATTTTGGTAACCTATTTTTACTAAAGCATCAGTTTGGGATCAGGATTTGTTGAATTTAGCAGCTTAATGCTAGCACTTGCATCGTGTCGAATAGGCACTTCAATAGAAAATGGCAAGTTTGGCGCCAAGCCTCACGCAACTGACCACCATACTGACTGCCAGTATTTTTACTACTATTAACTAACTGAATCAAGCCAGTTACATGGAGGGTAATTAACCTACTGTGCCACGGTGACCAAACGGGTTGGCACATGGTTTCGTATCAGTCACGGAGCATGCTCCCGTAATGGGAGTGAATCCCGTGGCCCAGGTTTGGGCATTCGAGCATCGCCGTCGGTTTTAGTGGGTAGATTGGGGCGCAATTCACCATCTCTACGCGCCCCGGAGTTCCACATACCTCGGCCGGGTATCCGGCCGTTTGGGAGGAACTCCGACGTAAACAAAAAAATAAGTGTTTCTTATCAAACGTTCGGCCTTGTCATTTTATTTCGTCGGCTCTTACCGTCGTATTACTTACTTACTGTTACGAACTGTTTGATTTATATTTAAAGATATTGGTTTTAAATATAATAAAATACTTATTTAAGGTACCTACATATTATATAATTCAATAATACTTTGAATAAAAAATAAGTCTGTCAGTCTTTGTACAAAAATCAACTCGAGTTTTCTTCCATCTCGTAGTAATTTATTTTATAGATACATATTATGTATTCTAGATACGTTACCACATGGAAAGTTTGGTAAAATATTTTTACTCTGTTCGCGTATCTAAAAAAATGATATACGAACTTCATGAAAACTGACACAGAATAAAAAATGTAAACACCGGTTTGCGTCGGCTATGGAAGTTTAGCATTATTATGGATTTTCGCATTCTGAAGTTGTAAAAGCCAATGGTCGGGCATTGGCCACGGGCGCAATTTATAGATTGCTATTGTTTTGCCCCTTTACGTCCCAACGACGTCGCAATGTAGGTTAATTATGTGAGCTGTAATCTTCCTTTCGATACGGATGCTATCAACTGTGCAAGTGGCATAAGCAAAACAATTCTACATGTTTTCTTCAACTACAAAAAACTTCATGCTAGCTGCTGCTTTCTGGCCTTGTCGTTTCCTTATATCGGCGACACCCTCGGGATTGAATAGGGTGGTAAAACTGTATATTCTAAATCCGTCATCACTCGGACAGATAGGTTTAGTTTGAAGTTGTCCTTCTCTTGCGGTTTTCGGCCTTGTCATTACCTTTAGTCGGCTCTTACGACACCCTCAGAAGGGAACGGGGTGGCGACACTATATAATCTAAATCCGTCACTACACGTACCTACTAATAAAAATAAATAGATAAACCTCATCCGCGCCCAGCAGTTGGAAATCTTTTGGTCCAGCAATAGATTTCCGCGTCATCAAGGACGTCTTGCGTGGCCATGTTTTCGTCGATGACATGTGTAACAATATTTCCCCTTAATCATATTCCACCTTCTTTAGACAAGCCTATGTAAACACTGATGATGTAACGCCTTTTAGTTGATTTATCCTAGATGGCGTCATTGCCTCGACCTTATAGACTACGCGGTCATTTAATAGTGACTGACTGACTACAGCATGAGACTGGGTAGGTGTTTTTTTTTTTTTTATTTATAGTCCAACAAGTTGATAGATGAGTTCGCCAACTAGTAGGTATACATCAATGTGTATATGGGATACCTTAATTAGTCGTTAGTGTGACGCACTTTGAAGAATATTTAATGGTTAACCTCCACGCTAGTGCACAAAATAGGGGAGGCTTATGTCCAGTAGTGGATTACAATGAGGCGATGGTGATTGTGTGTGGTGAACAACGTTAGTGACCTTCGTCGTGGGTGGAAGCTCACAAGCAGGTATTCTATTTTTGGATTTCACTATCCCATTCCACACTGAGGGTGTCGTATGATGTGACAAAACGCAATTACAAGGCCGATAACCTAGCCGCAAGAGAAGGAAAATTTTGAAAGAAAGCCCTGTGCCAACCCGTCTGTCTAGCGTGGCACAGTAGGCTAATTACCCTCCATGCAATGGGAGGAGGTCCGACTCAGCAGTGGGTAATTTATTATAAATAAATAAATAAATATCCTTGGACATTTCACACTACGCCATCTCGTCCCAAGCTAAGCAACTTAATGTTTGTATTATGGTAACGAGATGGACGATAAACTACTTATATATATATTTTTTTTGTAAATACGTACATATTATAGATAGAAATGACACCCATACTCCGAGCCAGTGCCTCTGGTTTAGACAAAGACACTTGCCCGACCCGGGAATCGAACCCGGGACCCGTTGATCCAAAGGCGGCACATCTAACCACTAGACCAACGAGGCTGGCTTTTTAATAGTATCTTGGTGATCTTGTGTGGTAGAAAACGATAGTGGCCTTTGTCGTGTAGATACTTAATACCTACTGACAGGTATTATATTACAGTTATAGCATTTCTTATTATTGTCTGTATGACATTGTTCTGATTACCAAGTATATATGTATAAGCATGTTTACCTCGGGTTTAGACGTAGGCGTGAGCCAACACGTCCGTTTTATCGGTATAATGAAATACAAATAGTTCCGTTGCGTTAGTTATATGGGCAAACATTAGTCCGAACAGGATATACACCATTGATGATGTACAATTATAGTAGTTTAGTTGTAGAATAGACCACGTGTCACCATCTCATTCCATCCCGAATCCCAAGGGCGTCTTAAGAGCCGACAAAAGAAAATTACAAGGCTGAAAACATAGCCGAAAGAGGAGGAAAACTTGAAACAGAACCCTGTGCCAAGCCGCGTCTGGCCAGCGTGGCACAGTAGGCTTTACAGATTTTCTACTGACCCCAATAACAGTTTTAAAAATCAGTGTCGTGAGTATTTGTCTAAGGATTTACCTGCAGAATAACCTTTTAAATACTTTCGGTATGTTATAATGTATATATTATATTAATTTTATTTTAATATTTAGCTTAGATATTATTCATACGTATTTTATAATTTATTAGTATGTAAATTATATATATTACTCATAAATACGTGCGCACCTACCTTGTTGTTCTCTGCACCACCTATAGGTTGACTGGTAGAGAATGCCTATGGCATTAAGTCCGCCTCTGTACATATAATGTGCACTAAGTTGTTAAATAAATAAATAAATAGCATGTGTTTTTAGTATATTGCTATCGTTAATTCAAAAGGCATAAAATGGATAGATTGTCGAATAAAATTTTGAAGACTGTTTTATTGATATTGAAAATTTGTTTTGAAAAAATTGAACTACTTATCCCAAATAATATTCTTTAAAAGCATTTTTTAAACGATTTCTCTGCTCTATCTATATCATTCTGTATTCCGGAGGCTGTTTACAAACATGTAATTCACAACACAAATGACACCCAGACTCGGAGGAAGTGCCTCTGGTTTACAGAAAGGCACCGGCCGGGGACCCGTTGATCCAAAGGCTGCTTGTCCAACCCTTAGACCAACAAGGCTATCGAATGACATAAGTGCATGAAGTATATAATCACGAGTCAAAACCATACTTAAACCATTAATTAAGTTCAATACGCTTATGTTAGGGTTATCACGTCTTTATTATAAGTAATATTTTCCGAGTACTTTTCAGATTTTTTACGTGGCACTTGTGATTGGTGACCTCAGTGGTGGAATGGTTTATTTTTACATTTTTTATAGTATAATAAATCTGTAGCGCGCAACTACTGTGAAACAATGTCCGACTTCGCACGCGTGGACCTACCTATTCAGTTGCTTTTTTGCTGGTTCATACATAGATGCATCTTCATCATCATAATAATATTCACTACAAATTTATGTGTCCTCGGCAGTTTTAGGTTCTGAGACAACCCTACCGCTAGCCTCGCCCGCATATCTGTTTATTAGCGGGCTCTTTTAAATTGTACTCATAACAAAAATCAAGATACAGTCTCCCTGTTTTACAATTAATTTTGAGAGAAGGCGGACGATATAAATACATTTATGTTACGACGTATTTAAGATCACGTTATAATAATTATTATGACGTCACCAGTCGTTCCTGAAATACCAAACTGTTGTACTCTCCGTCGCCGTCGTTACAGCACATAAATGACCCATTACTGGGTCGGGCCTCCTCCAAATTCATGGACCGAAATACTCTACGTACTAGGCATACAATCTTTGCAAAAGAAGTAATGCTTGAAATCCTCTGCCAATGATTTAATTTATAATTGGAAATAAATCTGTCTCGACTCAACAGTGGATGTTGACCATAGGTTTTTAATTTTAAACCAAGGATATAATGTTCGTATTTGTAGCTCTATCAAGGTTTGTGCAAATATAAGTAACAGACAGTTATTAAAAAAATGTAACAATCGTTTGTAATAAGCTACTTTTGCAATCATAAATCATTATATTGGACTTTGAATGGACAAAGTCCAATATAATGATGTTGTTGAAGAAAATGATTACTTAACGGTACATGGTAAATTAAATTTATTTTTTAACATACTGCATGCATTTCAGCCCGTAATTACCTACCACTATGTTGGGCCTCCTCCAAATCCATGAAGGGAAATAAATAAATATCCTTGGATATTTCATTCACACAACCCCATCTCGTCCCAAGCTAAGCAACTTAATGCTTGTGTTATGGTAACGAGATGGAGGATAAACTACTTATACATACATATTTCTTTTTGTAAATACATACATATTATAGATAGAAAACACCCAGAACCGGAACAAATACTTGTAGGCATACAAATATTTCTTGCGTGCGGGAATCGAACCCGCGACATGCTGTGCAGCAGTCGATCGCTCAACCACTGCGCCAACCGTGTCGCCATACATACTTTGCTGGCCGTATTGGTTGGCATAGGGGTTGTATTAATCTCATGGAGCTCCACTAAACAAAGCAGGCCAAGGCTCCCAGAGTCGCGAAGAATGCTCCCCCATTGGGAGCGATTTCTGTGGCTCAGGTTCGGGCTGTATATGATCGCCGTCGGTTTTTGTGGGTAGATCGGTGCGCAATTTACCAACGCTACGCGCCTCGGAGTCTAAAATAACCCAAACAGTCATTAGGTTCTCTGACTTAAAAAAAACCTTGTGGCTTGGTGGTGTACCACTTGCGATTCCATCCATTGGCCGCCTCTTCCGACACCCTCGTTGGTCTAGTAGTTAGATGTGCCGCCTTTGGATCAACGGGTCGCGGGTTCGATTCCGGGGTCGGGCAAGTGTCTTTGTCTAAACCAGAGGCACTGGCTCGGAGTCTGGGTGTCATTTCTATCTATAATAATGTATGTATTTACAAAAAATAAATGTATATAAGTAGTTTATCATCCATCTCGTTACCATAACACAAGCATTAAGTTGCTTAGCTTGGGACGAGATGGCGTTGTGTGAAATGTCCAAGGATATTTATTTATTTATTTATTTATTATTCTAAATCCGTTACCACCAAACTAAATTTATTCGTTTTAATTTAAATCACATGATATTAATGTTAGGAGATTTGTTTATGTTTTTAGTACAACATTATTTGATTGTAAGGTGAATCTAACACACACAGACCTTACTCCATAGATAAAATGATAGATAGCTTTGGTAAGGTTTCAAAAGCTGTAGCTTTCTTGTTCATCGGTTGCTTCATGAGTTCATAATCGATAACCAATCCGTCCATTGTGCCACGGTTACGAAAATAATGTTTTATGTGTTATTATTGACCGTAATATTACGTAAAACATTTCATCTATTGAACAATCCGCTCTCCTTCCCGATTGGAAAAGTTGTTATATCAAGGGCCGTAAAATGCTACTGGTAACTTTAAAGTATGACGATCTAAGAGGGTTTTTACATAAGTAAATAAAGTGCGACGCAGCTTCGGATGCTCAATAGACAGATATCAAAGTCCCTGAAGCGTGATATACGCCGATTCAACACGAATCGTGTTGAAGAGGCTATTGAACGCAACAGGGGCTCCAAGGTTTTTGCCAGGGATCTGTCTATTGGGCAAAGCCAGCTCGTCAGGCTGAAGACTGATGACGGCAGGATCGTCACGTCGAAGTCCGAGATTTTGGGTGAGGTCGAGAGTTTCTATGGACAACTGTACACGTCTACACAGGAACCCGTCATAAATCTAGCAGACGACCCACGAGCTAGATTAACCCGGCACTACACCGAAGACCTACCGGACGTCAGCCTGTGTGAGATCGGGATGGCTCTCGAGCAACTTAAAAACAACAAGGCAGCGGGTGATGACGGAATTACCGCAGAACTTCTGAAGGCGGGTGGAGAACCGATCCTTAGGGCCCTTCAGAATTTATTCAATTCCGTCATACTCGAAGGACGAACGCCAAAGGCATGGAACAGAAGTGTGGTGGTGCTGTTCTTCAAGAAGGGAGATAACACCTTATTGAAGAACTACAGACCCATCTCACTTCTGAGCCATGTCTACAAGTTGTTCTCGAGGGTCATCACGAATCGACTCGCGTGCAGGCTTGACGATTCCCAGCCTCCCGAACAAGCCGGTTTCCGAAAAGGCTTCAGTACCGTAGACCAGATTTTAACGCTACGGCAGGTTATACAGAAGACCGAGGAGTATAACCTGCCCCTTTGTCTGGCGTTCGTGGACTACGAGAAAGTCTTCGATTCGATCGAGACGTGGGCAGTATTGCAGGCTCTCCAGAGGTGCCAAGTCGACTATCGGTACATCGAAGTGTTGAAGTGCTTGTATGAAAGCGCCACCATGTCAGTCCGACTCCAGGACCAGACCTCGAAACCGATCCAGTTGCAGCGAGGTGTTAGACAGGGAGACGTTATCTCTCCGAAACTGTTCTCCGCTGCACTGGAAGATGTTTTCAAGGTTCTGGACTGGAAAGGGCTGGGCATTAACGTGAACGGCGAGAACATCACTCACCTTCGATTCGCTGACGACATAGTCGTAATGGCTGAGACCATGGAGGGCCTCACTACGATGCTCGATGGCCTCTGTGGAGCCTCCGAACGAGTCGGCCTTAAGATGAACATGGAGAAGACGAAGATCATGTCTAATATCCATGTTCAAGCCACTCCTGTTAACATCGGAGGTTCTACCCTCGAAGTTGTTGACCATTACATTTACCTGGGACACACTGTCCAGTTAGGTAAGTCCAACTTCGAGAAAGAGGTCAATCGTCGGATCCAACTCGGCTGGGCAGCGTTCGGGAAGCTGCGAAAGATCTTCTCGTCCACAATACCGCAGTGTCTGAAGACAAAAGTCTTCAACCAATGTGTGTTGCCAGTGATGACATATGGAACAGAGACGTGGTCGCTCACTATGGGCTCCATCAGAAGGCTCAAAGTCACCCAAAGGGCAATGGAGAGGGCTATGCTCGGAGTTTCCCTGCGAGATCGAATCAGAAATGAGGAGATACGCAGGAAAACCAGGGTCACCGACATAGCCCACCGGATTGCCAAACTTAAGTGGCAGTGGGCAGGGCACATAGCTCGCAGGACCGACGCCCGATGGGGCAGAAAAGTCCTCGAGTGGCGACTGCGTTCCGGAAGGCGCAGTGCTGGTAGGCCTCCCACACGGTGGACCGACGACCTGGTTAAGATCGCCGGAAAGCAGTGGATGCGGGCGGCCCAGGACCGGCCTTTGTGGAAATCCTTGGGGGAGGCCTATGTCCAGCAGTGGACGTCTTTTGGCTGAAATGATGATGATGATGATGGTAATAAAGTGGTGTTGTTGAGTTTGAGTTGAGTTTGAAAAATCAGGGTCCTAAACTTGTAATTAATCACTCACTCACTAATATGTACCACTGTAACATAATACTATTATTATATGACTATAGTGTTAGTTCGGGAGGTATGCCACACTCTTTGACACAGGCACTCGGCAAGAACTTTTGAACTTAGCACAATAATGCCAACAAATGCATCGTGTCGGCTGGGCACTTCAACAGATAATAGAGCTATGTAAAACTCACAAGTCACAACGTAATAGATCTGCTTCAATATAATATAATGTAATAAATCCCTTCGCATGGTATTTAACAATATTTTGAAAAATCTGTAATGGAAGGCATATTGTATCTTGGACCTCAATATCTTGTTTGTAGATATTGGTGTCCTCGTCGTCTTCAATATAAATTATATAAAGAGGCGAAAACATATGGCACTGATTCGTGACTATAATTATATTTTGATATTTAAATGCAGTTTATGCGTTGTTATAATTATTTTTAACTGTTTTAATATTATTTATTTATTTTGGTCTAATAAATTAATTACTTGAAGTGTCCTTATCGAAAGCATTGAAAACAACTTGCAGTGCAACAATGTGCGAGAGTTACTTTCCCTGTAAAGCTTTATGCCAACTATCCGTTACACGATGCTGTCAGTCTGACAGGGCTGTCTGCTTTGAGCCGTGACATTCCCTCAGCTCATTACTTCGAACTCATAAAACCCTTGCTTTAAAGCCAAAAAATATATCACTTTTTATGTAGCAATAGGATAAGCAGCTCAGTTGGTTTTGCACATTGTTCTTTTCATTGAAAGCCTCTATAGACTCTATAATAATAAACCTAAATAATTTAAATAATACATTTTCCATTGTTTAGTAAAAATATTTCATTTCTATCATAATATTTCACGCATCAATGTGTGTGTGTAAACTAAAGCGATGACGTACTCAAAAAATGACAGATGCATGTGCGTTTCACGTTAAATAAAGTAATAGAAAATGTACAACAATTAGATTATAAGTACTTTCGAAGTAACGCAGATAGCGTTACTTCGAAAGCTTAAATTTTAAAAATCTAAATCGCCGATTTGTAACCCCTGACTTCTCTATATGTCACTAGAAGCTATTAGTAATATCCAGGACGTTCAATATAATGCTAAGGTGTCAATTTTGTTCGTAAATACCCAAAAAATTCACACAATAATAACTCTGATTTCGTTACTTGTAATTGTGTATTGTTAACCCTAAGCAACAGACAGGTAGGCGTCCCGTCGAAGCGGATAATAGATAGCTGTTACAATACAAAACATAGCAGCTGTTAACAATTAAGCATGCGCCCAGTGTTTCAACGCAAATGCTTAGATTTAGAAAGGAATGTTTCTTTATGACTTTCGTTGATGGACACAACAGATGGTCTATAAGTATTACAATTCAAGGAAAGGAAATTTAAAAAAAAATAATCTCTATCTATTGTAATCCAGTGTCTTGTCCATATGGTGACGGATTTAGAATACAGAGTGTCCCCACGCCATTCCATCCTGCGGGTAAAAACCGACAACGGCAACGACGTCTGACCAGTGTGGCACAGTAGGCTAATTACCCTCCGTGTAACTGAGAAAGACCGTTTCAACAGTAGGTCATCTAAGGGCTGAGTTATGAGTAGTAGTAGTAGTGTCTTGGAAGTTTTATTTAATACTAGTGGCCCGTCCCGGCTTCGCCCGTGCAAAGCGGGAGTGGGTTATACATATAAACCTTCCTCTTGAATCACTCTATTTATTAAAAAAAACCGTATCAAAATCCGTTGCGTAGTTTTAAAGATTTAAGCATACCTACATAGGGACGGACAGATTTTGTTTTATACTATGTAAAGATAAAGATATAAATTGTATTATATTATCTAGAGTGGCAGACACTCTATACCTCTCTAGCCCTTTACCCTCATTTTCTATGGCTATAGAGCTGCTCAAGTGGAGTTATGTATTTAAATGTTGAGACAAAACTAATTGATATTTTGATTTTATTTGGGATTTCAATGTTTTCTTAAACCAGATGTTTACTATAACACACGAATCTCACTGAAAATCAACAAACATTTTCGTACAATATCAAAATCCTTAGTAATATATTATATCCTTTCGTTATGGCTATAGCATTTTTGTTACACCCTGTATGCCGAAACATTAGCTAGTAATATTTTGCTTTTATTTATACCAACTTAATTAGTAATAGGCACCGATAGTAGACGCTATCACACCCATACTATGTTCAATTCACAAGGCACTACTTAAAACCATTATTCTTCACTACATAGTATAAAACAAAGTCGCATTTTTCTGTCCGTCCCTATGTATGCATAAATCTTTAAAACTACGCAACGGATTTTGTAGCGCTTTTTTTAATAGATAGAGTAATTCAAGAGGAAGGTTTATAGGTATAATATAATTGCACCCGTGCGAAGCCGGGGCGGGTCGCTAGTTAATAATAATTGTTGGTACTTGTGGTGTTTCATGAGGCCGTATCAGCATTTTCAAACAAATGAATTAAATCACTTGATTATTTTCCTGGCTGTTACAATCCCAAATTAACACACGGCAGAGCGCTTCCTATTACATTTGTGTTACTTTAAATAGTGGGCTTGTCCGGGCACAAATGACACGTAACGTTGAATGGAAAATAACAGAGTAAGCACAAAAAGCTATAATTTCAACGCGCAGCCCAGTGGCACGTGGCCCGCTCACATTTTAATTTCTATTGTCAAGTTTTGCCATTTTGTGTTAGCATTTTTCCATGGTCACGTTGCAGAAGGATTTTAAAGAGGAGCACATTTATTAAATTGCATCATAGTTTAATGAGTAATTGTCTTAATCTTAGAAAATCATGGCCTGTTTATCTAAAGACATAAACACACCAATTAATTAACCAGTCCAGTCTAACCTGATTTGGCTAACAGTATTTACCCGGAGCGATTGCCATCTGCGTTCCGCGACCCATCTAGTAGGACAACCAATTTGTTTGGTTGTAACAGCTGCCAGGTTTCTCGCCACTGACTACGTTTACCTATTGACTCGTATAAATCGTAGAATGGTAGCGGGGACCGACGCCTTTACCCTCCAAAGCCCGGAGGAAGTCACATGTTATAAATGACGGAAATGCATCCAACATCTAGCAGATCCGGAGTCGATTACGTTCCGCACTATCCGCTATACTACGGCCTCATCACAAATATATTATACTAAAGTTGTATTATGTGTGTGTGTACCTACTAGGGGCACATTTTTGCAAATTTTGCACTGGCATTATTTAATATTCGAATTTTGATTGACATATTTTTTAAGGTTCATAGTATTTTAAAGTCGAGAACCAGATGCCAGATCTTTGTCAGTTCATGCACACAATACATATAGGAACGATGGCCACCTATGAAATTAAGGTGTAAGAAGAGACTAACTTGCGAAATTTGTTCCATTGCTTGACACTTAGGATCGCCGAAGCGTTCAAGGGCCCTCAAAGTTCAAGAAACGCTCATGGAAACGTTCGGGTTCCACAAAAGAGACAGACCGAAGGAATATATGATTTTTCTTTTGTTTGAATTGTATGCAACACTTTCTGTCTGCCCAACGTACATGTTATATCAAAATAGTCAGACTTTTAACCAGTGAGCTACACTTCTATTAAAAAGGCCCATACTAAATGGCGAATATAATAGAGAAAATGTTTTTTAATTGATGCTTATGTTTAGTATGTACGTTTTCCAGATGGCGTTGGTAGAGGATGGAGGCGCGGGCGCCGCTGCCGATGACCCGGAGGCGCTTCTCAACGAATGGCTGGGCGAGCTCACGGTACTGACGGCGGTTAGTATAACTTTATTACAATTATATTATAACACTATCAGTGCCAACCTGCAGCGTGATTTAGGTTGTACCGAGATCAAGAATAGGCCACTTTCACTTTCTTTCACCTAAACCGTGGCACTGTACGTAAAAGTCTTTATTATTAAAGGTTGGCGGCGCCTCTTGCCTCTTTATACCTGGAATGGCATTTAAGCCCTACATCCAGCCTTATCGCGTGAGCGAAAGATTGTAAATGCATTCATACATAGGATTTTTTATAAGCATATCGTGGTTTCCTGTTAATAATAAGTACATACATTAAAATTTCGATTCAATATGTTATGGCGCAACGTTAAGGTTATATTATATAACTACTATAATATGTATGTATGTATTTACAAAAAAAAATGTATATAAGTAGTTTATCATCCATCTCGTTACCATAACACAAGCATTAAGTTGCTTAGCTGAATCAAAAAGTTCTTAGAAGTGCATATATATGAAACCTTTTTGGATCAAGTTCGATATTCAAATTAAAGAGTGTCTATCACACTATATTTATGCAGACTGTCACTTGTTTTTGTCAGTTCGTTCGCATGTAATAAATTTTTTTGTGCAACGAGTTGCTAAAAAGTCAAAATTATGGATAAAAGTGAGTTACGTGCGGTGATAAAATATCTCAGTTTGAAAAAAATGTCTACGAAGGAAATTTTTTTGGACATTCAGCAGACATTAGGGGGTGATGCTGTACCCTATTCTACGGTTGCGTACTGGGTGGCTGAATTTAAAAGAGGTAGATCAAGCTGTAAAGATGACCCGCGTTCTGGGCGGCCTTCAACCTCCGTTACAGAAGAAAATGTCAAAAAGGTTGAGAATCTGGTTTTGGAGGCCAGAAGAATGACTATAAAACATATAGCTGAGATCCTAAAGATATCTTTTGGTAGCGTTCAATCCATTTTAATTGATTCACTGGGGTTCAAAAAAGTGTCTGCAAGATGGGTGCCACGAATGTTAACCGACGAAAACAAAAAGCGACGTTTGGAAATTTCCAAGCGTAATCTCGAAATGTTCCAGCGTGATTCGGATAATTTTTGCCCTCGTCTTGTCACCATGGATGAAACGTGGGTCCACCATTTTGATCCTGAAACTAAAAGACAAAGCATGTCTTGGAAACGACCATCCTCTCCATCCATTAAGAAATTTCGAGTTGCTCCTTCCGCTGGCAAAGTTATGGCCTCTGTGTTCTGGGATAGTGAAGGAATCCTTTTTATTGATTACATGCCAAAAGGCCAGACGATAACTGGACCCTATTATGCAAATTTAATCCCGAAAGTGCGTGAAGCGATTAAAGAAAAACGTCGTGGAAAACTGTCGTTGGGCGTGTTGTTCCTTCAAGATAACGCTCCTGCCCATCGATCGGAAGTTGCGCTCAACGCAATCCGCTGTGCTGGCTTCAATCTCCTTGACCACCCACCATATTCTCCGGACTTAGCCCCAAGTGATTTTCACTTATTTCCAAAATTAAAAGAGGAAATTCGTGGAACAAAATTTCACGATAATGACGCGGTTATAGCTGCCGTAGAGGACTTTTTCGAGAGTCAAGAAAATAATTTTTTTTCACAAGGAATAAGGAAGTTAGAAACGCGTTATTCTAAATGCATTGCATTGGAGGGAGATTATGTAGAAAAATAAAATATTATTATTTAAATCTTTGCATTTTTTAATATTGATTCCAAGAATTTTTTGATTCACCTAGGTACATACGTCTTACAGCCGCGAATCAAATGTTCATCATCATACAACCTAGCACTGGCCTGCAAATTGCAAAAAACGTAAGAAAATTTGAATTTCGCGCGCTGCCCTGGAGCAATCACCTTAAGTACACATTTCTAATTCTTGAAGAAAACCGTATATTTATATATTGATATGGTTTACGGACTAAGCTGATGAAGATGGATATTATTTGAAGACTGCAAGCAATTAAATTATACAAAAAGCAGCCTGCTTCGTCTGCCCATTACTTTTAATGTGTCTGCATCGGTAACAGCTGAAGTCCAACATTAGCACCTCCCCAAAAACTCGTTTTCCAACACTTTAGAGCATGCTAATCTCAATCACGAGCCATAAATAGAAGCATCTGGCTTGAGCCCGAAATCGAATACCGGCCCAGCTGAAGGATATACCCACCTTCATTAATTAAATAAATAAGAAAACGGCCATGTGCGAGTCTCGCTAAGTGCGTAACCTTAGGTACATATTGTTGATTATGATACTAGAAAAATCTCAATGCGAGAAAGAAGTAAATATGAAAATCAATCTTCACCAACTTAAACCCAATAATTTCCTGCAAATAGGTCTTTCAAAACGCTATCTGATCTTCGAAAATGAAATTACAAGTTCGAAATGCTGTTCTACAGAAGTGAATAAATCTGTAGTTGCTTTTTGTCATATGTTATATTCAGGTTACAAAACGTCTGATAACAAAGTAAAAGTCTGCACGCCAAGCTAGTATAACTAATACTAACTTAGCTGCAATACAAGATCAAAAAACAAAAGCAAAACTCATATAATCAAGTTTTACCATTTAATTTACCATTTAAAATTGAAAATTGATTATTCAAGACTCCTCCGTATTGAAGATTCCTTGAATTACGTAATATTTCGTAAATTTATACGATCACATTGGCACTTTATAAAAATACTAACTTTGCTTATGTTCACTAAGGACTGACACTTTCTTATCCAAATGAACTTTCTAGATAAAAAACAGGAATGAGTAATAAAAAAAGCAGTTCCACTACACTCAAGCCACGTGCGCAACGTCCCCTTGCGGTACCCTAAAAGCAAAAAGCTCTCAAGTTTAAAAGGAATGATTGATGCTGTATCACGCAGCGGAACACGTGTGGCTTGCAGCCGGCGCGGGCGCCCGCCTCGCGCTCGACAGGTGCGCTTGAGCATATGCGCTTTTACCAAGATTTTGCACCACCGCCTTACAGAGCGTCAGATTTTAAAGAGCCTTGATCACCAATTCACCCACTTTGCAAATACGTCTGTAGACTTCGTGCGGGTTAATTAGCTTTTTTTTATCAGTTACTTGAATTCCTTTGACCCTAGGCTTGCGTGATGGGAAGCAACGTCAGGGTCTGAGATGGAGCAGGCAAGTCAAGGAAATGCCCTGTCGAGCACCGGCTCTCACGTACACACGACGAAACACAGTAAAACAGCTTGGCGCCGGACTTTGATGTGAGGGTGGTAGTTAGCCGGGTGGACCATTAGATTCTACTAAATATGTATACATAATATACTACATTAACCGGTTAGCACAGGGTTTTTTTTAATATTTCCTTTTCTTACTAATGCAAAAGATCCTTGAATACACGTATTTTAGTTTCCTTTGCCACATTTAAATCCCACCTACTTCGTAGCATATGTACAATATCCCTTAATCGGGTAGAACCAAAAAACATGTTTTTCATGGCATATGTAATTGTTCTAGGCTCATGTTGGATATCGGTGTACATAAAATCGTATTATATATCACTGAAACCTGAAAATAATGACGTTTTACTTGTGGGAAAATATTTCCCTTTGCCTGTTCATGGACAGCCAAAGTGGGAAATTATTTCCCTTTTGCCCGATTACGTCTATGAATTTAGATAGACTAGTTATTTACCCTGGCTCTACTTTTGAATTTATTTTCCTCATTAAATGTGCACAGAATTATTTACTAGAAGTTAGGTGGAGTGTCAGTGTGCCAATAAAGAAACCAATAAACAATAAAAACATTATAATTTTTTTTTTAATGTTTTTAAAGATATTTATTTAAGAAATTTTTCAGACAAATGAAATTGTTTAAAATCAATCTTGCGGACTTAATGTCACTTTGCTTATTGAGCACATGATTGTATGGTAAAATGAATCCGTTGGACTTATCAGGCAATCGCCATAATATCGTTATCATCAGTAGGTATCGATGTCAGATATATTAAAAAAAAATATAATTAATTTTGCTCCTTTTATAAGACATTATCTAAAACAATTGAAACCAACATTTTAAAAATAAACTAAATAAATTGACAAAATTAAAAAGTTGACAAAAAGAAATCCCCACTTTTTATATATAGTGACGCAAAATGGAGTTCAGGAACGGACATAGGGAACTATTTTCCCACTTGCAAGAATATATTTCAAATGAATCAAAACCACACAAACACTAGGTTTTTGCATTGAATATCATTACCAAGTTACACAGAATATAATAAATTAATACATATTGAACCAAATATCCACTTCCCAGAATATTTTTTTAAGAAACTATGTACATTTATGTCGCCCATACGTGAAACTCGCGCGAATTTTTCGAAGGTGACATTTATTTGATTTTGACTTTGACACTTGACGCTTAAAAGGGTGGGGTTGCCAGTAAAATAATTCTGTCATTATCTATAATTGTGTTTGCGTAAAAAATATTACATAAATGGTTGCCAATTCAAAAATATTCGGGAATTTAGCTAGATTGGGAGGGTGGGAAAATAGTTCCCTGTGCCCGATTAAGGGATATCCTATAAGCATTTTTGGAAATAATATTAAGTATGACATTTTCTTTGGATGTAATAGAGTCAATTGTGTTATTACTAAGACCGAATTCCTATTTTTTTACTAGTCTCCGTATTGTAGAGCGAACTAAACGAATATCAAATAAAGTCAGATAAGTAAGTAGTCTAAAATCAAGTTATCAAGTCAATCAAGTTATCCCATTGTTGTTTATTTAATAATAACTTTACGGACTAATGTGTAACAGTGCTGACAGAATAATTTGGTTCTTTATTACTAGAAGACCACAACACTGCAGATACACGTATAATCGAGATGAATGATGAGAGGCATTAAGCAAGTGAACTTCACTGATATACATTATATTTTCGTTGGGTTCAAAGTAAAACAACCATTGAATGAATAAAATGTTATCGATTTATTTAACTTTCGACAAATCTTCTGTCTGAATATCTGATCGTCATCAATTCAGCTGTTAAGACGATTTAAAGTTTTAAAGTAAAATATAACAAAAATGCTGCAATCATTTGCCAGTAAACTAACATGCGTCAAATACTTAATTTAATTTCAACCATCTGCTACTCAACATAGCTCTTCCTATAACTAATTCCCAAGGTCGACAATAACATGGGTCTTGATTATATTACGCAATGAAAATCAGTCGTGGTGGAGTTTTAAATATCGAATATCTATACTAATATATAAAGCTGCAGAGTTTGTTTGTTTATTTGTTTGAACGCGCTAATCTCAGGAACTACTGGTCCGATTTCAAAAATTCTTTCAGTGTTAGATAGTCCATTTATCGAGGAAGGTTATAGGCTATATTTTATTTTCAAAGGAATTAGGGATCCGTATGAAAATTGCGATTTTGTAACCCAAGGTGTAAAATCGAAAACCTTTATGCGTGCGCTGCAAAAACTATTGACAATAGAACAAATTGAAGTACTACGAGTTTGTAGGTCTTATTAAAATCTACAAAAAAGTCCGGGAGAGCACATATCTAACTATCATAGTTTAGTCACAATAACCACTTTTATATTCATAAAAAAAATGCATAGAGATAAGCACGGGTTCGAAGTCCACGCGAGCGAAGCCGCGCCCAAAAGCTAGTAACCCAATATAACTTACAAAATTGAACCTTGTAGTTAGTAAGTATAAATTTGATGTATTAAGTTCTGTTCAATGCTTCCGTTTCAAAATTTCAAGGTTACAACTCATGTTGTAACCTTGCTCACAAAGGACTACTAATCTTTCATAAGATTAAATAAAAAAACTATCGGAGGCTTTATACACCCCTCTGTAAAACCCTATTAGTTAATTATTTCCAAATAAATATCATGTAGACCCAAGCCAAAAAAGTCCCTGTGATTTAAAAAAAAATGTTGAACATAGTATGTATAGGATTTTTCTTTCACCCTGTACATTTCAAACGTACCTAACCAAAATATGTATATATTTATAACTTAAATAAACTTATATGTATACTTAACTTACTTGAATTATATAATGTATAATAATATAATATACGTACAGTTCGGATTTCCGATCTTCCTAGTGATTCGGCTGCCTTCAGGTTTCACTTCAGTTCATTAACCTAAATACATAAAATTCAATCTCTCAATAGACTTGAGACCAGCTGAGCTTGAGAACATTTAATTGGATACCTAACTCTTTTCGTAGTGTTTTGATTAACAAGGTTTGTGTGAAAGAAAGTCTTCATAATATTATACGGAAAATAATTTAAAAACCTTGTAAGACAGTAAGTTTACAAAATAAAGTTCCTTTGTTCAGTTGGTTATATTGTTTTAATTGTTACATAAAAACACCAGTGCGAAGCCATTGTAAATATGCGGGCAGGGCCGAAGGGCGTCGCGTCGTCGGTCCAAAAGCCCAGGTGCCTCATTTCAAGTTTATAATATTTTATTTATTTCTCGTATATGAAATGAACGAAGTACTTATTAGCCTCCGCAACTCAGATCTCAATAGTGGATCGCACATCTGTCGTGTCGGATTGGCCTCCTACAAGCAGGTGCCTCGCGTACCATCTGTTTCCCATTTTTTGTACACTTTTTCGTGACCACGATTTCTGGTACAGCCCTGTACAGATTATTACATTCACGACAGTACGTTATTTTGAAAATTACTTACCTTGAACATTAATTGCTTATTATGCAACGCTTATCTACTTACCTGTCGATTATATAAATATTGATACAAATGACTCGTTGGGCTCACAAAGGACTACTAATTATTTTCTATTTGACTGAAACGTGAAACGAGGGTGCGGTTGTAGAACCAAAGTAGGACGTATCTCGAAAAGTAGGTCACAGCGACCCTACGACCATAACATTCATAATCTTATAGTGCGATGTAAAACTGGTAATTGATCCTTCAGCGCGTTTCATTAAAGGCTTTTACCTACTTCTACATATTTGAGTATTATGTGAAAAATAATAGTCCGGGCACGAATTCAGAATAATGTTACCAGCCCCCACTGTACTGTCGTAAGAGAACGCAAAAGACTGATCACGTAGCCGCAAGTATAGGAATACTTGATACAATGCCGTCCTTGCCATCGCGGCACTGTAGGCTAACTTCCCTTGATGAATGTGGAGGAAGCTCGACTTGTATGATGATAAAAATGAATAAGTAGGTACATAGTGGTGAAATGAATCTAACTGTATGAATTTGGACAAGGCAGAATAGCATGTTTAGACAATACCTATGGTATAACATAGCAAAACAAAACGTCTACAACAAAACGTTTCCTGTAAATTCCAATGGAGGCAATGTAAGAACCGCACCGCAGGGTCTTGTCATCTCTTTAAATAAACTAGTTAAATTGCTTCTACAATACAGATGTGTGGTACGAATTGTGTTTGCATACTATGTATATTATCACATAGAATCTGTTCATACTCCTAATCGGTTTTCCTAGTTCCGGCCACCTTCTAATAAAGAAATGCATTTAGCAGAATGCCAAAAATATGCCAATGATTTCAGAAAGCTTTGAGACTTGTCCCTTTTTATCCTGTTTAGGTGGTGTGGCATATCAAATATAATTTGAAAGCGGCTAATACATAATTTTATGCTCCTGGTCCATTTATATAACTCATGAATAATGTTCTGATTAAAATCCCTTCGTGTGTCTTCCGTGTCGTTGAATAAAAAGCGAATAAAGCGAGCATTTTTTAATCAACCTATTTAAATAGTAGTACTGCGTTAAGATGCAGTTTATTCGAAAACTAGCCACCCGCCCCGGCTTCGCACGGGTGCAATTATATTATACCTATAAACCTTCCTCTTGAATTACTCTATCTATTAAAAAAAACTGCTTCAAAATCCGTTGCGTAGTTTTAAAGATTTAAGCATACATAGGGACGGACAGAAGAATGCGACTTTGTTTTATACTATGTAGTGATAGTGACTAAAATCTCTCTTCTGAAATTTAATTATAATGCAAGGACAACATTCGTAGAAAGAAAATTTGGTGACACTAGCATGGGGCTTGCTTGTCGTGGGCTCAGAGCGAGGGGACCCGTACCATATGATAGGCGGCACGCACACGCACACTAGCGCGTACCCCGTCCCATCGCAAGCTCCCGGCATGGGCAGCGTACGACGCGCACACGTGCGCAAGTCACGGTGCGACCGCTCGTCTGCTCCCCCCTGTATAGAGCCCCAACCGGCCCGCACTCATTTCATTTTGTAATCCACTAACTTCACTCTGCACCATTCGGGCTAGTTGTGCTTGGGCCTGCGTGCACCGTACCCGCTCCGTCGTTCTCCGCGACCTCTTTGTTCACTTATTTCCTAAAGCGTAATGATACCGCGAAAACTTGCGAATGAACGGGCGAGGTCACTAGTCTAAGTGATATACCTAACTGTGTTCTTGTGTGTGGTGCAGTCTTGCGCAGACTCCGTGGTAATAACAAACTAGTTTTCGTACTGACTTATTACTAACTTAGGTCGTGCCTTTTATGTTTCGGATGGTACATGTAAATAAGTGACTCGCTTTCGTCCGATGTACCGATTTCTGCTAGTTATAATATTCGTATGCAGTTAGTGCCTCGGACGCCCTTCGGCACGCGGGCGCCTGTGTGAAGTACGGGGTCGTGAGTCATTGCACATTGCAATGTAAACGAAATGATGGATGTGCAAGTAAACGAATCGAGTAAGTGGCAGCGCGGAGGATTTCTGTCCACACTCAACAGGAGCTTTCGGTTAACGAGCAGCAAATCGAAGAGTGCTAACAACTCACCTACTGAGAATAAAAGCTTGCAACAAAGTTTGGACATGTCGGTGACGGTACGTTGACTCCCAAGATAACATTTCTGTATAAATAGCTCATTAGCTATCTGGCAATTCATATAAAATGTAGACACAATGCTCCGTTTAACTATAACTTATAAGTAACACGGTATTTCACGTTTTCTCCTGCATGCGGTCCTATTAAATCCTTTCCGAAAAAACTGAGGAAGTCTATTGTGTTACATTAAAGTTTTATAATCAAAAAGTCCAATTGTATCAACTTCTTTCGTTAAAATTTTGTGGTACAATAATATTAATTTAATCTGTACCTACAATAATCACTATAATATTATTATGAAGAGGAAATATTTGTATGTTTGTAACGGATAACCTCAAAAACGACAGGAGCGATTTTACAAAATCTTTCACCATTAGAAACCTATATTATCCGTTACATAAGCTATACGAGAAGCCCGGTTATGAATGGGTATAAAGCCCGCGCGGGCGAAGCCTCCTGCATATTATGTTAGTTAGTCACATTAAGTAAAACCAAAATAATCAATGGCACCTGCCATCGAATCCCTGAGCGGCTAGAGTTCGTATCGTAAATACGTTTCACTCAGACTATCTTCATAAACTCAGATATTTTTTACCTATCACTACAGTTAAAGAACTTCTAACACCCAGATTCACTTATTTAACAGAACTAGTGGAACAAGCGAAGCACTCGATTTCGAAATTCGACCATAATTAATTGAAATTATATAAACTTATATTTTCAATTTAAGAATAAACAAAAGAGTATATGCGGTAGTGTGTAAATTCATAGTAGTGTGTGTAATGTTTTTTAATGACTTAATGTATTTCTTAAGCATAATGAATTTAAATATTATCTTATTAAAAAAAATATTACCTTTCTGCACTCCTTCATTAATAAATAGATACGTTTTATGTACTTATGTACTATTAATACTTCTCCGTCTACTATGAAGTGCCTTTCACGAAACTTAATATAGAATATCTGGATGGAAACTGATAGACGTCCACGCTATTTCGTTGGGCTATTAGTTATACTTATTTATTACCTATACCATAACCAATAACGCACTATTCTAAACACAATAGGATGTCATGCAAACTCACCAAGTTCATTGTTTGAATACAATGCATTCCCTACTATGTTGTGGGATGTCGACTTGTATGTGCGACCATAATTAATTCTTGGACTTATAGGGAGTCTGATTTATATTCATAGCGCCCAGTGTCCTTACTTTAGGCTAGGGATTAGTAGCGGACCCCCAAAAAGGGCCTCAATCGATACTCCTGTGTATATTAAGTGACTAAATTCTGTCCGTAATTTCGAGTGGTATGATAGCCCGTGCTCTGATGTATTTTTAAATTGACGATATTTTGATATTATTTATCCGCTTCCTTCGGTATCATCAATATGTAAACGCGCTATCAAATGAAAAAACAACGAATCTATAATTCCTGTAATGGGAGCGTCCAAATAATCATGATATTAGTATAACATACGATAACATGTCTGAAGTCCAAAAGAACAATCCTTTATCTTTATGAAAGTTATGATTAAGTTTAGTTTTTAATTGTTTATACGTACAACAAGCGCGGTTCAATAACCTAATAATTTGGCGATATAAACAATAAACTTAATGTTTAGTCTATTCACACCAGTGGCATCTGCAGATGTATATGTATAAAACTTCCGAAATCAAATCGCACAGGTGCGTTTATAGTCAAAACAAACCAAAATAATCTTATTAGCCTTAGCTGTTTCAGCTTACCCCAAACTTGGTATTTTCTATTGAAGTGCCCATCTATAAAACCTAGATAGCGCAATGATGGATATTCATTTGGTAATTTCAGGGACTGAACTCCTCAAACGATCCGTCAACCGCGTTAAGGCCTTTGGAGATCGTGGCCCCTCGAATAGATACCTACAGGTTCTCGATGGCTAACCTGGAAGAAACGCAGGATGCAGACCTTGATGCTATTCTCGGAGAACTGTGCGCTCTCGATTCCGAATACGATGAGGAGATATCAAGGGTGTCATCCTGTAAGTACAATAAATAATTCTCAACTCCTAGACATTCGTAATACCGTACATTTTATTTCGTATTAATCACTGCCATGCCAAATAACAATTAAGTTGTTGTTTTTAGCTCTATCGTCAGCATCGAAGACAAGAGCCGAAGGCACCAGTGACATTAGTCACCGACCGGAGAAAGAGTGCAACGATGGAGCTTCTAGCATTGCACGGACTGACTCTCCTGATAATGACTCAGCATTCAGTGATACTGTAAGTTACTAGATCTTCTATTACAAATTTTCTCTCATAGCATGTTGGTTGAGCAATATATTATTCCACTATTTCGTTAAATAACAACAGGGTTAAGTGCCGAGTAAACTTTACCATGTACCTAAGCCTTGCCGTAGGTACCAGGAATCGGATTGAGTGTGATGAATTGTTATTAATTTTAAGATTAATTGGTTGATAGGTTTCGATGCTGTCAAGTGAATCCTCTGCGTCAAGCAGTGCCAGCTCCAAATGCAAAACCATGAAACTGAATTTACATCAAACCCAAAAGGTAATACTTAAAATTGCATATAGTAATAAACAATGAATTGCATGAGGTATTATGAAAATAATTTAATTTTAAAATCGTTATCACTTTTATTTTGTAGGACGCGAGTTTCCAACAGAAGGCTGATAAAATAAAGTTGGCTCTTGAACGTATGCGTGAAGCCAATGTCAAGAAACTATTCATCAAAGCGTTCTCAGTAGATGGTTCTTCAAAAAGTTTACTTGTAGATGAAAAGATGACCTGTGGATATGTGACGAGACTGCTGGCTGATAAGAACCACGTGACCATGGAACCAAAATGGGCTATCGTGGAACATTTGCCTGACCTCTACATGGGTACGATAAACAATTAGTAATCGTATTTTATATCCACACAGTAATATTATGGCTATTATTATATTAAATGTTCCATTTTTAGAACGCGTATATGAAGATCATGAAATGCTAGTCGATAATCTAATGTTATGGACGAGGGAGTCGAAAAATAAAATTCTGTTTGCCGAGCGACCTGATAAGATTTCACTATTCCACACCCCAGAAAAGTTCCTACTCACTGAAGATGATAGAGGTAAGAAGTATAAAAAATAGTACATCAATATCACTAAAATAACTAACTTGACCTTTCCGATTATTTGTGACACGGTATTTAAGTAAGTGTAAGAGTGAACAAAGTTTTTCAAATTTGTAAATATTTACAGGCTGGGCATGTGAACACGATGAGCACTCAAGACAAGTAATCATTGAAGATTTCTTCGGGCAAAGTGGAGGTACCACAAGCACAATTCCTTCTATTTCGGGGCACCCAGTCCCACCCATGGAAGGCCCGCTCTATCTGAAGAACGATGCGAAGAAGGGATGGAAGAAAATACACTGCGTTTTGCGACCATCCGGTTAGTACTAAGAATGACTGTATTTTGTGTGGCCACACTTCTGTATACTGCCTAGCGAAATGGTCGATGCGAAATGTTCATTAAAAAAATGTTGATCACTTGTTAAACTTCCTATAATTTATTGTCAAATATTTAGGTCTGTACTACTCGCCTAAGGATAAAGTGAAGACTTTGAAGGAGCTAGTGTGCCTGGCGACATTTGACACGAACGAAGTGTACATAGGTCTAAACTGGAAAAAGAAATACAAGTCACCAACCGATTACTGTTTTGCAATCAAGCACCCGAGGTTGCAACAGCCAAAGAGCGTTAAATTTATCAAATTCCTCTGCGCCGACGACCAACGGACCCTTGAAAGGTGGCTCACAGCAATGCGAATAGCAAAGGTATGATTTTTTTCATGACTCTGATTTAGCCTTACATAATTTACTTAGTTTGCCTACCTACTAAGACTTGGTCATATTTTGCAGCATGGTAGACAATTATTAGAAAATTATCGCTCGCTAGTCGAAGAGCTGACCCAAGAGGACCTGGATCACCTCGCTCATGCGCGATCTTGTTCGGTAAGTGGCATATGTTTACTTAGTGTACAGTCAAATTATTGGTTAGAGCTTTTGATTGCAAATGAGAAGTAACTGGAAAATATGTATAGCGTTTTGTTTGTCTCATGACACACGAACGTTCTATGATGCTTCATTTTGAATTTAATGTGCACGTATTTGAAACTCTAAGAATAATCGGCTGTGATAATGAGTAAGTTGCTCTACCAAGCCTACTGGGGATTCAAACAGCGCAGCATTTGATTCAAACAGACGAGAGCATGCCTAAACATTTCCTTCTCAAAAGTTGTTTGTGTCATGACCAGAGGTCGGAGTAGGTAGATGATTTTATATACTTGCGTCAAGATATTATAATATGGACATGCCATTTTATCCATAATGTGCGGGAAGTACCGGAAAAAGTTCCGGGATTGGAATTATGGAATAAAATAAAATAAAAAACATACAGATAGGCTAACAAAATCGTTTATTATATGAATGGTTGATTGAATTCGATGTAAAATTACTTTTAATTAAACAAAAACATAAATAAATTATTTTAATCCTCATAGGATACAATTTACATATTTTGGCTTTGAACGTTAATACAATTAAAATAACAGGAGTCATACAGGATACTTGCTTCTGATTGGTCGTTGCGTGCGGTCAATGCGTTGTGAACATAGATGAACATGAGCTAAAGAAACAAAAGGTCCTGTCTAAGTTTTGTCTCATACTGTCAAGCGTCATTTCTAATTCAACAGTAAGAGCCAAAATACGGTGTAACTATTCCAAGGTATTTTTGTATAAAATAAAATACTGATTTCTTTTCTTTCAACATTAGCTAACACTGGCAGCGTAGATTTATATTATTAATAAGTTTTTCACTTTAAACACAAATTCGTGCAAATTTCAAAATTCCTGAACAAATATCACAATAAATGTGAATTTCCGGTATTTTGGTGCCATATCCATATTATCCTCTACGTTTGACGTCAACGACCTTAAATCAATCTACCTATTTCCACCTCTAGTCATGACACAAACAAAACGCTATATATATTTCCCTACCATGAATTTGGAGGAGGCCTGACTCAGTAGCGGGTCATTAATGGCTTGAAAGGAGCAGATGATATCAAGTTTGTTGTCTTAAGCGCAGGATGGAATGTGTGGAAGTACTAGCTATAAATATTTTTAACAGATCACATCCATCCCCACCAAGACCAATGGCACAGTACCCGTGGGTATTAACAGTCCTGCACAGTCCACCTCCAGCAACGTCAGTGTGGCCAACTCTGATATCAGCAGTGGCAGGTTGGTACAGATTCATTCCAAGCTATCTCACTGCATAACTGGTTTGAATGCTAGACTTCGTAATATATTAGAATACTTGAATAATCATAATTGGAAAGAAAATTAAGAAATATATTTAAGAAGAAATTTTCTTCGCGAATTTCTTACATAGTTACAACTTTTACGTCGTTTGCATACTTAATATTCTAAAATTCGTTTCGTGTTCGCCGCGCTTAATAATGTGCAATCATGAACTATGATAAACCTTTTAACCTATAAGCATACCAATAAGAATAAGAATTAACGACGGTGTCAATTAAAGTTGGGACCGACTTCAAAATTGTTGTTTATTTTCCGCGTTTTAATCCCTATTTCGTAGTCTATTTCTATTTTCTCTTTTTTTTTGTAAATAACCTATGATTTATTAACATTTTTTGCCTTCATATAAATCTTTGTTGATTACTAATTTCAAGTTTTTTGCCAAGTAATTCAACCCTTTTCAATAAATTTAATATACATTAATTTTACGATTCTTTAATCAAATTTATTTGACATAAATTTCAAAGACACATTTGTTTCTCGAATTATTATATTTATTTTCAAACCAGTTTTGTCAGTGATATAGTTAAATCAATAATATGGTGTCAGCAGTTTGATCTTGAGTATTATGTTTCATAGAATAACCCTGGTTGCTTTGTGTAATACCTTGTATTATTGATTGGCGAATTGGTCGGCAAACTATTTTGTTGTTGTATTGGTAATTTGTACTATGTATTTTAATGTATTTGGATCCATATCCTAATGGTGCCACTACATTTCGCTTTTTGTATTTGACATTTAGGTATATGTACATACAACTAGCTGTACCCCGCCCGCGTTGCTGACTAAACGAAACTTGAAAGAAAGACAGTACACAAATATTTCTTTTTATAGTAATCAGTATTTTTGTTCGGATACCTTTGTGAGCTCATGCACAACAGTTTGCTGAAGATCATCACATGATCAAATGCATAGTTTACTAACATTCATTTACATATATATGGCCATGTCGAGAGAATGAATGAAGAACGATTGACGAAAAAGTGTGAGTGTGAATGAAAGTGTTGGAAGGGCGGGCATTTAAAACCAAATCAGGGACGTCTTGAAAAAAGGCCAGGTCAAGAATACCCTACACCGAAGAGCATGTATGTAGGGAATAATGATAGTGGATGAAGCGAAACAAGTATGTAAGGATCGTAACAAGTGGAAAAAAGTGGTCTCGAGGCGTGATTATATGTATGTATTATGTATGTATATAAAAAGATAATAGCAAAGAGAGTGGCGCACATAAATGTCGCATACGAATAGCGAACACGAATGGCTATAACTATTAACATTTGATCACTATGGTAAAACTTTTGAAAGGGAAAAACTAGCTGTTTAATTTCAAAATTCTCTAATCGCGCGTAGTGAATTTCGTAATCGTATGGATCCAGTATTGCTTGCGGCATGTTTACAAGTACCAAAGCGAATGTCATACCTATTTGTTTCAATGTGTTCATTTTACCAGTTTTAAATATGTAGTCTATTATCCCGATTTGTATGTGTGTGTTATGTTTATTAGTTTTAGAAATAGTTTTTATTCTTGGAAATGCTTGTCATCAAATATGGTCATTGGATTGTCCTGTACAGACACTCGCGTGCGTCGTCATCCAGTTCCAGCGGATGCCTGTCGGATGGTGGAACAGCATCTGAAAGCGCTTTCGACTGCGAATTTCCTATGGGTATAAACTTATCAAGCCTTTTAGTACTACTAATCAGCCCATAGATGACTTTCTCTTGAGTTGGGCGACCTCCAGTTGCATGGGTAATTAGTCAATTGTGCCACGTTTGCAAAAGTTTTGTCTCAAGCTTTCCTTCTCTTGCAGCTAGGTTTGCGGCCTTGTAATCCGTCACCACACGGAGAAGTCTTTTATTAAAGCAACATAATAAAAACCACACTAAAACCTTGACACTTTTCTGGAAGTTTCGAACATCTTAACATTTCGAAACATCAATTTCCAGATTTTTTTATTTAATGAGAATATCAATATTTTCTAAGTTTAACACATACTACTATCGATCGCTTCCTGTGCAGTGCATGGTCGACGTCGATGTTTCAGCCTATAAATGACCCAGTATTGAGTCGGGCCTTCTCCAAGTTCATGGAGGGAAACTAGCCTATTGTACCACGCTGGCAAGACAGGTTGCCATATGGTTTGTATCAAGATTTCCCTCTCTTGCAGCTATGTGATCTCCCTCTTGCGTCCCTTCAGTCGCCACTTTCGACACTCTCAGGATGTTATGGGTTGGTGACATTGTGTATTCTAAAACTGTCTCCACATGGAATGTGTGCATAATATTAGCCTTTTAAAACTTCGATAAATTCAGTAAGTCTGAATTCTCTGTTTCTACTAGGTAATAATATGTTGCAGGCACAATAAAACGAAAACCGTCCATGAAGCCGAACATTCCTTTGACATGGATGACGCGTCAGCTTAAAGAGATGGTGGAAAAAGGTGGTGAATGTGGCCCAGAAGACGAGGGCGGCGGGGACAGTGGTACACTCACCCGGAGGCCGCGCCCGGCCCGAACCGACGATTCCACCCTCAAACGACATCATCCTATAGGTAATATTCTACTACAACTTCGAACCCCAAAAGTGACCCACTGCTGAGTTGGGCCTCCTCCAACGTCGTGTAGGTTGGTTAGCCTCCTCCAACGTTGGTCTAGTGGTTAGATGTGCCGCCTTTGGATCAACGGGTCCCGGGTTCGATTCCGGGGTCGGGCAAGTGTCTTTGTCTAAACCAGAGGCACTGGCTCGGAGTCTGGGTGTCATTTCTATCTATTACAGTATGTATTTACAAAAAAAAATGTATCTAAGTAGTTTATCATCCATCTCGTTACCATAACACAAGCATTAAGTTGCTTAACTTGGGACGAGATGGCGTTGTGTGAAATGTCCAAGGATATTTATTTATTATTTATTTATTTACTGTGCCACGCTGGCCAGGTTTGGTTTCGTATCGCGTTTTCCCTCTCTTGCGGCTGATCAATTTAAAAAAAGATGTCACCAGTAAGTGTTATTACTTTACAGATTCCACGGAAACCGTAGTGTACGGCAGCGCTGGCAGCAGCCGGCTCAGTGCCACGAGTAGCCCAGTCCGTCATGAGCCCACGTCCCCTACTTATGGCCATTACGAGAGTATCTCACGTGAAACTGGCTATAGAAACAGTTCCGACAGTGGGTCCGCGCTATACGGTTACACTACTGCCATTTACGATAAGATCCAGAGGCCACCAATCACCCCGGCAGTTGAAGACTTACCTCTACCCCCGCCCCCAACCGATGACGTTCCGGACGGAATGTTCAGTTCCACACTCAGCTTAGATTCTCTACCGCCGCCGCCGCCGCCACTTGATCATATCGAAGATCTTAGCGGCTCGCAGCTAAGCCTCCCTCCTCCACCACCAGAGCACGCTATAGAAGCTCATAGTAACCCCGGCCGGGTGCACGATATAGTCTCGCAACTGACGGCCCAACAAATGGAACAAGCGGCTCGTGCCGGTCAATCGAATGTCGCCGCCCGAAGCAATGAGCCGACTCGTTCGTTCCCTCGTCAGCCCTCTCTGGACAGCGTCAACTCGGAGGCTTCGAAGTCATCGTCCTTACATTCGGACAAGAGCATTTACGGACAGCAAAACGTAGCGTACGGCGCCTGCCTTGCCGAATTACAAACTAAGAAATTAAGCAACGGAAGCCCATCCATTCAGAAGAAACTGCCCACCGAGCCTGCCAAAGAGCGAACCGGCTCCATGAAGAAAGTTAATTTCGCAGACGACCTAACTACATGCTCCGATAGCAGAAAGAATAAAAAAATAACATTCAATCTCAAAGATCAACAGCCTCCGTCGTCGCCAAGGAAACCTCCGCCACCCAAACGGAACGAGAGCACGCGACTCTCGTCGCCGAAAAAATTAGCAGACTCGAACAGCAACCCGCCCAAAGACTTTTTAAGGGACTTGCAGAGAGTCATGAGGAAAAAGTGGCAAGTGGCGCAGAAATGCAAATTGGAGCCGGCGACGACGCCGCACGAGGTGCTGGGCTTCCGAGAATACCCGCTGTCCGAGGACTACAAGGAGACGAGTGTGTCGATGTGGGTGCACGAGCACTACGGCGGCGGCGTGGAGGACCCCTTCTACGAGAACGTGTTCGGGCGCGAGCAGGCGCCGCGGCGCGAGCTGCCGCAGCCCATCAAGAAGCGGCCCCCGCCAGCCCCGCCGCGGCGCAGCGACTCCACGCACTTGACCCACGGCCCCCTCGCGCCCCCCGCCACGCCCCCTCCGCAGCCCGCCGTCTGATACCACCCCGCCGCCGACGCCGGCATTCTCGCTCTTCTCTACAACAGTGCCACCAAAGCGTGTTGTGGGTGCTCGAGCAATCCAATCTACCGAAACTAGCACGCGGACATTTTATAGACGGTGCGCTATAGATTTTAGCCGCGGGTGGCGGATATTTTAACGTACGTGATCTATGGTAAATGTTGTAATAATTATGTGTCCTTCCTTTAATAAAAATGAGCTCTCTGAAGTCGCGAACGTGACGCGGTTGTTTGGAGGTGTCGGTGTTAATATTGCGGCGAACGTGTTGTGTGCAACTTTTTGAAAAGCACATTTTTGTGCGAGCATGACCAATTTCGAATATGTTATCATTTTGATGTCAGTTTAGAACAATAAAAGTAAAGTAATCTGAATGGGGGTGCTATTTTGAAAAGGTGTAACTAAGGTATGTAAGTTGGAATTTGGATTTCACGCGCAACAAAAAGTTTTCAAAATGACCCTAAGGGTGGGTGGGTATTACCTGCCCTCGGTCTGGGGTTGCCAATACCATTGTTGCTCTTGAAATTACAAATAGTATTTATTGCACGATTTGGAGTTTTGTCGAGTTTATATTTATGTTCCTAGACAATTATTGCGTGTTAATGAAATTCAGAGTAGCTTATTCATCGTCAATGTTTTATCTATTTACAGTGTTGTACTCAATATTCCACGTTTATGCTTGCTTATGTCAAAATAGATATAAAAGTTATTTCTGCGTAGATGTACACGTGATGACCGTCAGGCTGATTATCTTAACACAGCGAATAACTTGCTTTTAATTCCTTTCTTGTGGCATGTCTCATTGGGTAAGGAAAAAAATATCAATATATCGACGGCACTATTGTTACTAGTGACACTTTCTCTACAAACCAAGATCTATTGGCGTCTTTACATGATATGTTTCAGTTTTCATATTCTATAAAATCCTTTACCCCGTGTCCGATAGTAAAATAATCAGCCTGTGGAAAACGTAGTTGGTCTAAATATTGTTGTCATATAAGAATATTACTGTGCTGTTTTTCATTGTTGTTTACGCAAAATATTCTAGCTACGTGTGTGCCATAGTCGTTGTTAATAATAAAAATTGGAGTTGAAATGAAACTAGCGTACCTACTTAGTTTTAGATGTGCTTATCTTGTATCAAACATTCGTATACACATATTGAATTCAATTGAGCAATCGATGTGGGTAAGCGCCTAACAATCATATTGATAGACTAATATAGTACAGGCATAAATATGAAATGAGTATACTTACACATTATACTCGGAACAGAAGGAACACAACTGGATAAAATAACAAAAGACAATATAAAAAACAGGTTCAAACGTACTACGTAACAGAACTCCAATGTGCCTGATCTCAGTTTTGCATTTGCACCGCATTATGATTTTATTTTTAGGCTGTGAAAAGCAAACCAAACATACTGTCGCATCCTTATGCTTTGCTTTCTACAAACTACCTTACATCGCGGCCGAAATATCTTACAGATTCATAATTTTCAGCAAATTACGATACAATTAAGTTGTGGGTGTGCTTCATTGTATTTTGAAAATATGAAGCATCACAGTAAACGCTCTTGAACCTAGTGTAGCTAAATATTGTTAGCTAATAAATTAAGCTTGGTATACCTGACTAGATTTAATATTTTAAAATTAGTTACTGTCCTAAGACAGTTTTATACATATTTTCATTTAAATATCACGATTAATAACTTAGAATCGTTGAATAAGGGAATTATCGGAAGGAATAGATAGGAGACTGCTGTAAAGATGTTTACCATTTATTTGATTTAATTCTTTTGAAACATCGAGTTTACATTATTTTATTATTCCTCTTGATAGATGGTAGCTACAAGATTCTTAATCGATTAAACTTTAACCACATGGTCAATGGCAATGAATTGACGCGACTGAATTTCAATGTTTGTTTTTACCTGTTTTGACTTAAAAAATCCATCCATGTAAACATTCGGATCGATTGTAAAGACTGAAACAAAAATGAAATCCGATTTTGACAATAATATTACGTCCAAAACCGGATCGATTTTAACATATTTCTAGTAAAAGGAACTAACTATCTACACAACAACTAATACTAATAAATAGTTTGCGTGCGCAATAAATCACTTATTACTTTTTTGTCTAGCAGCTATTACACGCTTGGGGCAATTTAGAACTAGATATATAAATAGTTGGGGTATGAAAATAGAGAAAATTATTTTTTACAATGGTAAACAATTAGCAATGCTCTTTAAAGTAAAGCTAATTGTTAAGACAAAACATGTTTAGTAAATAATTTTCACTACACCTTTGTATATTGGTGGTACACCATAGACGTGAGAGAGTTTTAGATAATGGCATGGCATTCATTGGATCCATACCATGCCTTCACATAATGTAGAAGATTGGATATAAAGGAGTTGGACTTTTAAGATATATCTATTGACATTGGAAAATGTATTAGAGAGAAATTGAAGATATAATGATATCGAATACGGCTCTAGACGCGTCCATAGAGAGTGGTTATGTAACGTCGTTCATATCTGCTAATCTCAAAGGCGGCATGTCCCACGGGACGTTAAAACAATAAAAATAAAAAAATATTTATTTAATGATCGTTATTATTGTACATGATGATGCCATACAAGGTGTCCTAGTTTCACCCCGTGCTGGGTGAAACTTCAGCGGGTATGGTCGGTACGTTTTGATTTCTAAGCCTTAGACTTAGTATATAGTTATCTAGCTAGACTACTAGACTACATACCAATTCGTGCTAACCCTGCCTATATATTGTTTACCGACTGCAATTAAATGTTAGTTACGGGTCACAATTACCATCTTTTTGACACCTAAATCCCGAAATCTAAAAGTGTATCTGAAGTTTGTTTAGTTATCACTTTTGTGTAACGCATTTACTAGTATGTTTAAATTGTACAGAACAAATTAATTGTAATATTATTTGTATATTCTTTAAAATATAATGGAATTCCAACAAATAATATGATTTTCATTTGTTTTTCACCGCTACTTTTCTTACTTAGTTGTATTCTGAAGCGCTTTAGGTTGAAATTAAATTGTTACTGAAAAAGCCTCTTCGCCGCCTCTCCGCTGGTCGGCGTTGACCCTACGTCTTCCTCCCCAGACTTTAACAAATGAGTATTTATGCCTGTGTGTGGGTCAAATATATGGAAGTGTGTGTAATGTTCTTTATTATTGATTTAATGTAATTTTAATATAAAATAATATTAACTTCTCTATATAAACTACAAGCAGACCCCTAAGACCCACGCGTTGCTATGGCTAAGGTTTTAGTTATATTACATTCAACATACATTAATTTAACTTTTAACATAGCGCTGGCTATAGAATACTTACTCAATCCAGACAACAGTTACCGTCGTCTGTTAAAATCGTTTGGTTTGTTAAGCTTACATATAATTGTTACTGTCAAATATTAGACAAATAATTTGCAATAAAATAATACTGCGACTATAAATTGAGATGTAAGCTATCATATCTTATAAGTTGGATCGAACCGCACTCTGTGTGCAAATTTGATTAAAATCGGTTAAGTAGTTTAGGAGTCCATCGCGGACAAACAACGTGACGCCTGATTTATATATATTAAGAAGAAGAATTTAAGCGTCCCCGCAATTTTTTGTATTAATATATAGATTTGTAAATAAAAAAAATATTACTTTTTCTTTTTGGTGCCTTGGTGATGCGTTGGTCTATTCGCCGAGTTCGGTTGTTCAATCAAAACAATATTATAAACTTGGGTTGCCCCAGTACGGAGGGCTTGTTACATGACATCAACATAAATAATATTATCTATGCATAATAGATACAAAATGTCAATCGCGCCAATATTAAATTTTTTACTAGTATTGTTTTGAGTATTTACTAGGTGTTTGCCTGATTTATTTATTATTATAACTCGAATAATTTACTAAAAGATTATTTGAATCATGCGTTGATATATAATTTTGCAGTTGCTTTTTACAAACATGGAAACAGATCCTGAATGTAAGTACGTCATGTATTACATAATTTTAATAATGAAATATTAGCCTTCATAAAGTCACGATTTGATATTGATAGCTGATTAACAAAAGCATTTAAGGTGAATGTTCCAGGGTAGCCCGCGAAATTCAAATTTTCTTACTTTTTTGCAATTTGCAGGTCAGTGCTAGGTTGTATGTTGATTAAAATGTTATTCGCGGCTGTAAGACGTATGTAGTTATAGAATTATAATCATCAAAATCATCAATACAACCCTCCAAGCTCATAAAGGTGCAAGAAAAACTTTTTCAAGCTCAAAGTCATTCTTGCACCTTTATGAGCTTGGAGGGTTGTATTGATGAGTTTGATGATTATAACTCTGTAACTACATACGTCTTACAGCCGCGAATCAAATTTTCATCATCATACAACCTAGCACTGGCCTGCAAATTGCAAAAAACGTAAGAAAATTTGAATATCGCGGGCTACCCTGGAACATTCACCTTAAGCAAGTCAGTCGGATAGTCTGGATAGTCGTTTATGATTCCGTCATATGTTCCCCTGATAATGTTAGAAATGAAAATGATAGAGCCATTGCAGCCCTGTGGATAAAGCCCTAATAAATGCACCAAAATCAGGATCTTTTAAATAGGTATATTCGTGTTATATTCGTTCCTAATATCATTGGAATTAGCTACTGATATTACATTTGTCCGTGTGGTGACGGATTTAGAATACACAATGTCACCAACCCACACCGTCTACAAGAGGAGACTAAAAGAACGCAAGAGGCTGATCACCTAGCTGAAAGAGAAGGAAAACTTTATACAAACCCTGTGCCAGCCCGTCTTGCCAGCGTGGCGTAGTAGGCTAATTTCCCTCCATGAATTTGGAAGAGGCCCGACTCAGTAGCGGGTCATTTATGGGCTGAAATGATTACATTAATACCTACAATAGCAAGTGCCTCTGGTTTACACAAAGATCTTGCCCAACCCCTGAATCGAACGGAGACTCATGATCCAACCCCCATGCAAACAAGGCAGTTCGTCTAGAGGTTGGTGATGATGATGCTTCAAATAGCGTTAGACATTGTACAGGAGACTTAGTGGCAATGTTTAAGGTCTGGTATACATTCAATAATACCTTATACACACATTTTTGAATAGGCATATACCATTAAAACCTATAGCTAATGTAAATGCAGTCAGCATACTTTCTTTGAAGTAAATAAAATGCTTAATGCACAAAAATAAGGCTAGACCAGGCAGGATTACCACTGTGGGACACCAATATGGAAGTTTACAACTGCCCAGTGCCCACAAACCCCCCTTGCGTAATCTTGCGAAACATTAACTAAGTTTTTAAACTAAGACAAAAATGGCGTTTAAAAAAAAGACAAGGCCACTTAATTTTTGCTGCCAGGTCTCCTCGGTTGGTGCCGTGTTCCGACCTGGTGGTAGTTTGAAAAACATGAGTATTCGTTGAGGATTGCGAACGGCATAATTGATTAACAAATGAGGCATTTTTCTAATGTATATGTACTTACCTTTTTTTTATTTGGTACTTGATTACCTAATCTCGTTAACATGTTTGCATTGACTTCAAAAGTGGAGTGCGAATGCCTCAAAATCACTGGCCACTTTGAAGATGTCAAATGGCTGTTGTGGCCTAGGCAATATCGGCCCAGCCCCGGACCTCTTGCAATCGAAGATTGGACCAATGATCCGTTCATTTGGCTCCATTATGTGAAGAGTTCTGAAGGCATACTATCAGAAGATGAAGTACTTATGTAAGTCATTTCAGCAATCATTTTATTAGAGCGTTTCAATTAAAAGTCACTTCAGCCCGTGCCACGAAAATGTGGAGCTAAATTTTCATTGGAGTTGACGCAGAATCTTGGGATAGGCGCTACATTCCAGACAATACGTCTGACATGATGATCATCCCTTTGCGCCTAAATATTGTTGTTTAAACAACGTATTACCAACTTAATTCGGTATGTGAAATATACTTAAGGAGTATTTCTATAGGAAAGCACCACTTAAGTTACGTTTGGAATTAAAAAAACATCATTCATCAGCATAATACTATTTGAACTGTAGAGAAACTTACAATGTACCTAATGATTTATGGCAGAAGCACTGATACTCGCTTTTGGGACATACATGATGTGCAACGCTATTTTGTGGGTGATTTGCACTGTGAACAAATACTATTCACCTACCAATATCCAAACTTGAGGATGCCCACGCAACTCGGGAGCTACCTTTGGAAGTCAAACACGGCATTAAAAATTCCCTCGCGGCCTTATTTGCAAGAACTCCACAGGTCTTTGGAAATCTCTCTAAAGGTACATATAAATTTGAAATTAGTACATATTCTTATTAATTATGAAACTATCAAGTTCCATCAACACTAATGTAGGTAAGTAGAGAAAGAGCGAGTTCACAATGCACTTTAAACCTACTTAATTAAGTTCCAACTCAAACAATATACTTAGATTAACTTAAATATAAAACAATAAGTATAATTATATAATATTAAAATAAGCTTCAGCGATAGGGCCGCCTAATTGCACATTGTATATTTTTATTTTATGTTTCTACTTTTGTAAATTTATATGTGTAAAGAAGTATAAATAAAAAAATAAAACAATGTGTTTAAAAAAAAGGAGTTAAATATATAAAATTACCAAGTAACATAATTTCACCACAGAAAATGGAGAACACTCATGCTCAAATGGATCGTTTATTAATTTCCGACCAATTACTCAAGATTGATCGGCTCGATCACTTCAAAAGGAAGACGTTTTTCCGAATTTTAATGAATATACTAAGGTAACGATCCTGTACCTGATAATCATATTAAATTAAAACATTATTTAATTCTGTAAAGCGAAATCGGTACCTACTTGTATATGTTTCTTTGATTTATTTATTTGCTAAGCTACAGTATGCAGAACAATAAAATATTACTTGTTATTCGCTCAATGAAGCTATCCCTAAGGAATACATAAACCTTTATTAGCTGTAAGTCCAAAATAGATAGACAGTACGGCGACACATACTCTAAATGCTTGCGTCGTAAAGCTTTCAGGATAATCTCCAGCTGGTCTCCTTCGAGAACTTAAGCTGCACGCGTCTCGAAGGCGTTCGTCTGATACAGCAGTTGGCGTGCTTTAACTCGCACACCCTGAAATATTTGTTCCTATGGAGATTTGTGTTGCCCAATGAAAACCCAATACTCATCAATTACAGTTATATTACTGGTTTGTACCGTAGTCTTTTCATCACTATTTACGATTTTGGCGCAGTAGTTCTAGTAGTAGTCATACACATTATAGCTTCTAAACAAAAACATTAACATATTTTTATTTACTATATAACCATTTGAAGTCGGTGCCTTAGACGTATCTATACTTATGTCGCAAGTCAATTTAAGTGTGCACAGGTCTACATCTAAATTTATATAAGGTTATTTTTAATGTATACTTGTAATCCAAACTCGATTAAATGCTGAAAAATGTACCTTCTTACACCAGCTTAACTCTTACTTCCACCAGCTACTGTACCGGTTACGTTTGAGACCAAT
The DNA here is from genome assembly GCA_905475355.2 of Clostera curtula. Classification (NCBI taxonomy): domain Eukaryota; kingdom Metazoa; phylum Arthropoda; class Insecta; order Lepidoptera; family Notodontidae; genus Clostera; species Clostera curtula. The sequence continues at coordinate 9,166,110 of FR997794.1, read as the reverse complement.
ATTATTATGCGGTAAGAAACTTAGGACAGTTGAGAGCCTCCTTCAATTTTGAAGTCGGTTGAAAATAAAGTTAACGTAGTTGCATTGGATTTTTTTAATTATAATTAAAGGTACACTCGCCAAGAAACATACTAAACGGTGTCGATTTGAATTACTTTCAGAATCATATCGTGAATTCAAATCTCTGATTCAATGTTGAACTTGCTGTTTTCATGAGCTTCGGGGTGTGCATGAGCCGTAGGCAAGATTGCAGTCGCAGTGGTGTTAGGAATTTTACGATACTGGAAGTTAGGTAGATTTTTCTTAGCTGCTTCTACTGTTTCTCTAAGTCTTTCCATTCCTACAGAAGGGGTGGTTTTACTTTCTATTGCACACTCCTCGACAAGAAGTTTCATTTCACTCTCCGCTAGAGGCACTATGGTCTGTGAAAATTTTTCAAGATGCTGCTTTATTTCACTGTCGATGCGATAAAGTCTCTCTTTATTAGTGTTTGTGCGCCAAGGTCTTTTAGGGTCGGCCGTGGACCCAATTACCTGTGGTACCGATTCCTTTTTGACCCTATAAAGTTACAAAAAAATGTATTTAAACATCCAATTAAATGAAGTACAATACTTTAACACCTACTACTACTCAGCCTATAAATGACCCACTGCTGAGTAGGGCCTCCTCCCAACACAGGGAGGGTCATAAGCCTACTGTGCCACGCCGGCCAGACGGGTTGGCACAGGGTTTCGTGTCAAGGTATCCCACCCTAAAGACGGACATGACAAGACGGAATGGGTTGGTGACACTATACAAATAATTATAATAGCATTTGGCACACAAATTAATTATCAACAGGATTGAATGTACATACTACCTATGTATTATAGATTTAATCTAGGAAAAAATCAACCCATGGAATTATAAAAATACGTATCCAGAATGTGAATTTGGTAATTGACAGCGAATAACGATGTATACTGCGAAGGCCCGTGTACTGTAGCTAGATGCGCTCCCGATACTTTCGTTCGCGAAATCCATTTTCTCACGAAATCCCATTTTAATAACCGCATTACCTATTACGTAATTCACGGCAACAGGTGGTTGATATATCAAGGCAAGTTGCGTACATATTACATCAAGCACCTACTGTCCTGTAAGTAGGTTCGAATGGTTCAACGTACCTCTTGGATTTTGCTAAGAGATCTTTTAGTTTAATTTCATTCTCTTCCAACAGCTTCTGATCGGGTCGATAAGGGTTTTCATAGGCTTCATTCCCTTGTTGCTCATTTTGATGTTCCTCTTCCTCGACCTCCTGATCAAACTTTTTGTGAAATTCTTTCACCAAATCAGAACATCGCTCCGACAATCTGAGTTCTGGCACTTCTATCGTTTTAAGGAGCTTTGAAATCTTTGATTTTTCCTCATCCGTAGTCATACTTAATGAAAAACGTGCTTACTATAAAATGTCTAGGTAATTGGTGGTTGCCTTGACAACTGCAAGTATAACGTAGTGACTAAATACTCTTTGACTGCTTGAAACTCACTACTTTTGGCGTTCGAACTATGGCGATAAATATTTTGTATTATTGTTTCTTAAAACCAAATATTTTGAAAACCATATTAGAGACAATTAAATAGATGTTTCATTCACAAATTCATTTAATTTGTAGTATCCTACATCTGTTAACTTTGTAAACACTCCTCCCAAGTACACTCCTGACAAACCCAGAATTGTGAACATTGGTATCAAAAAGCAGAACAATTTGAAAGTTGGGCACAATATTAGTAACGGTAGGCAGTTAATCATTATGTCTAAATGTAATATGTATAGATTTAAATAGATACTTATATGTGTGGTGGTCGAAACAAACATATCACAGCTAGTTGCTGCATTCAAAAATTCACAATCAAAATCATCAATTCAAAATCTTACGGGAATTTATAGTTTTTATTTGAATAAGAATTTATTATGTGTACAAAACAATAAAACAAATTTTTGACATGGTAAATAAACCACTGGAAATACATAGATAATAAATAAAAAATACTTTGCAACCTACTTGAATTGATTGAACAAACAATAAAATCCAGTAAAACTAAAGCAATTTTATAATTATTTTTATTTGGCGATGTATAACGTATATCTTTCTTGCCTATAACTTCAAATAATTAACATTGGAGTGTTTGATTGTAATAATAAAATAACCACTTTTTATTGAATGCGTAAGTATGTATACCTACACAGCACATAAACCAAAATAACTTTTTTTATTGTTTGTCTGTCTGTTTGTTCCGGCTAATGACTGGATCGGCCGATTTTGACGGGACTTTCACTGATAGGTAGCTGATGATATAAGGAGTAACTAGCTTCGCCCCGCAGAGAACATCGCACCCGTGCGAAGCCGGGACGGGCCGCTAGTAGTAAATAAGAATACATAAATTATTTGGTTGATAAAAGTGGTCGAATGAGAATCGCTGTATGCTCCATTGTTTACCATTAGGTAGCGGACAATATATTCCGAGACCTAGCACTAGACACTGTTTTCTTCGAAGCCTAGCTCAATTGAAGAATTTACGGGTGCTTGCCTTAGAATATTCACACATAGCTGATGGAACCGGAGGCGCGTTGGTGACACTGTTACCCGTAATTAAAAGACCACATTTTCGATTTCAAGTGAGTAGCAACTTTAATGTTAAGATTTTTAAATACATACAAACCTTCTATTACCTCAGAGATTATGTAACTTATTAACTAACGATTTTTGTAGTTGATATGCCGTGAAGATCACATACCAGGCCGAAATGACGCAGGTTTAGGTTGCGGTGGTCATGGCATACCAGACACTGTCTGGAGACGACTCACTATCTCGTGTCCAGATCTATACCTGCTGATGGCTTTTTGTTAGTATTGGAAACACCCAAAACATTATCTCTACAGGCCTCTTTCAAACATTCACACAATATACCACCTTGATATTTTTATATGTGCATGGATGACTAAAATCGAAACTAGAAGAAATATCGAAAAACGCTCAAATGAACCCCGAGCCCAAATTTGGGTTTTAAAAATAAAAAAAAACGTAGCCCGGGGCGAACCTAAAAAATTTGAAAACATACCACACCTGTATTGTTGTTACTCTACCCGATAGTGAGCTTTTTATCTTTTTGGCACATGACGTTATTTTCCGGAATTTGCTCTCTAATAGGGACACTATCGGGTAACAATACAGGTGTGATATGTTCAAGGCTACGTTTTTTTATTGTTTAACCCAACTTTGCTTTCGTTTGATTTTCATCAAAATTGAGCTTGAGGTTCATTTGAGCGTTTCTCGATTTGTCTTCTATTTTGGCAATACGCGCACATGTTAGAGAGAGCACACCGACACAAAGCTAAACCAAGTTTGGTGGGTTGATGGGTTAGGATGGGTTTGTGTGCTGAATGGGATTAAAATACCTTTATTTGTCCAAAAAATATTTTAACGTTAATGCCTTTTCTCAAAAGCATATTATATTGTGGCAACAGTTCGGATACGAGACTACGATAACATCAGGCGATTTCTGACGCCGAGCATACCATTGCGAGAAGCACATCTTCAGTACGGAGTAGACCTCAAGATGCGACAGCGCCAAGATTCAGACATCAGCTGCTTTGTCCGTCACCTGGCTTTCCGTTACGCGAACTCATTAGGTATCTGACCTATTTAAGTAAACCAACCGATTTAAAAAGTTTTAAACCAAATGTTGCGGATTTAAACCCCAATTAAACCGTTTAAACGGTTGATTTTGGGAAATTTTGCATAAGTTTGTAAGTATACCTTACCTATACTTAATTAATAGATTATATTAAATAAATAAATATCATTGGACATTTCACACAACGCCATCTCGTCCCAAGTTATGCAACTTAATGCTTGTAATGGTAACGAGATTTTTGTAAATACATACATATTATAGATAGAAATGACACCCAGACTCCGAGCCAGTGCCTCTAGTTTAGACAGAGACACTTGCCCGACCCCGGAATCGAACCCGGGACCAAAGGCGGCACATCTAACCACTAGACCAACGAGGCAGTCAAGTTCAATCACAATCAATATTACATAGTTTATATATAGTAATAATCTATAGATTAGAAGGCATCATTAACACAATGACCTCGGTAAATTTAAGAAAATGTAGTTAGGTATAATTAGGAAAAACTTAGTCATCACAACCAACCGTTCTAAACCACAAAAATGGTTTAATCCGGTTTTAAACGGTTTAAACCGAAATAAATGCTTTATTTTGGTTTTAAACCGTTTTTTTTCGTTTTAAATGGATAGGTTTAATTGGTTTTAAATCTATATCTTCTACCACAGTGGCGGTAAGCATCCACCAATGGCGAGGGGCAGTGTTTTCTCTACGCCGCGTGTTTGAGCTGATGCCACAATTAGTACGGTTCTTCTATGTTGGTCAAGTAGATGACGATGTCGACCTTAAACGAATGCTTCAGATAATTGCATGCGGTGTCTGTTATAGTGAGTGTCTGTTTTGATTGTATTCGCACTAGCGATAGGTTATATGTTAGGATTAGTAACAATAAGAGCACACATTTCAAACAATAAAACTAATTCAATTGTGGACGAGATCTTTCACGTTGAATCCGACGATCGACTTAATGGAAGTTCGACGTACCAGTGAACATGGGTCCTAGCCTAGACATGATCTTCGTCTACATGTTGATCAAGGCGAGTATGTACGAGTAGCAGTTAATACGATTACGTAGTCGACAAATCGAAGCCGACCTACTCGCCATTTACAGTAATGCCCAGCCATTATCCAGTCCAAAATCTTGTATATCGTCCTGTGCAGCGGTGAACAGTTTAGGAGAGATAATGTCTCCCAATCTCATCACGCTGCTATTGGAGCAGTTTCAGGGTCTGGTCCCGGAGTCGGGTCGGACTGACATTGTGGCGTTTTCTAACAAGCACCGCCATACTTCGATGTACCGATAGTCGACTTGCCACCACTGGAGAGCCTGCAATACTGACCACGTTTCGATCGAATCGAAGGGTGTCTCTAGTACACCAAGGCTGGACGTTGTGAAAAGTACTACTCTGTCTTCTGTATAACCTACTGCAGTGTACCTACCTGTTAAAATGTGGTCTGAAAATCCGTTGAAAGCTATAAACCTTCAAATTTCACAACGGACATGCCCATAAAATACGTGCTGTGGAACTGTGCGATGTCTTTATTGTGCATAAGATGGGAATAAGAAGTCAATTATTTTTCACCAATATGCCTGGTTATAATTAATTCTAATTCTTAATTATAATTCTATAGTTGGGAAAGGTTCGTTCTGAAAGGGCTGGGCATTAACGTGAACGGCGAATACATCACTCACCTTCGATTCGCTGACGACATAGTCGTAATGGCTGAGACCATGGAGGGCCTCACTACGATGCTCGATGGCCTCTGTGGAGCCTCCGAACGAGTCGGCCTTAAGATGAACATGGAGAAGACGAAGATCATGTCTAATATCCATGTTCAAGCCACTCCTGTTAACATCGGAGGTTCTACCCTCGAAGTTGTTGACCATTACATTTACCTGGGACACACTGTCCAGTTAGGTAAGTCCAACTTCGAGAAAGAGGTCAATCGTCGGATCCAACTCGGCTGGGCAGCGTTCGGGAAGCTGCGAAGATCTTCTCGTCCACAATACCGCAGTGTCTGAAGACAAAAGTCTTCAACCAATGTGTGTTGCCAGTGATGACATATGGAACAGAGACGTGGTCGCTCACTATGGGCTCCATCAGAAGGCTCAAAGTCACCCAAAGGGCAATGGAGAGGGCTATGCTCGGAGTTTCCCTGCGAGATCGAATCAGAAATGAGGAGATACGCAGGAAAACCAGGGTCACCGACATAGCCCACCGGATTGCCAAACTTAAGTGGCAGTGGGCAGGGCACATAGCTCGCAGGACCGACGCCCGATGGGGCAGAAAAGTCCTCGAGTGGCGACCGCGTTCCGGAAGGCGCAGTGCTGGTAGGCCTCCCACACGGTGGACCGACGACCTGGTTAAGATCGCCGGAAAGCAGTGGATGCGGGCGGCCCAGGACCGGCCTTTGTGGAAATCCTTGGGGGAGGCCTATGTCCAGCAGTGGACGTCTTTTGGCTGAAATGATGATGATGAGTTCGGAAATGTCACAAACATCATCTCTACCATCGTTTAAAAGCGCAAATAGACTTCTCTACTCAGTTCAGCTAAAATAAAATAACTCATGTCTCTTTATTTCTTATTTTTACATATATTTAAAAAAATATACTTAAAAATAGACAAGAACCGTCGAAAGCGAGGTCGATGACCTAAGCTACCGACGGTTCAGGGCTCCAGAGAGAGGAACCTCCTCACGATCCTTGCCGAATACAGGATGACAGCCTTTTGGATCAGGCCCTTAATCCAGCAACCCAGCGAGAGTTTCTTGAGATGTTGGTCGAAACTCTTCGCACTAAGACCATTTATTGAAACAACTATCGGCACAATGATTGTTGAATCAAAATGCCACATTGTGGCGGTGACCTCGTGAGCCAAATCGAGATACTTGGTGAGTCTCTTTTTCGGTTAACGAGGTTCTCGTCATGCGGTGACGTCAACAAGCATTACCCGGCTCGCCAATCGGTCGATTATCACTAGCGAGAATAGTCCCGTCAGTGACAATCGATCGATCCCACTAGACATGACCATTGTCGAGAACTGACGCAGGCTGGTATTGGTAGTATGGCACTTCAGATATCCACAAGACTATATCTAAGGGCAAGTTGTTGATGGACTATCTTGGCCACTTGGTTGTGTCTGTGCAAATATTCTCCGTTAGCAAGACGAGAACAGCCAGAGACGATATGCCTAATGGACTCTCCTGAACGATGGCAGGCTCGACAGATGTCGGCAGTCCCATCCTTTAGGATATGTCTGCGGTAGTTATTCGTCATGATAACTTCGTCCATAATTGCACAGGCAAACCCTTCAGTCTCCCCGAAGAGGTTACTGAAGCGTAGCCAAGCCACAGAAGCGAGTTATTTTATTCTACGTCCGGCCCAGTGAGAGCCTTGTAGAATCTTCCGTGTAACTCCTTGCTCTTCCATATATTCGTGCGGTCCGAAATGCTTAACACCTGGGGCTTGCGCCAATTCTGTTTCGCGAAGGATAAAGGTGTGAAATATATGTCAACATTGGCCATACCTCGGTGCACATCCTCGGTTGACTGTAGGAAGTATTCCCGCAGATTGCATACCTCGCGGTTATGTAGGTTTTTGACGTTTAAAAAACCACATCATTTCCGTGGGATATACAACCTCATAACAGACGAACGGGGGTGGTGCATTCGATATAAGGTCAATTGTCGACGTATCCCTCTATCCAAGGCGTCTAAAGACTGAGTCCACCTTAGAATGCCAAACGAGTAAGCAAGTGCAGGCATAACCCAACCATTGACGGCGCGAACCTTATTACCGCCAGACAAAAGACTTTTAAGTACTTTTGTCTGTACAGGCGGCTGAAGAAACATGCTGTCAATGACTGTTTTATCACCTTGTCAGCTATACCTAGTCCTAGCCCCTCTGCCATTCCAAGGTACCTATAGTACCGACTCCGAGAGACATCTAAAAGACATATTTTCAGAGAGTTGTAATTCTTCCGAAGTTACAAATCTGCCCCTCTGTACATGAATGGCCGCACATTTGTCGACACCAAACTCCATTTTAATATCATTACCTACTAAAGTTTTCTGTGATCTTTAATAATGATACTAAATCAGATTTCTTTGGTGCATACATCTTGTGGTCATCCATGTATAAAATATGTGATATGACCTCACCATCTCTGCGGAATCGGTAGCCTATCTTTGAATCCATTAGTAGCGTGCATAATGGATTCATAGCTAGGCTATTATTATTAGTAATACCTAACCGAAACAATTTTTCAGAACTAAAACAAATAAAAATCCAAATTCAAGACACTGAAGCCAAGAAAGAGTACTGGCAAAACGTGGTCAATAACTTGCTTGAAGAATATAAAGATATAATGGAAGTTTACAACGTGAATTTTTGTTTAGAAATTTTAAAATCATAATAAACCATATCCCGTAGACAGAGAAACATATAGACAACTAAATAGCATTGGTGCAACAGAACTTTTTACAAAAATAAACTGTTTTACGAAAAAAATGTTTTTAAATTCCTTCTACTATGATTATTTCATGTATTCTATGTATGTACAGTGTACACCGTGTAAGTTTTCTGTATAGGCATCCCAGGTGAATACTCCTTATTATTATTATTATTACCATCTCATGCGATGGCCATTTATTCCTTTGCTTAGAACACTGACTGGGGGAAATGTGAAAATTCGAAGAGAGCAGGTTGACCTCAATAAAATCCCCAGTTTAAAAATTCCAGGTAAAACTACCAAATGACTGGCCTAAACACAGTTAATCATGTCGATAGTCGTTTTATACCCTGTTCAAGATAGCATGATCGATTTGACAGATTAATATTAAATAGGAACTTATTATGAATATTGACCCACCATCGCTTATCAACCCAATGTTTTATATGTCTAGTGCAATAAAGAATTACACATAATACACCCACGCCAACTTGTCACTGTTACAAGTATTTTAAACCGTTATTTTTTGGACTACTAGTTATTATCTGTTTCCCACCACTATTCGCCATTGCAAAGTAAAGGTATGATTCCGAAGTACGCTGCACGCAGAAGTGCTACCTCGGCACTACTGGTCCCGATTACCGCGACGTAGTTCGGAATACCTTTTTGTGGATCAGAAAAATTGGCATCTGCCAAATCGATCACGCTATCTTGAATAGGGTATAGTTCGTTCTATAAATCACGCAGTAACGAATAAGGCAAGCTCAGTGTTTGTCTGCGTAGTAACACTTGAGGTTTTTAAGTGTTCAGATATTTATGGTTAGTTGTTTGTATACAAATTATTTACAAGCATCTGCTGTTCAGAAGTATTTGGTCACCTTGTCTGCTACAATATATTTAATAGATTGATTAAATTATCCAATGACAGAATCCACAATTTACATTGCGCATAAGCATTACAAATTCTAGCCGCAAAATAAGGGTGCCTACATACAATTTCAAAAATGATTAGAGTACATTAAACTGTAAGGTTATCAATAGGTAGGTATCAATTATTGGTACAGTTCGTAGCGTTAATCGCTCCCGGTACAGTTAACGGGATATATGCTTTACTAAATTAAACAACATTTATGTACAAAACCCCAATGAGAGATTTATTTTTATATTTTTTATAAAATTCAATAATAAATAACGTGTAACTAATTCCTCGTTGATACATACATTTCAATGGAATATAAAGCTCTGTTCAAGTCCTTTCATTATTGCTGGAAGATAAGAATTACAATATGGATGTTCACCAGGAATACTCAGTAAAGATTAGCTTTTTTAAAAAAAGTTTTATTTACATAACATACATAGTAACTGACAAGAGTAGCTATAAGTAATCAACTCAGTAGCGGACACAAGGTGTGTGCACGCGACGCGCTGCAAGCACGTACCAGCCAGCCAATAATTCAACGAAGCATTTGAGACAATCATCGCTGCTGAGTCACTCCTAAATAATATATCATTAAAACTAAATAATAAGACAACTATTAAATCAAAGTTACTATTAATTAGAAGTGTGTAACTTGGAGCTTTTGATAAATCATAATAACACATATTTTTAACTTAGTGATATGAAAAGGTTACAACATAAATGAAAGCTATGATCGAAGAGTGGGTGGTAAGAAAATAATTACAGGCTCTTTAGAAGTAAATAACGTGTACGTACGTATAATAAACGAGAGGTTTAGTTATAACAACTCTCGTACACGTAAATGAAATGAAAATAAGTGATACAAAATATATTTATCGACAATTCAACAGCTATGTACCGCCGATCCTTTCTTTGCGATGGTAAGTTACAATTAATATCAATTAATAAATAATTTATAATTGTTACTAAATAATAAAAGGTGTATTGTATATAAATTATCGATAAAATAAAAAGGTTTTAGCCATTTGAATGCCCTTGGAATAAATGATCCACAACAGATAATTGTGTTAATTAATGACCAATTTTCTGGAAGCATTCAAAAGGTCACGCCCATAAAAATAGGTACACGTTAACATAATAATCAATTTCATAAAGTATAATGAATGCCTTACGAAGTTAGAGGATATTTATATACACAATTTGCTTCATCAGTTTTACTTACACAGGCGAAAATAAAGCTGTTGCTAAGATGTAGTAAGCCAGACTACCATACCAACTTTCCAAACGCAATCAGATTTCCATACGTCAGAAAATGTAGTCATAGTACCATAAAACCAAGAATTAATTGCATGTAGTAAGTACCTATTGAACCAAGAATAAGTCGTCACCAGATAGGATAGGTACGACGATATAAGTAATATGTTTAAGGATCTCTGTCATCAAGATGAGTATCTGCAAATAGCTATCGAACAAAGTTATTTAAATTCACGCCAATTTATAATACATTTATTTATACATTATGCTATTTCTGCAAATATTTTATATCCCAATATATAAATTCTCAGTTCAGGTAAATAAATGTCTGACGTGAATCTCAATGTAGACAAGCATGTTAGTGTAAATCTTGTAAACAGAGAAGACAAGTCATATCATGAGCGCAACAGTTGAAAGAGCTATAATACTAAGGTAATGAATTAAAAGAAAAGAAATTAATAACCAGACTACTTAATTCTGTGATTTCATAAATGATAAATCTATGTATAATAGTAAAATAATGATTATATTGTACCACGGAAACCTCACTAACGCGAAATCAACAACGAAATGCCTCCCCAAAAATTAGTTCTTGTCCAAATGCCTAGTCACGCATTAGAAATTTTGAAGCAAAATATAAACCCCGATTAATAACTATCGCATTAAAAATATTATACAACTTTGTCTAGCTCCTGTTAGGTTAAGCATTATCGTCGTAGTAATAATATATTCTATGAGTTCCGTTTAAGATGATCTTAATATATAAAAATATAGAAGACATTGTTTGCGAGCGGAGTAGCGCAGGGGATCCAGCCAAGTCCAGCTGTCAGTCCTCGCTGCAAGAGTCCTCGTTGTCGGCCTCCTTGATGTTTGTGAAGAAAGACGTCAACGCCTTCATCATCACACCTGCCAAACCGCAAACCATAAATAAGCATACCAGATCATTTCAATCTTTTTCCTACCAATAACTAATTTAAAATACGACTGCAGACAGTCTCGTGCATCATAACCTGTGTACCAAACTATACCATACGAAAGAATTACCTTTTCCTTCAGGCTCCTTATCGGATTCCTCCCATGCAATAAATCCTTCGATCGAAATTATAAATTGCTCATGTAGGTATTGGAATATGTCTAATGTTAAACCTGAAACAAACAACCAGATTGTGAATCTAGTCACCTTCTTGTAATCACATTGGGCTGCACACGCAACACACTGATAAATTGAAAAGAAAATATGGTAAAAATTAACAGGTTACTATTCTGTTATTAAGGTATATAAAGAGGTTGTATACCAAAGCTCTGGCTAGATGCATATGATTACGTTACAAACAAACTTAACCGTGACAAAATACTGTATAGGGCCACGGGAGTTTAGTGGACTCTTAAAAACCATCAGGGAGATAAGACCGTTTACCTTGAGGATGTTCTAATTTAGTTATAAGCTGCTGTATGCCGAACAGGCAGCTAGCTTCTCTCGCCTGCTTCGTTTCGCCGAATTCGTGTATGAGACTCGCATATTTGTTCATACGGTCCTGTTTGAAGTGCGGAACGTCACGACTCCCATCAGGACCGAACAGCGCGTACTCGCAAATCGCTAGGATCAGTGCTCGCATAAACCAATCTTCGTTCGAAGCGTTTCCGAATTTATCCTGTTCCAAAACAACTCCAATGAAATAGGGAAACAATTATTTTTGTAATTTGTTGTGTAGAACTAGTAAGATTTTTCTAAACGTTTTTCTTGATAACATTTTGCTAGCTTGATAGAATGTAATATGCCCTTGATTTCCATTTTAGCAAACTAAATATTATACAAGCATTGATATATGAAGTTTAAAGACAATTTAATTAGCAATGCATGTTCAACCTCAATTTGTAATTACATGGGTAAACGTCAATATTAGATACTGCATTATAATACGTACTTGGACCCAACCCTTTATACAGTCGCAACTTTCATTAGAATTCATAAGTTGGATCAATTTACTCTGGGTTTCCGAAGGGGTTAGTATATTTTTACTTTCTTCGCTAGATTGGGAATCCCCTTCCAAGAATTCGAATTTATTATCTTCTAGCCATTTTGCAACCTATAACAAAACATAAAGGACAGTGTTTAATTAAGATACGTTACGACATAACACTTCTAACAATTGTTACCAGCTGTTTTCAGGTTTAACCATACAATTTAAGAAAAGCATTAGATCCGAATTATACAGTAGTCATATTGATGTACTCACCTGATTTTCGTCCATCCATTGTTTAAGTTGTAATCCTGACTCTTGCCATTTGCTTTTCACAAATGATGGGCCCATACTTTCTTTTAATTCCCTAAATATTGCTTTCAATAGCAGGTGCCCATGATTTGATGAAATTATATTATCACAAAGTCTAAAGATCTGTGAATATGTGATATGCTACAACAAACAAAACATAGTTTGTAATACATGAATATGTTCAATATTATACATCAAATAACATAATATAATCAACAAAAATGTTTAGAACCTTAACACCTGAGGTGGTAAAATAAAGGTAAAGATTTGTATGAAAATCATGGGTGGAGCATAGTTATCTATCTTCTTCTTCTATATATCTTTTATCTCTATCTTCTTTTATATATACGGGATTTCCACCTATATACTGACTCATCACAGTATCTCTGGAACCTTATGGCCCCGAGACTGGAAATTTGGCCTTTCGTCGAGTAGAGGTCAGCTGATACTTTGTGGGTCAGTCTGCAGTCCATAATCGGCTGTGACAACGATGCCGATTTATTTATCAAAGTCGTCTAGTCTTTGTCTACAACTATGTAGTAATATTTTAAAATGAACCAACTCAACTCAAAATTATACTTTCTTAAAAATATATGTTAATAAAATTATTTGACTACAATATCAAACATACCTTCTTTTCAATTTGTGGAGCAATTAATTTTCCTAAATTATCATACAACATGGGAATATCAATGTAAAAGTCGGGTGCAAATTCTAAAGACTCTTTCATTCCCGACAAGAAGATCTCAGGACTTATGGTGTTTGTGGACACCAAATGTAGTAGTGACTTCGAAAGTATTGCTATCTGCTTCGCTGACCTGGAAAAACACAGATAGATAACATTGAAACGTCGCCGCCACTTATATTAATGACAACAGTATAATCAAAGATGATGCATCTAGGTTTAAATATGATGCATCTAGGTAATGCTTACTTTTCTAGGGCTATAGTGAATATTTCACCGAGTACCGCCGCATGATATAGGGGTGGATAATATTGCTTCACTTCAGCTACCAATTCCTCGTCGTCGGTACTCATGAGATGGAGGTCTATCATGGCCTTGACGGACTTCTTCATGGCATCAGGCAATGGCTCCTGGGCCACGGCGGCCGGGGTGGTGGGCGCGGCAGTTTCAACAGGCGCCGGTGGTGGCGTGGCAGCACTGCTGCTGCGAGTACCTGAGTTCGAACGAGCCATGCCCACAGACCCTGAACGGCTACCACTGCCACTCGCTGAAAAGATTTATTAATTTACTCTCTCCTATAAATAAACGCATTAACAGCTTTACTCCAAGTGTTATACTGGTACTATAAACTTTCACTTTTAATCACGACCATTCAAATTTCAAATGTAATCTAGTTTTAAAATGGTTTCAGGATTTGATGTTTTATTTTATTTTATTTTGCAATTTTACTTGATTTGTCCTGTTTCACACAGATGTAGCCAATGTCACGGTTATAGAATAGAAGTAGACTGTTTTCATAGAAGATTGCAGAAGCATGGTGTCTGTTTATTATGTATTGACTATTTTAGTGACATGGAAGTTACATTTAATAAAATTTGTAGGTCTCCAATCAATGAAGAACATAAAGAAGCTGGGCAAGGAGAGGAAGTCACACTTATGACTATGTCGAATCTAGGAGTAACAAAGTAAAGTGAAATTTCACACACCCCATTATGTTATGCTTTTATTAATAGGGTAAACCTATTACTAATAACAACAGTAAATTGCCGAGTTCCGAGACAAAAGTATGATATTGGTCAGCGAAGTAGCTTTATCAGTAGTCAGGTCGTCCAGATAGCGATTGCTAATGAACTTAAGCTTGATAAGTCATATTTATTGCAAAATAATCTTAACCAGTGTGACTATTGTATGGAAAGTTCAGCATCAAACAAGACATTCTTTTATAATATTAGTATCGAATTAATAAAAATATAAACAACCAGAGGTCTAATCATCGTTGTTAGTTGTTATGAAATATACTCTGTTGGTATATTTCATAACAACCCAAAAAGATAGGACTAGATTTATCTTTAGAAAAATCGCCGTTTCTGCATTGACGCATCTTACAAGGATAATCGATCCTGCAGCAAATAGATAATTTACATAAGTTCCCGGAAACATAAATCCGTTTAGCATCTTGCGGTCTTTGTATTTGTAATCTTTAGAGATATGAAGTGAGATAATTTATGAGCTTATTCAACACGTGGCAAAATCAAGATATAGATAGCACGTAAAAAAATTGCGCCTGTTAATTTATATTCATACAATCTTATCTTTATCTTCACACCACTCAACATATGTTTTTATATTGTATATTCGTCAATAACATATTTTGCATTTTGTACTCACTCATATTGTCACCCCTGGAATTAAATGTTGATCTTTCTATTGACGCGCCTTTAGAATGATAGTTAGGTGTCATATCTCTATTAGCTAAAAAAGAAACAAATATTTGTAAAAGCCTACATTAGTAATTTGATAAAATAAAAAAATTGTAAATGACGATGATTATCTTACCTCTTAGGGATATTGGGTCAGTCTGTACATTCTCTAGAATACTATAAGTGTTTTTGGTAAGGCTGAACATTGGAGTATTGTTGGTCTGAGTTGTGATCTTTGTACCTGAACCATGAGTCCATCCAGAGTGATGTGGAGCCAATTTAATGGTAGTCAGATTCTAAAACAATTTTATATAAACATTACATTACAATATGTTAATCGTGTCATAGAATAAGAGTTACAGATTTTAATAAAGCCCAATATTGACTTAATACAATATTATTTCACAGCCAATTTCGAGGGTAATTTAAAATCACTCTAAATTTTTAGTTTTACAGCATAGACATTATACTAACCTTTTGCCCACCAATTTTGAGCTTGGATGTATCAACATTGAAATTGGTTTTGGTGGGTTTCCAAGCGTTATCCATGAAGGCATTATTTTGATTCTGGCGACGGCCGTCATTACGCTTACCCCGGCCACCTTCATCGCGGCGGAAACCTCCACCTCCCATAGGAACAGCATTCATCAACTGTAATGGAATTAACAAATGTAGTCTTTAAATTTACAATTTGTAGATATAAATATTTACATTATGTAGCACAATTAGATAATATATATTTTTTAGTTTGTTATTGAAATCCTCCGAAATGGCCCGACCTATTTTTGTGAAATTTTGAGTGCTTATTGGTCAGGTCTTCGAATTGGACATCTATTTTTCATCCCCCTAAATGTTAAGGGTGGTTCTACCCCCATATTCTTATTTTATTACACAAGATTTTTTGTTTTTATGATACAGCATACAAAAACACATACATCTCAAAATGTTCACCCCTCTACGATCTACCCCTATTTTTAATAGCGATATTTATATGACGTTCGCCGGGTCATCTAGTATTAGTTATAAAAATATGAAACAACTACAGGACATATAGTCTCGGTATTTTTTAGGATATAGTCTTTGGATCAAAGGTTCTGGTTCAATTTCGGGGTAGGGTCACTTGCTTTGTGTAAACCAGAAGCACTTGCTCCAAGTCTGTGTCTGCGGAACATTTGTGTTTTGTTTGTAAACTGCTCCCGCGTTACAGGTTGTAAAGAAAGCTGTGGTTTATTTTATATTCTGATGTTATTTTGGGGCTTTTGGTCGCTTATCGACTATGTCAGCCCCATCCAGCTAAGATACACTCATATATTCAATTTCAAACTTCAATATCCGCTAGTAACTTGTACACAGATTGGTAAAGCACAAGGCTGCCTGTGTTGTTTGCGCAGCCAGAGTTGCCTGGTAGTGGCCCACATCAAAGTTATTAGACCTCTGCATACTGCGTATTTCATCTCCCATAGGCTGGGACCGGACACACTCCACTAAAAAGTGGTCAACGTCTTCCTTAGTGCGACAGATTTCACAATTTGGGCTTTCCGTTTTTTCCGTTAGAAATTGAAAGCTTCTTAGTGGAATATGACCAGATCTTAGCCTATGCGCGCGCAGCAGTGGTTTCATTTCTTAAAAATAACTTATACTTCGAAATATTATATGGACTAAGAAAGTCTGTACAGAGGTATTTAAGTAAACCTAATAGGATATCAATATAAATCAGAGCAAGGGAAGTAGTATTTTGTGACAATAAATACCTCAATATGACGCTGTTGTTGTTCAGCCTCCTTTTGAATCTGATCCATCATCTTCGGTTGAGAATCAATAACAGTCTTGGCCACCCAATTCCTTTTCCTAAGCTCAATGACATCTTGAAGCATAAACCTGATATAAATGTATATTAATGAGAAAAACAGTAAGTTAAGGTAACAAAAAACATTTTGACATTTCAGACAAAATATTCCAACTTCAATTCATAGTTATTTGTAATGTGATAACTCTAAAATAAAACATATTAGCATAAGTATATTATAGTTGTACCAGTCAATAATATGACAATAAAATCTTGTGAACAGTCTCAGTTTACTTGTTTACTAAAACCTCAAAATATTAATGGCAAATATACTAAACCAAAATATAGACAGAGTAATTTCACGAAAAGAGTGTTTTAATGATGAATTTGTTAAATGACTGAATATAACTATCATTATTACATTTTCATTACAAAGCTTTTTTAAATTTGTTTACTAGACAAACAACCTATGATAGTTTTCCCTACCTTGCAACCTCATACAACCTGTTACATAGTTGTTTTAGAAAGGAATATTTTGCTGGCCAATCGACCTTGGCATGGTACTTAGAATCTCACTACACACAGTCAGCAATTGGATAGATATTAATTTGCAAATGTTAACGACTTTAACTTCACACATTTCATACTGTTTTCTTCTAATATAGTATCTACCTAAGTAGTATAAACCTATTTATGTATGTACGAAATTTAAGCAAATTTGCTTAGTTGATAGGCTGCCTCTCTTTGAGCTATAAGAGCCCCCGCGCATTAGGCGCGTTCTTCCACAACTAGTTCTTCCACAATGTATGTAGATGCGCGCATTAGGCGGCCAGGCTGCGCGACTGGCCGCGCGGCCTGGCCGCCTTATGCGCGGAGGCCCTAAGACTGAAGGTAGTTGAAGTGGAGATAAAAAGATATTTATAAAGATGATTAACATTAATCAATGAAACACATATTAATAATAAGGTTTAGTAACTCAAACTTTATACATACAGGGAAACCTGTAACTGGTCTTACATTTGTTTAGTATTTATAATTGTAATTTTTTGTAGATATGCTATTGGTTTTCTTAATAAATTAATAAATGATAAGCTGATAATATCGAATATAAGCAGACAAAACATTATAATCATGTCAATAGTAAGGAATTTGATACCCAACATGCTGCCATAAAAAGGTGATAATATAAAAAATAATATAATAAATGAAATCCTGATAAATAATATTATATACATCATTACCTGACACGACTACTGATTTTGCTAGATTTGCGATCGACAATGTCCTGCATTTTCTTGAATATAGCATCCAATTGCCCTTTCACTTCATTCTCAACTTGTTCTCCTATGGTTGTGAGCAACTTGCAAAGACATTCAAGTTTTTCCTCTTCCACCTTTTCTATCAAGTAATTCATACAATACTCCATAATTCTGGATTTCAACATCTTCAGTTTGTACAGTTCACCTGTAATAAAAAAAAGACATTGAACATCTAGTGTTATCAAATATATTCTCATTAGGATCAAAATAGACTGGGGTTCGCAATGCGCATTGTTGGCATATCTACAAAATGTTTTCGCTCTAGCTGCATTAAATAACAACCTGTTCTATCAAAATACTATAAACATTCTTGTTTATATTATTTTGATTTGATCTTTCTCAATTACACACTGAACTTTTAATAAATAGTTAACCATGCAAATCCATCAAGAGCATTTTCGTCCACATGGAATGTGGCAAAAACATATTAAGTTCAGTTTAGTTTGTACTGATGTACTCACAACATAATAAAAAGGTAGGTATTACATAAGGTAGGGTAGGTATACTTAGAAAATATGGGAAATAAATGTGTTTTAAAACTTCGCAAAGCCTAGAATGCGCTCGCTACATGTAGTAATTCGCTGTGAGAATAAGCACATTCTTTACCAATTACTAAAATACTTACCAATAAATCTGACGTTTCCGACTGATCGCATTCTTAGTTTTCTGTTTTCTTCCACTATCATCATCTGTAATTCCTTTTTCTTGACCTAAAAAGAAACAAATAATAGAGAGATAGAGTATTGTTACTTGATTATCATTCAAAATATGTCAATAAACATACAGGATCAGTGCATTCTGCTAGTTCCTTTTCTAAATTCAATATATGCTCATCCACTTTGTCAGTTTCAAATTGTTTTTGACATTTATTGACAATAAGCACTCGGAAATTGACGAAATGATCAGGCGACGTTGCATTATCAGCAGGCACCTGAAAAAAATACATGTATTTAAAAGGAAATCATTTAATATAAAATTTATCTTTAAATGAGCATAAGGCAAACTATACCTACCTTGAGAGTAGACAGTTTGTTGCACATGGCTGCATAGGCTTCAGAGAAGTTGGGTTCATCAATAGCTTTTTCAAATACCAAATCAATCACACCTTTAAGACGATTTTCGTTGTTTATTTCCAATGTTTTTATTTTATCTAGTAAGGTATCGAATTTCTGAGGAGTAAGCTTGTTCAAAATGCCTCTGAACTTCTTATATAGCTCCTAAAACAAGGAAAACATTTAATTATAAGCTGGCTCATTTAATTTCATGAATTCCCACATCAAAGTCCATTGTTAATGTTCACCTGAGTTTTCACTTCATCTTCATTACGATTGTCCTTGCAGAACCTAGTAGGCTTCCATGCAGAATCAACTTCATTCAGCTTGACTTCCTCACGCAAAGAAAGCGATACATGAATGACTGGCTTGTGTCCACTGGTGCTGGGGTTTTGATTCATTTTTACACTTCCTTTACCTACGGAATAATTGAAATCAAATAATTGAATTATCCCAGAACCAATATTTATAGTGGATATTTCCAATTCAACCATCTTACCACTAGGTGCCATATTCCGAGAATCTTTCTTTGCTTCCCTTGGCGCATTATTCCTAGATCCCATACCTGGACCCTTGGCAAAAGTTGGGAAAAGTGAATCATTCATTGGCCTCGTTAGAGTAAACGGCTGAGGCTCCTGCATCGGCGTAGTCTTAAAATAAAAGTTATAATTAAAACAATATTAACATTAAACTTTTATAACTTATTAGAATAGATGCTTACCCTGATGACATTACAAGCTTCAAGCAAAGGAGCATTAGGTTTATTTTTAGAAAGTGGATCTTCTTTTATTTGTTTTAGGAGTCCAATATCGTAACACTTCTTTCCAGCAGTGTTAAGCGGAGACCATTGATCTAAAAATGCAAAACTTCATGTATGTTCATCCAGTTAAAATGGCTTCGCCTAGAAGGGCGGGTTCTAAATAAGACTTACCTTCGCCATATTTGTATTTGGGCACGAAAACTGGAGCTGCTGCGGGCTCAGCATTAGGCTCTTCAATAGTTGGTATAGGAGCAATTTCCTCAGTAGGAGGGACATTTTCTACATTATCTACTTTATCAGTCTCATTTTTACCATTTTCATATGACTCAGTTTCTTTAATAGTTAGGTCATTGTTCGCCATTTTGTTTGCCGATTTTTTATTAGAATTCTTGGAATTCTTCACAACTTTTTCATTTTTATTAATATCTTCTTTAACAGTCTCAGATTTAGTTACATCGGTTGCATTACCATTGGCAGTGTCAGGGTCTGTCAAAAGGAAACATATGTTACCTATACAAAGGTAAATAATGTGCTTAGTTTTACTATACATTTTTCAAAACACATTAATAATTTATGGTAATTTTACTCGGCATATTGCTGATAAATGTTTCACACAATTTCAATCTATAAATTAGTCTAAATCTAAATACACAGTCAGTGATCTCAGACTGTCATAATTTGAATAAATTTTAGAAGAGGCTAAGTAAGAGTTGGCAGTTTTATGTTAGTAGTATCCAGTCAGGTATCTCTATTTTCAATAGCAATTTCTATGTATTTTGTTAACCCAAATCATTGGCAAAACATGAAACATTCAGAAAAGCAAGGCCTGCTATGTTAAAAAATTGAATAAATATGTTTAGCAACCCTAAAATATCTGTATGTAAACAAGTCTCATTGGGCATTGTAGAATGTTTTGCATGTTTGATTTAACCTTGATAGGGAGACAACATCAAGATTGATTATAATACCAAATAGACAGTGAATTTCGAATTCAGATGTAGGATAGCAAACAACACTGCCACTGAAGATTTCAGTTTCAAGTGAGCACTGTAAAATATGGTGCATATTTGATTTAACCTTGATAGCGAGACAAGATCAAGATTGATTATAATATCAAATAGGCAGCGAATTTGGAATTCAAGTAGAACAGCATACATCACTGGCCCTGAACAACGAATATCAATATCGTACAAGCATAAATATTTAACTATCACAAAATACACGTTTTCAAAATAATTGAGCCCATTACTGTACAATAATAGTGTTTTATAAGTTTATTTTAATATGTATAGCTACAATTTCACAATATGTATTGTAATAGAGAATCTGATGTCATGATTCTGAAAGACTTGAAGCCAGCTCCTATCCTACTTATTTATTCTACTTATTTAAAGAAAAACAAAAACAAATATAATACATAATAATATCTTCAACACTATTTATATTGTATACTGAAAAAGGCATCAAAAGTACTAACCTGCTGTCTTATTGTTAAGGTTAATATCTTTCATTTTAGATTCAGGTTGATTAGAGCGGAGAACACTAGATATACTTTGTGTTAATTTGGCCTGTGCTTCAATAACACTTGATGAATCCTTTGCGTCAAGTGTCTTTTGTTGCACAGAACGTGGCTCTTTTGCAATCTTCTCTATGCTAGAAAGGAGTTGTGTGGCAGTGGGAGGACTTCTTGCAATAGGCTCACTCTTGATCACAACTTCAATATTTGTCTGTATAGTTGCAGGAATCTCACTCTCTGGGGCTGGTGTTAACTGTTTTGTAGTAACTTGCTTCTTTGATGCTTCTGGGTTAGTTACTTGATTGCTTTGACTAGTTGGAGAGTTGATAACTTCAGATGAACTATCAACTGAACTAATCACTGAAAGAAAAGTGATTCCAAATGTAAGATATAATGCATTTCCAAAGAAAATTATGTGACCAGATTAGATATCTCAACAACATTGAAACATTTATATGCTCACAAGTTACTGAGCTATTATTACAAGTATGTCATTTAAATCTTTGGCTTGTTTTTATTAGACTTAATTGACATAGAAACTCGATTATCCGGCTCTCAGTTACACGGATTCGCGATTATCCAGACTACTGACCAAGACCACACACATTTGGTTACTGTTTTAGTTCTGACGTGTGTGTCAGTCAAGTCTACCTACATTAAACACATTTAAATATGTACTTAAAAATGTCAAAGTGTAAGAGTGGTGTTATCACAGAAAAACAAAATAAATATTATTGACTCATTAAAAAAAAGGAAAAACTGGTTGATAAGTGATATTAAGAACAATACCGATTTGACTATGCAATTAGATAGACAGGGGTAAACATTAGGAAATTATGAAGAAACTTACAAATGAACTTTTAGAAGTAGCTTTAAATAGTTAGTTTTTACAAGAATGATCAATTCAGTTGGTATCTACTCTACTCTGAGAAAAAAGCATTACAGTTAAATTAAAAAAAGAACTAGATGGAAATGAATCATTGGTGGCAAGTAATGGATGGTTTTACAGATTTAAATCTCGTCGTGGAATTCAGGAATTGGAAATATAAGGTAAAAAATATCAGCTAATGTAGATGCAGCAAACTCAAACAAAATGATTTTAAGAAGAAATTATAATACTGATGAAACCGGATTAAACTGGCAGTAATTACAAAACTGGAAGTTATTTATCTGAATGCCTAACAACAACAATTAGTCCAGTTAAATGAGTTTCTACTGTATATCTTTACAGTTTCCCAATGAAGTACATCTTTAATATTGATTTCAATATTTTAACAGCATGTTTAACAGTTACCAAATGAGGTTTTAATAATGTACAGTAGCACACCATTGGTATAACACGACATTCTTATAAATAAATTCCTCTTGTTGCAGCACTAACTAGGTGGCTTGAAAAATTTTCTGTCCTTTTCTGGACCGTCATGATATTTATTACATAATATTTAGAAATAAAATGTATTTCTTTGTTTTATAAATATAATATTATGTAAAAACTTATAAAAAAAGAATATATTAAATATCTAAATAAATAAGTAAACTTTTCAAAGAAAGCAAGGTCTTCAAAGTTGTAAATGTGCTCAACTGTTGTAAATAGCTTTAAACAATGGAATAAAGGTTCCATAAATACAAGTCTTCATTTAATACTAATCAATTAACTTCTATTTGTATACCAAGGGTGTAGTACAGACTATTACACTAGTTAATGCAAAGGGAGAATGGTGACCATGGTTTATTCCTGGAAAATAACACATGACAAAATGTGGAAATTTTCCATTCCATATCTTAGTCAATAGTATAAAACAACTTTTAGAAGGCAAACTTGAAGTTGATCAGTAAGTGTGCTAAACAAAATTATTAAAACCCCTAGAAATATTATGTTTTTAGAAACAAACATTTGAAAGTAAATATATTTAAAAATGTTATCCTAAACCATATCATGGCTAAGTTAAATACATATCAAATACCATGGTGAATAGTAAAAGGCTGAACATCAAAACTAACTGACATATTGTATTAAAAATGGAAAATACCACAAAGATAATGGTAATATGTTTACTGGTACTGTAATTTCGTAAGAAATAACCAGTAAAATCTGTTCTATAAAATAAGTACTAAGATTAGAAGGCAAATTAGCATACGATGAGTATGCGGTTGTCAGGACGAGAGAGCTTACGAGAGACGATATGTATAGATCACGTAATTTTGGTGAATCACCCGAACTAAAAATCTTTAAACAAATGTGAATTTAACTGTAGAAATGAATGTAAATGTTCTGCAAGAGGTGGACTATCACTTTTACTGAACCAAGTTCGTAATCTATAAATAGAGACGTGAGGTATTTCCACGTGGGAGTTCTTGCACAGTACCTGATTATCAGACTTTATTATGTGGCACTGAGACCTAAATTATATCACAGTTTATTAATCCGTAATCTATTTTAATGAATATTCACACAACTAAAATATGAAATGTTAACGTAGCAATATGGTAAAAGAAAGTCTATCCAAAAGGTCACTCAAGGATCTAGAATAATGTCCGACTTTTATCACTCTCTGCACTTGTAACACATAACTTATCTTAACACTTAAACAATATTTAATAATAAAAATGCTAAATTGTTTGAATTCAATTGTTATAAAGATATGGATATAAAAGTTAAAAATATTTAAAACGCAGCCATACTCAAAGTGACTGTAAGGTAAAAGCCGCCATGTTGGATCGTTCCATGCGGACAGGCAGATTGGGTGTAGCTAGTGATGTGCGCAAGTACGAAATCGAATCGATCGACTGATAGTTTTTACCTTCACATCTATTATTGTAACTGGCAATAGTTATTTTTTAATAATTTTCCGATGCCATCATAAATTTTTTGAGTAAATTTTACTGTGTGTTCATAATTTATTATTGTTGATGCTATGAATTTGTATATTTAAAATTAAATAAATGATTTTTAAATTCTAAATCATCGATTTGTTGTGATAGAGATATAAAATACAAGAGTTTAAATTGCGGGCTACTGGTACATTTTTATTAATTTCTTTAAAAAATATTTTTTTTTTGTGCAGCTTATTATTAATTTTCCTTGGAGCTGATAATGTAAACTAATATGGTAGAGGAAACATATTTTTCTAAAGGTAAATCATTATTTTAAATAATAAAACTAAGTTGATAAAATGTGCGTGCCGATAAAACTTAAATAGGAGTCCCGGCACGATAAAGGGACTTTTATAGTGTGATAGCCCTTTAACCCCCCTCGAACAAGTTCCAGTATTAACCTAAAGGGCGTTTTTATTTCATATAAGGGCTTTTCCACCCCTTCAACTAATCTCTGGAACGGCTCGACCGATTTTGACGGGACTTTCTCTGATAAGTAGCTGATGTCATAAGGAGTAACTTAAGCTACTTTTTTAGACTAGCTTCACCCCGCGGCCTCACCCGCGGTACGACAATGACCGCGGTAACATCGCATCCGGGCGAAGCCGGGACGGGCCGCTAGTCGTAAATGAATCAGTGGGCGATTTTAGCCACACTTTTGTATGAATGTTTCTAGAAATGAAGTATTTATTATCAGTATGTTATAATTTATTCATTTCGATGAGAGCTATCTCATCACAATTATATTCCGAATTACAGGAAGATGTTTCCAAATGAGCCCATAAAGACTTACTAAAATGATTACACTACACTACGCATATAGCCTAATACTTCCATCCATTGCGCCACATGTGCTATCTATTTTCTATCGAAGTGCCAATCCGACTTGGTGAAATTCATAGCATTATTACGGTAATATTATTATTATTATTCTATAGTTTATGCCAAAAGCGTGTTGAATACGTAACGAACTGTCACAATAGTATCAGTAAGTTACCAAAACTACTATTGAACTACCAAGTTTGGGGGCCATGACTCATTAATGATATTATTTCTGTCAGAAAATATGGGTTCAGACTGTTCTAATTCTAAACGTAAAATGAAAATTTACACATTTTGAGTCGAATGCCGTTACTAGAGCGTAAACGTGTCTATTATGTTCACTTGCTAAGTTGGCCTATGTTAAATAAAGCTTTTGGAGGATATTACATAATCGATATAAGAAATCCGGTAGGCTTTACGCTTTTTTATGATTATTATTATGCCATATAGTATTAAATATCATTTCCTATAATTGCAGATACAAATCTTTAATATAGGGACTCTCCTCAATATCTAAGAGCCTTGGTAAGTCACGACTTCGTGCCTTTATTTAACCACCGAAGTGCCTGTCTGCCTGCCGTGTAAGTTAGTAATCAAAAAACCCGTTCAAATGTTTGTAGCGATGAACCTGTTATTCATTGAAAGTTGTTTGAGAATATTAACTACAGTTTCTGCTGCTGCAGGATTATCAAGCGTGACCAACACCACTTATGTTTACGCAGGACCTTTTGTAACTTCTTTGGGATATGTTACATATCTCGCATTTTAAGGTGGATGTTCCAGGGTAGCCCGCGAAATTCAAATTTCCTTACTTTTTTTTTGCAATTTGCAGGTCAGTGCTAGGTTGTATGTTGATTAAAATGTTATTCGCGGCTTCAAAAAGTTATTCTTGCACCTTTATGAGCTTGGAGGGTTGTATTGATGAGTTTGATGATTATAACTCTGTAACTACATACGTCTTACAGCCGCGAATCAAATGTTTATCATCATACAACCTAGCACTGGCCTGCAACTTGCAAAAAACGTAAGAAAATTTGAACATCGCGGGCTACCCTGGAACATTCACCTTAAGCAAGTGCCTTTATGAAAGAATTATTATAATTTAGAAAACCAGAAAGAATCTATAGGTATATCGGTAAATTATATCGGATCCATCATCCGCATGATATTCCGCGTATATCGATTTCGTTCCTATGATTATAACTTTCATTATAGCCCGAGAACTTATCACTTACAGTAAAGAATTTCCACCATAAACAGTGGTGATTTGATCGCTCTTCACTGCTACAAAAACCGCACAATAAAAATCACTTACCTGCATGCGTCGGACCATTTAGCTTGCTGGTAGCTGAGGTGGCTTCTTTCTCTTGCGTTTCCATATCTTTGGTTTTATCTTTATCCTCTGTTTTAGCTCTGTCCCTGGGTTCTCTTATTCTCTGTGGTTGCGGGACGGGTGTGGGCTTGGTTACGGGGACAGGCGTGGGTACAGACGCCGGGAGAGAGGAGGGGGGCGTGGGTACTAGCGTGTTATAGAGGACAGTTGGTTGCGTACTAGGGACACTTATGGGTGGAACGGATGCGGCAGCTACCGCAGCCATGGGATTAACTACAGGTTCGCTTGTCTCAGGCGGCGCTGTCGTTACAGGCGCGGTATTTAAACTATCAGGCGCCTTTTCTAATTCTTCAACTTGAGGCACGTTTTTACTTTTTATTGGTTTATTAGGTGGTATATTCTTATTCGTATCTAGGACTAAAGACTGAACATTCTGATCACTATTTTTTTGGAGTTTTACATTCGTAGGCATTTTAGGCACTATAACAGGACTATCTGATATTGCTGACACTATTGGCGTTTCATTTGACTCTACAGCAACATCAGACCCTAATATTTTAGTTTCATTTACAGTTAGTATATCAGACTTTACTATATTATTATTAACAGAACTTATTGCATTTGGTTGTATTTGAACGGAATTAGGCGCGGAAGATACAGGAACGTCCACGTTTTTTGATATAAAATTCGAGTTAAGAGCACTAATACATGAAGGTAGATTCGCGACTTCGTTGACCCTTCTCTGAAACTCCTCAGCCAAACTACACTGTGCCACTTGTTCCTATTTAAACAAAGAAATATTTAATGTACTCGTGAGAGTATGAAAAAGAAATGAGACTGCCAGTAGGTACTCAGCAGTAGAAGTCAGTAAATAAGTAACTGTAATAAAGCTTGCGTTTGGTAATGACATTCTTACAAGCATACTAAAACCATTGGTAAAGAACTTACTATGGATGGAGATTAGATTTCTTCTAAGCTTCGTAACTAATTTAATTGGATTTGCTTTTGTATTTCGCTCACTATTGAAATTGTAATTGCAAAAAAATATAGGAACAGTGATATACTTACAGGCTGTGGAGTTTGCCGATCACTAGCTTCGCTGTTTAAAAAATTCAAGTTATTTGTATACAGGTCCGAAAGTACTTCTTGTCCTGTAAACAAAATATATTTTTCCTACTATATTTTTAATTTTAATCGTCATCTGTATATAAACACAATTACATTGACTAAGTGCGGGGCTAATATGGCGTTACTATATTGTTTATTTGAATTATTTAAATTGGACCTAGGTAATGATGGGTAGGATAGCTCTAAAGATTCAAACATATTAATGTCCACTCAGTATATTACTAGGTATAAAAACAATATGCACGTTACTCACCTGTGGCTGGATCGACTATTGGAACCCTATGACTTCGTTTCGCAACTAGTGGCCGTATACCTAACGACAAAATCTATAATTAATGGATATCATAATATTTAAAGATTTCAGAGCTCTAATACGCGCTTGACAGAATGGATTCATGTGCGTGTAACTTATATCGGGAGCCTAACCAAGTGCCTTTGAAACGCACGCCTTGGTAGAATATAAAAATAAATGTATGGGATTGACACGACCTATCAATGTCAACCTTATACTACCGAAACCGTGTTTGCCAAAGCCACTTGGATAGGCCCTCAGCATCGCCATTGTCCAAGCACATAGAGAAACCAACCTTGAGTCAGGATTGCTTCAATTTCACAGTGAGATATTTGCCTACCTCTCTCGTCATACGGCTTGGATCAAGGTATATTATCTAGATTTCCTGTTCCTGCGGCGAGATTAACAGGGTCTTGCTTTCCTTTAGTCAGCTCTCACGGCATCCTCAGGTTGGAGTATGAAGATTACATTAGGTATACTAAATTTGTCATTCGGATAAAATTGTCAATTTTTAGCTTCAAAATAGGCATACAATAGGTACGTAAAATTAACATGTATTTTTCAAATTTAACTAATAAAAATTAAAAACTTTGTTATTACTAAAAACGCGACGCCTACGCGGTAAAAGGTTCACTATAATGCTGGCCCTTCACATTCACATAGATAATTGCGTTCGCTGTCCGTATTCGGTATTTGAGTGCGCAACTCTTGTTTGCTATTTTTATATGACTTTATTGACAAATGTTTCATCCACACATACACATACAGACAGATATGCGAATACGGATAAAGAATTGAAACGCCACCATGATGTATTGCGACCTTTGCTGAAACATTTAAATACGTATCTTAAATGTGTGAGTTTTTCTACAAAATACCATTGTGTGCTTACCAGGAATTGCGTTGTGCATGTGTGCCTGGGGATGCGCCAATGTAGCTGCGGGCGGGGTTGACGTCGCGGGCGTTACTTGTGGTCCAACTAAGGTCGTGGGGTTACTTCGGCCACCGGGAGCACTAGCCTGGATGTTAGACGCTGGCAGCTGGGGACTGTTTTGCGTGTAATGGGTGTAGTGTGTGTCTGTTGAAAATGTTAACACGTCAATACAAACTGTAACTTTACATACCTTCGAAACTGCTTCAGACTACCATCATAATAAGCAGCCTAGAGTTTGAGTGTGAGTTGAGTGTCCTTCAATTTCATGGAGGTAACCTCGCGATGGCCACTCGGCTTAGTCAAACACTTTGCGCTACTCTTTCAGCAGAAATATGTGTAAACGAATATTCGCTAAATCGGTTCCGACTGGTTTCTAAAATTAGTTCGCCATTAGAATGCTTTTTTTACGTTGGATATTCTCATCGATACCCGACTGCTTAACACCAGCCGGATTATGTGGGACTCCGAGGCGCCTGCCAACCTACCCACTAAAACCAATCCCTCAACTTCCCGAAACAGGGCCACGGGTTTCACTCCTCCACAATGGGGAGCGTGCTCCGTGACCCTAATGGGGCCTTGGCTCGCATGCAGTGCAAGCGGGCCCCGCTTTTGTCGCGGCTGTTTAAGGCTCTAAAGGCAACTCTGAGGACATAGGAGCCGCCGAAGTCAAAAACCACCAAGCCTCTGTGTGCCGCTCTTCGTCTGGCCTCTCCTCGTGGGCCCGCTCGACATGAGTGACCCTGAGCCGGTATGGCCCAAACGGATCCTAAAGGCACGCAAGCCCCGTCACCACAGAAAGGTGGCAGCTCGGTCGAGGGGTGCCATTAGAATGCTATCGCCGAATAACATAGTTTTTAGTTAAAGTAATTAGCATGCAATAGTTATGTCTATTTTTCATTTTTTTTAATGGCTGCGGCAATGCGGTCTTTAAATCCATGCGTAAATACAAAGATGTAACAATTGTGGCACTTCACTTCACTAGCAAAAACCGTATTAGAATAGCCATGTGAAATGCCAGCATTATCTAATTCGATCTCTATATATAGATAAGAAAATGCTTAAATAAAATATGTAACAATATGTCTAGACTCCGACGCAACAACAGTATCCGTTGAATGGTCCGGACGAACTTGAATTTGTTTTAAAGAAACCTATCAAAGTTACGGGGACTGTTATGCCAGATTGATTATTCAATGTCGCCGACCTTACTTAACAATTCGCATAAGATTTACTTTTGCTCCAGTTACGAAGTTGCCATGTGTAAAAATAGATTTACAAGCGATTCGAAATGCTACGCCGCCGCAAGAATAACATCGATTTTTTATTATGCCTCTATTTACGACTGGCGACTCCATCCGCATTGACTGCAAAAATGGGGCTAGACAAGTCGGCAATCTCTTACGGCCAGAGTATTTGCCTATTTTGCGGGTTCTCAGAGATTTGCGAGAACGCAAAACAATTACCGTTTTAATGTCGACAACAGTAATTTGTACACAATATTAGCAGCATAAGAAGGGTATAGATGAGCTGAAAAACATTACATGTGCACATGCCAGTAGCAATAGGAATTCTACAGCGCAGCGAAAGCGCGCTCGTGTATCGCAACACATCTAGGTCACATTGCCATAACGTTGTTACAAATATAAAATCTCTGATCCATTACTCAATTAATTGGAATTGGACAAAGAAACCCTCGATACATCTCAAATACAGTTTATAGTCTTTCAAACGCCTGCGCTGGTCTTCCCTAGACATAGCTAAGAACCATTTAAATAAAATCAAATAAATCTATGTCACGGACATACCGATCCAACATATAACAATCCTTATTTTTTCGAGGGTTAATTATTACTTTTCACGCTCATTTTTCGTATAATATGAACCTATGTGCCTTGTTACTGTCATTGTGCTATTCTTGATTTAATTTATATATACTAGCTGTGTTTTCTTAATCCGCTCTTGTTTTCCCTCGCAGTCCACAAATATTTCAAAACCAAAACTAGCGAAATCAATGCAGCCGTTCTCGAATTTTAGCGAGACTAACGAAAAGCAATTCATGTCCAAAATATAAGGTCTTTCTTAGTTCAAACAAAACTCATCTCTTAATAAATATAAATTACGCGTCACGTTGTTTGTCCGGATGAACTCCTAAACTACTTAACCGATTTTAATCAAATTTGCACACTGTGCGGTTTGAGCCAACTTGAAAGATAGGATAGCTTACATCTCAATAATAATCGCAATATTATTTTATTGCAAACTAGCTGACCCGGCAGCGTATATCGAAATGCTCATTCAGTACGTCCCCTCCGCCTGAGACGAACTCGATTAGCATTTCCAAGCTCTTTTAATTTAAAAACACGCGTAAATGCTGCTCCAATACGTCCCAGAGGGTGACGTACTGCAGTAGGATTTCTAAGTCTAAACGCACTAAAACATATTAGAAACCCTCATCCTATTCGTCACCCTCGCGGGACGTATTGGGGTAGGGTTTCTAGACCTAAAATCAGAAAGTTTCCAGTGGTATAACGCGCCTCAACGCCTCAACGTATCCTAGTTCTATTCGTCAACGGGAAACTGATACCAAAATAAGGTTAGGGATTACTTAATTTGCAAAAACTATTAAACAGGTACGGTTATGATTAGTGATAAATAAAGCAAATACAGTACGAAACTAAGGAATAAAAATATTCAATGCTTCTTTGCACAAGCCTGGTTATTAACATATCAATATTAATGACTAAACAATGGGGTCGCTTTTTAGCACTTTGGCCTTAGGTTATGTTAGGTTGTATTTTTATTTATTATGGCAAACATCTGTCTTATTTAAACATAAAAATAATAATGCTAGCTTACATCTAAATAGACCTATAGTGCCGAAATTTAATTAATGTAATATTTATGGTTAAATGCCAGAAGATAAGATGTTAGTAACACAGAAATATTAATTTAAAAATTGTTGTTACATAAACCTTTCAGATTATTTTTGAAAGAACTTAATGTATTATCAAAGATGTCCGTATCACTAAAGGTACCAATGATATTTTAAATAAAAAGGTACTGTCATATAATTTCATGCAGCGGGAAATATGACTGTTATTCGTACAGATTTTCTTTAAACGAGCATGTGTAAAACGTTTATGTGTATTAAAATTAATAGAGGCAAGCAAGCAATCAAATTTATTATTAAGTAGTTTGTAAAGGAAAATTAAATCAAACTGTAAAAACCTATACGTCTAATTTTTTTTTTTTAAATACGAATCCATTAGGATCCAAAATAGATCTAAAATAGACCGTACGTAAGAGAAGTATAATATTTTTCATGTATCGGGTTTTTGCACTCGCTAATTACGGAATAAACAAATAAGAAATTGCACCGCACGTGCCAAGTTTTTATTATACTATACTATTAAATAATTGATGTACTTTGATTGAATGAATTTATATATTTAATAATTATACGATATTTAGTTAATGTGTTAACATATCCAAAACATATACATAATATATAACTTATTATTCCCTTTTCACCTCGAGTGATGCCCTCCGCGAATTCACTGTACTGGTTCCAACTGAAAACCAGCGCCACACCTAGTGGCATTGCAGCTGAGTTGGGACCGTTTGCAGCCTCACGGCCCAGAAACTATACCTTAATTAAAACATTTTTATATTGTCAGTTTCATATATTATATTTTTCTATGTGTGTTATTTGTTATCAACTGAATGCATCTGAGGGTAGGTCAGTTAAGTCTATATGTAAGTCTATAGAATTAAGGATTATTTTTTTCTCTTCATTAGTATTAAGTAGTTTGTTTAGTTTTTGAGCCGTATTGGCTGTAATAAACGTTTTTCTTTCTTTCTTTCAAGTGCAGAGATGATCGGCGCGCGCAGATAGGGATGGATAATACACGAAAACATAATGTGTGCGTGAGATATCAATATCTGCACAGAGGGACGTATCAAATTAGCTTTTCTAAGACTACTTTGTGATTTTAGCACTGGAATTCCTACTCCAATACGTCCCGCGAGGGTGACGAATATGATGAGGGTTTCTAATATGTTTTATTGCGTTTAGCCTTAGAAATCCTACTGCAGTACGTCACCCTCTGGGACGTATTGGAGCAGCATTTACGCGTGTTTTTTCATTAAAAGAGCTTGGAAATGCTAATCGAGTTCGTCTCAGGCGGAGGGGACGTACTGAATGAGCATTTCGATATACGCGACCCCGGCAAACTTCGTACCGCCTCAGAATCAATAAATAAATAAAAAAACATATTTTCTCTTCCTTTTAATCCTTCCCTGGACTTCCACGAAAATTTCAAGACCAACATTAGCCAAATCGGTCTACCCGTTCTCGAGTTTTAGCGAGACTAACGAACGAACAGCAATTCATTTTTATTTATATCTATACTAATATATAAAGCTGCAGAGTTTGTTTGTTTGTTTGTGTGTTTGTTTGTTTGTTTGAACGCGCTAATCTCGGGAACTACTGGTCCGATTTCAAAAAATCTTTCAGTGTTAGATAGTCCATTTATCGAGGAAGGTTATAGGCTATATTTTATTTTCAAAAGAATTAGGGATCCGTATGAAAATTGCGATTTTGTAAACCAAGGTGTAAAATCGAAAACCTATTTATGCGTGCGCTGCAAAAACTATTGACAATAGAACAAAATGATGTACTACGGGTTTGTAGGTCTTATAAAGATCTACAAAAAAGTCCGCGAGAGCACATATCTAACTATCATAGTTTAGTCACAATAACCGATTTTAGTTTCATAAAAAATATGCACGGGTTCGAAGCCCACGCGGGCGAAGCCGCGCACAAAAGCTAGTAGTCTATATTATTTGACAGTCTTAATTATATGTCATCGCCATCACAATCGCAAATTTATTTAAGAAAACATTCAGTAGGATCTGTTCTAAGAATAAAGCGATTCTTCAATATACGACCTCGCACTCCCGTTCACGGCCAGGAATAAGAGTAAAACGTGATAGGTTGGTTAACTGAGTGAATTGTCCTTTCGATAATTACCATGTTTATTGTTTAATTAAGAACTTCTTTTTACGTCTCTCTCAGATTACCCGCGCCCGCTAAGCGCCACTCGGGATGGCGGTCTGGGGTGCGCAAAATGGCAATTTGCGGCCCGACCTACCCCCCCATACCCACGGCGTTCTTCAACTGCCCGAACAAGGGTTTAATTTTGGAATGGGGGAACATACTCCAAAACCTAAATGTGCGTTGGCCTGCCCTCCAGCGAGTCCTATGCTTTCAGGCGCTGGATATAGTGCCGCCTAATCCTTCCAGCGCTCAGTTCCGGCGTAGCGTCCATGAATGGCCCCCCTCCCGCTCCCACTGTTGACGTGTTGGACCTCCCAGCAACGAATTTCGTGTCGCGGCAGTTTAGCGCTCCTGAGGCAACTCAGAGGACTGAGGAGATCCCGAAGCCAGAACCCACCATGACCCTGTACCGCTCTTCTCTCCCCGTGCTCCCGGAATGGGTGACCCTGAGCCGGTATTGCCGCAACCAATCCTAAAGACACGCAAGCCACCTCGCCACAGCAAGGTGGCAGCACAGTCCAGTTAATTCCTTTTTTGAAAATAAATGCTTTATATTTTTACGAAATATAACTATTTTAAAATTGCTGCCTAAGGTGAAATGAGAAGTTATTCACTCACATTCAATTATTTAGTACGCTACTTAAATAATTATATTACTTACTTACTTACTTGTATATATATAAAATATTTACAATATAAAAGCTTTACACAATTTACGTAAATGTGATAACACGTCTCCTGACGGAGGAGTGCTTAGGGTGTCAGCTACCCATACCAGAATAAATATAGCCTCGTTGGTAACAGGCGACAGCTTCTGCGACACGCTGAAATTTAACACTCGAATGACGTAAAATAGACAAAATCTTATTACTCACATGGAGGTGTATGGCTCGGCGGAGTATTATAACTTAGATAATGTGGCATATACTGGTAGTGGTACCTGAAATCAACGGAAGAAAATATTAATACAAACATAGTATAGAAGTTCGAAGAGGCCTAAGTAAATCCAAATCTAGAGCATTGCTTTTGACACAAGTACTTTTAGCAGAATAACGTTAGCAATTGCATCGCGTCAGGTAAGAAATTAAAAAATAGTAAGTATGGAGCTCTGGAAAAGAAAGTTCGGGACCAAGCCCTTTGTCAAATATACAGAAATTAGTAGAATTTCACTTGAGTACTGGTAAAATACAGAGGTAGTTCTCAATTGGTATATATTATTGTTGATAATCCTTAAACACAACATTACACAATTGCAAATAAAACTGTTACTTCATCATAACAATTTTAATCAAAATTAATCAAATTGGGGAGGTCTCCAAAGATTTTCAGAACAACAGGTCCATCAAGTTTTTCATTTGTAATATCAAACACCGCAATACGAAGCAAATATTTGGCTTGTTGTAAAATTTGAATAAGCTACTACTTAGAATATTAGCAATTAGCAAGAGTAATTTTGATGATACGTAGCTGAAATTCTTTACAGTGTGATGGAGACTAGACAATGTCACCATCCTGATGGTTTCGAAAGATCCGACCAAAGAAATATAACTTAACAGTAAGGTAAGCTCGGTCAACCTATGAGGTGGTCACACTGCGTTTAGAAAACACAGTGTGACCACCTCATTCCATCCTGTGGGTCTCATAGGAGTCCGTAAAAGGAAACCATAAGGCCTTTAACCCAGCCGTAGGAAAAGTAAAAGCTGATAAGAAAACCATACATGTAGTTGGAGGAGGCCGAACTCAGCGTTGGATTATGAATGGGCCGACTAGTAGGAGACTAAATAAGCGCAAAAGGCAGACAACCTAGCCGTAAGAGAAGGAAAACATGATACAAACGTTTTTTTTTTTTTTTGTTCGCCCGGGGTTAAATCCTTTATGGACTATTCCCGTCGGCCACGGGGATGGCCGAGGGGGGGCGTGTGGGACTCTCCCCCAGAGTGGGGGCCTACCCACTAAACATCCCAGGTGTGCTCCATACTCGCGTCCTGTTGCGGCATTGTGGGATCTGGTACAGAACCACGCCATGATACAACCCCTGTGCCAACCTATCTGGCCAGTGTGGCACATTGGGCTAATATCGCTAATATCAATTTGAAAGAGGCCCGACTCAGTAGAGCGTTATTTAAGGGCTGCAATGGTGAATGATAGCCAAAAACTTCTCACCCTTGATTACTCGACCTAGGCTGTTGATACGTCTGCATGCCCATAGGCGTCGGCTGGAACACTGACACTAACGCAGTTGGATACATAACCGGTCCCGAAGCTGTAGCGGCTCCACTCGCAATGAACGGCTGTTGCTGTCTGTGCATAGAAACAAAAAATATTGCTAGTTGTCCTTCTATAACCACATTCAAACAGAACAAAAAGACACGCTTTAGTTTAATAGGAAATCAAATGCCTAGGATTGACACAACATGTCGATGTCTGAGAGGTCTAATTAACGACATACAAATACTTAGTACATAATACCAAGTAGCAGTAGTGGTTACTTTGAAGGAATGCTAGTTTAGTCCGCTGGC
This sequence comes from Clostera curtula, assembly GCA_905475355.2. Taxonomy (NCBI): domain Eukaryota; kingdom Metazoa; phylum Arthropoda; class Insecta; order Lepidoptera; family Notodontidae; genus Clostera; species Clostera curtula. The sequence goes on along the minus strand of FR997794.1, from coordinate 9,129,759 downwards.
GTTGAGGAATCACTTATTAAAGGTAAATACAATACACTGTCTCGCGTTAATTTATATGTTTGCTTGCTTCGGAGGGCAGCTTCGCTATAAACATGTATTTTGCAAATATGTCTCTGCGTCCCATATAGCCTTTGTTATTCAGGGATAATATAATGACCCCTCGACCGTTTTGCCACCTTGTTGTGGTGAGGTGGCTTGCCTGCCTTTAGGAGCCGTCGGGGCCATACCGGCTTAGTGTCACCCATGCCAGGCGGGCCCACGGGGAGAGGCCAGACGAAGAGCGGCATAAGGAATCGTGGTGGGTTTTGGCTCTGTCTTCAGAGTTGCCAGCCTTAACCTGCCGCGACACACGTCATGGTGAAAGCAGTGTAGGGCGGCCAGGCGTTGAGGCCAGGGCTGCCACCACTCGCAGCGGAAGGGCGGCCAGACAGGCGGGCCACGGCTGCCGCCGCAACCGCGCGCGTATTGGGCGCCAGTTCATCCGGCGCCTGCCGGGGGCACGTGTAATGTCTCGCACGTGCCTCTCGGTGGGTTGGGGAGCATTCATAGCTCCCCGCTTGTAGAAGCGGGCCAAAGCCCCATCAGTCGCTGAGCATGCTCCCTAATGGAGAGTGAAACCCGTGGCCCTGTTTCGGGCAGTTGACCGTTGGTTTTAGTGGGTAGGTTGGGGCGTAATTACCATATTTCCACGCCCTGAAGTCCCACATAACCCGGTTGGCGTTTAATAACCGCGGCCGGGTATCCATGAGGATTTCCAACGTATTGAAAAAAAGGGATAATATAATTAATAGATTAATAATTAAAGTAATTTTTGAATTCGGTTCAGTAGTTTTTGAGTTTATTCGTTACATACATACAAATCTTTATAATATAAGCAGTAATAGATATATATTAAGATGAATCAATATTGCCGATAGTTTCCATCGGCGTAAATCTCTGACATGTACTTCTAAGTATGCAAAATAGTGTAACTTTACTAATAGTCACCGTCAGCGTCAACAATGGGTATCATTTTTGAGACTGAGGTTACCAACGATATATCTTAGTATCTATAGGTCTTAATATAGGTCTTAGTAGAGGAAAGGAGAAGAGAAGGAGGTCATAGTCTAGCAGATAGTGCAGAACGCGAGTGAATTGGATGATATATTTCCAGCATAACATTCGGACATTAATCAATTAATGTTGTTACAATCTAACGGGATCTACGGAAGTAGATCCCGTTAGATTGTAACAGAGTCTCGTTAGCTGCGAGAAAAGCATGGAAATGCTTTTCTCGCAGCGTTTCATCGCATATTCATATAGTCAGTTTCGCTCTACATACTAAAGAGAATAAATAACTACATAGCTTCAATACTACGATTGCGAATGTTAGCACATATTGGTCCACTTTACGTTGGTTCCAATATACGTATTCAAGACTTTTTTATAAACTATTCATACAGAATGAATATTTTATTACCTACTTAGCAAAACATCTAAAGATGCTTGCTACCTAAATATTGAAAATGTTATAGTTAAAATTAAAATATAAGATTTTCTATTCCGCATTTAAAGATGAGAAACACTTGTGTCCGATATGCACACGGCTGTACGTGAACTTCATTCACGAGCAAACATAGATTGAGGGCGCCACAATCGGGAGTAGATGTCTATCCACAAACACTAGCAACCGACGGGATCTCACTGTATCGCCAAGATAAGTCTTAGGCACGTCAGAGGGAGGAATGCGACTTATTCCTCAAACACCATTACCAGTTGGTCACCAACTGGAGTCACCTTTGGAGTAACAGTCCTTTGGTACCATGCCCAGGACACACGTGGCTTGGCACCAATCTACACATGCCCTAGTGCATATCTTGATTTCTCAAATTATACAGGTTTTCGACATTCTGTATTCATAACACGGCGGGGCTTATACCCCGCATGTATGACGAACCTGTTCTAAACTCAGTAATTTGCGCAAGAAGGTTTATAGTGTTACAAATATACCTCCTTGCGCAATTTTTTTATCTTTGATATTTTGACAATGCTCTCTGCGGTGGAGAGCCCCAAACCGATTAGTAGGTTACCAAAACTGTCAAAATTTACATTCATAGGCAAGTTGATTGTCGATTTTGACTCTATTGAAATAGCAAGTTTGGGGCCTAGGTACGACTGAGTCGGTTATAGTGTGTGAGATGATTATCACTTAAAGCCTTCAGTCAGGCATAGCATGTCAAACTAAGAGCTTTCTAACTAGCTATAAAGGCATGGGTGAATAATATTATTTTTAATTACCTGGGATGTGTATTGGGCCTAGTATTGTGTTGTGTTGCTCTAAACTGGTAGTTAGTGTACGGTGGTCGAGGCTGCGGCGTCTGGCTCTGTGACACATAACTATGACCCGCCTGAAAAGAAAAATGGCCAATTTCAGGAACACGTTTAACCGAGAAAGCTCCTCATCAGCTTGTATATTCATAAATCAAAATATAACTGTATATCACTACATAGTATAAAACAAAGTCGCATTCTTCTGTCCGTCCCTATGTATGCATAAATCTTTAAAACTATGCAACGGATTTTGAAGCGGTTTTTTTTAATAGATAGAGTGATCAAGGGGAAGGTTCATGTGTATAACCCACCCCCACTTGCACGGGCGAAGCCGGGGCGGGCCACTAGTGATATCTATATTTACACGCGTGTACTGATTTACTGGGATACCTAGTTCAGTAACAAACGTCATTAATTATTTATCAATAAGAGAGTATATATTATAGCCTTCACAGTGAAAATTTAGTACTTAAATTTACAGTGAACTTAATTATTTTGGAAAGATATTGTTGTGATTTTAGTAGCACAGATATAGAAGATATATTTACTCATTATTTAACGGGTCAAAGATCAGATCAGTCATCTTACTTTCCCAAACCCTTTGCCGTTATAGGAAAATGTATTTTAATCGGTTCTAATGTTACATCATACGAATAAGATACCAAGTGGCCAAAAGATTTATAATAAAAAAATATCACACGTATATTTCGGGATAAGTGGGCGGGTACGTATCCAAAAGAAGTCCACTGCTGGGCATAATCCTCATCCCAAGGATTTCCACAAAGGCCGGGAGCGCGCTGTCCTGCATCCATCTGATTCCGAATTCCGGCGACTTTAACCAGGTGGTTGGCCCACCGTGTGGTTGGACTTACGCAAGAATAACTTCCAAAATGTACGAATTAACATGCTTTCTAAAAGTTATGGTCACGGGAGACTAATAATCCCTACTCTCTACACTTGGTATATGCGGCTGCGTGTACTAACGAGGCCGATATATACTAAAATTGAAATCAAATTGCTTATAAGTCAAGGTAAATCTATAAAAAATTGAGATTTCTAAACCGTATTACCCTATAAGAGTTGTTTGTTGTGACAGTGTTCAGATATCTGAATCCCGATGTTAAAATTTACATTTGGCAGGATATATACATTATGTATGTGTATAGATTAGACTATCGTACTAGGTTAATGCTTGCAAAAATATTTCTTGGACATAAATAATAAATCTTGTTGGTTATCGCCTTGGCATTTCAAAAGGCTTTTCGCGATTAGTCCTATTTTCAATTTTATATATTAGGTCCTTAGTACCCGTACGCACTAGCGGTTGGCCGCCTAGGGCCTAGGCGGCTAGCCGCGCGACCGGCCACTGGCGCTCGCACTGGCGGTTGAAATTTTGTAGCGGTTTAGTGCGTACAATCATAGACGGTTGCATATTAAATGACGTAGCAGACATATCAACTCGGAAAGGGATCGGCACCATATCGTCTTTCGTCTCGCCGTCAAACAGTCGTCAACCTAACGTAAGAACGAAACCAAAGCGGATCAGCAATGCCGATACGTCGTCTCGGCTACGGCTAGGCGACGCCGTGGTACCGGATGGCCCGTAAGATAATGTTACGAATATGTGATGTCCCGCAAGCACGGCGGCGGAGGCGTAAGCGCGTGAACGGCGAGCCGTAAGCGCGGGGACCGCTGGTTGACAACGCGCCGTACGGCGTTCCTGAGCTTGTCCCGAGGCGAGGCGTTTACGGTACGAATCCGATTAGTGTGCTTTGCAGTAGGGAGTTTCATACAAATAATACTGGACGCCTCGAGTTAATACGGTGTCGATGCCTTTCCGAGTTGATAAGTGTGCTACGTCCTTAAACTGGAAAAGCGGCGGGCTGCGCGGTTAGCCGCCTCCGCGGTTTAACCGCTAGTGCGTAAAGGGCTTACATATGAAATTTGCATTTTGTCGTACTGACACTTTGATCTGAGCTATCTCCTATTTGGTTGAGAATTCCAAATTCAAATTTATAAATACATTTAGTGAAAACAGTCATTCATTTGGTTTTTCCTCATTTTATTTTCTTTGGCGTCGCTTTTTAGGGCACAATGGAAAACATGAAATGTTTGTATATTTACGAGTACAAGTTCTACCGTGGCAGCAGTGTTGCAGAAACAGCTCGAAGGATTAATGATGTGTAGGGCGCTGGTGTCGCAAAAGGAAGCACGGTATATTTTTTATTTAACGTTTTCGTTCTGAAAATTTGGACCTTTAGAAAATGAAGGATTACAGGCTATTATGGATACTGATCCACCACAAAGCACTTCAGAGATAGCTTCAGGGTAAGTGATAAAACTGTGTTAATCAAGTTGGAAAAAATCGGGAAAGTAAAAAAAAATTTTAACAATTATTTATTGAACGCTCATGAATTGAGTGAATCGGACTTGCAAACACGCGTCGACTGCTGTGTTACTCGTACTCTGCCCGACCGACACAATAATGAAGGGATTTTAAATAGATTCATTTTATGTGATGAAAAGTGGATACTGTACGATAATCGGAAGCGCTCGTCGCAATGGCTGAACCCTGGAGACCCAGCCAAATCCTACCCTAATCGAAAATTGACTTAGAAAAATTTACGGATGAGCGCCGATTACGGCAGATATCTATTGTCTGTCAGCAACTGCAAACCATGAAGGAAGAACTAGCTGCTAAACAGCCGAGATTGGTCAATCGCTTTAGGCCACTGCTGCTTCACAACAACGCAAGAGCACACACTACAATTGGAATGTCTGCGACATCTACCGTACTCCCCGGGCCTTCCTTGAACAGATTAGCATTTTACCGGAATTTGGACAAATATGTACAAGTATCAAAAATGACATTTTATTCCTCCCCTACAAAATGCCAATTTCATATGTAAGGACCTAATATTTTTGTACATTCGGCTCTTTCACTAAGTTTTTGCAATCATATAAAATAGGTGAAAAATAACGCGTTTTAATTAAAAAAAAATTAAATAACCATACCACGTTCTTGAATTTCTAATATAAAGAAACGTCTTTTCAGTAATGTGGCGTTCCGTTGCAACCCAGGAATGTTTGTCATTAGTTTAAACTGACCATTGTTGTCTTAGACATGTCTTGTGGAGGTGCCGGCGGCGCTGACGGCTGGGGCGTAGGCTGTACTCGCAGCGTCGCAGGTGCAGATGGCTGAGCACCGCCAGCCGCGTTCGGCATGTACCCGGCCCCGCCCGCGCCTGTAGGATAACATTCTACCGGTCCTGGAAGAAAATTCAGATGCTTTACCTGATACATGGTGTAAGAAATACCCTATAGCTGTCCTAAGAAATAGAGCTAACCAAATGGAGCAGTTCTACATTTAATCTATCTTCCTATGTTGCGAAGAGGAAAACCGATTTTAGTTTGAATTTTTATTTATTACAAAATATGTGTTCCTTCAGAAATAATCCTTCTAACCATAATTAACCTTCTCTGCATGCTTTTCTTCTCTACATCAAAAGTTGGTGATGAAAATTCTATATAAGTAAAGACATTTAGTTACACCATAAATAAAGGTGAGGACTGGTGGAATGTTTCAAGACTGATGTCCTAATAATTGTGGTTTCAGCTGGATATATTCTAAAGTGATCTCGCCACGAATTTATATTATCCCCACCCCTTAATTTAATAAGTATGTGAGTACAAATCCTGGTTCGTTGATCTGCCTTACTTACTGTGTGGTGTTGACGCCCGTGGATAACTGTGAAATCTTATTAAGGAAATATCAAACGGTAAAGCTACGCACATTAGGAGATAAAGAAAATAAACCAAGGAAACTAAGTTCTTATCACAGTTGTAATACAAAACAATAGCGCATAAAATTCAAGCTTACCGAGCACGGGGAGAGTAATAATTTACAAAACAATAAAAGAGTAATCAAAGGAGCAAGTTTCATATACAATCGTATTCAACCACTTGGTATGCATGCAACATTTGCCATATAACCTATGTACATGAAGATGTCATTAAATAGTGGATAGTAATTACAAAAAATCTAGTATTTTTTGTAATTACTTGATTGGTTGACTATGCGGTATACAAGTATCCACTTACTAGCTTGTGAAAGCAGCCTGTAATGATGAGAAGGCAGCACGCAGTTAGAATTAGAGAATCGTGACGAAGAGTGATCGTGTTTGAGAGAGGAAGAGTTAGTGTGTTGAGGTACGAACTGCAGCGAAACATTATTCAAAGCCTGCACATTTACTTGATTCCCATTGATATGATGTGCTACTGCAGTCTGAGACATATTCAGCGGTGTCTGTACTTCAAACGGGCCCTGCTGCGAATGACCTCCATGGCTGGGACACGAGTGGGACAAAGTATTCAATGAACTGTTGTTTCCTCTCAGCGCGACCATCTTAATTTCATGATATAAATCTTTTAAAAATTGAATTAACCAAATGTTGAACCATTCCCAGAACAATGGCGACACGATCATCGGCATAAGGTGGCTTTACACCTATGTTGTTATCATCACCCAATAATTAAAAACCTCCGATTTCCGACGACAAATTTTCACCCGCTTTTATGGCTCATGTGTCAAATATAGTGGTATACTATCCGAGCTATTAACAGAATTATAAATCACTGAAACGAATCCAGAGTTCGGTTTCTAGACGACCTGGTGAAACGCATGTTGATAAAATATTTGCAGTCCGCATTCACAATTTAAATAGTAATCTAATGCAGTATACAGAAAATCGATAAGCAAACGGCGCACCACGAGCTACATCGCTCCACGCTCACACTAGATTAGCACTGATGCTTTCACGCACCGTGAACGATTGATTATTGCAGAATTTCTGGTAACGTTATTCTGAACAATCTCATTTCACCTTAATTATAATTAACACTTGATATTTTAATCACTGTCGGAAAAGCTCCGACGAGGAAGCGTACCATAGATTTTGTACTCGAATATTGAGCAAGAATGATAGAAAGAGACAAAGGTACCCCGAAATTGAAGGGTGAACTTTATTAGTTCACCCTTCAATTTCGGGGCACACTCACGACCCCTAGCCACCCGTGTCAGTCTACCGCTATGTTACCGACAGTCCCGTCCATTGCGGTTTATGTTAGAGCATGATATTGCGAAGCTAGAACTCTAGAAGTAATGTATAAGATTGAGAGTTTACAACGTACGTATGACCATTTTGTTTGAGTGACAGGTTAGAATCAAACAATGTTTTAGTTTATAGATTTAAAGATTATTTTGGTGTGCAAGGTTGGAAAATCGATAAGTGACTTTTAGTGCTGTGATATGATGGAAACCAAAACATAGAAAGGCGATCTATTGACTGTCAAATCTGGCTGTTCAATACGGCATTTAAATGGTTTACACATATGTTATACTATCTTTTACCGAATGTAACATATGAAAAAAATACTTTTTCAAATGTGCGTGCAATAGTATAATTGTTTTTTTTTTTCAATGTTCGGAGCCTTTTCCTTGCTAGGAGTGATGATTCTCATTCACGGATATTTGAAAATCTCTCCCTGTACAACTAAAAACTCTTTCTTTATTATTTTCGCATTTTCTGCTTTCTTTGTATAATTTTGAGAGAATTTCTTTTGTTTAACTGTCTAATAAACGCTTGTCCGCAAATAGGGTAGCATTGAAAATTCTGATATATTTATAACTCGTAAACACGTAAATAACGGCCGAACCGTATTTCCCTGAATTGTTGGATTCGTCTTTGTCCCAAGTAGCAGAACAACTAACGAAACGGGCTTGAAATCGACGCGGGTGAAACTGCGGGCCTATAATAAAATTTTCTAGAATGATTAGTCACTGATACCTAACAATGAATGTATTTGAATAAATTTCAAATTAGTAGGTATATTATATACCTTCAAAATTTCATATTTAAATGGGCGTGCGGTGACAACAACAATTATCCCCTGAAGCGGTCTGGCCTAGTGTTGCCCAAATTCAGTCTTGGTCTTGCAGTCTTGGTCTTGTTCTTGCGTTTTTGCAAGACCAAGACCAAGAACAAGACCGCGTATTTTTAGCAAGACCAAGACCAAGACTGACCGTGCAAGACTTGAGCAAGAACAAGACATAGCCTGCAAGACTCTTGGGTCTAGCAGCTAGGACTTAGCGCTATTTCACTGAGTAGTTAGGTGTAACAGTTCGGTGTATAGGTAGGTACGCTTAGGAATTCTATGAGACGCAAAAAACTGTATCAAAGAATATGAAAAACTGGACCTATGCGCATTACGACTAATACCATAAACATAGCGAATAAAAAAATATCTATTAAAATCAAACTGAGTGCATGCATAGTTATGTTTTAACTATCGGCATTTTGATAATGCGGCATCAAAGGTTTTGTACTTATTTCTCAAAGAAATTTGCCGCTTTTCGGAAGTACATGGTTATGATACACGCGCCGGCGGCTTCTTTTGAAATCTAAAACAATCGTTGCCGCCACGCCAAATCATAACATTTGACACTATTTGATTGCCGCCATAGGGCGTAGGTATACTCATGCAAAATAATTTCCTAGTAGAATGCTAGCTAATGAGCGCTCCCACCGCGGCGCGGTCTGTGATGCGCACGCGCGGCGGACCGAGGCTGCATTCAGAGCAATTAACTTGTCGCTAAATTCAAAACGAACGTGTTGATAAAGAAATTTAACTGATTTAATTCTGATTTAATGTTTATTATTATTATATTATTAATTAGAAATTGAGATATGTAACAATAACGTTACACTTTAATAAATAGTAATAGACTAATAGGTAATTGCAAGACTTGCAAGACTCTTGCTGCAAGACCAAGACCAAGACCAATACTGGGAGCGCAAGACCAAGACCAAGACCAGGTGTATTGGCGCAAGACCAAGACCAAGACTGGCTAAGTCTCGTCTTGTTCTTGCATTTGGGCAACACTAGTCTGGCCGCCTAGGCGGCTAGCCGCGCGGCCTACTAAACCACCACAAAATTTCAACCGCCATCGCGCCAGTGCGTACAGACATAAGCGGTTGTATATTAAACTAGCTTTTGCGCGCGGCTTCGCCCGCGTGGGCTTCGAACCCGTGCATATTTTTTATGAACATAAAATCGGTTATTGTGACTAAACTATGATAGTTAGATATGTGCTCTCGCGGACTTTTTTGTAGATCTTTATAAGACCTACAAATCCGTAGTACATCATTTTGTTCTATTGTCAATAGTTTTTGCAGCGCACGCATAAATAGGTTTTCGATTTTACACCTTGGTTTACAACATCGCAATTTTCATACGGGTCCCTAATTCCTTTGAAAATAAAATATAGCCTATAACCTTCCTCGATAAATGGACTATCTAATACTGAAAGATTTTTTAAAATCGGACCTGTAGTTCCTGAGATTAGCGCGTTCAAACAAACAAACAAACAAATAAACAAACAAACAAACTCTGCAGCTTTATATATTAGTATAGATTAGAAAAGCGGCAGGCCACGCGGCTAGCAGCCTAGCCGGTCCAACCGCTAGTGCATACAGGGGCTTAAAGAACCACAAACGTGGATAATAAATATATTATTACTAAGTTATAGCGCAAACTATGGATAAACACATCCCATTGGATATCCATCGATCCACTCTTTAATGACTTATGCGCCATTTCATAAACATGAGGAGTGGGTAAGCATATAGGCCACAGACGAAGCAAATACATATATCAGTTACTTACCGGATGGAGAACTTAGTATCCCTAATTGAAGTACGTATACAAATTGAACCATCTTTTTACGTTGGAAATTCCCACTGATACCCGACCGCCGAACGCCGGCCGGTTTATGTAGGACTCCGGGGCGCGGAAATATGGGAGTTGCGCCCCAACCTACCCACTAAAACCAACGATGTCCCCCATTAGGGAGCATGCTCTGGACGCTCCCCAACCCACCGAGAGGCACCTGCAGGACATTACACGTGCACCCGTCAGGCGCTGTATGAATTGGCGCGCTATACACGCAGTTGCGGCTGCAGTCGTAAACCGCTTGCCTGGCCGCCTCTCCCCCGCAAGTGGCGGCAGCCCTGGCCTCAACTGCAATTACCACGCCGTGTGTCGCGGCAGGTTAAAGCTTCTGAGGCAGTTCTAAGGACAGAGGAGTCCCCAGAGCCAAAGCCCACTACGACTCTGTGTGCCGCTCTTCGTCTGGCCTCTCCCCGTGGGCCCACCCGGCATGGGTGACCCTGAGCCGGCATGGCCCCAACGGATGCGAAATGCACGCAAGCCCCCGCACCACAACAAGGTGGCTCAGACGTAAGAGGCGGATACACATTGAACCATACAAAATAATACCCTATCTTACAATTACTATAAAAAAAGGTATAACCGTGTAATTATAACCATTATATAGTAGCTAAAAAATTTAATATGCCGAAAATTGGTATTTTTCTGCCTAAGGACAAAAAAATGGAATTGATTGATTTCAATTTAGACTGTGGAAATTGCTAGTAAATTTTGCAATTACCTAAGAGATCGATTGAGAACATTTCAACCAAACATGTATTATGCACACCTCTAATGGTTGTAATACAGCGGACATTATTTATTTGTAACATCTGAACCTACTTACCTGTGTTATGCAAATAAATGGAATTTGAATTTGTAAAACCCACAGTTTTGGCGTGCGAGCACCGCCAACTATCTGCGTTTTGGCTGGTTTAAGATTAAGTTAGAGAAACGGTTGCACTTTTTCAATTTTATCGTAATATAATTTTTTTGTCGCGTTTTTTTTTAGTACTTTCACACGTGGTCTATCAAAACAGCAACGCTAAGATTGCTCAAACATCGATTTCTCTACTGCTAAATTAAGACATTTTTTTTTATAAAACAGTGTGTTTTTTAAATACTTAACAAAACAATGATCATTAAAGTCGGTTCTGCCGTTTTTTTAGAAATAGAAGCGTACCTATCCTAAAACCATCCATCCAATATTAATGGCATATATACCCTGTACAAGATAACTTGATCGATTTGACAGACGGGCTAGTGATGGGAAACGGAAAATATCTAGTAGTCCAAAAAATAACATTTCAACATACTTGTAACTGTGACAAGTAGGCGTGGGTGTATTATATGTAAAATTCTTTATTGCACTAGACATATAAAACATTGGGTAGATAAGCGATGGTGGGTCAATATTCATAATAAGTTCCTATTTAATGTGACAGGGTTATTGTTGGACCGCCAACTTTAAATAGGTGGTTCAGACCATGAAAATAAACAAAAATTAAAAGAAAATAATAATTGTAAAAGTGTAAAATTTCAATGTGCGAAAGCCAACGAATTTTATTTCAAAATGAAAATGTTTTTTATTCGAATATGGTCTTACAAAGTGATAAAGAATTTCACACATAATACAGCCACACCATCTCTTCACAGTTACAAGTATTTTAAAATGTTATTTTTTGGACTAGTAGATATTATCTGTTTCCCATCACTGTTCGTCATTGCAAAGTAAAGGTATGATTCCGAACTACACTGCACGCGGCAGTACTGCTGCAACACTGCTGTCGCGGCACTACTGGTCCTCATACAATATTTTTAAAAGCTTATATGAGATTACATTCCGAGCTAGGCAGCAATGTAGCGGTTGTATGAGGAGCAGTAGTGCCGCGACAGCACTTCTGCACGAGCAGCGTAGTTCGGAATCATACCTATAAGTCGATCAGAAAAATTGAGATCTTTCAAATCGATCAAGCTATCGTGAACAACAACTATCGTATAGTTAATTGTACAAGGGGTAAATTGGTTACTTTTATTATAAAAAATTAACAAAAATACCAGTACATTCCCCAATACCACCATTGTCACAGCGTTTCACAGGTTTGAAAGGCAGTTTAACGCTTATAACAAGATTAGCGTTTATTGTCGAAACCTAATAGATTGATATATTTTATAAATCACTTTTTGCCTGTACATGGAACATACATCATCTAGGTCAATAAGCGAAACCAAAATAGGTTTAGTTTACGTTTACACAGCTGTTAGTCACAATTAACTAAACCTTCACTAGAATATTATAGTTTTGGAGTTTTGTAATAACCAGGGTCTAGAAAACATTTCTTTGAGACCATCTATATTACATACTAGCTGACCCGGCGAACTTTGTTCCGCATTATAAATATTTAAAACAAAAAGAAAGTTGGACATAGGATACCTGAGATTTTTATCCCGTCCGTATAAAACCTACTTTAACAAAACGCAACTGACAGCGAAACGTTATGTTGTCTATAGTTTAATATGGCCAAAAATTTGACAATTAGAAATATTGAATTCGACTTGTTTTTATTTTTGTAATTCACATAATATTTTTATAACTTGTAGCCTATGTGTTATTCTGATGTATAAGCTATATTATTGTAAAGTTTCATTAAAATCCATTCAGTAGTTTTTACGTGAAAGAGTAACAAACATCCATCCATCCATCCATCCATACTTACAAACTTTCACGTTTACAATATTAGTAAGATGGAAAATTTATATCACCGAGCTGTGACGCATAATCCGCCCTCCATTTACACCGTAAATTGGCGACGTACAATTTCAATTGTGCTTCACTTAGGAAAATAACTGTATTCATTTTAAGCCCTTTACGAGTTGTAATCCCCTGGTACACTGGGCAGAAGTTTTACAAAATACACTGAATATCCTGTCGTTCACCGAATCAATACTCAATATGTGTTCTGCTTAGCCAAAATAAATTTAATGAAGTGACAGTCGAGCGCTTTAAATATACCGTAATAAAATTAAAAACTTAAGTCCTTAAAAAATTCATCCACATGCAGTGGTTTGTGCCGTGCCAATGACATGTTTGCTGCCTTCCCGGCATTTATGCATATAAAACTACAAAAATAGGTTGGCTAAGATATTTAGTATTTACTGTAATACAATATTAAAATGTTAGCTTTTGGGAGTGATTTACAAAAATACCAATGGTTGTTGCCATCTGACAATTGACGGGCTCTTACTTTGATGCTAAGTATTCATAATTCCTCCTGTAGCCGATTGTATGAACAGGCTCAAAAACAAGTATAATGTACAGCCGGCGTAAATCAAAGTACCTAATCAAGTTGTAAGATCATCTCACTTTGCACGCTCGAAAATAAACGTAATGTCAACTAAAACTTGTTACAAAAATGTACCTGCAAAGCAAAGGAAACATTGTGTGACAATCTCTTCAACTCGCTCTAAATAACAAATCATTTTGGCAAATGATTAAAAAAACTCATACAGAAGACTATTCTTTTCCGTAAAGGCGTAATCTTTATCAAAATAAGAGGAATCGTAATAATCTGTAAAATTTATATAAAATGTCGCAACGCAATGTCTGCCTCTAAAGCCATAGGACTGATATAATTCTCGCAACATGAGTATGTAGAGTAATAGGAGAAGTAGCATGCCAAGCATTTTAAATAGGTATTAACAATCAAAGTTGTTGGTGTAATACACACTCAGTGCGCAATATTAAAGTCACTCATACTGTGCAAATGCCATTATGAAGGACGGGTATTATAATAGCTGCACACGAGTATAGCAGTGATAAGACTGTAACGAGTTGCTGAGCCTATAAATTCACACATACGTGCAAGTTGGGTGGTGGGTTTTTATAACTTGGCTTTACACACACTAGTCTCGTAAATGTTTCAAACTAGAATTGAAGAGGAGTAGCTCAATGGCATTGCTGTTTCATACCCCTATACCGTAACGATAGTGGCGTTTGCTAGGTTTTTGCAATTATGTTCATGGCATAAATAGTCTAAAACAGTGAAATGTTACATTTAAAATTTAATTAATCGCTCCTATATATTTTTTCCCGCAAGAGTGAAAGATAGGCTCCGTGACGAGCCTATCCGACAGAGAACCAAAGTCACCGACATAGCTCAGAGAATTAGCAGACTGAAGTGACAATGGGCTGGTCATGTCTGTAGAAGAACCGACATCCGCTGGGGCAGACGAGTTCTTGAGTGGAGACCGCGAATCGGCAAGCGTAATGTGGGACGGCCCTCTGCTAGATGGAGCGACGATCTGCGAAATGTAGCGGCCACCAGCTGGGTGCGTCAAGCTGAAGACAGGGCGCTATGGCGCTCTTTAGGGGAGGACTATGTCCAGCAGTGGACTAATGTGGGCTGATTATGATATATTTTTTTAATGTCTGTCATTAATGGGACTTCACATTTTTTTCCTGTATAACTTCCTGTAGATACATTAGAAACGCGTCTGTATTTAAGCAGTGTTCATGGTAACTTTTATCCAGACTGGAGTCCTCAGTAGTGAACTGATAAAAACCCTTTATTGTTAGCAACCAAATACGATTTTCGAGAGCTGTGAACTAAAGTTAAACCTCAATTTGCTTAGGGACAATATATTAGGGAGCATAAGAGTCAGCCAGTTAAGCATTACAGGTGAAAACATTTTGTCGGTGACTGTCAACAAAAATGAACAATGAATGGCCTTTGCAAAACATTTCATATTTGCTCTTGGGTATTCAATCAAAATAGTGTTTAAACATGCATTGCGTTTTAAAGGCTGTAACACACTATAGAACTGAAATAGGCATGAATGGATGAAATGGACACCAATAGTCTGAGACATGACACCATTTTAGTGTCAAATAAAATTATTATCTCAGAAAAAGGTATTCCAAGCTGGTCTCTTTTTTGCATCTTCTCCCTGATAGAACTCTGATATCACATTGGTACTGAAGGATAATATTTCAATTAGCCTCAGTGTTTTGTAACTTGGAGGTCTTTTTCAAGTTCTCTGTGTAGGTATAATTAGATAGGATGTATGTGTCCTGCCTCCCTTAATATTACTTACATCTTTTGGACTTCAAACGCTTGCCTATATTGGCTTTTCACATAGCCTATGTTACTCAGGGATAATATAGGATGCTAATAGTGACCCCCTCGACTGTGCTGCCACCTTGCTGTGGTGAGGGGGCTTGAGTGCCTCAATGATCCGTGGGGCCATACCGGCCAGTGCCTCCCATGCCGGGCGGGCCCGCGGGGAGAGGTGAGACGAAGAGCGGCACCCAGCGTCGTGGCGGGTTGCGGCTCCGGGGACTCCTCTGTCCTCAGAGCTGCCTTGGGAGTCGTAAACCGCTGCGGCGCACCATGAGGTCCTCGGGTTGGCGCTCAACTTAGTTGGCCGTCAAACCGAGTCCTCGCTCAACGTCCTCGGGTTGGCGCCGGCCGAGGGCTGACGGGCCTCCTCTGCGAGGCCGTATGTCGCAGAAGGGGGCTGCGGGACGTATCGCCGGTGCGCTGCGGTAGATTGGGGCTGCGGGGACTTGGGTGGATGGGGACCCTGTCCTCAGTGTCTCGCTGCGAGCCCTGGTGGGCTCCGGGGACCTGGGTAGACGGTGGACCCTGTCCTAAGGGTTTCCCTGCGGGCCCTGGACGGCTGCGGTGCGCCGGTGTCCTCTGGTTGGCGCCGGCCCGAGGGCTGACGGGCCTCCTTCTGCGGGGCCGATGTCGCAGAAGGGGGCAGCGGGGCGGGTCGCAAGGGAGGGAGCTCCGGGTGACCCGCGCCGCGATCGGAGGCGGGGGTGGAGGGGGGTTCGTGACGATGCGGGCCCCTTCTGCCCTCGCCTAGGAGGCCGGTGGTGGTTCGGGGGAGCCACCACCGACGAAAGCCTCGATGACTGAGGGCGTCCCAGTATACCGGGACGCCCTCTCTGATAGTCGCTTGCCCGCGTTGCGGGCACCACGCCGGGGCGTCACAGTAGAATGCGTTTACGCGAACTTGTGGCGCCCCAAGCGCGTCGTGTGAGGGTATGCCGCTGGGGTTTTAGTGGGTAAACGACTTTTGGGTAGACGACCCTTGTCGGAGTCCCACATAATCACCGATCTTTCCCCCGGGGTGCGGTGGTATGCAGAAAGCATTTCCCCAGCGAAACAAAAAAAAAAAAAAAAAAAAAAAAAGGATGCTAATAGTGAAAGAATTTTTGAAATTGATCCAGTAGTTTTTACCTATATAAAAAGTAAGAGAGAGCAATACACTTTGACCTTACATAAATATCAGTTGCTAGATTTCTTTGATGAATGAAAATGTTGTCTAAGCAACAAAGTTGGTTATACTGATAACTGAATATTGATTGTAGTTTGTAAATTGTTGACTTTTAAGGAAACTTAAAAGGATGAGATTTTCTATGAAATATGAGCCATATTTTGTCTATATGTATCAACATACAGACAAAATAATTAGTGCATATGATAAAAACCAGATAATGGAATGCAGGATACATTATTTGTCATTATACATATATTTTATTCTGAAGAAATATCTGGCCTTTTTTATTTTATTATGTTACTTATATGACTGTGTAGTTTAAGCACATAACACAATGTCATAATAAATAAATTTTATAAGAAAGTTGAAGGATTCAGTTATGTACCTCTGAAGCATCATAATTCTCAGAAATAATGTTTATCCCTAGTGATTACCATTATTTTCACAAATAATTTATAAAGTTAATGTAAATACAATGAAAGTTCATAAGCCTTTAACCACATTGTTGTTTGTTAATGTAATGGTAATTTGAATCACACACAATTTCTTCAAAATACTTGTTACACCCACATATTCCTCACATGAAATACAGCATTTTTGCCAACAAATTTGCATCGTATTTTAAAATTAAAAAATCAAATGTAATGATACTTTTGTTTGATTATAATATCTGTATATTCTATTAAGAAATATGGTGTGTAGATACTGGATTTTTCCTTATTTTTTTCAAGGGTGTCAACAGAAGATAATATAGATATTTCAACCTGAATGAACAAAACTTTAATTGCTTTTAGATTATAGGAACTGTAATGTATTGCCAAATGTTTATTTACATAGTTGTTATCACTTGCATGTCATGAACATTATCAAGGATTTATTCTATACACAGCTATTTATACTTATTAACCAACAATATGTCTGTCCCATAGTGTAGAGCAAAGTGATGGTGTTTGTAAATTTTACTTTGATTTCGCAGTCCATTCAAAAAATTCGCTTTGCTCTACAGAAAAAGCAATAAATAATGGTTACTTACTTGAAAATAGCTTTTTTTGTAGTTTTCAAAATAGTTAAGTACCTAGAAAAAATATTTTCTACAGAAACTGGTGTAAAAATTCTTGGAGAACTCAAGTTGAATTGTTATCTACAAAATGCACTTATTATTATTTAGTGTGTCACACATATTACTGTAAACAATGGTTGCTGCTAATCATGTTGCAGCATATGACAAGACTGTAAAAAAGTTTATCAACAACTCCAAAGTTTTCAAGACAACATTCAAAACATTATAATGAAAGGTGAAAAGTGACAACTCAATCAGTAAAAAAGAACACAGTACTTACAACATAGAGCGACAATAACACAGGTATTTATTCGCAATTGCGGCACACCAGATGCTGAAGTGGCAAATATTACGTAAATAATAATTTGAAAAGTAGCATTATTGTCTAAATATGAAAAGGATACGGTCCGGGCCCGCGCTGACTTGGCGCCAGCGGCACCTGATTCCCGTTGCTACTCATATTCTTGGCAGCATAGGTATCGGGACACGTACACCACTCAAGGTGGCACGTAAATTCGCCCTAACCGATTGTAGGACACATCCGGCACATAGGTAGAGATATACCGATGTCAGTTGACCAGTCACACTATTTAATTTAAACCCGTTGAAAGCAACGTTTCTTGCAAAAACATTGTACACCACTTACGAATCACAATATAAATTTGCGGACTAACGTTACTAGCATCACTAGGATAGACCCAGTCACTAAACAAACGACAGTACAAAATGGCGGATGTTAACCAATAAACAAACGTGACTGTCACTGATAAAGTGAAAAATTATTGCTAATCACTTAATTTAACTATATTGTCGGAGTATTATTTAGTTTAAATAAATTTAAAAAATGTAAAAATATTTCTCTGTAGTAACAATATTTAATACATATTTTTGAAATCTCAAAACTGTCATTCGATCGTTCACGTCTACTCACGTCACGCATGCAATGCTTAGCGCAAATCTGTCAAATTAATTTTGTCTATTGCATAGAGTATGAACTTACCAATAGGCAGGAGGATAAAAAAAATGACCGAACCGAATAGTTTAAAAGCAGAAACATACTCTAGAGACGCGACGCAATCGAAGATGATTTTGCAAAATGAAAGATATTACCAGAATAAACTGTGTTTTCTGTACAATTAGAACAAATGAATACTAAACAATGATTTTCTAAAATGTTTCTAAAAGAATGCCGCGATTTTGTGACATCGGTACACTAAATTCAAGTCAAGGGACCAATTTGAACCTCACGCTAAGGTTTCCGCAGAAAATGTGGCCTATGATAATTTGTTTTTAGCTTGACCTTAAACCATGCGACACTTCAACTCGTTAATGTGCCGCCTAATTCAGACCTCAAGAAATGATGAATATTTAAATATTACCACTTTAAGATATCCATCTCAGATAAAAATAACTTTCTAGATCAGGTGAATACACATTGTCGGACGCGTCCGCTGAGTTAATTCTGTTTTGCAGACACTTTAGGAGACCTCGGGTACCGCTATATTAAGCTACACTACAATTTTTGCATTTTTTTTAACCTTAGGCATTCAAATTATCAATACACATTACTAGGCAAATTCAAACTTTGGGGTCACTGCATAAGTGCACTCTGTGCCCGAAAAAACGTAAGAGCTGAGGCACAATTGACACATTCTATCGCTAGAAACTAGAGAAATATGATCTCGTCAGTGACCGGCTTTTGCCACGGTGTCTTGACAATTGATCTGCTGGTGTACTTTGTACAACAATGAGAAATCATTTGTTGCAATTACAGTCAAGATCCAAAAACGTTATAGACTTCATCATGTCGACGAAGCCACTTAAATGTGATCACGACTAGTAAGACATAGAATATTGTCAAGCTTGAAAGGTCACGAATGATGACGTCCACGAAAGACTCGCTCGGACTCCAATACCACTTAGTTAGCATAAGCGTTGATCTCGGCGATTATGTTCATATAGATGGGTCGAAGTTCTGCAAGATCCATGGTCAGAACAAAGCCAGTGAGCTCTCGAACCTGGATGGACGACGGAAAAGTATTTAATAAGCAAAAAAGTTTCGAAGGCTCATGAGATGGTTTTCATAATCCTTATAGCGTGATACACGCCTATTCAACACAAATCGTGTTGAAGAGGCTAATGATGTAACAGGGGCTCTAAAGTTTTCGCTAGGCATCTATTGCTATCTCTATTGCACACAGCCAGCTCGTGAAACTATAGACCGATGACGGCAGAATCGTAACGCCGAAGTTCGACGTCGTCCGAAGTCGCACAAACGTATGCGTCTACAAAGAAACAATCGAAGTATTAAAGTGCTTGTATGAAAACGACACAGTAACAGGCAGACTCCAGGACCAGATCACGAAAACCAATTCCGTGATCCCACAGCGAGGTGTGAGACAGGTTCTGGACTGGAAAGGGCTGGACATTAACGTTAACGGCGAAAATGTCAATCGACTGCGATTTGCTGACGACATCACCAAGGAGAGCCTCACGACGAGGCTGGATGAACTCTGACGAGCCTCCGACGAGTAGGCCATAAAATGAACATGGAAAAGACGAAGATCATATCTAATATCCATGTTCAAGCCACTCCTGTGAACATCGGAGGTTTTATCTTTGAATCTTTGTTGACCAATATATTTACCTGGAACACACTGTGCGATTAGATAAGTTCAACTTCGAAAAAGAGGTCAATCGTCGGATTCTACTCGCCTGGGAAGCGTTCGGAAAGCTGTGGAAGATCTTCTCGTCCACAATACTGCAGTGTTTGAAGACAAAAGTCTGCAGTCCATGTGTTTTGCCAGTATAGTACAGGGACGAGGTCGCTCGCGATGGGCTCTAACAAAAGGCTCAAAGTCACCCGAAGGACAATGGAGAGGGCTATTCTGGAAGTTTCCGCGAGATCGAATGCGGAAATGAGGAGATACAAAGACGAACCAGAGTTACCGACATAGCACATTACTCTCAATCCTAAGTGGCAGTGGTCAAGCACTCGCAGGACCTATGTCCGATGGGCTAGGTATATAGGAAGTCAGTTCCACGCAACTTCATATATAGATTGCCTTATAATGTAAAAAGCCGGGGCCGAAGGCATTTTCCCGTGGCTCATACGTGTAAAAAATATGGATCGAACGATGGGATCGTGTATTTGTATCCAGCAGAGCAAGGCCTTGCTTATTTACTGGTTTTGTAAGATATTTCCAAAGATCTGTTCCGCACTCAATTGGGTGAAACCCTATATACGGGCAACCTAGGTTTAGACAACAATTGAGCAAAGACATACGTACGTTGTGTTGCTTAAAAGGTACACTTAGAAATACAGTCACAGCACACAAGTAATGAACGCAAGAAGTCGTAGCCTTACGGACGGTACGGCAGGCAATCCATCTGCCCCTCGACTGTGCTGCCAACTTGTCATGGTGAAGGGGCTTGAGTGCCTCAGGAGTGATCCGTTGGGCCATACCGGCCAGGGCCTCCCATGCCGGGCGGGCCCACGGGGAGAGGTGAGACGAAGAGGGGCACCGAGCGCCGCAGTGGACTGGGGCTCCAGGGACTCCTCTGTCCTCAGAGTTGCCCTGCGAGTCCTGGATCGCTGCGGTACACCAACGCCCTCGGGTTAACGGTTCTCGCTAACCCGAGGGCTGACGGGCCTCCTTCTGCGAGGCCGTTATGTCACAGAAGGGGGCTGCGGGGCGGGTCGCAAAGGAGGGAGCTCCAGCTGACTCGCGCCGCGGACGGAGGCAGGAGTGGAGGGGGGTCGTGACGATGCGAACCCCTTCTGCCCTCGCCTGAGAGGCCGGTGGTGGGCCGGGGGAACCGCCACCGACGAAAGCCTCGATGACTGAGGGCGTCCCAGTGTACCGGGACTTTCAGTCGCTTGCGTTGCGGGCACCACGCCGGGGCGTCACAGTAGAATGCGTTTACGCGAACTTGTGGCGCCCCAAGCGCGCCGTGTGTGGGTATACCGCTGGGGTTTTAGTGGGTAGACGACTCTTGGGTAGACGACCCTTGTCGGAGTCCCACATAATCACCAACCTCTCTCCCGGGGGGCGGTGGTATGAATAAAGCATTTCCCCAGCTACAACAAAAAAAAAGGCAATCCATCTGCACTTTAAGCAACGTGTGGATCTACTGAAATTTGGATTTTTCCCCCATTATATATTATATCTGACCTGTTTCCTGCTTCCTACATTTCCTGCTTCTCTACCATCTGTGGTATGGCAGTCGATACACGTACCTGGACAGTAGCAGGAAATGTGACAGCTGGTCCAACTAAATAATTATGGGCTATCCCACTAGATGGGTCGTGGAGGTCACTCAATGTAAGTACTGGTACCTAGTTAGCCAAATCACGTTAGACTGGTGCCAACAAGAATGAAATTGATAAAAAGGCGAGGAATAAGCATTGAATGAATAAATATTCATTATAAAGTATTATAATCGAGTAACATCTATATTATAATATCAATATATAGTTAATACAGCTGCTGAAGACAGGGCGCTATGGCGCTCTTTAGGGGAGGCTTTAGGGCTCTTTAGGGATATGTCCAGCATTGGACTAATGTGGGCTGATGATGATGTAATAGTTTCTCACTTCAGTAAACAAACAAAAGAAGATCGCCTCGTCGAAAACTCAACTACGATAATTTGTTACGCCAACACATGCGAAACTTCATGTAAATCTAAAACTTATGAAAAATGTATACAGTTCAGTAGGAAATTCATGGTAAAACATTCTAAAATTGTTGACATAGCTATGCAGCTGTCTCAATGTCAATGACGCGTAATGTCCTCAATCTATTATGCCCAGCCGATTTCCTTCCATCTTAGGGCCGCCAGATCTTAGGTAAGTAATGTCTATTTATTTTCATTTTTAGTTTATTTTTAACCGTTAGATAACGTCACATTTTGAGTCAACGGACAAAGTTACAATAAAAAAGGGAGTGTAGAGGATGGTTGGCAAGAAAGTTGGCAACCTCGCCAGTGAAATGTATATTTCACTGGCGGGGCGCTAGCGGCTAAAAAAAGTTACCCCTCAAAACTCACTTTCAGAAGTCGACGTAGAACTATTTTGTTTGCAAAATTCAATAAATTCCGTACCGATTAATTACAAGACAAAAAACAGAGAAGCAAATCGCGCGCTTTTTTTTGTATTTTAAAATTGCCGCGCCTCCTCGCACCCTATAGCCAACACTGACAGTCAGTAATATAAACGCACTGTTCCGAAGAATTAAAACCTATTATACAGGGTGGTCAAAAAGTCGTGGATCAAACGAAACCAGCGGTTAGATGGGGCCATCAGCAGCAAAAAATTGTTCTACGGGAGGTCCTTAGGGTCAACCCCTGCAGAGTTACAATAGATTTTGTGTTTTTATGAGAAATTGCCTTTTTTTTACTAAAACTTGATAAAATTCGAAAAAATCTACAGCCTGTATCTTTTTTATAAGTTTCACTAGATTGGTACTGATGAGTCCTTTCGTTAGACATGCTATTTATGGTAGTTTATTAGGTGTGTTGAAGATAATATTAAGTTTTACGAAAGCAATAATTCTTAAATCAAAACTTGTTACTTACTTCGGACCCCACTGTGAAAAAAAAATACTCTACAGAAAAGTGCCACTGTGTTACAATTTTTGGCGCATTTAATAGGGATTCTAAAAAGGTATTACACATGGCTATGCGTGGCTTCGATATCTTTCAAGGACGATCTTTCGTAGCAAGGCCAGAGTTCATTCATACATAAAACTCGGTTAGGTCTACTAACCTAACCTTACCTAAGCATGATCGTTTTCCGGACTACAGGGTCTTTATCGTCGTTTCAGCCAATAAATGACCCACTACTGAGTCGGGCCTCCTCTAAGTTCATGTTGGGAGATTAGCCTACTGTGCCACGCAGCCAAGACGGGTTGACACAGGGTTTGCTTCAAGTTTTCCTTCTGTTGCGGCTAGGTGATCTGCCTAATGCGTTCTTTTAGTCGCCTCTTACGACACTTTCAATATGGTATGGGTTGGTGACATTGTTTATTCTTTATCGTCTTCGTTTCCGCCCATAAATGACCCACTACTGTGTCGGGCCTACTCACAATTCATGGAAGGACATTAGCCTACTGTGCCACGCTGGCAAAACGGGTTGGCACAGGGTTTGCTGACCCGGTAAGACTCCCTCCATGTACGAATTATGTACGCACATAAAGAATACAATTCTAATAAATTTTCCGTGTGGTGTCACCAGCCCATACCATATTGAGGGTGTCGTAAGAAGCGACTAAAAGAACGCATTAGGCAGATCACCTAGCCGCAACAGAAGGAAAACTTGAAGCAAACCCTGTGTCAACCCGTCTTGGCTGCGTGGTACAGTAGGCTAATCTCCCAACATGAACTTAGAGGAGGCCCGACTCAGTAGTGGGTCATTTATGGGCTGAAACGACGATAAAGACCCTGTAGTCCGGAAAACGATCACGCTTAGGTAAGGTTAGGTTAGTAGGCCTAACCGAGTTTTATGTATGAATTAACTCTGGCCTTGCTACGAAAGATCGTCCTTGAAAGATATCGAAGCCACGAAGAGCCATGTGTAATACCTTTTTAGAATCCCTATTAAATGCGCCAAAAATTGTGATACAGTGGCATTTTTCTGTAGAGTATTTTTTTTTCACAGTGGGGTCCGAAGTACGTAACAAGTTTTGATTTAAGAATTATGTCTTTCGGAAAACTTAATGTTATCTTTAACACACCCAATAAACTACCATAAATAGCATGTCTAACGAAAGGGCTCATCAGTACCAATCTATTGAAAATTTTTAAAAAGATACAGGATGTAGATTTTGTGGAATTTTATCAAGTTTTAGTAAAAAAAGGACAATTTCTCATAAAACACAAAATCAATTATAACTCTGCAGGGGTTGACCTTAGGGACCTCCCGTAGAACAATTTTTTGCTGCTGATGGCCCCATCTAACCGCTGGTTGCGTTTGATCCACGACTTTTTGACCACCCTGTATACAATACTGCTTTGAAACCATTTTGAACTCTATTCTTCATCTATAATAATATGAAGTTCAAAATGGTTTCAAAGCAGTATTGCAGATAGGCCTTTTTGCGTTCGATTTCAATGAACGATTCGTGTTCCAAATTCAAATCTCATTATTACCCGGTAAAAAGTCTCTATCAGAAAAAAGCTACAGTAGTCAATTAGGCCCGCTTTTAAAGGAACAAAACATTGCATCACAAGGAGCAAAGTAATATTTTTACAGCGAGGGCGCTTTTTTTAATCCTGAACGTAGCGAGGGATTCAAAGTACGCCGCCCGAGCCACAAAATATTTTGCGCCCGTGTGATACACTCTACTTTTCATGAGAACTCTCTGTGAGAAAATAAAATGCGCCTTAAATTTTATTTAAATTAAATTAAATTTTAAAAAAAAGCCAACTAAAAACTTATATTAACATTTGAGACATTTTCACAATTACGAAATTTTTTTATTCAGCCGGCTCCGCGGCGCGCGACTATGTTCCGTCGTACCAGCCAGTCTTGATTCAACTCTGAACACTAAGATGTTCCAAAAACAAAAAGTGCGCGGCAAATTTAATTGCGGTGCCCTTCGAGTGTAAAGAGGATTACAAACTCATTACTGCCCGCTAAAAAGTCTACAACAGAAAAGAGCTACTTTGCTCCCACAGAAGATGGGATAAAAAGAATTAGGATGTAATATTACGTACTAGATCATCGAAGCTAGAAATTGTTATCTTGTCTTTCTTTACACACAGGTAATTAGAATAGCTCTTTCTTTACATGCCAGACAACTTTACATGATTACAAATTTAAATTTAATCACATACAAACATAACGTAACAGGAACTCACCTCGATGGGGGTAGTTGCGGGAAAGTGTATTGAAGACAGATCCTGGAGGCCATTGATATCTGGACGTGTAGCCAAGGCGGTTTATCTGGTCCGCGTGATCACTTTTACAATCACAGTCACAGGACCACCACGGCGGCTCCCTGTCCACCAACTCTGGACTCGGGCACATGTCATAAATATTGTACTTCATAACGTTATGTTCACTAGGCGCAGAAAGTCGTGTGTGAGTCGATTCATCGTCTAACATTTGTATAGCCTCGAATTTATTCATAGCTCGGAACATTTTTTTACACTGATAACACAAAAAACATGTGCACTTCTACGACATGAAGCACATTATGTGACTCTTGGCTCAATTGGCTTAGAATTAAATCACAATTCCCAGCGTTCACAGCACATTAAAAGCAACTACAAATGGAGGTACATGATGTTTATTTAAGTATATTAAATACGTTACCCTACAATTTTAAAATTTACATACTGATTGCTACCTTTAATTTCTTTCTTTTTTTACGTTGGACATCCGAACCGACCGGATTGATACCCGACCGCTAAGCGGATTATGTGAGACTCCGGGGCACGGAAAGATGGTAATTGCGCCCCAACCTACCCACTAAAACAGGGTTTCACTTCCTAATGGGGGACCATGCTCCGCGACTCTGTCGCCGCAACAGGCCGCGCGTTTTGATACGGAGCTCTGGAGACAACTACGTCCTCAACCCTACAGGGAAGCACAGGCGCCTTCAGGTATCGAATGTAGTGCCGCCTGATCCGCACAGTGTTCAGTTGTGACGACAGCCTGGCCTACATGCCCGGCCGCCCCTTCGCTGCTAGCGGTGGCAGCCCTAGCCTCCGTGCCCGACTGCCCCTTCATTCCCGCTATTGGTGTGGCATCCGGACCATCACACCACTGTGTATTGTAAGGCTCCCGAGACGAGTCTGGAAACAGGGAATCCCGGAGCCAAGACCTACCACGATATTATGTGCCGCTCTTCGTCTGGCCTCTGCCCGTGCACCCGCCTGGCATGGTTGACCCTATCCGGTATCTGGTTCAAAGGTGAGTTGCTAGAAAGCCAGTATTAATCGTTAAGTAGGTAATTTCGTTGAAAAAGTAGGATATCGTGTATCAAAAACGAAACAAACATTTGCTATAACAAATATTTATTTATCTGATGTTTAGTTACATAACATATTTAGCTGTATTATTTATGAAATATAAACATATTATACCACACCACAATGGCAAAACTGGCCATGTAATTTGGCACTGAGATAGTTTAAAGTCCGGAATAACGCATAGACAACATTGTACGGTTTCGTAGTTTTGGACCTTTTAGAGCTTAAATTCCACGCGGACGAAGCCACAGGGGATAGCTAGGGATAGTAGGCTCTATCAGGCTAATTAGGTACCGAACCACGGAAGAGGTTAGATGTTTTACATAATGCCGACCTATCCAACATCTATTGACGATTGACGGTATTCTGCACTAACCGCTAGGCGAAGATCACAACGAAATTAGTAAATAATAGATACGAAAAATAGTTTTACCTACTTCAGTTCTGCATACAACATGCTAACTGAACATCGCTTTAATAGTAAAGGAAATGGGTACTAAAATTATAAGACAACTTCTGCAAAATACACCAATAAAATATGTTTATTGTATTTTCTAAGATTACGACGAGATTACGTGTTTGTAATATTTATGGCACGGTAAACTGGTAAAATGTCAACAAATTGTCTATTGAGAACATTATTAAAGATTAGTGACCACTAGCTTTATAGACTATTTTAAGAAATTGTCAATTTGCAGTGCGAATTCGATATTAAAACAGCAAATCTCATTCTCAGATTAAACGCTAAAGAAAGAAACGGACAGGTACAGACACCCGCAGTTAGCACCAGTAAATTACTAGGGCATACATTTCACTAGATCTGCGTTTAAACATCGGTATGTGTAACCTATAAATAAACCTACTTACTCCGAAGCGCTACATTAGAAAGAAGTCCATTCAAATGTATCAAACTGACCATTTCAGGCATTCCTTCCACATTATAAAATATTCTTATAACATTAATATAAAATCTATATGTACTGTAATTAACTTATTCTCACTGAGTAACAACGTCGTTTATAAAAACTACGTAACACCATTTGTATTATAATTTTGACTGATCATCTTCGAAAGTTGGATTAGCCGTCCCTTTTAGTTCATGCATTCTGGACACGTCGCTGTGTGGCCTCCTCTGTAATAAATCATATCGAGATAAGTAGGTACATGGATACGACGAGGCCTACAGAGGTGCCAAAAACTGGGCGTGCTTCGACCCATAAGCATGTATTCAGATACTTCTAGTAGGTAATCGTTAGGGCGTGTTATTGGGTCTTCAGCGTGATCGTGAAAGGATGTAAATCTGCCAAGGGCTGGTATAAGTCTCGCCTGGTAAAGAGAAGTATAACTTAGCCTACTTATTTGCAATGGTTATCCTTCGACAGGTGGGACCAACCCAGTACCATTAAAATTGTTGTGGGATTTACCTAATAAGTTACTATTTCTGAAACGCCAACTTTAGTTTTAACGTTTTCCAAACAACCGGCCTTACTAAGCGATCCTGCATTGGCGGAATGCTGCTAATTTCCTGGCAGGATTACACACACCCAGGTGTTTTTTGAGAAAAAATCCTATGTTAATCTAGGGTATACATTGCGCTCAAGTTCCCGGAGCATGGTCGGATATCGGTGAGCAAATCCCGTGGCCCTGGTTCGGACAGTCTAGGATCGCTGTCGGTTTTAGTGGGTAAGTCGAGGCGCAATTTACCATCTCTACGCGCTCCGCAGTCCCACATAACCTGGACAGCCACAACAGCCGGGATCCACGACGTAAAAAGAATAATGGGTGTATGTTGCGTAATAATCAAACAAAGTACATTGATATGTATGATGCTGGCCGAAAATAAATTTAAAAATGGAATGCCAGGGCCTACACAAGTTTGGTTGATTTTTAAACAGTGTTTTATTTATTGGCTATAAAAATTCCATAAATACATAGACATCAGTGTCAATTTTGTATTTGCATTTTTTAATAATAATTTAAACAAACAAACCTTAGACCGATACACATTATTGCCCAATTTTCTTAGACCAGCGAAATGATTTTCGATGTCATTTAATTTCTTCCCCTCAGTTTCGGGTAAGACAAAATAAAAAACTATGCACCCAATAAATCTGAAAAAAAGACATTAAACCTTTAAACAAGTCTATATTTTTTTATGTCAATAAGGTTTTGTCATTGAGCTTCGTAAATAAGCAAAAATTAATCAAAGGCGTCATAATGAATGTTTTTGACTATTTGTTGCACTTTAGTGTACAAAGGTGTACAAGTGTTTCAGTAACCTCTAACATCTAATTCCAATTTGGCAACTGTAATAAGGTCAAATATGCAAACAAGAGTCCGTGTAGTGTCGGAGTTGGAATACATAGAGTGGCCACCCCATTTCATCCTCCCATCATAAGAGCCGACACAAGGAAATGATAAGGCCGAAAACTTAGTCGCAAGAGAAGGAAAACTTGAAATAAAACCCTGTTCCAACCCGTCCAGCCAGCGTGGCACAATAGGCTTATTACCCGCCATGTTGGAGGAGGCCCGTCTCAGCAGTGGGTCAATTATGGGCTGAGAAATTGTATGTAAGCTATGTTATAAAATACAGCATATTAAACATTACACATAGAATACTCTTTTGTTTATTCAAATTCTTTCTTTATCGGAACTAAAAACTAGGGATTCATTATCTATAATAAATTATATAATACTTACGATACAACGCCATACAAGCTGTAGGTGCCCCATATTGACAAAGTGTCAACCATACTTAAGTACATTTTGTTTGTTACAAAACCAAATATGTAGCCCACGCCACCCGCGATACCCGCACCCCCAGTTCTTGTTTTAGCGCTGAAAACCTGAAAGCAGAAATAATGTTAGGTAACCCTTTAATTAATAAAATAAATATTAACAAATATCCTTGGACATTTCACACAACGCTATCTCGTCCCAAGCTAAGAAACTTAATGCTTGTGTTGTGGTAACGAGATGTATGATAAACATTCACATAGATAGAAAACACCCAGACCCGGAACAAATACTTGTAGGTCGTACAAATATTTCTTCCGTGCGAGAATCGAACCCGCGACATGCTGCGCAGCAGTCGATCGCTCAACCACTGCGCCTACCGTGTCGAATGAGCTTACTATTCGAAATAAGAAACAGCAAGACTTTTAAATCACTCCGTTTCGTAATCATATTATGTAGGTAGGTGTAGGTACATAGAATCATCTTAGGGTGGCACTTCACTCCGCTATTTGTATTCGCTTAGGTATCTGTCATATTTGACATTATGGGCTATGTGTGTATGTAAGTCATACAAAAAATAGCAAACAAGGGTGAATACCGCATACAAATAGCGAACATGAATGCCCATGTGAAGTGTCAGCATAACAGGGTAACCCAAGGTATAGCCTTATTGAAACACAGGAGGTAGTTTGAATCCCACACTTTTAGCACAAATTGAGAAATTATGATATTCCGTCTAGTAATTTTGCTGCTAGATATTCTACATAAAATGCTCTTTAAAGATAGATTCAATGCTTAAAATGAGAAGATTCTGATATAATAATATACATAGTTTACTTATTTCCCTGCACTAGGTATATCCTGTATCGCTGAAGCAGTTTACAAACATGAAAGTCACGAACACAAATGACACCCAGACACAGAGCAAGTGCCTCTGGTTTACACAAAGACACTTGCCTTACCCCGTTATCGAACCTGGGACACGTGATCCAAAGGCAGCACATTTAACCTACGAAAATAAGTGATGAATTGACTATTTTGGGAGTACAAATCGACCGCATGAAATATGGTTATGTACCTCCTTGTTGACTCATAAGTTGACAATTCAAAAAGTAGCAAAGCCAGTTGAAATGACATAATTTGAATCGGCACGCCCATGGTTCCAAAAGGGAGTAAGAATACGTCATTCTTCGCAATACATACCTCACCCACTAATATCCAAGGCAAGAGTCTGATGCCAGTGTGTGTTATTAGTGCCAGCAACATAAGCAGGCTTGTTGGTATCCAAGAGTAGGCAGTATACTGCAAAAATTTAATCATTCCAACTGGTGGTCACAAATTATATCATTCGATACAGATACTTTTTCTCTCACGCCTCTGGCGACTTCTGCCCGATTTTTTGACATTTACGACTACCGCTCCGCTCCATTCCTAGACTTTCTCAATAATGATGAACGTAGACTAGTCCGAGCCGAACGCGTCGAATGAATCGAAGTCAAGTAGGCCTCGCACACATATCCGCACTTCGACCGCGCCGAAATAATCCACCGCGTCGAAGAAATCGTTTATATTTCCTTTACGCATGTCGCGCTGTTATCATGTGAATTGTGATGGACCTTGACGAGGTTTTTATTGTTAGGGCTTTATTAATGGAAGATGAAGAAATAGTACTCGCGCGTTGCTCATAGAATGCTAGCGCATCGGTCGAGTCGACCACTTATGCCACGCCGAATCTATGACGTCATCCGAATTAGTCTTCTAGGATTTCTGGGGTTCTTCCAGATTCTGACGATTCGACGCGGGGAAGTGTGCGAGGTTTCATGAGATTTCATATACAGAATTCTAAAATTCGTTTCGTTCGACTCGTTTGACGCGTTCGGCTCGGACAAGTGTGCGTTCACCTTAAACAAGAAATATATGGTATTAGGTAGGTATTCCCGGTGATTAGTTCGTTCTAACCAACAAACTATGTATCTTTATAGGTCAGAATAGATAAATAGTTAACAGATAATTTACGTACCGTTTTGTCACTGATTTCCTCAAATGTCCCGTTTATACCCAAAGATATATTAGATGTGAGTGACTTGTCGATAGAAATAGTATCCTGAAACACAACAGTCTTGGGTTGGTGGCAGCAATAAAGATATTGCACATACTATAGGCAATCCTTGATCTGAGTATTTTTAACTTTCTCCAATGTTATTTCGGTTTAAAGAATGTTTATTTCCCAAAAAGAACATTACAATAGTTCACTTAGAAATGAGAAACTTAACTGTGTTATTTCGTGGGATAAATGCGAATAGGTACCCAATATGAACGCTTATCATAATAATATATTTTCCAAGTTAGTCTCTTTAACCACATGGGTCACCGATCCTAAACAAATAAATAAATCTTAAAAAACGTATATATTTCTATATGCCATTGTCACTTCGCACTAGCACTTCCCATGGCTATTCGTATTTGTGTTTGGTATTCGGAATTGCTATGTTTGCGCTTAGTGTGAACTGTGAAATATAGAAAATACGCGAATACGTGTAGTAGTGAAGTGTAGTGCCCCCGTAACAAATAGAAACACATTCGATGTAAGGATGAAGGTTGACGTCATAGCTGTCGCGAATATTAAAGCGAGTGACGAATCCGTCTATGTGCGTCATAATCCATACCTTAACAGAATCGGAACCAATGAAGTGAAAGCGCGCGCGCTCAGCTGCTCAACGAGGTGGCGCGATACAGCATAAAGTTATTTATAAGGTTCAATGAATAGATGTTTTAATTATATTGACGTTAAAACATTAGTATAAATATCATCTTAATAACAGTAATAACTAAAGAACCGAAACAAACAAAAAACAAACATTACTCTAAATTGATTTGAACCATTGTCTAACAATACATAAATGACGTACCTATTTACACATAAGTGTTTGTGTGGTGGATTTAGAATACACAACGGTGTCAGAGGTAACTGAAGGAACGCAAGAGGCAGACCACCTAGACGCAATAGAAGTAAAACTTGACACAAACCCGGTGCCAACCCGCCTTGCCAGCGTGGCACGGGAGGCTAACTTTCATATATCAATTTGGAGGAGACCCGACTCAGTAGTGGGCCATTTATGGGCTGAAACGAATAATGACACTGTATTTAGTGATTTTCAATTATCTGATTGGAAACATTAAAAAATATCGACATATTTAAGGGTAAAAGGAATCTCTGCGTGTCGCTAAAAGAAAAAATATTAGATATTAGAGAGGACGCCTTGGAGATTCGAGGTCCATGCAGTGGCGGATTTACCAGTAGGCTGGAGCCTAGGGTGGCATGGTTTAAGGAGTGGCAGATTTAGAACGTCTAAAAAGTGGTAGTCAAAAGAGTGGACATCAAAGCGGCGTCTAAAAAAAAAGGTCGTCTCAAGAACTGTAGAGGCGGCATAAAAAGCCTACGGGCGGCAAATCTGTAAATCCGCCACTGGGTCCATGGATTTCAATTACGAACTACTACTACTACTCTTACACATATATGGGCTATATGACCCACTGCTGAGTCGGGCATCCTCCCTATGCATGGGACCCTCCATTTATTCCTACTGTGCCGTGCTGGCCAGATAAGTTGGCACAGGGTTTCGTATCCAATTTTCCTTCCGTTTTATTTCCTTTTGTCGGCTCTTATTACACTCTCAGGATGAAATGGGGTGACGGCACTATGTATTCTAAACTACGAAAAATAATTGTGATAAAGGTCGTTTTTATATACTATCATCAACATCATCAGCCCACATTAGACCACTGCTGGACTTAGGCCTCCCCTAACGAGCGCCAGAGTTCCCTGTTTTCTGCTTGACGCATCCAGCCGGTTCTTTCGCAGATTGTCGCTCCATCTAGCAGAGGACCGTCCCTCACTTGCCGATTCGCGGTCTCCACTCAAGAACTCGTCTACCCTAGAGGTTGCCGGTTCTTCTACAGATATAACCAGCCCACTGCCACGTCAGTCTGCTAATTCTCTGAGCTATGTCGGTGATTTTGGTTCTCTGTCGGATACTTAGTCTTGTTACGGAGCCTATCTTTCAGAGACACTCCAAGCATAGCTCGCTCCTAGCACGTTGAGCGACTTTAAGCAGGTGGACTAGTCTCACCGTGAGTGTCCACGTTTCAGCGCCGTAGGTCATGACGGGCAGGACGCACTGTTCGAAAACTTTGGTTTTCCGGCTTTTTATAAACTGTAGAAAGCAAAGACCTACTGTTTTTATGTAGATATCGTAGCTGGCGACCAACACACAGCAGACAGCCGCACCACCTGTAGATATGAAGGTCAAGATTCTCTTGCCAGTGTAATGAACCAGCAGTACACAGGTCCCAGACCCAACTATCTGCAGGACCCCGAGAACGAGGGTGGCATAGTATTTGTCTATCGGTGCTTCAAGCATTTGAAATATCGACACTGCGTACGTCTGTAATTAAAGTAAGGTTAAAATGCGTACTGGTAAGACTAATTTTTCATTTGGCGTAATGAAACGGTTGCACATTTGATAGGCAAATAGATTGACATAGTTATATGGTAGATGGTAAATATTTAATTTTAAATGGTAAATTTTATTAGGTATATTTTATTGTTTGACTTGTCAAAAGAGCTATAATGAGCCAACTTGATTAAATGATTGATGGCATTTATGACTCCAACAGTAAATAATTTGCACCTTCTATGTAGATTCTATACTGCCGGGTCGGTTCGCCACGGTTCAGTTTTAGGCCCATGCCTAAAATTACCGATTTTGATAAAACATTTAAAAGAAGCACCGCAAAGAACTTGCTTTCAAATAAAACAGCCACGTCAAAGGTTTAAAGCCCTTCTGTTTGTCGGGTCCTAATTTAAAAAACTATGAAAAACGTCACGAATTAGGTACATGCAACAAAAAATTCATACCTGTAAAGTTGTCATTCCGCTGAAGTGTCCAACCATGAATGCGAATGATACCAACAAAAATGGCACAATAAAGCTTTTCTTCAAATAATGAGATAGCTTCTCCCGGAAAGTCTCATCAACGTCTTCAAGTTCAACTAAAATAAAAAATACGCTTGGGTTAAATGTGTGGTTAACGGTCCAATAATAAAAACCTCAATAAAATCCATTCAATCCTGAATTATTCTATAGCATAAACAATATTTAACGTGTCTCTGATATAAGACTATGTGTGTGTTCCGATCGAGTTGTGCGTAGCAAAATAAACGGTTTCAGAAGGTTTTCTAGGTAAACAGCTCCTATTACACATATTTCTTACATTCTCAAGTGTTCGTGGATGTGAATCTATACTCTATACTAATATATAAAGCTGCAGAGTTTGTTTGTTTGTTTGTTTGTTTGTTTGAACGCGCTAATCTCAGGAACTACTGGTCCGATTTCAAAAAATCTTTCAGTGTTAGATAGTCCATTTATCGAGGAAGGTTAAAGGCTATATTTAATTTTCAAAAGAATTAGGGATCCGTATGAAAATTGCGATTTTGTAAACCAAGGTGTAAAATCGAAAACCTATTTATGCGTGCGCCGCAAAAACTATTGACAATAGAACAAAATGATGTACTACGGGTTTGTAGGTCTTATAAAGATCTACAAAAAAGTCCGCGAGAGCACATATCTAACTATCATAGTTTAGTCACAATAACCGATTTTATGTTCATAAAAAATATGCACGGGTTCGAAGCCCACGCGGGCGAAGCCGCGCCCAAAAGCTAGTAATGAAATATTCAACAGTACCTACTACTGGTATACACATTTTCTACAAGTTTTTAGGAATAAAATTTGCTATTTCGTCCTTAAAGTTGTATCTGGATAAATAAGAAACCCAAAAAAACATTATGGAAGACAGATTACGAAGATTGTAGGACAATATTGACCACTTTCGATAGAACATCCGTTTCTGCCGTGTTTCACTAGTAAATGGAGTGATTCAAGGCTGTTTCATTACAAGAAGATGACTTTTTTTATTATTTTGTATACGCACATTCCAAAAAAAAATTATATGTAAATAAAATACAATTAAATAAATCGAGGAAAGACATTGTTTTTTTAATTGTAAAGAGCAAACCTCAACCTTTTTCTTTCTTATATAAAGCTTGGATATCCCTTAGTTCTTGATCTACCGCTTCTGGAGAAGTCCAGCCGCGTAACCACTGTAAACTCTGTAATGAGTAAAAATTATGCATATTCATGTCTGTGTGGTGACGAATTTAGTTTACAAAACGTTAACAACCCTACCCTGAGGGTGCCGTCAGAGGCAACTAAAAAAAACTGAAGAGACAAATCCTAGCCTCAGTCAGGATAAGGGAAATTTGTGAAACCCTGTGAAAACAGTATTTCAAATTAAAAATACCAATTGTAAATAAACAAAGCTAGCTTCTCAAAGCTCCTTCCATAGTACTGCTGTCATTTAGGGGCTGACTTACCTACTGTCAGCCCTTAAATTATTGTGATATTTACGATATTTATAACCATAATGGAAAATTGTCTATGAACCACAGCTGGAAATGTGGTTTCAATTAGAAAACCGTATCATAATTGGTCCACTCGTTCGCTACGATGCCACACACAGAGAAACAGACACGAAAATCTAACAACATCATCTTTACGTCGTAGGTTACTAATTTAAAAGTGTAATGAAATTATTATTTGCATGCATGGACTTTTGTCCATGTTTGCATGGTACATTTGACCAGAACTCGTGTTACCTTTCTAGCTTCGTCGTGACGTTTCTTTGAGACAAGCCAATGCGGCGACTCCGGGACGAAACTTAGCGCGATCACGGACAGTACCTGCGTTCAAAAATTATTTGAATTCGGACATAACATAAATGGTGTAGACGACAAGGTGCTGTAGTTTTATTTTACGTAGTAGGTCAGCTTCATTGCGATAATAATTAAATCTAAAAGAGGGTTCTTTTTGTTTCACTGGGGAAATGCTTTCAGCATACCGCCGCCCCTCGGGGGTGGGGTCGTCGATTATGTGGGACTCCGGAAAGTACTCATCTACGGCAACTGGAGCTCGCTCCTTTGCGACCCGCTCCGCCGCCGCCCCCTTCTGGCCTCGCATAAGGAAGCCCTCGGCTTAGCGACCAACCAGGTTGACAACCCGAGGACACTGGTACACCGCAGCGGCAACTCTGGAGACGAGCCCGACGAAGAACGATGAAGAAGTTCCCAGAGCCCCAACCCGCTCAACGAAACGGTGTGCTGCTCTTGGTATGGCCCCAACTAATCATAAAGGTGCACAACTCCCTCAGCAGGGCAAGGTTAGCAGCACAGTCCAGGAGGAAATCACCCGCATCGTGTGAGAGGCCTTCTGAAGTCTGATAGTTCGGCAAGTACAACAGTGCGATCACTTTAATAGGCTATAAACAATTTGATATCAATAAATCTAATACGAAAATATCTATAACCAAAGCTTATAATGTACACCAACTGCAAGTGTGATGGAGACAAGTCATTTGAATTTTTTCAATTTATGTACTGCCTTAACCTGTCGAGCTCTAGCCATAATATACGAGTCATATTAGGATATAATAATATTAAATACATCAATATATTCAAGGGTTCGCACGGGTGCAATGATGAACATCGAAATTTATTTGTGTTTCTCTACAATAGTATGGATGTATTATACATAGAAACCTTCCTCTTGAATCACTCTATCTATTAAAGAAAACCGCTACAAAATCAGCTGCGTAGTTTTAAAAATTTAAGCATACATAGGGACGGACAGACGACAGCGACTTTGTTTTTTAATATGCAGTGATAATACTCTCAAAGAATAAACTTACCGTAAATGTTATATTGACCAAAGCTACTACCCTCCAATCGAGAAAAAGGCCAAATAGGAACTGTGTGAACACACCCAAGATTATGGTCAGCGAGCTGGTCGCACTCAAAACCCCTCGGAGGTGAGGTTGGGTTATCTCTGCCACGTACGTTAGAACCTAAGACACAACAAAATATTATAATACTACTTCTACTTCTCAGCCCACAAATGACTCACTGCTGCGTCGGGCATCCTCCGACCACATGGAGGTCAATTAGCCAACTGTGCTACACTGGCCTGACGGGTTGGCATATGGTTTCGTATCAAGATTTCCTTGCGCGGCTAGGTTATATTATATCCAAAGTAAAAAAAATACCTATTAGGTTATCTATAATGTCTAAACGACCCTTTGACGAATAATGGCTAAAGAGGATCATACAGTTGGCCTGTACGTTAAAATTATCTACGGGTCCTATTTATGATGATATAAGTACGTAACCAGTAAGAATTGTTTCAGAGATAATGGCTGATATTATTTATTAAGGACTAAAATATTCTGTATGTGTTTCACTCACAAATATAAATATCCTTGGACATTTCACACAACGCCATCTCATCCCAAGTGTGTTATGGTAACGAGATGGATGATAAACTACATAAATACATTTTTTTTTGTAAACATATACATATTTTTGGGCAGAAAACACTGAGGATATAATATGACTACTGATAGCTACCTCGGACAAAGAATCAGTCTAGCGATTCAAAGGGGGAACGCTGCCAGTATCTTCGGAACCTTGCCTAAAGGGACTCCTTTAAATAATATATTATAGTATTTAAGTTTTAGGTTATTTGGTATTTTTAGTCTTGTTTTATTACTTAAGTTAGTGTTTATGGAATAAATTAATGTTTCATATGACTACTTACTACAACTAGCCAGCCGTCACCCAATGAGTCGAGCCTCCACCCTTCCCACAGAGGGCAATTAGGTATCTTAAATTAAGTTTTCTTTCTCTTGCGGCTAGGTTTTCGACCATGTTATTTCCCTTTGTCGGCTCTTACGATGCCTTCAGAATGTAGTTGACATTTAACAATCAGCGTTATACATACAAGTATGTATAACGCTGAATGTTAAATGTCAGGAATAATCCAAATACTAAGATGTATGCGCGCAGCCGCAGTAGATCCACCAGAATTTTATGAACTATGTTATCAGTAACAGAATCAGTCTTCACAGGGGATTAGAAGGCTTGAATGCCCATTTCTTAGAGTTGAACTTCACTCTCGCGACATCGAAATATTTTAATATCACTGCTCAAGTCGTTATTTAGTGTCAATAAGAAGGTATCAAACAACAACAAACCAATATGTCATTACAGCCTTATCTATAAAAAGTAATTCACCATTGTTTATGAGTGTCTGTGATTGAACTGGTTGTAATTTGTAGGTCCCGAGATAAATGTATCCTTACAACGTATTTATTAAATTATTTATCACATAAATAGAGAATGAAATGTGTGGACAAATTGCAACTCTGCCCTGTGTCAGTGAAAGGCTATCTTACAACATTCTCACAATACCTCTATCTGCATTTTGCAGGAACGATTGGTAATTTTGCAACTGCATAGCTACCATCATTGTGTTTTGGCAGTGGGTATATCAGTATCACAATTGTGCGATCAGCAACGGCTCAAACAGAAATCTTAGGCTGCTTAAAGGGTTGATACGACATAGGGGAATTTTAACTGCCTATACTAGGTATCATTTCCAGGCTCTGTACCAAAAATCTATTAAACTGGAGCAATAGTCTTTTAAATGATTTTTTAAATTTTTGCCTCTTTTGAACATGATGTTTAGTTCCTAACAGATGTTTATGCCTAACGCATCGTTTATTAACCTTAGGGGCTGTCCATTAATCACGTGATGTTTTTTTTAACATTTTTTAACCCCTCCCTCCCCCTTGGTGATACCTGGTGAGGTTTAAGACTACCCACCGACTACTCCACCCCCCATGAAAAATCACGTGTATTTCTTTTTGTAACGTTTCGAATTCATACTAATCACATATAGTATACGTAGTGTAATTTAATGCCCCTCTGTAATATCAACTCTGTATAACAATTCTGTGTGGTGATGCATTTAGAATACACAATGTCACCAACCCAAATCATCCCGAGGGTGTCGGCAAGTGCAAAGCCAAGTGGCACATCACCTAACTGTAAGAGAAGGAAATTTGATGTAAAACCTGTGCCAGACAGTCTTGCCAGCGTGGAACAGTTGACTAGCTTCCCTCCATAAAATTGGAGAAAGCCCGACTCAGTTCTCGGTCATCTAAGGGTTGAAACGACGACCATTTAACAGTAGTTGCGATGCTTAATTTAGCTATTAAATAGGAACTTAATCTTTTGTTTTAGTTGGGATTTTGTAGACTCGTTTTTCAATCTATAATTATTTTCTACAAGTTGTTGCAGAAACCTTTTGTACCTACCTATTTAAATACTGCTTCTCTAATTAAAGACTAAAGAATACTCACTGGCGCCTCCAGGATTCCTCCGGCAAAACCAGTTATAAACAAGGCGACATACAGCTCCTCAGTACTGCTGGCGAAGTGGAATACAAGCCAGGCTATGAAGAATGGCACGTTGACCAACTGCATAGCCCTCCGGCGACCAATAGGCGCAGTCGCCATGCCTGACAGAGCGCATCCTATTGGGACTACGATATAATTAATAGAACCTGCAAATAATAATAACGCAACTTAATTTGGTCATTAATGTCAGTTAATTTAGTTTAAGGTATTTAGTAAAAAAAATACCGTGACGTTTTGAATGCATAGTGTCACCACCCCATTCCATCCTGAGGGTGTCGTAAGAGCTGACAAAAGTAAATGGAAAGGCCGAAAAGCTACTGTATGCTAATTATCTTCCAAGGAAGCCCGACTCAGCAGTGGCTCACTTTTTGGCCGAATAGAAGTAGAAACAAAATTACACTCAAATCTATACTATTATATAAAGCTGCAGAGTTTGTTTGTTTGTTTGAACGCGCTAATCTCAGGAACTACTGAACCGATTTCAAAAAATCTTTCAGTGTTAGATAGTCCATTTATCGAGAAAGGTTATATGCTATTTTCTTTTATTTTCAAAAGAATTAGGGATCCGTATGAAAATTGCGATTATGTAAACCAAGGTGTAAATTCGAAAACCTATTTATGCGTGCGCTGCAAAAACCATTGACAATAGAACAAAATGATGTACTACGGGCTTGTAGGTCTTATAAAAATCTACAAAAAAGTCCGCGAGAGCACATATCTAACTGTCATAGTTTAGTCACAATAACCGATTTTATGTTCATAAAAAATATGCATAGAGATAAGCACGGGTTCGAAGCCCACACGGGCGAAGCCGCGCACAAAAGCTAGTTTAAAATATTTGTTTGGTGTTGACTACTACAATAACTAATCGAAAGCTGATCTATCAAGAAGAAACTTACGCTTCTTCAGATCCGTAGGACGGGAGGAAAGTATCTAGGTATACTTCTTCTGGGGAAATATCAAGTATCAGGTAGCTGCGTGGAAGAAATCGCACAATACGAAACCTCAATAAATTACATAGACCATCATGTTAGTGAACATAAGGGGTTAAGAAGCGCACCGTGATAAAATTTCTCGCGTGTCGCAACGCAATCTGCAAGGTGGGTGGTTTTTAACCGACTTAATTAAGGACGAGAATCCCAATCTGGTTGTATGTTTATAGCATTACCTTTTGTCGTTTCTTACGACACCCTCAGGGTGGATTGGGGTGGCGACACTACTACTACTCAGCCCATAAATGACCCCCAATGAAGCTATAGTGCAACGCTGGCCAGGCCCAGGCCCAGGTTTTCGTGTCAAGTTTTTCATCCCTTGCGGCTAGGATATCGGCCTGACATATCCTTTTATCGGCTCCTACGACACTCAGGATGGACTGGGGTGGGACACTGTGTATTCTTAATCCGTCACCAAATGGACAGATACAATTAGGTCGGTAGGTACTGAATATGACTGTACTTCGTTCATAGGTACATTGGATTACGATTGATTGTATGTATTTTGGAAATCCTAGTGGGAAACTGGACTGATGAAGTGATGATTAAGTATGTATGTAAGTACTTTAAAAATACTATGACACTAGAGAGACTCTGGGACCGTATATCAGTTTATGAAATCAACACATTCCTCGTAAGAACCCACCTCTAATCTATTATATGTCTAAAATAAATTATATGGAAAGCCAAAAATGTTAAAGTTTTTTTGTTCTGGGGCTAATGCACAACACTTTACTGAATCTCATCACATGATCAAATGCATAGTTTACGATTCTATAAAGGACATGCAGACAAACATTCATTTCTTTATGTAAGAAGATAAAACAATGACAAAAATATGCACAATTCGTGTTACGTCTAGACGATTTAATTAACCGTATCTTGAAAACATGTGTAGCAAAAATCTACACGTCGTCACCTGTCATGTCTGCTTGATAATTGTTATACGCCCGAGTAACACTGAATAATAATTTAATTCTACCATGAATAATATTAATCTACCATATTAAAGACGTATTATAATTGACATGAAATTTGTAATAACAAGTGTTAGTAAACTTTATTGTCCGTGTGGTGACGGATTTAGAATACATAGTGTCACTACCCTGTTCCAACCTGAGGGTATTGTAAGCGCTTACAAAAGGATATGTGAAGGCCGATAAACTAGCCGCAAGAGACGGAAAACTTGACACGATACCCTATGCCAACCCGTCTGGCCAGTGTGGCATAGGCTAATTACCCTCCATGTAATGGTAGAAGGCCCGATACAGCAGTGGGGCATTTATGTCCCATAATTCATTTCGTAGCGACCTATTTCAGCTTGACGCATCCTGCTTCTACCCGTAGCCTTTCACAGATCGGTCCATCTAGAAGAGGGAGGGGCTTCTTACTGTCCTAAACTACACCTGCCCAGTCGCGGTCTACACCCAAGAACTGGTCTACCCCGACGGTTATCGGTCCTTCTACCAATTTTTATTTAGCATTTTGTTTTTACTTTGTTTATAATAGGAGAAACCCAAGATTAGGTGACTTCAAAAAAAATCTAGAATTACTGTGTTTAGTGATTTGTTTTATCTTCATTCACCGTTAATTCATTTTCGCAATAGAACTTCGTGCAAAAGAAACTGTTATTGCAGTAGGATTAAGAAAATTAACAATAACTAGGGCTAGGGACAGGTAATAAAGTAGGGCTAGGGTATAAATTTGATTTGAAGTACCTAAACATAACTTCCCTAATTGATTTACGATGAATTATTAGTAAGCATGTGCCCACATAGAATGATACATATATTATTACATTTATCGTCGCTGATTAATATATCATAGCCAAAAGTATAGAAAAAAAGATTTAAAAATTTAAACCTTTTGAACTTGTAAGGTTAATTAGGTTATTTAGTCATCCGGAAAGTAATAAAAGCTTTAAAACAAAAAAATTAACCGACCATTAGAGTTCTTTTTATACCTATTTTTAGTTCCTAATATAAGTATGTGATTTGTAGATAACCACAAAATCGCCAACAACAACAAAAACATTATTGACGAAGTTACTGCAAACAAACATGAAAATCATACAAACGAAATGACAACCTCCGCGTTTTGGTAGTCGATTGAAACAACATTTAAATAAATAATCAGTACTTAACAAAATCCTTTATCTGTTGGTATTCTCGGAAATTTTGCACCAACTTACTAATTAGTATTGGCATTAGATGACAATTGAGATACAACCTTATTAGAAGTAACATTTTACATAGAAGTTGATGGGTACTCACTAATCCAGGAGATCTCAGTTTTATTTAACCGCAGTACTTCACCATCTTTTGGCGTTTGAACGGCTGGTATGAGTATTGTAGAAAATCCTAAGGTCATTCCATATCCTGAAACATAATTAGAGAAATTAACTTTAACCTAAATCATTATATAAACTAGCGACCCACCCGGGCTTCGCACGTGTGCTTGAATGACTCTGTCTATTAAAAGGAACACTTCAAAATAAATATATAATAAAAAAGTAATATGGCAATTTTTTTTTACTTGGGATACTTGTTTCTTCAGTAGTGATCTAATTCTGAGGAAACTACTATTACCTACTGTATTTTCCATAAGAATACGAGTGTGGGCGGTATTTTTTTCCTGGAATTAAATACCAGGGGTACAGTCGCGATGGCATCCAAACAACATATAGTTCTCAATGTGAGTTTACGACAAACAGATCCTAGTCATCCAATTATTTTAACCACATTTTGATACGTTAATGTATGTTCAAAATTATGTTCCAATAGTCAGTCAGCAAAGA
Organism: Clostera curtula; assembly: GCA_905475355.2. Classification (NCBI taxonomy): domain Eukaryota; kingdom Metazoa; phylum Arthropoda; class Insecta; order Lepidoptera; family Notodontidae; genus Clostera; species Clostera curtula. The sequence goes on along the minus strand of FR997794.1, from coordinate 9,086,460 downwards.
TTAGGATCGAAGAGCTACAGAAATGGTACAGAAATATAAATAAAAAAGTAATTTCGCTACATTGAAAAAGACTAAATAACGTTAAAGGACACGCTAGAAAATTAGTTACGTATCCTTAAACTTTATTTTAAAACTATTCTTTATCGCATACGTGAAGATGATATACATGTACATACATATACTTATTTTCAACCCAAAAACTATTTGACTAACTTGGTAATGTCATAGATTTTCATAAAATGTACCCAGTATCATTAAAAAATCTCTATTGGATTATCTCTAGCGCTTATCTGCATATGACAATTTATAGCTGGTACAGTCGTGATCATCACTAACTGCTGGACATAGGACTATGAGTGTCACATGGCTCTGACCTCAGCTTGGCGCATCCAGCTGCTGCTCGTGGCCCGACTCAGATCGTTGGTCCATCTAGCAGAAGGTCGTCCAACTCTACGCTTGCCGAGTCAGTTTCCTATCATCAGCCAGATGCAAAAACATCGCTGAGGGTGTCTAGGACTGTAAAATGTATGGGATGATATTTCAAAACGGAAAATCAAATAAGTAAAATTTCGTTCCATCATCCTACACCATTTTTATATATACCGTATCAGTTTGCGATGTTTTTGCATATGGGGACAGGTCCCAGTTCAGATTCACTTTCCACTTTCCGGGTCGTCAGTCGTCACTCGTGGAGTATTCTGCCCCTTGCAAGCTGTGCGTCCCTGCCACTTAAGTTTGGCAATACTGTGGGCTAGTACAGTATTTTAGTACTAGTACGAGTACTTAATTGAAATAAGGACCATCCTTAATATTTAATTTGTCACTATGACGCAGTGAACGACTATAGACGAAAGTAATTAAAACCGATAGAGATATTCTCAATTTCATGCTCCAACTATCTTACAGACGAATTACTATTGTTCATTGCAATGCCACACTTTGATTAAATCAGAACCATCTCCTTGCGGCGAAACAATAAAAACGTTAAACCACAACGTACTTCAGTCCTTTTATTCGTGGTTTGATTTCTGTTGTTAAAACAGAATTGTAACTAGATTGTATCTGACGGGAGCAAAATAATATTTTACGGCGAGGGAGCTATTTTAATCCAGAGCGAATTGAGGGATTCTGCAGCCTAAACAAAAATTTACTCAGAAATAGTTACTTGTGAGTGTTTGGTGGAAGCGCCGATGTCGTTCACGACAGCTTTCTAAAATCTGGCCAAACGACTACGACAGGTCTATTGTCAGCAACTGCAAACCATAAAGGAAGAACTAGCTGCTAAAAAACCGAGATTGGTCAATCGCTCTAGACCACTGTTGATTCACGACAACGCAAGACCACACACGGCACAACAAACAACCGCCTGACTGGGTTTCATCGCGGTTGCGATGAACTGGAAAAGCGGCATGCCGCGCGGCTAGCCGCCTAGGCGGCCAGCCGCTACGGGTACTAAGTTAGATGAGCTGCAATTGGAATGTCTGCGACATCCACCGTACTCCCGGACCTTGCTCCAACAGATTAGCCTTTTTTCGGGAATTTGGATAACTTCTTACAAGGAAAAAAAATCACCTCCGATGCTGCAGTCCAAATCGCCTTCAAGAAGTTTATTGCTTCTCGTCTTAAGGTATTTTAGTAAAGGGATCAATGAACTACCTATGAGATGGCATAAGTGTATAGACAACTTTGATTATTAACTACATAGTATATAACAAAGTCACTGTCGTCTGTCCGTCCCTAGTATCTTTAAAACTACGCAACAGATTTTGCAGCGGTTGTGGAAAAAAATGGCTTTTAAAAGAAGTTTTTATAGCATTAGTCCTTATCTAATTAGGTACCCTTACCCTAAATACATTGTCCATTTATTATAGATCATTATGGCCCAGTGCCGCCGTGTGGTAGCGGAGTAAGAATTCTACCACCCCATATCTTCCCGTGGGTGTCGTAAGAGGCGACTAAGGGACAACAGACGTTGGGCAGCAGCGACGTTCTGTCCAAAAACATAACAACCGTTACTGCGATCGCCAACCCGCCTGCCAAGCGTGGCGATTATGGCATAACCCCCCAAATATGACGAGCACAATAATGCAACGGCCCCCAGTTCCCGGTAGCCTTACTATCCCCGGCCACGGTAGCGGCCGTGGTAACGGTAAGGCGGGGGGTGCTAACAATCCCCGGGCTACGGATAGCTACCACCACCAACTGACCATGGCGACGTACAACGGACGAACGATGCGGCTGGACGAACATCTTGAGGAGCTCGAAGTAGAACTTAACAATATAAGATGGCACGTTCTAGGGTTATGTGAAGTCCGTAGAGAGGGGGAGGACACCATTACTCTAGAATCGGGCCATCTGTTCTACTTTCGAGAAGGAGACCAATCCTCACAAGGTGGAGTGGGATTCCTCGTCAATAAGGCCCTCAAGGGCAACATTGTTGAGATATCTAGTGTGTCGCCGCGGGTTGCATACCTCATTCTAAAGCTCACCGAGAGGTATTCCCTCAAAGTGGTGCAAGTGTATGCACCAACGTCGACATACTCGGACGACGAAGTGGAAATTGTGTATGACGACGTGCACAGGGCTCTGCATAATACCACTAAGGCTCACTTCAATGTTGTCATGGGGGACTTCAACGCCAAAGTGGGAGTACAAAGTTGCGGCGAATCGGCAGTCGGATCGCATGGCTACGGATGTAGGAACCACAGGGGGCAAATGCTGGTCAACTTCCTGGAACGCGAGGGGCTATTCTTAATGAATTCATTCTTTAAGAAAAAGCCCCAAAGGAAGTGGACCTGGCAAAGGCCCGACACTGTGACGAAAAACGAGATAGACTTCATCATGACGGACAAGAAGTATATATTCAGGGATGTCTCTGTGGTCAACAGGGTAAATACCGGTAGTGACCACCGACTTGTACGAGGCACCCTGAATATAGACTTCAAGCTTGAACGCAGACGGCTGATGAAGTCTATACTCCGACCCAACCTGCATCAAGTGGCTAGCGATTCCGAAAAGTTCCAGCTGGAATTTCAGAACCGGTTCGCTGCTCTGGAAACTACAATGAGCGTTGACGAGGATCTGGACAACGTAGTCCAAATAATTAGGGACGAGGGAAGGAAGCTCTGTGCGAGGAAGCAATATGGACGGGCATCGAAACTCTCTACTGAGACTCTCCGGCTTATGGATGATAGACGGCAAAATACCAGCGCCTTAACATCCGAAAAGAGGGCCCTCCACAAGAAAATCAGGACACTCATACGCCGTGACCTCCGACGCGCCAATACGCAAAAAATACAGGAAGCGATTGAGCAAAATCGGGGGTCCAAAGTGTTCGCGCAGCGTCTTGGGAGGAGCCGTCTGAGTAAGATCACGACCACCAACGGCAATGTCGTCTCATCTAAACCGGAGATCGTCAAGGAAGTGGAAAGTTTTTATGGTCGTCTATACGCTTCAAATACTCCACAGCCATCACCCGCTTCTACAGATCCCAGAGCTACGTTGTCCCGCCACTACACAGAGGAGCTGCCGGAAGTCAGCCTAGACGAAATCGAGTTGGCTCTCAGACAGCTTAACAATGGAAAAGCCCCGGGGGAGGACGGAGTTACGTCGGAGCTGCTGAAAGCAGGTGGGTTACCTGTAATCAGACAGCTCCGACGCATTTTCAACACCGTTCTCTTCTCTGGGAGAACTCCTAATGCGTGGAGCAAGAGCATAGTAGTCTTGTTCTTCAAGAAAGGAGACAAGACACTTCTCAAGAATTATAGGCCCATCTCGCTCTTGAGCCACGTATATAAGCTGTTTTCGAGAGTCATCACGAACCGTCTGGCAAAAAGACTTGATGACTTCCAACCACCGGAGCAGGCCGGGTTTCGGAGAGGATTTGGCACCATAGACCACATCCACACAATGCGGCAGATTATACAGAAAACGGAAGAGTATAATCGGCCGCTGTGTCTAGCATTCGTGGACTATGAGAAGGCCTTTGACTCTATCGAAACCTGGGCTGTTCTGGAATCCTTGAAGCGGTGCCAAGTTGACTGGCGATATATAGAAGCGCTGAGATGCCTTTACGCCGCTGCATCAATGACCGTCCAAGTACAGGAAGACCAGACAAGACCAATCCAATTGTGCAGAGGTGTAAGACAGGGGGATGTCATATCCCCGAAACTGTTTACAACCGCATTGGAGGACGTCTTCAAGACACTGGACTGGAAAGGACGGGGCATTAATGTTAACGGCGAGTACATCTCCCATCTGCGCTTCGCCGATGATATTGTCATCATGACAGAATCGCTGCAGGATCTTCAACAAATGCTGGACAGCCTTGACACTGCATCCAAGCGGGTTGGTCTCGGAATGAACTTGGATAAAACCAAGGTTATGTTCAATGAACATGTCAGTCCGGGACTAATCAGCATTGGTGGTACTCCACTTGAGGTTGTTTCGGAATACATCTATCTCGGGCAGTGTCTGCAGTTAGGACGAAACAACTTCGAGAAGGAGGTAGCCAGAAGGATTCAGTTGGGCTGGGCAGCATTTGGGAAGCTTCGTCAGGTCTTTTCGTCGCCCATACCGCAGAGTCTGAAGACGAAAGTCTTCAACCAGTGCGTCCTACCCGTACTAACCTACGGTGCTGTAACGTGGATACTGACGGTGCGGCTAGTTCATCAGCTAAAAGTCGCCCAGCGAGCTATGGAGCGGGCTATGCTCGGTGTCTCGCTACGAGATAAAATTCGTAATGAAGTTATCCGAGCGAGAACGCGTGTCATCGACATAGCCCATAGGATAAGCAAGCTGAAGTGGCAATGGGCTGGCCACATCTGTCGTAGAACTGACGGCCGCTGGGGCAAACGGGTGCTACAGTGGAGACCACGTACCGGCAAACGTAGGGTGGGACGCCCCCCTGCTAGATGGAGCGACGATCTGCGACGGGCAGCCGGCAGCAACTGGATGCATAGAACCGAAGACCGGGTTCAGTGGCGAGCCATGGGGGAGGCCTACGTCCAGCAGTGGACTGAAATAGGCTGATGATGATGGCCCAGTACAGCATGTAATTTATAAATGAATATTTCCGAAGATATTACAGATTTATTATGCAGGGACATAGCGGTGCGGCGGGCGGTACCTGTCGCTCTTTCAAAAGTAACCTCTAAGCAAAACATGTTTGTATCGTTTAATGACAAAAGAGCTTAAACGTTGTTTATAAGGTCATTCTGTAGTAGGTAGGTATGTTTAGTATCAGCATTGATTGCACTCACCCGTGCGAAGGCGAGAGGGCGTGAGTTGAAATTTTACAATAGAGAAATAAATGTATGTTCCTTTTTTCCTTTCTAAAAACTTAAATTTACATTTGAGATAAATTTACATTCACCTTAAGAAAATTTATTGTTACAGTTTTATTAGGAATAGAGATTGTTGTAACCTTTAGATTATCCATCACATTTCTTGCGTGAGTTCTAATAATTTCAGGAGTTAGTTCTATACTTTCACTGTCACTTGAAGAATTAATTTTTCAAAACAAATCTGACAAAACAATAACACAATCCATGAATTTATAACAATCCGTTAGAATTGTCGTAAACTGTATAGTAAGCGCGTTTTTAATTTGATTTTTTTTTATTCAGCCGGTGCCTAGTTCTTTTGATATGTTAGATTCCCCACACATCCACCGTGCTGCCACCTTGTTGTGGTGAGGGGACTTGTGTGCCTTTAAGATCCGTAGGTACCCTATCTGCTCGGAGTCCCCAAGCCGGGCGGGCTCACGGGAAGAGGCAAGACGAAGAGCGGCACTCGGAGTCGTGGTGGGTTTTAGCTCTGGACTCTTTTGTGCCGCTTGTACGGCCAGGGCCCAATCAGGGTCGCGGAGTATGCTCCCCACTGGGGAGTGAAACCCGTGGCCCCGTTTCGGGCAGTTGAGGGACACCGTTGGTTTTAGTTGGTTGGGGCGCAATTACCTTCATATACTTATGATATTAATTACTTTACTTTATATTATGAGACAAGCTGTTCATAAACAACTTACCTAAAATAAGAAGATTCTTTGCACTAACGGCTATGATTTGAGGTAATGCTGTGTGAAAATTTTTCTTGTATTGGTAGTCACTGCTTATGATGACGTCATCTCCGTCCGATGACGGCGTGCCTTTGTTGTTGGCCATCTAGAAACAACCAATAGAAAAATTTAGATTCAGAAGAGGTAAGAATTAGAAAGTCAACTGATGAATTTAAAATTAAGATGGCCAGAGAAACTACTGTGTGTGACATGTGTGTCTACTCAGCCCATAGATGACCCACTATTGAGTCGGGCCGCCTCCGGTCACATGGAGGGTAATCAGCCTCCTGAGCCTCGCGGCCCAGACGGTTGGCACAGGGTTTCGTATCCACTTTTCCTTCTTTTGCGGCTAATAGGTTATCGACCTTGTTATTTCCCTTTGTCGGCTCTTACGACACCCTCAGGATAGAATGGGGTGGTGAAACAGCGTATTCTTAATCCGTCGCCACGCGGATATGATGTCTCTGGTTTAACCAAATAATTATCGGATATTTCAGTAGATTAGTCGCAGAGTTCAGAACGCCCGGTAGGCTAGTCCGAATTCAGGGCAGACTCGGATCACGATGGAATCGGGCAAAGTCGAAGATAATACTTTATACAAACTACTATTGGTAAATTAATGCTTTGATTAATTTTACGGCATCCCACTTCATACTTACTTCCACTTAAAACAAAATCTTCTTTTAGAAATAAAATAAAAAATATCTTGCGGAAAAGGCTCACCTACTTCAAACATTATCCACTGATATTACAACCATGTTAAGTGTGTTATAACTTTCTTATCGTCTGGTAGGTAATAAGTTTCAGTCGTAGTAATTCGAATTATGACCGATAAAACTATATTTTGATCTCTAATTATTTATTTTTTTACAAGAAATGTTTCTTTATGGTTGAAAATTATTTACAACACAGAACTCATTCTATTTATTAGAATCGCCTATATCCATTCCAGTAATATTCATTCAAGGCCACTAACTAAAATAAATTTGAAGGAAAGACTTGAACATTTCTTTTTCTCTTCAAAGTCCTTCGTGGGGTCCGGCACAACTCTTTGCTGAAGATCATCACATGATCAAATGCACTATGCATTACAATTCTTTAAAGAACATACAGACAAACATTTATCTTTATACATATATAGGAGGAAGCAGAAGGTAAGTCTGTCGATTTAAGTCGGTCGAGGCGTCTCGCTACCGTAATCAAGTTATGGGCTCTTCACGTAGGAATTTTGTAACAGGTCTTGTACTCACAATCTTTGCCAATATAGGTAACAATCAAGTGAATGCTGGTGCCAAAACCATTTTTCGACGTATATAAATTATAGTACGGTGAAAAACAAACAATAATTCATGATTAGATGTGTCTCTGTAACCTTAGATCCTTAAAGAGGCATTATGCTTATTCATTCTTTTTATTCTTTATAAAATATTATCTACTTAGCTACCCAACAAACAACTGAATACCTTGATTATAATAAAGGTGTGACATGTGTATCAGTGTTTAAATAAAACGAGGAAATCATTTTGACACTAAGTACGTACCTACATTAAAAACGTTGCATGTCATTTTTCACGTGGGCCTAGATTTGATAAAGAAATATATTATGCTAAACATAATTATTGAATGGTTTGTTTTGAGTTTACTAGTCAGGACGGTGGATGGAAGCGGGCTTTTGCTGCTGTATCGCCCCAAAGATGTAACCAATGATTGTGCCTTCTCTAGTCGCCTGCGATACGATCTTTCTTTCGGAATGGGCATGTCAGACACTATCACTCTGGTTAGTCAGATAAAGTACCAAGTTGGATTATATGCACTCTAGCTTCATTACCTATCTGTTATATCCAGATAACCTGTTTTATTAGCTACTAGCTTTTGGGCGCGGCTTCGCTCGCGTGGACTTCGAACCCGTGCTTATCTCTATGCATTTTTTTTTATGAATATAAAAGTGGTTATTGTGACTAAACTATGTTAGTTAGATATGTGCTCTCGCGGACTTTTTTGTAGATTTTAATAAGACCTACAAACTCGTAGTACTTCATTTTGTTCTATTGTCAATCGTTTTTGCAGCGCACGCATAAATAGGTTTTCGATTTTACACATTGGGTTACAAAATCGCAATTTTCATACGGATCCCTAATTCTTTTCAAAATAAAATATAGCCTATAACCTTCCTCGATAAATGGACTATCTAACACTGAAAGAATTTTTGAAATCGGACCAGTAGTTCCTGAGATTAGCGCGTTCAAACAAACAAACAAACAAACAAACTCTGCAGCTTTATATATTAGTATAGATATAGATTTTTATAAGTATACAGGGTGACAAAAAAACTCCCGTCGTTTCAATGACAGTGACAGGCATAGCGGATCACCATCTCGCTCGACGACAGAATCCCGACTGGAGAAGGATAACATCACTTCTGGGTGTTGTGATTAAAGTTACCAGAGCCCCTTCAGAGAAAGGGTGGTATGGCAACTGAAGGAATTTTCCGTCTGCTGCCAGGGGCATGCTTTTACTTTTTACAGGGTCACGAACACGTGAGTAGCACCTCTGGTGTTGTAATGTCCATAGGCGACAGTCAGCTTGGCATAGCGACACTAGTGTTACTGAAACTAGTCCTTCATTCCAGTACATGGATAACTATAATTTATATAATTATTTAGAATGCCAATTATATTTAACTTCAAAACAAAACAAACATATTAAACACACTTGTCATTGGCACATACACCTGGTCAACGCAGCCTTAAAATCAAATGAAGAAGTATATATGTATTATGTAAGTTGTATGAAATACGTGATACACATGTCATGATATTGACGTGTATGCTAAAATCTGTTTAAAATGTGTGTAAAGTTTTATTTCTTACATTACTAATATTTCTCATGCGTTAAGAAGCCGCTATTTTAGCACGTATTTGTCTGACGCCGATAAATTGCATCCGCCTTCCTGAGCTCCTTGCAATTTATTGTTCCTCTCATGTGTTACTTTTTTATTCGAATTCGATAACTTTTGTAAAGTAATCAGTGTGAAGTGTCGGACATGAATCTTTACCACGTGTCCATAATTAAACACCCGTGGTATATGAATTTAAACAGAGATAGACTTTAACTAGGTAGGTGATGTTTTAGGTATTTAGAACTCTGTTTGAAGTAGATTACGAATGCAGTGTCGAAATCGTGGCCGAGTCAGCATCGGTGCACGTTGTAGTTGTGGTCAAACTTCCGAAAAGCATCAAACACAATTGTTTCTACAACAAAGACGCTTTCACAGTGATGAAAAAGGATAAGTGCTTGCCTATTTGCTCAACTATAGGCAATAGAGATCAAAATTCGCCGTATTTTGTTTTCGTTGTGAACGAAAGGGTGCGATTTAAGTTTTTGAGCAATAGCAGCATCAACTCTGATATAAACGTAAGTATTATATATAGATATAAACGTATTTTATGAGAAAATTAAGAACAGTATTGTTGTCCGTGATAATTTAAATTGACGTATGCATAATGTGACGTTTTAAACGTTGGTTTACATGTTTGTTTTGAAAGTGATAATACATGCTTATTAATGCTAATAACAGGTGAGTAATTTTCTACAATAGTATAAAATTAACTCTTCTATTTTGGGCACGAAACCAGTTATTGGCTTATTAATTTGATACTAAGAATAGTAATAGCAGCTAAATATATTTGTATATGACAGAATACAAGCTGTAACTAAAACCGGAACGTCCTTGTATTGGCAATGGTCTGTGTTATAACACTTAGGAATATATTTTAATTGTTATGAAAAGGTCGTCATGGAAATACACTACATTATTCAACTTCATTTTTAAAATGGTTTTTATTGAGATGTGCTCGCTAAAGATTACTTTTTTAATATCTGTAGAAATTATTTAAGCTGTGCATTGCCCAGCCATTCAAACAATAATTTTAATTTTTTGCAATATTTCTGTTCTGTATTTAAAAAGAATTTTGACCGGGTCCCAGATTTGCTACTTTCTGTAGAAATACTTACTAAATTCAAAAATTCTTGGCAAGTTCTTGTGTCAGAAGCGTGTGGCACAGGCTTAGGAACTGACACTGTAGTATACCTACGTAGTACCAAAACGATCAACATCGACAATCAAAGGCATCGTGATTGTCTTGTTTCACTCTATTCAAATTGCAGATTTAGAGCACTTTTACTAGTTTTGGAAACATTTATGCACAGGGGCTTTCCATCTTCAGGCTAATATTTACCAGCTAACTGCTACTGCTGCTAGAAGGACTCCCGTAAACGGCACATGCAGCCGTGGCAATGAAACTGAGTGTATCATTCGGCAAAAAAAACTGTGCTTCACCACTGGAGTCGTGTGTGACGGAATAAAGAATTGCGGCGTAGATGATTGGTATGATCTTGATATAATACACTGAATAGAAGTGTTCCGATAGTACTTTTCTAGAATGTTCTCGACTATAGATGTTTTAACCAAATGTTGCGGTTTTACCCCACAATAAACCGTCATATACGGTTGAAAACACGCATCCAAAAATAAAAGAACTATGTTTTACACTTCATTTTGGGAAAAAAAAATATAATTTTGTAGGTATACCTTAAGTACCTTTACTTATTTAATAGATTATATTACACACACTAGATTAGAAGACATCATTAACACAATGATGGCATTGTGTGAGTTGAGTTCTTGTTTAAGAAAGAGACAATATTATGTATTACGAATATATTATTATCAGTAACACATTTAAAAAATGTTTACATAGTTTACATGTACTTCAATTTAACTACCTCGGTGAAATTAAGAAAATTTAGTTATAATTAAGAAAAACATAGTCATCAAAACCTACCGTCATAAACCGAAAAAATTGCTATAATTCGGTTTTAACGGGATTTTTTGTTATGTGCCGATTGGTTTAATTAGTTTTAAACTGGCCTTACATCTATTAACTCGACGTTTTATAATCTTGCGATATAGTTAATACCTACAGAACAATATGGGCTACCGCAGGTTATTTGTATCATTCTACAGGCAAGTAGTGTAGTAGCCCGAATCAGTAGTGGGTCATTTAAGGGCTGAAACAACGACGACGACGGTTTATTTGGACGTGCTTCGGAACGCATGTAAAATCTTAGGGCCCGGCTGCTATTCTAACATCTATGGCAGTCGTTATATGATGATAATAGCATGAACTCTGACAGCTGTTCTAACCATATAATTATCGGCCATCACCTCATGTAAATACTGGTAGTTAGCTGACCAACATGTAATTAAGAAATGGCGAGGAAGAATGAAAAGTATCAAGAAACAAAAGTACCTATACACCCGGGAACATTTTCGTAACCAAGTTGTAGTTAAAAGTATTATGAGAAAATAAGAAATATTATACACATATCTATAACCATAACGAAAGGATCAAAAGTAAATTGACATAGATACCTTCTGTAAATTTTGTAAACTTCATTTTCATAAATTGTTGGACACCAGCTAACGAAAGTGTCATGACTAGGGAAATAAGTAGGTAAATAAACCCACAGATATAACGAAGCCTGAGGAAAATTAATCAAGATAGATAAACGGCGCAATGCTAGTGGAACACACGTTTCCTGATTAAAATTAGGGTCAGAAAATCGACATGCTCTATGGCCCCACTTCGATAGACTATAGGGTTTTTGGTACATCCAGTTTATAAAGGTGTTCACAAAAATACAGTTGCATACGTAACACATCACTGTATATCTCAATTAGGCCAACAAAGAGAAACCACGAATGCTATTAAAGAAAACAATTCTGGTAAGCTGAATGGAACTATTGGAAGTGAACCGAATGGAAGTAGTGACTGAATGGAACCTCTAGTTTGGCCCCGAGTCTATATCGGGCAAACACGTACGATCAATTTAAATTTCTTAAACCAATTTAGCTCTTCATGTTATTATTCAATCACGCGGGTATATCCCATGGCGGGAATTCGGAACTAGGTTTCGTTGCAAAACTGCCAGTCTACCGCGATCTCAACTGTTGGGTCTTTCCTTTTTTAGAAATATATACTATTGATAAATCTATACAGGGTGGCCAAAAAGTTATGGATCAAACGCAACTAGCGGTTAGATGGGGTCATCAGCTTATCCCTAGTAAATGCGCCAAAACTTGTAATTCAGGGTCACTTTATGGTAGTGGTAATTATCTTCAACACTTAAATCAATATTTCACACAAATATCAATTAAGTAGTAATATTAAATAATATTTTAGACTATGTCTATGCTTAGTAAAAAGAAATAACTTTAAATATATACTTATAAGAAAAGATAAAAAGAAACTAAACACTAAATAATCTAAATTAAAATAGGCACCACATCCTCAGCACTGCAGGGGTTTGTAAATTTGCCAAGAAGACTAAACTACCAAAAATAGCATGTTTAACGCCTTTGCGTTAGGAGTCCTTGCTCATCGGTACCAATCTAGTGAAAAATATAAAAAGATACAGGCTGTATTTGCGTTTTTTTTCTGTTTGTTTAAAAGCGCCATGTGTGGGTTGAGGATATTAAAATATTTTTCAAAAAAGGCATACAAAAGTAACCAACGACAAACACAGGCATTTGTGGTGACGTATTTAGAATAAATAGTGTCAGCACCCCATTTCATCCTGAGGGTGTCGTAAGAGCCCACAAATCGAAATGATATGGCCGAAAACCTAGCCGCAAGAGAAGAAAAGAAGAAGTAGAAACACAGCCATGTGCAAAGCAATTTACACGATTATCCACAAATTCAATATATTTCTACAGTACGCTAATAGTTATTTGTTATACAAGAGTGCAAAGTTGCTTTTTAACCGCGTGTTCAATTTTGATGACTGAGCAAGCGAAGGATTCTAAAATTAGAAATTAGAATCCTGAACGTTAGCGAGGGAATCAAAAGAGCACGAGGTGAAAAATCTTTGCACTCGAGTGCAACACGTAACTTTTCATTCCACCTCAGCGAGGAAATGACTAAATGCAAAAAAAAACGTTTACAATCACAAGATAGGTACACTTTTATTTCAGTTTAGGTATTAATTACTACATTATGACAGGTAAGTATTACAGAATAATCTTTACTTTATTCTCTAGCGAATAAAAACGGCTTTTGCACTCAGATATCGAAGAGCGAAAATACTTTATTCTCTAGTGAATAAAAACGGCTTTTGCACTCAGATATCGAAGAGCGAAAATACTTTATTCTCTAGTGAATAAAAACGGCTTTTGCACTCAGATATCGAAGAGCAAAAATACTCTTTCCGAGATGGGGGGATGAAAAAATATATTACAGTCTGTTACATTCTTGCAGGTTTGACGAACGTAAATCAGAATGTGGCTTGCCAGTCGAATATCTTGGTTATGCCCCTGTCATTGCCGTAGTAGCCGCCGTGGCTTGCGCTTTACTGGCCATAGGGCATCTCCTGCTGCGATGCCTGCCTCCTATCGCCACCTCATTCTTCATATTCAATGCCAATGAAGACAACAGACTCTGTATAGATCCGGTGTTCAAATCGCCCGCACGACCATCGGTTGACATTGAAAGGACCACACGGACCTCGCTTATACCGGTACAACCATTCTTTTTTTATATTACTACTTCCAATTTTATAAGCCAACATGTGTTGTTTTTCACTTATTCTGTTATTTATTAGTTGGTAGTAGTACTTCATTGATTATGTCAAGTCTTGAACATGTGTTTTCATTACGATTATGGTTTACTTTCCCGCGACATGCCACTCATGTAGATACGCAGATACAAAATATAAAAGACACCTTATTTGTAAGTTGGTAATATTTTCCACCGTACCTAACCGCGACCGCGAAACATGTCCTCGCCTGCTTTTCAAAGGTATTGTTAGTGAATTGTTATTCCTTAATGTAAAACATTACAACAGACTACGTATGGTACGAAAGTAAAGATTTCAAACTCAAGTAAACTTGTAACCAAACCAGCATGTTGAAGTGATAAAATTGATCCAATATTTCATTATGCTCGACTGCCAAGCCAATCGACCTCTAATTTAACTATATTATAGGGTTTTAGTGTGCTTGTGCAATACCTATAGCTACACATGTGTACCTACATAAGATAAATGTTCTATAGAAAACCAGTTTGAAGAGCAGACAAATATGTAACCTATAACCTATGCGCTCAATAACACATCAAGCGGCACGGCATCGGCAGGCAGCGATCTTCATGTCCCAATATCGTCCCCGTAGTAGGAATTGTACGGATGTACGCTTGAAGACCATAACAACAGGCTAATAGTTACCCCGCGTATCGTATCTGGTCGCTTAGATTTTAGTTCCAAAATTAAATACAAAGCCTTTGCTTTTTTACTTTTTCCAATTTTGTTATGTTTGTTTTTAATTGTTTAGCTTTTCACTTCTATTAAATATGTATAAATTGTAATATAAATCGCAAATGCGCCTGCTTTTTTATTAGGTGTTACATACAAATGTGCAAAAAACTAAATTTTCTATTCACTTTTGCTATTGGAACTTTTTTGAACGTAAATACTAGTTATTTTAATAGTGGTTATGAATACTCCTTTTAGATATTTTCCAGTTCATCATCGTCCAAAGATACAGTTATATCGCCAGCCATCAAACCTGCCGACGTGCCGTCGATGGCCGAAAACATTTTAAAAGTTAGTTACTGTCAGATACGTCCAACCGAGAACGAGTGAACAAACTCACAAAACATTCATTTCTTTATTTTATATTATAAATTCAAATACAGAAATGAATGTTTTATGAGTTTGTTCACTGAATTCATCTCCCCGCTTCTTTGTTTATATCAACTATGTCTTTAAAGATTATTATGTAATCTAATCAATTTAATTTCACTCGCTTTATCGTATCATTTTTAAATAACATTCAGAAAAATATTGATAGAAAATTATTATTTCCTACCAAGTCGCATATTATTTTCACAGGAACCCGTAATACCGAAACGCAAGACCACTATGAAATTTGTAACTGAGAAGCTCCAACAAAAATTCCGATCTGCAACTGGACACGGGAAGTCAGAAGAGAATGCTATGCAATGACTACTTAGTTTACTTAGGTGATTTATTTTTATCAAATGTACCTTACTAAAACACTGTTTGGCAAAACCATACTAATCTTAATATACGAAGATAAGTTTACAGCAGTCCTCTGGCTACAACATCGTCGGATTTAAAAGCATTTTTCCCAACTCACGGACGGCTTAATGATTAATGAAATATGTATTGTATTTTAAGCGATAATCTGTAAATTTTAACACAAATTTGAATAAAAACACTGAGACAATAGTACAGTTCTTTATCACAATGCAATGAATAAGGCAACAAAGAACTTTTGTCAAATTAACTACACAGGCTAGTTGTAAGTTTATTCATTCAGGGCTTTAGACGAAAATAAGTTTAAGATGTATTAAAGACATTCGTAACGTGATACGGCTCGTACGGTTTAATAAGCCGTTATTATGTACGAATTTGTTACGGAAAGAACAGCAATAACAAATTTTACTAAAGCATTCAAACGCACCCCACCACACCACTGAAAATAGTGAGCAGAATGACTTGAAAAACGTATGAAAATATTTGTTGTGGTTTGACTCGAAATAGTTGTTGTTTACGGGTTAGTTTATTATTTAAGCCTGTTATTGCCGTTAGAGTAGTCGGTCTTAATTTTTGTATATTTCGGCTTTTACTGCGTATACCTACTTAAATGTATGCTTTACAAAGCAGTTATATTGCAACAAACACGTGTAAAAAAATCTATAATCTTCACTTATTTCATCAATTTTTATACCTAACTACAGAACCGATTTCGATAGAAAAATCTATGGGACCAATCTGGAACCAATACCAAAGACAAGGTTTTTTACTCCTGTGTACATAGTATCAGCCACTTTGCCCAGAAATATTTATCATTAAAAGAAATCCACTTGGATACCTATACTTGCTAGTAATAGCTTTACTGCATTGTGGTAACTAATTTCAGTGAAAATTGTCAAAAGCGCTACGGAGTTAACGAAAGGTATTCAAAACAGTTTCGCCTAAGTTTAACATATAGAGAATCATAGGTTTACGGGAATCATACAGGGTAATTTTCGAAAAGGTAGCCTATGCAGGCGATTTAGAACCCACACCTAATACTTATGATCTGTGAAAAAAAAACAGGTATCTTTTTCTTGATAAAAGCTTCTAACAGTTATTTTAATATGACACAGTTGTAAATTAAACTTGAGAAAGAAAACACACTACGTAATTCTGTTGGTTCTCACACTACGTAATTCTGTTGGGGCACAACAATGATATTTTTTTAATGTTAGGTTTTATTTGCCCTAAAGATCGTACTTTTGTGGGAAAAATTATAAATAATAAAATTTAAAAAATATAATTTCGGTACGTAGACGTTATATTTCATAATAAAAACTGAAATAAATACGACACTAAGAATTATTTTTGAGAAAGATATAAAGCAACTATTCAAAAAGCAACCTTGTTTGAAAAAAATCCTGATTATTAAATGGCTGCGCTGTATTAATATATATATAGCCTTGGTATTAAACTGCGCTTGCACGCTTATTTTATCTTATTTGAATATTACGAAACGCAATAGATCTGCATATTAAACAATATCTGGCTATGCTAGATGGTGGATGGGATGGTTCATCATCCATCCCATCCACCATCCCTCCGATAACATCTGATCGCGTCCGTGCACTGAAGGGCACGTAAAACCACCCACCCCGGCTGCCATTCTAACGCTTATGGCAGTCGTTACACGTATTCTGTGGTGTGAAAACTGACAACTGGTCGAACCAAATATTTACCGGTTGTCCCACTAGCTGAATCGCTTAGGGCAAACATCAATCGCTCCGTGTAAATACTGGTAGTTACCTAAAATCCGGATATCCCAATGAAATTGGGAAATGAAGAGGAAATATATTTTGAATTTTTGTTTTGCAACTTCATCGTCATTATCAATTCAACCAAAAAAGTGCACTGCGTCACATTGGGTTCTGATAAATTAGATGGGGACTAGAATGAAACCCCGGGTGCCACGCCACGTGTACCGGGCATGGTACCACGCAGGCATCAGCTCCAAGGGGAGAATGCTCCAGAAGAAACTATGAGACGAAATGGGGTCGAACGATTCTGACCGTTCCCCCAGCGCACGATGTCCCCGTGGGGATACAGTCAGGACCCACACGTGGAGATACAGTCACAGGGGTGGAGGAGACTCCCACACCCGCCCGGCCTGGGGATGGGAAATTAGGGAAATTATCAGTTAAGCAATGACCATAGGCTGCAAGTCCTAAGTCATCTTTTAAAATACTCGACATCGTTCTATTCTAGGTGCTTCATCTCCCGAGATAAAATCTTTTGCTTTCGGACAGGATTTCTTCGAATTCTTTCCCTTATTGCTTTGACCACCTTTTTCGTACGAACACTACGTGGACGGCCAGATCTTTTTCTGTCACAAACAGAGGAGGTCTGATTGTACCAATTAATAGCCCGGTACACAAACATTTTACTAAACCAAGGGCATTGAGAGTTTTAAAAATTAAATTCGGATTCACTACTTTGTGTAATGCAATCACAGCGATTCGGTCTCAAATCACTCCAATACATTGTACAATATTTTGCGATTTGAATACCGCAAAATATTGTACAGTACAATGTATTAGCGCCAAAATGAGAAAACACGTTGAACAATAATATAAAAATGACAGATTCCAAATTCCAATGTAATATTTTGTTTATTTTTAATTGTAACAGTATTTATGACCAGACAAATGAATGCATCTCATAACGCATCGTTTTATTTAGGATTAGAAAGCAGTTTTTCTAGATTCGGTAGACACACTGACTGACCAAAAACATCCCTCGACGTCTCATCAGTTAAATAATTAGCACTGATAAACTTATAGAACAATTTGTTTAGAAGATGGCAATAACGTCGATTGCATTGTCTTATGTGTACCCGTATACCATATTAGGATTCTTCAAGTGGTTGTTTATTGATACAATATAAAACCTATTCTACACGGTTGGGTCCAACCACCAACAGAGGTCACCTTGGTTGAGTTGGAGCAAAAAGCAACCGTGTAGAAGTTGGTTGATGTCAATATTTGGTTGACCAACTGAGTGGACTTCCAACCACCTTGATCGTGAGCGCATCCCTCACTACCAAGGACCAATAGAGGACATTGGGTTGAAGAGCGACCGTGTGGATGCTTGTTGGCCTGCGACCGTGCGTAGTTGCGGTCAGTGTTGCCATATAAACAGATTTATCTGTATCTTTATAAATATAATTCAACTGATCATGAACGTAGAAAGAACAGCGGACGGAATCCCGTAGGTATACCATTATTAAGAAGCATAATTGTAAATTAATATTATAATACTCCTGAAAATAAAATGAAGTAAAATTATATATTTAAGTGGCTTAGGAGTCGAATGATCGAATTTTTAGTAATTATTATTTATTTTATTTTATTGGACAACAAAACAGGTAACAGTTAATAACTAAACTTAATATCTAATAAACGAATCTATCCTAGGTTGGAACCCCTAATAATGTTGACACATCATGTCGTAAAGTTACATATTAAACATAGTACAAAGCAACTATTATTATACTTTATCATAGAATCTGAAAATGTCTAAAATTTATCTTCAAGTTCTAAATCTGTCCGAAAAGCATCTTTTGAACCGTATTATGGAAATGTGAATGTAGGTATGACGACTGATAGGTGTGTGTGGAGACTACCACCTAGTGTGGGACAGGGGCCGTAAGATGATAATGGTGTTTATAAATATGACGATTTATAAGAGTTTTGTGATGAAACCTACGTAAATAAAGTTCCTTTTGAGTTTGAGTTTGAGCATTTTAGTATAGCGAGAAGATTTCTAGATTTGGGTGAGTTTAACATAGATAATTATCATTCATTATAATTGAAACTGAATCTACTAAACCGCTAGAAACTAAAAAAACTAAAAAAACCAGCCACTAAAAGCAATATTTCGCCACTAAAAGGGGAGTCGAAACCACGAGTTTTAGTGGAAAATACCACTAAGTTGGCAACACTGCTGACGAGTTGTCTCAACTACACATCGTGTAGATTGAAAACCAACTTTGGTTGGAACAACCAAGGTGACCTCTGTTGGTGGTTGGACCCAACCGTGTAGAATAGGTTTAATAAATAATAATTCTGACTGACTGCCTCGTTGGTCTAGTGGTCAGATGTGCCGCCTTTGGATCAACGGGTCCCGGGTTCGATTCCCGGGTCGGGCAAGTGTCTTTGTCTAAACCAGAGGCACTGGCTCGGAGTCTGGGTGTCATTTCTATCTATAATATGTATGTATTTACAAAAAAAAATGTATATAAGTAGTTTATCATCCATCTCGTTACCATAACACAAGCATTAAGTTGCTTAGCTTGGGACGAGATGGCGTTGTGTGAAATGTCCAAGGATATTTATTATTATTATTATTCATTATTATTATCACCGCACCCTATAAAAGGTCCACTGCCGAGGCGGGCCTCCTCCAATTATATGGTAAGAAATTTGCCTACTGTGTCTCGCTGACCCAGAGTATCGTATCAAGCTTTCCTTCTCTTGCGGCTGGTTTTCAGCCTTAGTATTTCCTTTAGTCGCCTCTGACAACACCCGCAGGATGGAATGGGTGGGGATACAACGTATTCTAAATCCAAGTAATATTCTATTTGCCGGTCGATAATATCTCAAATTGCATGGTAATTCATTTCATTAGATATGCATTGTATGTGGTCCATTTATATAAGATGGTTATCGTGTTTTAAACCTAAATGCCCATTGAGTTGATGCTGTTAAGTAATTCGCATTTAATAATTCAATTAAATATAAAAATACTTTAACTAAGAATATTGGTGACAACCTTAATTTAAAAGCTACTAATAACTACACAGTACCGTTTTATGGTGCATTGTGAATTCAAACTGATAGATTAATTACATCTTAATTTGTCTGATTTTCAAGTCAGGATTGATGAATAGGTACGCGGCTAAGCTGAATGAGGCATACATTAAGACAAAAAATTATTGTGTGACTATAAGTAGTTGTGACGATTATAAAATCGCACGGGCTAGTTAGCGTATATTAATTCAGTCGCTTTATATTTAAATAATATCGACAAATTGCAATGAATATTAAAGTAGTCATCAATTCGCTTTTGGTTTCGGAGTCACATCTGCTTAAATTTAAGAACTGGTTTTCATTATACGCCGTTGTTGATAATATAATGTATTTATATGAAACAGAAATTGTTTAATCAAGTGTACTCAAAGTGTTTATTAGATGACTATCAGTAAAAATTCACATTATTTCTACTTACTGACGAGTAGGTAGATTGAGAACAATTATCAAAATAATTTTAAGAAGTTTATAAAAGAAAGTTGTTATTTGTTTACACCTAGTAAAACATCAATGAACTTAAGGCATACCGAGAGCAATACCAACCCTACTCTCTAAAAGAAAGTCATGCACCATATGACTCGTAATTGTGTGTGTACTTACTTGGATAGCTGTACTGATCACATGTGCGAAGTCCTGGTATTGGCTCTGTTATCGCGAAGCAGGCTTACACCTGTCGCGCACGCAGCCACACTGACTGAGCGAGCCTCGCCTGCTTGGCTTGTACCAACAGTCTTGACAATCTTGCCACTACTTGACACAATAAAACTCTCGCAGAGAGTTCAGTGTCAGAATCTATCGAACGATTCCAATATTCTGCGCAACCTAACCGATATTTGTCACATCCAGCTGATTCTTTCGATATTTTTTCTCGTAGACTAAGCGTATGATCGTTTAAACCAATTTAACATATTTAGTCACAATATTCAACACGTATCGAAATTACTTTAAACTAGGTACTCAAACATCGTATCAATGACATTGAATGGACTTAGTCGGTGACATCTAAGAAGTGGTAACTTTATGTTTACTTTGTGGCTATCGTGTCAAGGCGCCTCTCGCTTGTGATGGCGAGTTGGTGAGCGGCCATACAGCGCTTGTCTTGAAATATCATTTTGTTACCATCAACAGCAAGGCTTTGCGAAACTGATTACACATTTCATAAATCCTTCTTCAATATTAACTAGCAGTTCACTGTCATGGTGCATGCCAGAATGTACAAATCAGAAATTCAGATTCCGAGATACAATAGGTTATTTTTTATATTGCCCAAGCAGATGCTTCTGCTAAGTGGCACTTGGTCAGTTACATGCCCAGGTGGTTTCATTAGATCACAGAAGATTGGTGGCAATGTCTGACACGGTGTACCATCCGCCCTCTTGGGTGGTATTGTGTCCCTGCGCGTGAGTAACATCACAGATACTTAATTACGGGAAGCTTAATGGGTTTGTGTCAAGGTTCCCTGCTTATGCGGCTGCATGACTCTTGCGTTTTAATTGTCGCCTCTTACGGCACCCTCGGCATGGTATGGGTTGGTGACACTGTGTATTCTAAATCCGTTACCACGCGGTGAACATTTTGTATTACCAAAGAAATAAGAATTCATTATCATCGTAAGGAGTATATTTGTACAAGTAACAAAAATCATTTCAGTGGCCGAGTATCGGATTGCAGACGTCAGTAATGGCGGAAAAAATTGACTACCTAGCCTAGCTACTGCAGGCTACTGGCAATGTGTAAATTCGGTACTATTCAATGATTGCTACACTCATCGCGACGCTGAACGTAACCGTTTACAAAAAGACGTTCCGTAAGCTTATGGGCCACCCTTACATTGGTATCTATGTATAAGAACCTGCGTAGCTAAATTGCAGTTGCAAGAAGCATAAGGACCAAGAATATTATGCGTATGACCTTTATTTATGATGACTTGCCGTATATCGTAGGTTTAAACATATATGGTTTCTATAATAATATAACACAAAAGAGTTGTCATTCCATGAAAGAAATCACATGATTGTATAGCTGGCAGTATGGTCATTATAGTGATAAGCGAAAATTCTAAGTTAATTAAAATTGTGATGAAATAGTTCTCGGCACTCGTGCGCCAATTCCTCCTGGACTAGTGAGTCTTTCCCGCCCAAAGGAGTGTAGCCGCACGCGTATTTCGGCAAAGGAAAGGAGAGAGAGGGATAAGGGAGAAAAGCTTCTGAGCACTCCCCGTGGTACAGTGGGCAGAATACACTCAGAACAGCAATAACTCGACGCAGTTTTAAAGGATCGAGATTCTTGATCACATTCTCATCACCTATAATGCCAATTGCTCGGCGCTGCAACCGATCCAAAGCACCAAGTAGGTACTTAGCGGAGCCGTCCTAGAGATGTGAACAGTACTCAGAGTACACGGCGGAGGACCGCACCTGAGGTTTATACAACAGGTACCTACAGCTGCTCAGCCGAGAAAAAGCGTCGCACCTTGTTCAGGACTGCGAGTTTTGTGATGTCGTTTTGATCACAGCCTCTGTATTTTTTTGGATTTAGATCGCAGCAGATTTCCTTACCGAGCAAGGTGACGTGACCCAGAAGAGACGAGAGTGGAAGGAATGGCGACATTTTTTTCGGAGAACGCGCATGTTGAGTGTTTTGTGGTATTGAACTCGAGCAAGTTGACAAAACCTCATTCTGAAATGTGGTTCAAAGTCAGGGTAATTTCAAATACCAAATTCACTCGATTTCGGCAGTCTCCGCTGGCCCAGCCCCCGGATATCAAAGAAAATTATTCACCTCAACATTACATATACATCGTTATATTATTACTAGCCGACCCCGCAACCGTTGTTTTGCCATATACAATAGGGGTTAATCGTAGAGGGCTGAAAATTTTGGATGTATTTTTGTATGCTGTATCATAAAAAAATAAAACATGTTGTTTAAATATATTTTTTTGGGACCACCCATAACATTTACGGGGATATAAAATTGATGTCCGATTCGTAGACCTAACCGATATGCACACAAAATTTCACGAAAATCAGTCATTTCGGAGGAGTTCAACCACAAACACTGTGACACGAGAATTATATTTAAGTATTAGAATATAGGGTTTGGATTGATAAAATTCGTTAATTAGAGGTAACTACACTTTCTTGATAGTTGAAAATTCGTTAACTATGAGGTTGGTCACCAAAAATCTTTGCAATGTAAAGTAAAGGTATATTTTACATTGACTTGTCATGATTTTCGTTATATCTTACTAATATTATAAACGTGAAAGTTTGTAAGTATGGATGGATGGATAGATGGATGGATGGATGGATGGATGGATGGATGGATGGATGTTTGTTACTGTTTCACGTAAAAACTACTGAATGGATTTTAATGAAACTTTACAATAATATAGCTTATACATCAGAATAACACATAGGCTACAAGTTATAAAGATATTATGTGAATTACAACAATATAAACAAGTCGAATTCAAAATTTCTAATTGTCAAATTTTCGGCCATATTAAACTATAGACAACATAACGTTTCGCTGTCAGTTGCGTTTTGTTAAAGTAGGTTTTATACGGACGGGATAAAAATCTCAGGTATCCTATGTCCAACTTTCTTTTTGTTTTAAATATTTATAATGCGGAACAAAGTTCGCCGGGTCAGCTAGTTAGAAATATTTTGGGGCTGTCCATTAATCACGTGAGGTTCGAAAGGGGGAGGGAGGGGTTCGGAAAAAATCACGAGAGGGGGGGGGGGGGATAGTAAGAAGACATGACGTGTATTTAATTTTTCGTCAAACGCGTCATTTCTGAACCGATAAGCGTCGTATTTAAGCTGCTTTGTAGGTACTAAAAATACACGTGATTTTTAGTGGGGGTGGGGGGTAGTCTTAAACCTCACCACGTATCACCAAGGGGGAGGAAGGGTTTAAAAAATGTTATACAAAACATCACGTGATTAATGGACAGCCTGTTTGGTGATTGAAAATTTAGTGTGCGAGTAAAGACTATACATAAAAAGTATTTAATTTGACTTGCTCTCAAAAAGAACGAACAGAACGTTGCCACCCCACTCCTTGTCAATATTCGTTCATGACATTTGGACTTCCTTCAGGCTGAGCGGTCGAACCAACCGGTTCTCCCAGATTAATGTATGTGTTAAGCAGTGCAGATAATTAGTACAATTAGAAATAAATGGGAATGACTACTGGAAAGTGTTTTCTTATCAGACTCCTATGGACAATTAAAGGGGATTACGAAAATGTTTGAAAACTAGGATGTTGTTGTATTGTGGTATATTAAGGCTTATTAATGCACTGTCAGTTGTAAAAGCTTAAGCACAGAGTTATGAAATCCAGATCTGGGTCCAGGTGAACGAAGCTGCAGCAGGTTGTATGGAAAAAAAAATCTGTTCACACAGGTAAAAAGAAGTTTTATTTCTGAGAGTGTTGTCTTCGGTACTTAAGATAATAATACAATAAACAAACTTTCAAGATAAAACATGCATCAATATAAACTTTTACTAAAATAATTTACATTCTTTTACAGTACACATTTCATTTGGGGCTTTGGAACCTGCATATAATTTTATTAATATTATCTCTTAATTTGTTTTAAAAAATTGTACACCTCAAATATCCCAGACAAACATTTAAAACTTTAAAATTGCAGCCCTTGATTAGGATTAATGGTAAAACAAAAACAAAATATATATAGGATGATCAAAATATCACATTTTTGATCCATGTTATTATGCAGTTCCATTTACAACACACCCTTACAGTAGAGGCGAGTGTGGTGGCCTACAACAATAAACACTCTTCAGTTGAACAGACAAGACATAGATGGAAATGTGGCACAGCTAGAAACATGCACTACATAGAGGATGTGCCACATGCAAAGCCAGTGATTTAGGCCTGGCTCTCATTGGTGGTAGTTTCAATAGTGGTGCCAGTAGGCTTGTTGTTGGTTTTGGGCTTAGCCTGCTGCTGCGGCGTGGACGTGGTGGGCGGCGCTTCCCCCTCCTGGCCATTCTGACGCGGGCCCTGGTTCTGACCAGCCGGGGCACCCTGGCCAGGTGGGTAGTTGTGTGGGCGCACACGACGGTAGCCGCCGCGGTTCATGGGGCCCGGCCCGCCACCACGGCGTCCGCCACGGAAGTTGCGGCGGAAGTAACTGTTCAATAACATGAAATTATGAGCACATACATCAACATCAACTCAAGTCATAAATGGCCAATGTTGGCAGGAAAAATTAACCTGCGTTGTGGTGGTGCTCCGCCTCCCTCCTGTCCCTCATCCCCCTGCGCGCCCCCCTGGATGGGCGGGGGCCCGCGACGTCCCATGCCACCCCTACGTGGAGCGCCTTCACCGCCACGTCCGCCAGTTTGACGGGGATAATATCTGAAAACGATATCTCTTTAATATGTAATCAATAAGCCTCAGCATTAGTAAATTTAAATTTTAAAGATACCGACTGGCGATGGAACCCGCGGCGTTTGTCGGCAGCGTAGGGCGAGCCTTTCACGGGCTCACCACCGGGGCCGGTCACTCCAGCAGCTTCATAGCCTTTCTCCCCGGCAACCACGGCAAATTCCACCGCCTCCCCGTCGCCGACCGAGCGCACAGCCTTGCGTGGGTTGTTCCGGGCGATTGCAGTTTGGTGTACAAACACATCCTCCTTGGTGTCATTCCTATAGAGAATGTAACAAGTATTACTTTATATAATTAAAGAAATCATTCACCATGTTGAGACCAATAACATCAAATCAGATTGTGTTGGTGGTAATTGTACAAAAAAATATTTTCTGAAGGAAAATATACAACATGTTTTTATACCTCATGGCTTTAGGGTATTATTGAGACCATATCAAAGAACAAAATGGCATATGATTTCACTTAAGACCTTGTCATTGGACAGCAGAATGAAAGGAACAGAAACACATGATACATGTTTTAATTAATAAAGGCTTATTATAACACCATTATGAAAAAGGCAGTTTTAATTAGGTCAGAGACCCAGGAATTTTCGACTAAGTATGATACTGATATGTGACTGTATATGTGATAATACCTGTTGATGAAGCCATATCCACTCTTCACATTAAACCATTTCACAGTTCCCGAAACCTTTTCAGCTAAAATGAGAACAATCCAAATTATCCATTGTGTTAAGATATATTTATAAAAAGAAATCAGAAATCATTCCTGTTAGAATTTAATTGACACTTATATAGTTATATATATAGTTATATTATCTAAACAATACAATGCTAAATATAATTTATTATGTAAAAGATAGGAAATCAGGTTAGTTAATAAAATAATAACAACCACCAAAAAATATTCAGTGTCTAACCAATAGCAATTGTAATAGCTCTTGTAATGGTCAATTATTTTTACTGCAATATCAATGTGCAAAATCTTTATCAATTGCTTTGCAAACACAATCTTGGACCAAAATACAAAAACTGCAGCTTTATTAACAATACATTTAAGAATGCTTAGTTTTTACATTGTTGAGTCATCATGGCCTTGTAAAAAACACAACATTCTCCAATAATTTATTGTATTGAAAATTTCCTTGGAGCCGATGTTAATGATGTCAAAATTATATACCTAAACTTCGTGCCCAAAATAGGTAAAATCACTATTTTCTAAATTAGTACAATCAATAATCCAATTGGAAAAGTCGCAATGTGTATCAAAAATGGCTACAGGGGACGCATCTCTGTTGGTTCGGTATCGATTTGAGCCGCGTGACACCATAGTTAGGCTTAGACTAGCTACCTACATACCGGGGTCAACAATCTGATCGATCGATGGCTGTCCAAGAAAATGGCGCGTTGGGCGAAAGATTTATTGAATTAAAGATATTTATTATATTTTCTACAAGATTAAATAAAATAAAATAGTAAGTCCACCAAAACAACACAAATAATCTAAATTTTGGGAACATGTGCTTTTATCAAATTCGATGCCGGGGTACGCGAAACTAAGATGGCGTAGCGGCACTCACCAATGACCTGCTTTTGTTTAGCCGCCTTAGCTTGCGGTTGCTGGGGTTGCTGTTCTTGCTGCTGTTGTTGCGGCTGCGGCTGCGGCGCCTTTTCGGTATCAGCCATGGTGTAATTGGCGAACGGCGATGGTGGCTAGATGGTAAATTACTCCACGACCTCTCCTCGATGTTCACCGGTCTTCGTCGTCTTTACAATTGAGTTGTTAGAGTTGTTTAGACTTGTGTAACTCACGAGTGATTCGTTCCACTGAACTGCTCATTGGCAGTGAACGAATTGAACTAAATCAACTCTGTGGAGTATTTTAGTTCTGCAGTTCACCGGCTCATCGCTCCCGCTCTGATTCGAAACCGGGTTGCCGTGATGGTATTGTTGTATTCACGCGAACTGTAGTTCTGCAGTTCACCGGCTCGTCGCTCCCGCTCTCTCTGATTCGAAACCGGGTTGCCACGATGGTATTGTTGTATTCGCGCGAACTGTCTACTATAAAGCGCTTTCTTTTTCTATATGTATTCGTCTTTTTATGACGATTTTGTGCCCGTTATGTTGTTTGTTTGTGAACAGAACTTCAAAAGATTTCCGAAACTAAACTTTATTAGTATTATTGTTTTTTACTAATAGGTAATAACGTTCATCGTAATTAGTATTTGTAATTATTATAAATTTTAAGTTTAAAAATTAAATTGTCATACAGCAGTGAAAGTTTATAGGAAATCAAAATGTCTAAATCGTTAAACTATAAAATAGACTCTCGTTCAAAGTTCATGTTCAAGACTCACAGAGTCACAGAGCGAAATGAACTGTAGTGTAGAGTGATTTAAATGAACTCGTACATTTTACTGAACGAGATTTGGTGAACGATTTAGGTGAACTCGTTCATTTTACTGAACGAGATTTGGTGAACCGAGTCTGTAATAGGAACTGTGTTGCCCAAGTCTAGAGTTGTTGATGTGTATTGTGAGGCGATAACTGCCAGCTATCGATAAACGTCACTGTATAATCGATTCGATTTCTAACGCGAAACTGAAAAGAAAATACTTTGCTAGGTACACATTTATTGTATATTTGTTTAATTCATTGATTGCCATGGTAATGTCGAAACATCAAAAGGCTGAAAATATTTTAGTGTTCATCTACAGACATGGCTCAAACAGAAGGACACTTCTTCAGAGTGGTTAGTAAATCAAAAGTATAAACTGCTAAACATAAAAATTACATATCCAGAGTACTAACACGCTTACAATTAATCTAAAAGACTAAATGATTTTTTTATACATCGACAATACGGACTATTATTGTAACATTTAAGTAAAATATAAGTTTTGATAAACATATCTACAACCGATCCAACTGTACATAATTTAGTTTTTATATGGGTGTCATATTATTTTTTCTTGAAGATTACAATCACAAAACGTGATCTACTGATGTTACGTGCTTGGCTTTTTGTAATGAATACTAGATTTTATTAAATAAATAAATCGATTACAGTGTATCAAATAGTTTTAACTTCACTAGTTGACATGTAATGAGGTAATAGAGCATGGAGGAAAGACAATTTAGTGGACTCGGCATAAAATTGGTTGTCAAACCCATATTTTAGTCCTCTTTTCTCAAACGTTTTTATAAAGACCGTACGACCTTTTTTTTTATGAACTACAATTTTATCACCAATACTGGTGTGTAATTTCCAACTTATTACGTAGGTTTTGTGACTCTCTGTGAAGATCAGGAGAGCGACCGGTCTGTTTTGAACACATTATAAACAGAAACTGGGAACTAACATGAATTCTATTTGTAAAGTATAAAGTGACCGCGTTCCGAAAGCGCAGTGCTGGTAAGCCTGCCACACGGTGGACCGATGACCTGGTTAAGGTCGCCGGAAAATAATGGATGTGGGCGGCCTAAGACCGGCCACTATGGAGATCCTTGGGGGAGGCTTTAATAAACATACCGCCAGCGAAGGACACGACTCCCGAGGCAACTCTGAGGACCAAAGGAGTCCCCAGTGCCAAAACCCACCACGACTCTGTGTGCCGCTCTTCGTCTGGCCTCTACCCGTGGGTCCACCCGGCAACGGCTCAGGGTCATCCACCCTGCCGTTAGGATCCTAACGTCACACAAGCCCTCCCACCACAACACGCTTATGATAGATCTGCAGATTTTGCTACTTACTACTTTTCAGCCCATACATGGCCCACTGCTGAGTAGGGTCTCCTCCAGTTAAATGAGGGTCATTAGCCTACTATGCCAGGCTGGCGAGACGGGTTGGCACAGAGTTTGATTAAAGGTTTACTTCTCTTGCGGCTTAGTTTTCGCTCATATTATTTTGTTGGCTTTTAAGACAGCCTCAGGATGGAATGGGGTTACAACACTTGGTGACCATGATCACCAATAACTATGCACTTAATTTGGACACAGAGGTCATGTTATACAGCTATATGTTTTTGTGATATGGAAAAAAGCTCTGTAATATGAGTTTGACACTTCGTTCAGTACGATACGAGTCCTCAATCACCTCTATCCTCGTTGTTTTCTTCCTCCAACCTGCTTCAACCAAGGTATAATATAGATATTAGATAGATAGATCTTAGTGTGTCGAGAAAAGAATTGATTGATTGAGTAGCGTGATATAGTTCTTGCAAATCTTTTTGAATAATCTGAGTAGTTGCGCAACTACTCAGATCAGCAGCCCAAATTAGGTGTCGAAACACGAAAGGACCGAGACTCGCGACCGAGGGGCCCTGCCCGTACATCCCGCTATATTTTATCATTTTAATTAACATTTTTTGATTTTAAATTATTTATAATCTTAAAAGTAAATACATTTTAATTATAATTATTTCTATGCACACCTGCTAGCATCTATCTATCCATAACGTGTTTCTGTTTACTGTTTTGTGCTAGACCAAAGTACAGTCACTTGAATAATTGTTGCTATAGTTTTATGCATTCGCATGCATTGCATTGATTGTTTGACAAGGGAGTAAAGTAATATTTTTAAGGCGAGGGCGCTATTTTGAATCCTGAACGTATCGAGAGATTCAAAGTACATCGCCCGAGGGAAAAATATTTTTGCTCCCGAGTTATACACTCTACTTTTCATCCCTTTCTATAAGAAAATAACTAAGAGACCCTATTAAGCAAATAATGAGTAATGTTAATCTAAAAAAAAATACGTTTTGGATAATTCTTGAAGATACGTCTATATGCACTTTCACAAATTATACAAATTATTTGATAGTAAAAGTCGCTGCAGGAACTAAGTACAATGCTCGGAGGCCTCAACAGAGTTTCTCAACAAGTGGGTCTAAACATGAACATGGATAAGACTAAAATCATGTCGAATGTCCATGTTGCACCGTACCCGATTGCTGTTGGGAATTCTCTCCTCGAAGTTGTTGACGATTATATATACCTGGGACAATTGGTCCGATTAGGTAAGTCCAACTTCGAGAAAGAGGTCACTCGTCGAATCCAACTCGGCTGGGCAGCGTTCGGGAAGCTACGTCATATCTTCTCATCCAATATTCCTCAGTGCCTGAAGACAAAAGTCTTCGAACAGTGCGTGTTGCCAGCGATGACATACGGATCCGAGACGTGGGCGTTCACAATGGGGCTTATTAGGCGGCTGAGAGTCACTCAACGTGCGATGGAGAGAGCTATGCTCGGGGTTAGTCTACGTGATCGAATCAGAAATGAGGAAATCCGTAGACGAACTAAAGTTACCGACATAGCTAGAAGGATTGCACAGTTGAAGTGGCAATGGGCAGGCCACGTGGCCCGAAGAACGGATGGCCGTTGGGGCATGAAAGTCTTGGAGTGGCGCCCACGTATGGGAAAGAGAAGCGTGGGAAGACCCCCGACTAGGTGGACGGACGATCTTGTGAAGGTCGCTGGGAGTCGGTGGATGCGGTCAGCACGAGATCGTGCATTGTGGAAATCTATGGGGGAGGCCTATGTTCAGCAGTGGACTTCTGTGGCTGACAGATAGACAGACAGATTTGATAGTATGAAATTGTCATAGGCTTTACATAAATCTCCCGAGATTTCATAGTTATTAAGTTATATAAGACGTTATTGGGTTCTATTATTATTGTTTCAGGAGTTAATCCACTATCACTTTCAGAACTCGACATAGAACTCACTTTTTTGCAAAATTCACTATAGTATAGTCCGTACCGATTAAAAGACAGAAACAGAGAAGCAAATCGCGCGCTTTTTTTGTTTTTTATACTGTCGCGCCTCCTCGCTCCGTACAGCCAACACTTACATCTAGTAATCCAAACCCACTGCCATACTCCTTTGAAACCATTTTGAACTCTATTCTTCTCTTCTTTACAATATAATATGAAGTTCAAAATGGTTTCAAAGCAGTATTGCAGATAGGCTTTTTTGTCTTCGGAACAGTCGAAACAATTTGCGTTCGATTTCAATGAACATGAAGTTCCAAATTCAAATCCCATTATTGCCAGCTAAAAGTCTAGAACAGAAAAGAGCTACTTTAGGCCCGCATAAAGAGGAACAAAACGACTTTTTTTGAATAGATGGGATGAAAAATATATTTTTTTATTTTACTAGCGACCCGCCCGCAACCCGGCTTCACACGGGTGCAATGATGAATCTCTAAAGTCTAAATTTACGCGTATGTTTCTCTACAATATTATGGATGTATTATATTTATAAAAAATATCTTTGTTTTATGTAATAGGCATTGTAACCTAAATAAAACTGTAAAGTTAATACTGTAAATGGTTTTCCAATTAATGTAAAATATAAAAGTAACTTTCGATCCGACCGCGTCGTCGTCGTCGCGTCGTCGGCGTCGGTTATAAATTTTATAATTATAATAGTTGAAAAATTGGTAGTCATGTGCGCTCGACTGTACCGACGCACAAATTAACTCGCCCACGAACTTGAATGAAAGTTGAATGAAGTTGGATCAGTTGGATGGATCATTCAAAAACATTTGTACGCGGCTGATATTAGTGATCTGTGTGATTGAGTTTATCTGGTTTTAATTCAAACAAATTTTAATACTCATAAATTAATATGTAAGTTTAGCCACAGTTCGTTATTATTAACTTGATTCGACACTAGATATAATCAAACCGGTACACACAGCTCCATAGCTATTTTGATTATGCTTCCGAGTATACCGAATATCCGAGTAATAGGGATGTTCCACTGCTGAATTTTAGCAGGCCTCTATGATCTTTCAAATTTCAGGGTTGCAGGTACTAGACCTCGGTCACAAATAACAATGGAAGAACTTGAAAAGATGGAAGAGGAAGAATTTATCATTGGACCCATGTCAATTCTCACACAGGCCGTGAAGAACAACACGCAAATTTTGATCAACTGTCGTAATATAATAAAAAGTTGCTGTGTAGAGTGAGAGCTTTTGACCGCCACTACAATATGGTACTGGAAAATGTGAGAGAAATGTGGACCGATGTACCTCGGCTGGGTAAAGGTGGAAAGGTAATTTTTGTTACATATCTCAGAGTACACTTTATAAATTGTTCAAATAAACATTGAGAAATACATAACATTACAAAAGATGGTGTAGATGTAATTGTACTGGCATAGCGAAGTTTAAACATGTCATAAGTTACATTGCACATGTAATAAAATCTTCATAGAAAAGTGACTAACTTTGCACTGCATTTGTTTGATTTTGATTCTGTTGCATAGATTCTGCTATGCTCTGCATTAAGCGAAGGCATCAATATTTTGTTAGTAGTCTGTTAAATTTAGATATGTATTAAGTGTAAATGTTTTTTTTACAAATACCATGAGGGATATATTTTATAATGACTGATAGAAATAAATGAAAAAGCCGGTGCCAAATTAATAGAATACTTCAGAAATTTGGAGATCTATTACAAAGTGATAGGTTATTTAAAAATACATTTATACAAATACTGCCCCGGCTTCTCACAGGTGCAATGATGATCCTCTAAATTTATCAGTGTTTCTCTATAATATTATGGATGTATTATACCTATAAAAATTCCTCTTGAATCACTCTTTCTATTAAAAAAACCACAGCAAAATCTGTTGAGTAGTTTTAAAGATTTCAGCATACGTAGGGACGGACAGACGATAGCGACTTTGTTTTATAATATGTAGTCATGACATTATCAAATGTTGCTATTAATTCATATTTTAATGCAATATCTACTTTTAAAAATGCTACCTGAGAGGCAATTAACAGTTGTTCTGATCCTCTCAGAATTATAATATAATATTAAGATATATATAGAACTCTTGATATCTGGTTGGGTTAAGATCTCAAGCAACCCTTGATATCCAGTCGAGCTAAGCGATTGATGCAAAAGGCAGTTTTACTTGAGATGGCACTCATTGTTAGGCTGTCCCTCTCTTCGCAGCACTAACCACTAGCCTAAAATCTATACAAATAAATAAAATAGGAGTCATCATCATCAGAGTCTAAAATAACCCAAAAGATATGTTTATATTGATACAGATTGCCAAATTGGTGACACAAGCATACTGATGGTGATGATATTTTTTTATCTGAATTGGGTGCTGAGATAATTTTGAATCTTTCTATAATTTGTTTATTCTGTTACACCTATGAGTATCCTTTCAGTTAAGAAATTCTATATTTCACATGCTATAATAATATGTTAGACTTCTTCTGTTAGCTAGTTATGATATTTCCATTTCCTGAAAAAAGTTACTGATTATTTACGCCTATGCGAAATGTATTCATCTGAGTAAATGGCAACATAATTAAATGAACTGTTTCTTTTTCAGGGCAAAGTTGTGAACAAGGACAGATTTGTCTCCAAAATGTTCCTCCGTGGTGACTCTGTCCTTATAGTCATGAAAAATCCACTGGCTGCAGCGGCACAGAAGTAAAGCACCCTTATGCTTCCTGTCCACAATGTAACTTTCTACTCAATAGTATTACGGTTTTTTGTATTTTCATAAATATTTATTATGGTGAATGTTTAATGTAAGTGACTGAATTTTTGATGTGATTCTATGAAAAGAATCTGTAGATATACTATGTTTGTTCACTTAGCTTAATAAACAAACGTAGAGTATCTCATCATGATGAACTCAGCCCAAAACAGACTGGTGAGTAGGGCCTCCTCCAATTAGGGGCTGTCCATTAATCATGTGATGATTTTTCACATTTTTTAACCCCTCACTTGGTGATACGTGGTTAAAGAATACACCCCCCCATTAATAATCACGTGTATTTAAGTACCTACAAACGCGCCGCTTTTCGGTATAAAATACACGCGTTCGACGAAAATATTTATACACGTGATATCTAACTATACCCCCCTCCCCCCTTGTGATATTTCGTGATTTTTGCCGGACACCTCCCCCCTTTCGAACCTCACGTGATTAATGGACAGCCCCTTACGTGGAGACAAATTAGTTTACTGTGTCACTGATTCAATGAGTTGGCACCATATTTGTACCTAGATTTTCTTGTTTTGTTGTTTTTCTTCCTTGTTTTGCAGCAGTTTTTTTGCCTTGTTATTTCATTCTTCAGGTAGTCTGTTAGTTAGACTAACTACCAACTACCTAACAACCCCATTGTATTCTAAATCCGTCACCACACGGACATATACTCTAAACATGATATAATTTCCAATGGTGAACATGAATTGGCTATTGTTAAGTCATAATTATATAATTGATGTGTAGTTGCTTGGTATCAATAATATTTTTCAATGTGCATCAAAGTAAATGTTAAAAGTATTATGTGTAAAGATATTTTAAAATGTTATTTTTTTGTATATTTTATTTTTAATTGGGCATACAAAGGTAAGCCTAATATACCCATTAATTTAGTATTTATTATTACGCTTATTACCTTATAATTACGTTAATTTTTTTTTACGTTATTATTCATGGAGATGACAAATATTTAATTTTTCTTCTCTTTAATGATAATTTACTTTGGTATTTTCTAGAATAAGATTCAAAAACTCTTTGTAGTCAACCATTATATTAAGGTATTAAAAATACTTATTTATAGAGTATTCATTTTATTTAACTCTGTATTCAGGTATTGCTGATATTCTTATTCGCATGTTGAAGGTGATTAAGAATGGTCGCACATTTGTGTGCGTATAACGCGCCATACGAACCAAAGTCAAAATGTCTTCGCATACGATTAGGACGATGTAAAGCGAATAAGTGTGCAAGGACTTTTACGATTTCATTGAAATATGTAATTCTACAATTTCATTTCGTTCGACGCTCACAAATGCGCGATTACATTATGATGGTATCAATATTTTATTATAATAATAATTTGTATGCTAACTATAAAATCAATAGTTTAAGAAGCTACTACAACCCACACCACCACTTATGATTTAATCGAGGTAGGTATAAGATTTTATCCAACCGGATTGATATCACAACTTTATATAACAGCTCGCCCCAGCCTCCACGAACTGCAGCAACTATACTTGATATTTACCTCCTGTTATTCTATGACAATCAAAAGTGAGAAACAGTGAAGATGACTAATGTCTATGAATTGTTGTTCACTTTTCCACTTCACTTCTTTTTTAATGGCATGCCATGATGAATTGTAGTTAAGTTGTATGCCCTTATCTGTCATATTTGATAATAGGGTCTATGTGTGGATGGACCATTTGTCAAAAAAGGTCATGTAGATGTAGATAGCTAACAAGATTGGTGCCCATAATTACCGCAAACAAAAGGCGAACACGAATAGCCATGTGAAGTAAGCGGCATTAGGCTCATTTTGGCTCATTTTATCAAAAGGTTTGACGACCACCCATCTTAAGAACACGGTTGCGGAATCCCTGTTATTTCGCTGTAAAACAAAGTATTATAATTATATAATAATAAGTTACTTTAAGGGTGATCGTACATATGAAAGCGCAAAACCCGCCACAATTAAAGAATTTTAGATTTAGAAAAAATAGAATTATTCGGTGCGTACAAATGTGCGATCACTCTTAATCGGGAACCGACCTACTCTTATATATAGGGTGTTACCACTATAGCCATAACGAAAGGATCGATAGTACTACTAATACAGACATCGCGTGCGAAACGATTTAAGAAAAATGAGCACGGAGATAAGATTGTAATAAGGTAGGGAAATCCGGTAGCTTGTTTGTTAGTTTTTACTGAGAACCCTGTGCTGTCTGTGCGAGATCGGGATGGCTCTCGAGCATCTTAAGAACAACAAGGCGGCGGGTGATGACGGAATCACCGCAGAACTTCTGAAGGCGGGTGGAGAACCGATCCTTAGGGCCCTTCAGAAGCTATTCAATTCCGTCATACTCGAAGGACGAACGCCAAAGGCATGGAACAGAAGTGTGGTGGTGCTGTTCTTCAAAAAGGGAGATAACACCTTATTGAAGAACTATAGACCCATCTCACTTCTGAGCCATGTCTACAAGTTGTTCTCGAGGGTCATCACGAATTGTCTCGCATGCAGGCTCGACGCTTCCCAGCCTCCCGAACAAGCCGGTTTCCGAAAAGGCTTCAGTACCGTAGACCATATTTTAACGCTACGGCAGGTTATACAGAAGACCGAGGAGTATAACCTGCCCCTTTGTCTGGCGTTCGTGGACTACGAGAAAGCCTTCGATTCGATCGAGACGTGGGCAGTATTGCAGGCTCTCAATAGGTGCCAAGTCGACTATCGGTACATCGAAGTGTTGAAGTGCTTGTATGAAAACGCCACCATGTCAGTCCGACTCCA
The DNA here is from genome assembly GCA_905475355.2 of Clostera curtula. NCBI lineage: Eukaryota > Metazoa > Arthropoda > Insecta > Lepidoptera > Notodontidae > Clostera > Clostera curtula. Next base: position 9,049,689 of record FR997794.1, on the reverse strand, counting down.
GGACCAGACCTCGAAACCGATCCAGTTGCAGCGAGGTGTTAGACAGGGAGACGTTATCTCTCCGAAACTGTTCTCCGCTGCACTGGATGATGTTTTCAAGGTTCTGGACTGGAAAGGGCTGGGCATTAACGTGAACGGCGAGTACATCACTCACCTTCGATTCGCTGACGACATAGTCGTAATGGCTGAGACCATGGAGGGCCTCAATACGATGCTCGATGACCTCTGTCGGGCCTCCGAACGAGTCGGCCTTAAGATGAATATGGAGAAGACGAAAATCATGTCTAATATCCATGTCTTGGAGGTTCTACTCTCGAAGTTGTTGACCATTACATTTACCTGGGACACACTGTCCAGTTAGGTAAGTCCAACTTCGAGAAGTGAAGAGCGGAGAAAGAGGTCAATCGTCGGATCCAACTCGGCTGGGCAGCGTTCGGGAAGCTGCGAAAGATCTTCTCGTCCACAATACCGCAGTGTCTGAAGACAAAAGTCTTCAACCAATGTGTGTTGCCAGTGATGACATATGGAACAGAGACGTGGTCGCTCACTATGGGCTCCATCTGAAGGCTCAAAGTCACCCAAAGGGCAATGGAGAGGGCTATGCTCGGAGTTTCCCTGCGCGATCGAATCAGAAATGAGGAGATACGCAGGCAAACCAGGGTCACCGACATAGCCTAGACCATAGACCTAGACATAGGGCAGGGCACATAGCGCGCAGGACCGATGCCCGATGGGGCAGAAAAGTCCTCAGTGGCGACCGCGTTCCGGAAAGCGCAGTGCTGGTAGGCCTCCCACACGGTGGAGCGATGACCTGGTTAAGGTCGCCGGAAAACGATGGATGCGGGCGGCCCAGGACCGGCCTTTGTGGAAATCTTTGGGGGAGGCCTATGTCCAGCAGTGGACGTCTTTTGGCTGAAATGATGATGACTGAGAACCCTGTTTTATAATAAAATGCAGGTCCTTTTGATCTGCTGTACCCTCACTTCGGATGGGGATTTTGTTACATTCTGTTTATAATGAACTGACATTTGCGTCTCATGAAAATCTGAGTACGGTTGGACCGATTAGTGTCAGCCTGTTTTTATATAGAAATCTTGACCTACTCATGTTAACCCACGTGGACGTTGTCACAGACAAATACTAGCATACTATAATCCATCCGTGCATTTGTGATTAATGATACAGTTACACATTAATCGCATAAATAATGATTCTTTGTTGCCTTGGTCAAAGTATTTATCACACATTAGATGTATGTCAATGGCCAAATTAATTTCTCCATCACGTTTTTGTATGAAGTTAACTGGTAACTCATGGTTTCCGTATATGAAATACAAACGTCCTTTAATTTCCGGGATTGGAGGTATCCAAACATTTGTCTGGTTAAATATCGTGTTATTCTTCGCAACCAGTATTTTTTCACCAGTGCTAGTTGAATCGTTGGGCTCCAGTTCGTTATAGGCTGTGGTTGTTTTGAATACATCGAAATCAGAGTTAGGCAAACTTTCATATCCGTCAATATCGCTCGTTACAGTATTATTAGCTAATTCTTTCGTTATTATTTTTGTTATACGAATGTCTTCTTCGGGATATAATGGACGACTTATTTCATTATCAGTTACACTGTTTGTACCGGTGATTAAAGGCCCAGGTGTGGTTGTGATGTCGTAAGGCTGATTAAACTCATTAGCATTGTTATTTATTGTGATCGTAGCATCTGTATCGACACTGGTGCGAATATCAATTTTATTTGACATATCGTAATTGAAATTTTGCTGTGAAGTAGTAAAGTAATGGTTTTGTTGGTCAGAATAAGTTTTAGTGTCCTCGCTCCAACCTAATATGCTTAATGTAATGTCGATCTCCTTGGAATCTTGACTAATAGCCGATTTGCTGAACCCTGTAGGTTCAACTGTATTAGAGTTTGATTGATAAGTTATTTGATCGTCCTTCATCCAGTCTAAGATTTGGAAGGGGGTATTATTTTCCTTATTATAATAATTAATGGGATATGTAGTTTCTTTGAAGGGATCATTGACTGCATAAGAGTCTATTAGATCTAGTGAGTTGCTACCTTTGCTGTTTTCTATCTGAGATGACACAGTAGTGTGTTTGGGGTCTTTATGATATTTTTTTAAAATGTGTCCTAAGCCAAGTTCCATTAATTCGATGAGAGGTTTACATTTTTTTGTTGCTTGGGATAATATTTGCAAATCTGTTACGTTATCAAATCGTTTGACATTATAACCCCAATTTGTGTTTGTTTCATTAATGTTATCAATGTTGTTTGACACCATGATATTATTATGTAAATTTATACAATCTTGGAGATCTCTTTCGATGGGCTGTAAGTTATCGGATACATTTCGTAATTCTTTTCCGAATGTTGCGTTTAATTTCTCTGGTACGTCTATGTCTAAATAAATAGGGATTATATTGTTGTTTTTTATATTTGACTCTACGTGCGATTGTTTGTTCTCTCTTATGTTAGTTAGAGTGTAATTATCGATCTTGTGGACGGTTCTTCGTGGAAATCTTATACTTTTTGAAATTGGATTTCGTAAATGTATATTCTTCAATGGCATTACGTTGGTGTTGTATTCCAACGGCTCATAGTGAATAGCATCATCTTCAAGATTGTCAGGCGATATGTTCGTAATTGACGTCGTTGTCTGGTCTTTAGAACAGTTGCAGCTCTGATGTAGCGTATAGCCCTCATGCAACAAACTGAAATAAGTGTAAAAATATACATTATCTTTATACTGTTGAGCTTTAATTACCTTTAAGACGTGTAAAAGTAATTACATGATCGTTGTTAGTATAGTATATGATAGCAAATGCAAATAAGAGTACCTAAATTAGTCGGCACTTTAATAATGGCCCGCGAACTAAAAAAGCTATAACAAGAATAAATTATTTTATCCTGGGGACGAATGGGCGATCAAAGGAATTAAGTCTACCAAAAATCTAGCCGTAAAGAGAGAAAACTTTTAATAAAACTGTGCCAACCAGTAGGCTAATTACCCTTCAGAGTTGCCACGCCAATTCCCTCTATGCTACTGGAGGATTTATTATTATTACATATTTATATCCATAGTTACCCTCCATATTACAGGAGAAGGCCCGACTCAACAGTGGGTCATCTATGGGCTGAGTAGTAGTAATAGTATTGGAGGAGGCCCAAACCAGCAGTGGAATGAGATAATGACACTGATCGATAGAGTTTCGATACCTAAGCTGAATAAAATATTACTTGTTGCAATGTACCGTGCAATTGCGCCCGTTTAGATGTAGAGATTCAATGACTGGAGTCACAATCAATGAGATTATCAAGAAGTTTTCAATAGCGAGCATGGCTCCGTTGCATTCGATTTGGCGTTCTAATGACTTCAACAGTATTTTTTAAGCCAATCGTTGCGTGCCCGTGTCATAACATCCGTCACAACATTCAATTAGGTAGGAACTGCATGGATAATTACAATTTACTGCTTAAGCACCAGTATGGATGATTGAGCTCTGACCGCAGACTTATGCCTACAACAATGGTTAAACATTCGACATTTCGTAACCGAAAGTGTATTGTTTTAGTCGACCTCTTGATAAACAATGCATTTCGGTTTATTGATTTTCGAGTGCATCGTAAATATTGCTAGATATTATACAATTCGGCAAAATAGTTTGGTAGTAGGTAAGTGTACTCTCTGACCTTCTATAACGAAATGAGTCGTAGTAAAATTTGGAAAATAGTTTGACGTAGGTATATCTTAAATAATGTAGGACAGCGTGTGCTACGAAACACGGAGATGATTAGATGTTTTATTAAAATAGTTATCCGTTCAAAATTTGACTGACCACACGTTGCTTAACCACTCTTTTAAGCTAGGCTACTACGACCTCCTTAATTTATGGTAAATTATCCGATAGGTAGAGGTCCTGTCGATGGATGGCCTTTTCGTTTGGTTAGTTTTTAAACATGTACAAATATGTATAAATATAATATACTGTATTCAACGTTTAAAACTCAAACCTTGAGTAATTATCCATGAATAAAATAAATTTCGACTTAATTACAATTCATACATCCGCAGGTACGAGTTGAAAAACATCAAAGAGCAAAATGTCATTTTAAAAAAAAATTCAAGGCTATATAGATATTTCGATCAATGTAGTTATCTAATAATGTCTTAGGTTTCCGAGATTGTTATACATTATCGGATTTATCGTTAACTAGCGACCCGCCCCGGCTTCGCACGGGTGCAATTATATTATACCTATAAACCTTTCTCTTGAATTACTCTATCTATTAAAACCGCTTCAAAATCCGTTGCGTAGTTTTAATGATTTATGCATACATAGGGACGGACAGAAAAATGCGACTTTGTTTTATACTATGTAGTGATAGTGATGATGACCCATTGCTGAGTCGGGCCTTCTCGATCTGCATGGAGGATAGTTAACTTACTGTGCCCCGCTGGCCAGACGGTTTGGCATAGGGTTAGGTATCAAGTTTTCCTTCTCTTGCGGCTAGGCTTTCAGCCTATCTTCTGTCTTTGTGAAATGCGATGACGACACTGTATTGAAAAACCTGTCACCACACGGAACGGGGAGCTATGCTCGGCGACAAGTTTCTATTGAAATAGCTGGCAAGATTGCATGATATGGCCAATGTCGTATGCATGTAGACCGAAAAAATCGTGTGCCTTGAGTGTTCTATCAGTCCCTGTAGTTTTAGAATCCACAATGTCACTAACCTGTCATCATTGTCCTGAGAGTGTCGTATGTGGCGATTAATAAAAGAAAGTGAACTAACTTTAAGTGAGCCCGGCTCAATAACAGGATGATTAGGGCCCCAGATGAATGAATAATTCAAGGTTCTAAAATACTGTCTCAGTTTATACATTTTGTCCTTTGACTATTAAGATGTGTTAAATTCATGAGCAGTCTGAGTTTAATCCATAATGAGCTGAGTTGAGCGCTATCGATAGGGGACGAGATGATTGTGATCTATGATAGGAAGCAGCTGAACAGAGATAACTGGTCAATATTAGCTATAAGAAATAAGAGTGTTCTTAATTTCAGTAGGGTGTCTCACGAGGCTACGATTGCTAGAATCTTTAATTATAATAAGTTAATCTTTGCTTACTTACTTACTCGTGTTACTGAGTCGAGGTACCTACCACGTTTGTTTTCGTATTTTTGTTAATTATGTAATTAACATGTAATCGGTTAATTATGGGTTCAGGGTTCACATAGTCGAACCATAAATTAGCGAAGCAATAAATTTAAGTTTATTTTTTGATAACAATGTCAAGTAGGTAATTGTCATAACAACGTAAGAATTTATAGCTGTCAAAATATTTTTACGCGAGACGTTGTTAGGGCTGCCTTTCAATACCTAATGGAAATAGTAATGCACTGAACAAGCTTGCTGTTTCCATACTATTGGACGAAATTTAACATTTTACCTCTAGCATACTTCAGCACTAAGTTCTAAAAGGGAGTATGGGGTCATCCATAAATTACGTAACTCGGGATTCTTACACATTTTTAGACCCATCCCCCGTGATTTCACGTCACACATTTCCCAATTTTATGCATGTATTTAACAATAATCAGATCTCGTTGACGAGTTAAACCTTTTCTAAGCTCTCAAAGGTAAGTTTCAGGACTCTCGCGAATTTTATTGTCAAACCTGAATTACAACTTCGTTCTTGAAGTTGACTGTCGTAGCGTCTCTGACCATTACATAGCGAGAGTGCTTTAGTAATTTAATCATTAAAGTATTAATATTTGTTAATACTTTAGATATTGTTCGTAAAAATACATACATGTGACGTCACAAAGCTTTTGACCCCCTGCCCCTTATCACACAATGTGACATTCCGGTTATACCCTCCCCCACTTTTAACGTGTGACCTAATTTATGAATGACCCCTATGCTAGAAGTATTTTTTCACAACCACTATATTACGATATTGGTACGGAGAGAGCACGAAAATAATTCCTGAATATGTATTTGCTAAACTTGCTAAACGACTTATTTTACAACACACGAAAAGGACGAGGTTCTCAATTTGTATATAAGTTTTGAAATTACTGTTTTTAATGTGTGTTGCTGCATAACGTCGTAGTTTAAAAACCAATTTGGAAACTTTAATTCCAATGGCTTCTTTTGTAGTTCGGTATAAAGATTTGTATGGAGGCAACATTTTGTGTATTTCGACGACGAATTCTAGTTTTTAACAAAATGCCATAATCGGCTTCTAAATAAAAGTAATATAACATTCGAAGTCCGTGTCAACTTAAATTTACACCGACTCCGCGATCACGTTAATTAGGATGGATTTTCGTGCCTTAACGTGGTCACTCACATGCGCGCAAACATTCGTACATTGTACGAATTTTTGCACGCATGTGAAGGGCTGTCAGACATTCATTCGCAAACTTAGCGGCTATCCAATAAGTTCGCATACTCAATATTCGCAAACCCGTTTGCGCTTCCTCTTACACTGGTTTACGAATGTCATAGGAATCTTTAAGTTTTTTAAGTGCTCTCTATAAGCGGCCATTACAGAATTCCTCTTCTTTTTCCATCGTCAATAGAACATTCAAGAAAAAAAGAATTTTTAATTCTTTCCCAGGCGACATTAACGGCCATTCTGTTTTATAGGATTTCTTTGGAGGATCCCATATGGTCGATTAATTTCGCAGGAGTTCAATGAATTCCAACACCTTGTTGTTCCAATCCATGATGAAGGTACGCTACACAGTAGACGTCACGATCTATGAAAATGGTGAAATATCCAATACCATCGCAACTGGGCGCAACTGGTCACACGAATGTGTGGGAGACTACGCGAAGGTTTGCAATTCGCGCGCTTTGATGTTCGTTAAAAACCCGACACAGCTTGGAAAGCCGCGAATGCAGCGAAAACTTTGCATAACTAATCATTTGCAACTGTCGTCCTACATTAGGTATGTAAGGCACCAAAACTAAAATGCTCGCGTATACGAAGGGAGGTCCAAAAGTTCGTAGAATGAAGGGTTTTTAAATAAAATTTAACAATTAATTTTACCCTTAAGCTTATTAGATCTATGAATATTTTTTTCTAAACCACCGTAACAATACTTTTTATCTTTTGCATCATAATGAGCCGAAATTGCCTCCTTTACCTCATTATCGTCAGGAAATGTCTTTCCACTTAAGTGTTTTTTTTTAAATAAGGGAATTAATAAAAATCACGGGGTGGGCTAGTGATTCGAAGCCATGCGTGTGCAGAGCAGCCATTGCAACTCAGCTCTTCTGAACTGGCGCGTTATCTTGTAAGAGCAACACACCCTTGGTCAATTTTCCATGACTGCCTCCTTTACTTTTTCCAATATCTTTGCGTAGTATTCTCCGGTTATGGTCCTCCCCTTTTCTTTGTAATCAATCATTATAATTATCCCCTCACAATGCCAAAAAACCGTAGCCATCAATTTGTATGCCATTGCATAGACTATTGTTTGGACTCAGGCTCAAAGTGATGAACCCATGTTTCATCTCCAGTTACAATCCGCTCCAAAATCTGTGCAGGTTCGTCTCCACTAGAGGATTCGATCGCGGTCGATTTTTCTATTCCCGGGATTTCGGAATTATTTGCAGTTAACTCGGGATCCCGGGATAGTCCCGGGATTGTATTGGTAATACAAAGTGGTAACAAAAAGACAGTTAAACATATCAAAACCAACTCTTTATTATAAATCGTTAAATAAATCTACAAAAAAATATACTTTCTTCTGATAAAATAAACATCAAACTGGGCACTTCTGTAAATAATTTATGAAATAGTTTCATAATTGCCTAGTTTGTTTGTTTTAATTTTTTATTTTAATTTACAATTAACTTAAAAAAACAAATTCATATTTATTTTTAGTGTATAACTAAAAAAAATACTTTAAAAACCAGAAACTTTATGAATTACTTTTATAGGCCACTAATGTAAAATCTAAGGAATATCAACGAACCAACGTCTCATCCGTGAGTATACTTCTCAATTTGTTGCAAATATGAAGAAGCGGAAAAAGCGCGTTCAGGCTCGATGGAAGTTGGAGGAATCGTCAATAAATTTTTATGTCTTCTCCAAAATACAACCACTATTCTCATAAATATTCATTTCTTGTTTAATGATTATAAAAATATCAGTTTCTTTATATACTTCTCGATTTATAGTTATGAAAACTATAAATCGAGAAGTTTAGCTGTTTTCTATTTCGTTCTGAAGTTTTTCTTTCAATGTCACATCAGTTTTACAGGTATACAAAAAAAATATTTTAGTCTCGAAAATCCCGGGATCCATTAAATTTAATCCCGAAATTTTCGGGACTAAAATATGACCGGGATCCCGGGGTCGAATCCTCCTCCACACTACTCCAAAAACATTGTTTGACGTATTGAGACGCTGCTGTTTCCGAAGCGGTGTGGCATTCTCGGTACCCATCTTGCACTGACTTTTGTCATATCCAGATGGATTTGCAAAATGGTGGTATATGATACTCCAACTAATGCAGATAACGGTGTTGTCTTCAAACGGGTGTCCTCGGCCAGTACATATTTTCCACTTTTTCGACGATGACTGATGTGGTGGCCTCAACTGGCCTTCTTGAGCGGGGGTCGTCTTCAATCGATGTATACAAGACCATCCCCCTTGTAAATCATTGATTTACTATGGCACTGCTCCCCATTTTATTAGAAATGGTCTGAGCGTTCTTTCCTTGCTTGGTAAGACATTTTACTACAACACGGCGTTCAATTTTCTCCATAGTTTCAGTTTTGTTCCGGGTTGACTTGTTTTGCAGGCGAGTTTTCGTAAACGAATGACGCAATAGGGCTGAAACTCAATTTATATAATAATGATGAGTACCCAATTGGTATGACACTAAGCGAAGGCCCCTCTCCATCCTCTCCGTTCCACGAACTTTTGCACCTCCCATCGTAGGTTATTTCTCGATGTTTAGTGGTAACTATGGTAATCTCAGTACTTTATTCTGTTACAAAATTGTATAATAGCCGGCAAACAACTTGAGCAATGACCGTGACTGCGCAGTCGACGATTTTTGTGTTTCATTGGCAGAGCAGCGATGCGACACTTACGCGATTGGTTGACGACATGCCTGAACTTACCCCCACCACAACAATTTTTGCTCAAGATGTTTGCCGGCTACTGCATCCAAAATTTTAACCTATTTGTAGTCAATACCTACTTATTAGTTATTTATACACTCAATATTTTTTTTTCGTTATGTATGACGTAAGTCGTGGCTCGATCAACTCGTTAAACCTGTTGCAGCCTCGCAAGTAAAGGTATGTAGACAATTTATTAGGATTGCTGAGTAGCAGTGTCTACACAGAACCGTATGGCGACTTATGGAGGAGAGTTAGTGACAAATAGATCAGTAGAAATCGAAACATTGCTGTCATAAACAGTCATTATTTAAAACCGACCACGCGAATTACTTAAATTGGTATATTTTAAATATTGCATCGCGAGAGTAACTCTATGTAGATTAGCAGCCATCAACAGCTGGAATTGTGACCGCGCTGGTTCTCGAAGTTAATTATTGGATTATATAACAAAACTGGGGAAGTTCCATTCATAGGCAGATTTATACCTACGGTATGATTGAGGAGTATACATCTGGTTATCTCTGGTCTAATACCCCGGTGCGTGAGCTAAGTGAAGGCCGCCGGAAAAGGTGTCACCGACGAAAATATGACAGGCTCTAGCATCATAGTCTGGAATAGGTACTGTTCTCCAGTTCTAACAAAGTAGTCTTTCGTTTATCATATCAGTATAACTCGTAAATTAATTTGCTATCTCCACGCTTCATCTCATTGAAAGTTTTCCTTATGGATGTCATCATCATAATTTCAGCTTGTTAATAACCCACTGCTGAGCCGGACCTCCTCCAAATTCATGGAGGAAAATAAGCCTACTCTGCCACGCTGGTTGAAACAAGGTTTGTATAAACATTTCCTTATCTTGCGGCTAGATTGTCTTGAGTTCCTCTAGTAGCCTCTTACCACACCCTCGGTATGGTAGGGGGTAGTGACATTTTCTAAATCCAGATGGCAGTTTATGGATATATTGTTACCTAATACGGAGTTATATGTTTCATCAGTACTTAATGGGGCTTAGATATCTACGTTTGATTGATAATATTTGTGAAGAATTCTAGTTGCTAAAAATTAAGGTTTCCACAATGATCCTTGTAATGTAATCGGTAAAAGCTATGGAGTTTTAGCCAGCAAACATCCTAAGCAAAAAGTGTCGGGGTGTGTTAAATTTCGCGCTCATCATCAACCAAACGAATGGCTTTCGAGTCTGTTCTGCAATTAGACACAAAAATCGATCACCGCGTAGTCAAGATAATTGTTCAAGTTATTTGCCGAGTATTAGGTATACACGTTAGCTTCTTAATTTCATTCTTAAGTGTTATAAGGTCAGTGACTTGTTTAGCAATATTAGACCGGTTTTGGATGCCATGCCCCGAAAGTATCTAGAAGCTACCGCAACACGTAGCAGTTCTCCCGACGCAAAATATGCTCGATAAATATATTATGTATATGCATGGTCATTCACTCTCTGTCTGGCCTCTCCCAGTGGCGTTGTGACATTGAGTGGCTTAGGGTCAAGGCAGAGGCACACAAGCCTCGTCATCACAGCATCAACAGCATGGTTGAGGGCAATCTTTGTATGCCTGATAGTCTATTAATAACAGTGGTGAACAGAGGCGGCCGGCCGGGGCTAACCGGCTTCCCTTCGCCATCATTTCCATTGCCCTCGGGCAAACCTTGAGTTTGAACTTTTATGATCGGTGAGTGATGTGATGTTAAGCGTATATAATTTCGGATCCGAATATGGATACGGATATATGAAAAATATTATAACAGTTACGGTTATGGATATATAGTTATTTCGGATAGTTTTTTATTTGGGATATCCGATAGTTTCAGTCATGGATACGGAGCTCCATAACATCCCTAGTTAGAACACAATATCGACGAGTTTACGTGTAAGTTAAGTCGCTTTGTGTAAATACTGGTAATTAGCTCATTAAGGTTGGCGCCGACCCCAATTAATAATTGGGAAACGGTAGGTAAAATCTTTCTTCATGTGTTTGGTTCACCAGAAAGTCTGCCAACGAATTTCTACACGTTTCTGGATTTATTTATGTTGTCCGTTTGTAAGAGAGACTATCTGTCGTCGTATGTTGTATTATAAGTGTACTTTGGTCCTGGGTTGTTTCAATAGGTAGTCCAATTGCAATGCTTGCTGTACTCGGATATTGCAGTATTTGCTGTGGGCGTGACGAGAACGATGTCATGCGATGTCAAATGGAGGTTCGTAGCCGCAGCCCTTCTGTTGGGAAAGATTTACCTGCCTAGGTAGCAGACGGGCGTACATTATAGGATATTGTAATTCGTGAAAAAAACGAACTAAGCATTTTTCATGGTTAGGTACATACTTAGATACGAATTAAGCAGTGCAAAGCATCTTAAAAATGCACTAGTAGCCGGTCTTATCGCTGTATCATTCTATTATATTATATAGAAAATAAACTCTTGCAAGATTATGAGCTGTCGATAAATTATGAACGAAACTGTAGTGCTCGCGATTTTAGGTACTTAAGATGTTACGATGGTGTGCTGTTTTAATTATATGTGATGATGAAGCACAGTTGCGTAGCAATGTTTTTATGTACCTCGGGTCTTGACATTACCTGCGTTTGCAAGTGGGCTTTGTGTTGCTCAGCCTCCGCTTCTAATTTTCGACGCCATTTAATATCGCGAGAAGGTAATTTAACGGTGTTCCCAACATTATTATAACGTGCTGTATGAATGATAGTATAGATTAGCTTTATCTTCATTATCCAAATAAGATAATTCGGCGTTGGATATAATGATTTAATGTCGGTATTATAGATAATATATTGTATTAGTTGTGAAGAGAGTTTAGTCGAACAAATAATGTCTTAAACTAGGTCTTAAAATATTTTTTGTGATAACATTTATTGGAATTCTTATTCCATGACAATCTGTAAAAAATAAAATAAATAATAATAATAACAATAAGTTTGTGAGAACTATGTATGACGCATCTACCCACAAAAATCCTAGAACATCTTATTCTCATGATTTCCAAACTCGCCACATTCAGTTGCCCTCTTCTTGTTTGCCCCATGTACGTTTAAATTAAGATATATATTAGTTAACCAATTTCTTGATCCTATCAATAGTCTATATTTGGATCTGGCGTTGATTGGCGGAGAAGGAAGGTGTAAGCCGCGCGATTGGTTGACGACATGCGCGAACTTTTCCTTTTGGTTCAAGGTGATTGTAAGGTACAATAACTAACACTGCTATTTACGATTTACGGCGCTCCAGGAGTCCTCCAGAAATAAACATTATACACCTAAATTTTAATAAAGTATGGTCAACTATACATAAGTAACTCACTAGATTTATTCACGGTCTAAGGCGGCTACATATTTTTATCACTTATTATCACCTTGCCAACGATAGCACTACAGTTGCCTCGATAATAAATAGGATTACGCTAAATGGAATGTCATACCATGCCCGCTAAACGAAACACAATTCTTTAAGGCGCACCTGGACGGTATACCAATAGAATATGATGGTTCGTTAAATGAAATAATAAACCATAAGTTACACATGGCGATATTGAAGTTTCATCATTTTGTTGTATCGACGCCGACGTTTGTTTTGATGAGTCACTTTTGCTTTTTGCGTAGCTTCCGTTTAAGGCGTAATTAATTTACGTAGTTACTTATTTAACTCTAATTGTAGTATTAATGCAATTAATGTAATTTTTTAATTCGTTGTCGTTTTCACATGATCAGTAAACACATCCCCCCGTACAGGGCTTCCTCTTCACAAACATGTTATTCGTGAACGTAAGTTACCTACACCGAAACCCGGATTCAAAGTTATCACCTATAGACAGCGCCCCGTATAGGATTTCCTCTTTTTAAACATGTTGTTCGTGGACTTAAATGACATCCAAACCCAGACCCAAAGCAATCACATTATAGACTCTTGTCGGTTGATCCCGGACTCGAACCGAGGAACTGTGAATAAAATGCAGTGCTGCAAGCACCCATAAACCAATATAGTGTCGAACTATCGGGCTAATGAATCAACAGCACGCGAAATGGCGGTGCCTCTCGACTAACCAATAAAAGCAACTGCATCTCTTCCTTATATGGAGGATACACTTTCACTCCTACTTTAAAAAGATATGGCACTCAAATCCTTGTGACTAGATTTTATACCTACAGAGGTCAGAGGTGTTTTAATTGATAAAGAAGCGGTTGACGTTTTGGTCTAAGATCCTGCTGTAGGACTACCTTCTGCGCTCATCGGTTATTTGATAAAAACCAAATTTGTATGTTTAATTATAATTATGAGAGATTACTTTTGTAACATGCCATAGCACATTTCATAAAAAAAAATTACACAGTACCATGTCAAAGTTGTATACATTTATGTAAAAAAAATATAAACTTTTATTTTTATAATATATACCACAAATGTTATGGTCCTATTTGGAACTGCATTTATTAGGTATGGTACATATTATGTAAGTAATCCAAAAAAAAATGGGATATGTTTAGGGATATTTGGGAAATGTTGGTTAAGTTCACATTTGTAACCACAATATCTAATCATACCTGATTACACCTGGCTGCGAAGAGGTGCCGCTAAGTGCGGAAGGGCAACCGTGTTTTTTTAGAATCTATAGGTATATAAATTGCCGTGATGCAGACGATATTTTAGTGAAAAAACAAGTGAACAATTTTTTCCCAAAACACATTCCTAAAAATTTTAATTAAAAATTCTAGCGGCCAGTTTAGCGAATAACCGATGAGCGCAGTAATGCTGCAGCCAGATCTCGTACTATTTCCAAAACGGTTGGACCATTTAGTAGGAGACATGAATGACAATTTGCGTAAGCGCTGATTGTCGAATACTTCTCTTATATATAATGTAGGTACCTGAACATGTAACGTATTTATACTGCGCAGATGAAGTCGCAGGCAGAAGTTAGTATTGCATATAGGTGTTGGGGGACCAACAAACACAAGATAAGAAGAAGAAACCTCTACAAAACAAAATACATTTTATTACATACAACCATTGGTTTGTTGAACTGAACCAACCAAACTTTACAAAACCAAACTAACTATAGACTTGGAGAGTTCGTTCTTTCATAATTTCAGTGAAATATATTACAAATTATTAAGATAAATGCAGTGCTGTCTCAGTACTGTTAAAGAAATAGGTAGATAAAATAAATAAACTGATTAGATCTAAAGCTAACGTGGTCATTATCAAAATACTAAACAAAATATTGTTATCAGAAGTTGTCACTAAGTAGTGTTACATCGAGCGTCTGTCTACTCTACAACGCATAATTGGCGTAATAGTTGTTTATCTCTGGAAACTCTATAAAAGAGGGGCGCATGCCGTTTGGCCGCTATTTGTGAGCTCGATACGCGTTCAGTGTGTCGCTCTGCAAAACGTGACCAACTAAAAACAAACAACAAAATGTCCCGGGACCCGGCTTCTGACCAACTTGTAAATCACAAAAAGTCGCTCAAAGTGAGTAATTTTAATAATACATTGTTTCTAGTTACATGTAAGTGTTGACGTGACGCATAACAAATTGATTCGAGTTGGACTGTGATCCCTTATTCGACACTTACATTGCGTGCTTATTTTGTGGAAATGAGTGTGAAATACCTACTTGATTAAATTATTTGGCTGGCCTGTATGTAACATTGTACTATTGGAAACTTAAATGTATGTGAATGCTTCTAACAGTGGCTGTCAATGTTTGCCAGAGTAAAACACAACTTATGTCCAAATTACACCAACATTAAATATATCTTCATAGTATAAACACTGATAAACAATATTGTAAGTACTTGGTATACAATCGGATTTCATATTGTTTTCCATTTGGCTGGGTTGTGTACCTGGCAGTTGTACTTGTCTTTAATTAATGCTAGTTGCATGTATGTCAACAGTATTTTATACATTGCTTGTAGGTAGTTAACCTTGCTCTGCATTGCGAATTAATATAGAATAACTATGTATTAATGTTGGTGTTTACTTTGTGGAATTTGTAAGAAAAATGTTATATTTAACAGTTTACTAATTCTATGTTTAAAATGTTGCATTGTATGAGATTGAGTGTCAATAATGAATTTCCTTAAAAAAAAATGCATTGTAGGAGTTAAACCTCTTCTTCTAGCTGGCCATGTTGACTCCATTCACCATACTTAACAATTTAGATTCAATAATAATGACAGACCATTGATACTAGATTTTTTATCTTTTATTGATAGTAACCTACTCGAAAAATTTGAATTTAGTATTAATGAGAAATCAATATAGATTAAGTAAATCATATTTTTTTTTACCCTTGCAACTCTATAGAAGTAGTATTGATGAACATTATTAAACTTGTGATAACTTATGGTACAATCTAATTAAATTAATTAAGTGATAAATGTTACATAATACAATATTGTTGGGCTAAGAAAAAAACTTGAGAGTTTTATTGAGAACATTTTGTTCTCAAATATTTGACTGATGTCCCATTTTTGTGGATGTCATTCCATTTATCATATTTTGGTGACATCAATGTTATTTATTTATAATTTTGTCAGAATTCATATAAACCAAGGAAGGACTGCAATCTAAGATACTTTCCAAAAGGATATAGTATATTTAATCAATAAAAAAATAGAAAAAGAAAATTATTTGACTAAAAGTACAATTAAAAATAAAATTTGAATATAATTTTGTGTCTAATTGTTAAAGAATTTCTTTAGTGAGTCAAACATAAATGAATAACATTAAAATAATAACAACAGCATACTAACTTACCTACTACAACTAAAACTCAACAATACATCAATTTTAATTTCTAAGCCTTTATTTGCCAAACAAGATATACATATAAAGAAAATAATCATACTAGTTAACAATTACAAATTGCAAACATCTATGCAATAAAAGTTAATTCACATCAGTCTCCTGCTCAGCATGTTCTTTTGACACAAAAGCCTCCTCCAGTGATTTCCAATTTTGTCGGTCTCTTGCTTCTCTCATCCATAGGGGTCCAGCAGTTGCTTTAAGATCATCTGACCACCTTTTGATTGGTCTGCCCCTTTTCCTTTTGGTATTGAACCATGGTGTCCAATTTCTTACTTTGCTTGTAAATTTTATGTTGTCTCTGATCATGTGTCCTGTCCATTTCCATTTTAACTTCTTTATTTTAGTTTCGACATCCTCCCATTTTGTTATTTGCCTTAGGTCCTTGGCTCTTATTTTATCTATTTGTCTATAACCCAAATACTTCTTTACAACAATACATATGTAAAATCACTACATAGTATAAAACAAAGTCGATGTTTCTGTCCGTCCCTATGTATGCTTAAATCTTTAAAACTACGCAACGGATTTTGAAGCGGTTTTTTTTATTAGATAGAGTGGTTCACGAGGAAGGCTTATATGTATAACACACCCCCACTTTGCACGGGCGAAGCCGGGGCGGGCCACTAGTGAAATATAAAATTCTCCTGACTGGGACTCCTTGGGGAGGGGTGCCCAGATTGCTGGACACATTGCCTCACTGCACGGCGAGGCTTGACCCCTGCCACGTGACTTTCTGGTCACACGTGCGCGGTACTAATCTAGAAGAAACAATGATAGAAATTCTTTTTCGTTTCATCACCCCATGAGTTCCGTATAGTCACAGTATAGTCCAAGTTTCGTATAGTCACGACTTTGTTACATATATTTTCGCCGCTTACGAGTTTGTGCCTCAGACGCCCGCTGAATAGTAGAAAACTATACAGTAGAAAACTAACTTCGGAAAAGTATTAATTGTACTGTATGCCATTTACAGGACTCAGCGGGCTACATAACCACTAAATATGGAGCACCAGTAGGGGTGCAGACGGCAATCCAGACAATTGGGAAAAATGGACCAGCTCTTCTGCAGGATGCTGTCTTTCTGGACTCTATGTCTGCATTCGACAGAGAGCGTATACCGGAACGTGTTGTACATGCTAAAGGTGCTGGAGCTTTTGGTTACTTTGAAGTCACTCATGACATTACCAAGTACTGCGCTGCCCGAGTTTTCGAAACAGTTGGTAAGAAAACACCTATTGCCGTAAGGTTTTCAACAGTGGGTGGTGAAAGTGGATCAGCTGATACCGCGCGTGACCCCAGGGGATTCTCTGTCAAGTTCTATACTGAGGATGGAAATTGGGATCTGGTTGGAAACAACACTCCAGTCTTCTTCATCAGAGATCCCACATTGTTCCCTAGTTTCATCCACACTCAAAAGAGAAATCCGGCTACTCACTTGAAAGATGCTGATATGTTCTGGGACTTCATGACTCTAAGACCAGAAACAAGCCACCAGATGTTGTACCTGTTTGGAGACAGAGGTATTCCTGATGGCTACAGATTCATGAATGGGTATGGATCACACACATTCAAAATTATCAATGCGCAAGGTGTGGCACACTGGGTTAAGTTCCACTACAAGACAGATCAGGGCATCAAGAACTTGCCTGTGGAAAAAGCTAACGAGCTTGCTTCTACAGACCCAGATTACTCTATCAGAGACCTTTACAACGCCATTGCCAAGGGCGACTTCCCATCCTGGACGTTATATATTCAAGTAATGACCATGGCCCAGGCTGAGACCTCCCCAATCAATCCGTTCGATGTAACCAAAGTATGGCCTCACGCCGATTACCCTCTGATCCCTGTTGGAAAGTTGGTTCTCGATAGGAATCCCAAAAACTATTTCGCTGAAGTGGAACAGATCGCTTTCTGCCCTGTCAACATGGTGCCCGGCATCGAGCCTTCGCCTGACAAGATGTTGCAAGGTCGCTTGTTCTCGTACACCGACACCCAGCGCCATCGTCTTGGCGCCAACTTCTTGCAGATCCCTGTGAACTGCCCTTACAGAGTCAATGTTACGAACTACCAACGCGATGGCCCGCAAGCGATTAATAATCAGGAAGGTACTCCTAACTACTTCCCCAACTCCTTCTCTGGCCCTCAAGAGAGCCCGCGCGCTCAGCGTTTGGCACCCAGGTACAACGTGAGCGGTGATGTTGACAAGTACGACAGCGGCCAGACCGAGGACAACTTCTCACAGGCAACACTGCTGTACAAACAAGTATTTGACGACGGTGAAAAGCAGCGTACTGCTAATAACATTGCAGGTCATCTTAAGGACGCAGCTGGTTTCATTCAGGAAAGAGCTGTCAAAATCTTCACTCAAATACACCCTGATCTGGGCAGCAAGGTTGCCGCTGGTTTGGCCCCTTACAAAAAATACCACGCTAATTTGTAAATTGAAACTAATCGTAGGGTGCTGTTTGCAATATAAATTGACTGTTTAAGACGTAGTAATATTAAGGAATTTTATTTTTTGTTTCATTATTTATTAAATCTTAAGTGGGGTTTACTTTATTACTTATACATAATATATATACATACTTGTTTTTACAACGCATCAAAATACAATATTTTTAAGCGTATATAGACGCGCTTTATATTTAAGTAGGTATGTACAAAGTAGTGGTTATAAATGGCCTTATCATAATAATCATACACAGTAATCGACTGAAACTTTACAATTATCATGTACTGATTTTATTATATTATTGTTACTAAACACGGTAATAAACAGTTTTGGATATACTTTTTTTTTATTTATAAAAGCTTAGAAATAGCTTAATTTAACCACAGAATCAACAATGCTTCCAGGGTAGCCCGCGAAATGAAAATTTTCGTACGTTTTTTTGCAATTTGCAGGTCAGTGCTAGGTTGTATGTTGATTAAAATGTTATTCGCGGCTGTAAGACGTATGTAGTTATAGAATTATAATCATCAAACTCATCAATACAACCCTCCAAGCTCATAAAGGTGCAAGAATGACTGAGCTTGAAAAAGGTTTTCTTGCACCTTTATGAGCTTGGAGGGTTGTATTGATGAGTTTGATGATTATTACCCTGGAACATTCACCTTAAATAATAAGCTACAATATTTTTTTTTACATTCTCGGTATGTAGCACCTACTTGAACCATGATAAGATTATGAATTAGTACCACTTGATCTGTATTAAGGAAAACTTAATGTGAAACTCGTCAATTTGTTCGGCCAATGTGGCACATTGATTTATTTCCGTCCTTCTAACCGTGGGTATAATTTCTGGGCTCAGGTGACGACCACGATGACTTAATCAATTTTCGACTGACCGCAAAAATGGGGAGACTCAATCAAGATGTATATTTTTTTATGATATGTACTTACCTACCGCAGAACTCCATAAATAATAAAAGATTTGTAAATTTTATATTTCCCATTGAAGCTTTATCTAAATCGGTTCATTATTTTGGTATAAAACACTTGAAATGAGTGCGTCGCCACAACAAGCGCGTCACCTTGTTTTGAAAATGGCTGCCGAGATATTTTACTGCGAAGGGTCTGGGCTACAAACAAACGAATTCAATAGTTAGAGACAATGACTTTTATTGACGATATTGACAGATTTGATAATTACCACCTATAGATAGTGTCAGTTCGGAACCTATGCCACACGGTTTTGGTACTAGAAATTGGCAAGAACATTTGAATTTAGCAGATTACGAATTTTGTCAGGTTAGCAATGCATCGTGGCGGATGGGTACTTCAATATGAAATAGCACTAGGTATATGGGCTGCTGCCCCGAGGCATACCCATGCTTTTATATTTATGTTATGTACGAGCTATACTCTGACATTATTACCAGCCATTTCAATTAGATCAAGAGATTATGTTATAAATTGTATTAAATCCGTGATGAGCAGATACACGAAATAGTTCTACCTGCGTGCTGCCGATTCACAGATAACTAGGTACTACTGCAATACAATAGAATAGAATTTATTGTTTTACCAATAATTACGGCGTTCACAATCGTCATCAGATACATCATTTTTATAATACTACCAGGTCAGAACTACAGGGTTCTCGATAATCAAAAAACAATTTATGCATAGAACTTCTTTCCGTAGGCTATATCTATTCCATTATGTACGATCGATAATTACAGTCTATAATTGTATAGATCGCTAATTTAAATAACTGACCTCATAGCGTATGGCATATCCCTTTAATTTTTTTAATTACCGTGTAGCGATAGTTAATGTCAGTCTACACTTTTGCTGCTCCTCAAAGAAGGCAATTAGCAACAAGATATTAGTCGCAAATGTATGAAATTTCTCAGGAGAAACGTGTCCTGTATTATTTATCAACACCGCCTGAAACCCTAGTAAAACGTGGTGATAATAATATTTACTTTTTGGTTGGAACCAAAGAAAATACCAAAGAAAAAACCATAAATAATTTAAAATAGCATTATACATAATAATATCTGTAAACAATTTTAATGCTATTTTAATATGCCATTTTATTGCTATTTTTAATGCTACTTTAAATTATGTATGTTTTTTTTGTTTCTTAATTAAATAATGTAATTTAACTGTAAATCTACAAGGCCGTAATGATGTTTGTAATTTTAAAAGTTTTATAGTGCCCGGAAGAAATTGCTGTGAGCAAAATAGCCGTGGCGGCACTTCTCTGATTAAATTTGTCGTAATATTAGGTAATGCTTTCTCCGTCGGTTATTAAAGTATTATTCGTCATGTTAAAACAGCTGTGCCGCAGTCGCTGTTTGAGTTGACTTTATAATAAGTTAGTTCCTTTGCTTTTCATTTCTGTTGCTCCAATGTGTTGCTCTCAATTCATTGTAAGTAAATGGTGCTGCATTTTACCAGCCCCGGATCTAGGTTTTATTTAGGCGGGGCAAAAAGAAAAAAGTGCCGTCTCCGCCTGCCTATGTTTTTACATATAACGACTTCAGCCATTATTTGCGCACTGAGGGACATGGGCCTCTAGGAAATAATGTCACAATGACGGTTTTAGCGCTGTTCTTTTTGTGTTAGACCAATTGCTTGGAGTGCCTTAAGTGATAGCTCTTCAAATGGTTACAGCGTTCAACTATGGTCTCTTCTCTCAGGTTTTTTGTATTACATCATCATCTTCATTTCAGCCAAAAGATGTCCACTGCTGGACATGGCCTTCCCTAAGCGGATTTCCTCGAAGGCTGGTCCTGAGCCGCCACAGGCCTACCAGCACTGCGCTTTCCGCAACGCGGACGCTACTGGATGACTTTTCTGCCCCATCGGGCGTCGGTCCTGCGCGCTATGTGCCCTACGGACTGCCACTTAAGTTTGGCAATCCTGTGGGCTATGTCGGTGACCCTGGTTTGCCTGCGTATCTCCTCATTTCCGATTCGATCTCGTAGGGGAACTCCGAGCATAGCCAATGGGCTATGGCCCTTTGGGTGACTTTGAGCCTTCTGATGAAGCCCATAGTGAGCGGCCTTGACTCTGTGCCATATGTCATCACTGGCAATACACATTGGTTGAAGATTTATTTTTGTCTTCAAGCACTGCGGTATTGGTGACGAAAAGATCTTTCGCAGCTTCCCGAACGCTGCCCAGCCGAGTTGGACCCGATGATTGACCTGTCTCTCAAAGTTGAACTTACCTAACTGGACAATGTGTCCCAGGTAATTATAATGGTCAAAAACTTCGATGATAGAGCCTCCGATGTCAATAAGAGTGGTCATGGGTGTCGGACATGATATTTGTCTTCTCCATGTTCATCTTAGGGCCTACTCGTTCGGAGGCTCGACGTGGCCATCGAGAATCGTAGTGACACCCTCCATGGTCTCAGCTATTACGACTATGTCATCAGCAAATCGAAGGTATTTATATAATACACTTATCTAATGTTAATCCTACAAATAGGTTTCGGCCCACGCAAGGGAGTTTCGGAACCCTTATGAAGCATAACCACGGCCAAACTAAATACGAACTCAATATTTCAATAGAATCAAAGACAATTTTTTGTCGATTTTGATAGAATTCGTAGTTACCAAATACAAAGGGCCCCGCGCATTTAGGCGGCCAGTCGCACGGCCTGGCCGCATAATGCGCGGATTGGTCGCGGCGGCCAATAGGCCGCGTATGTGACGCGATGTTTTTCGTTGGCCGCGCGACCAAATCTTGGCCGCGCGGCCTGGCCGCGTAATGCAGCTATATACATCGTAGAAGAATTAGTTGGCCGCAGCGACTTGGCCGCGCGGCCTGGCCGCATAATGCGCGGAGGCCCTAATACCTAATAGTGTCAGATCAGGACGTTTCCCCTTCACTATGGAAGGGCACTTCAATAGAAAATAGCAAGGTTGAGGACGTGTCTGGAACGCTAGATTGAACTTTGGCAATGAAACGAACGTAAAATTAATCCAGAGAATACTTATATTTTTAAAAGGGAGAAATGCATTTCAATAGTTTAGTTAAGCGCGGGTGAGAAGCACTGGCGATGCCACGTGCTGACTCCGATATGCTTGGAGATTGGCCGATATATTTTTACGAATGGCACGCGAGGATGTCATCCATTTTCAAATTACTAGCTTAAACCTACTACTTACTGTGATCGGTGTTCTGGTACAATGACAGCCAGGATTACGGCCTTCAGCTAAAATAATTTTACTTCGAATGTTATTAAACATTTAAAGCCACTTACAATCAAATTACCAGCTCCGGTCATTGGTATTTTCATTACCTAGTCATAGACCATGAAAAAATTGTTAGAAGGTAATATACTACTTTAACGACAAATATCTGATATATTAACTTTTTTAAATTAGTAAAATATCATTAATAAAAATTATTATAGTTAATCCCGAAACAATTTTACCAATACCGGCGACTATGACAATTCACCAAGTAATCGTCACTAAAAAGAAAAATACCGTCAAATACAGACCCCTAAGCTGCTTCTGCAGGCGAGGTATTTGTGATGGTTTTTCTACAAAAATTCACACTCTTATCAAGGAAAACAATGAAAAACAAACAAAAGTTCGTGGAAGCAAGAAAAAATATATAAATTTGGATTCGTCCTTCGAAGATACGGATACGGAGATCGAATATGCCGAAAGTGATCAATCTGATTGGATGGAAGCTGAATATTTTGCTGATAATGATGGAGAAAGGATGTTACAGACAGTAAAAGGAACAGGAAGTAAAGCGAAAAAGAAAGGAAACGGTGAAGTGAAAATTCTCGCCGATGTAAAGAATACGCCTGAAAACAGCAGATATTTTAATTTTAAAACATGTGGAAAGCTTACAGTAATAGGACTAAACTTTGATATAAGTTTAAGAAAAAAATCATTACCTAGTAGTCAATCAGAGAAAAAAAATCATGAAAATTTATATTTAAATCCTACTCCGTCCGGTTCTGGAGTTAATTCCGCAATAAAACATGAAGCTAACTTGGAAAATAATGATTTTTTGATAAATGACATTGTTTTAGTTAGGTACTACGTAAGAAAAATATGGAAGTACTATGTAGGATTTGTTAAGGAAATTCATAACGAAGATGGTAAGACATTATTTAAGATCTCCTTCCTAAAGACTGTAAAATCTCCTAGACTTAAATTCTATTTACCAAAAAAAGTTGACCTCGATGTTATTACTAGAGATTCGCTTGTTGAAACAGTAAGACTATTGCAAGATTCCAAAGATTACTATTTCGGTTGATGATTTTGACGAAGTTTATTTTGTGTAGTTATCTTTCTTTTTTTAACTTTCACGATATCTCTAAAAATATGATTGACTGAATATAGTTTGCTAGGCATAGTAGGTATTGTAAATTAAAGTAATATTAATACTATGTAAACCAATGACTGATTAGTTTTTTAAAAGAATTTGTTATTTATGTTTATAATTAAAGTGTTATGACATTATTAGTGTGGTAAGAAAAATTAAAAGTAAACACAAATATTTTTTAGTTTTTAGGCACAATAAATACTGTTAACAAAAGCGGTAAATGGATCAATGACTGATTAATAAATGTAAGGATGTTGATTTTTAATATTGTTGTTAGTGTATTTTTGATTTTGAGTTAGAAAAGTTTTGAGTTTGATATTTCATTTATTTTATTTGTGCAGTACAAATATTATTTATTTCTGTATTATTCTATATTATAATTATTAATTATTTCTTGTTTTTTTTATTTATATAGAAATAAAAAAAAATCCACTTTCCTACTTTCCTACCTAAAATCATAAGACGTTATACACACACCCTAATAATTCCACTGTGCTACATTTATTTTCCAGTGTGACACATTCCGTTGTGATTTCCGTTGTGCGATTACGTCAATAATTTGGTCCTAACCCCAATACGGATTTTTCACTTACCTTGGAAAATACCATGTGGGTACAACCTATCAATATGCTTTAACGAGCATGAAAAAGGTTTATGAACCATGGTTCGTAATCATTGCTACAAAGATTTTAAATATTTTTATTCTACTTTACTGGAAAACTGCAATTATTTAATCATTAGGTACATGTACGTACACCAATACCATACCCCTAACCTGTTTAGTACAGGAGCCGTAGAAGGATTACCTTCACTCATCGGCTGCAGCATATTTTAGGAAGCTGCCTAAATAGAGAAATACCTCTAAAGTAGTTTACATCATTTCAATACTGAATACAATACCCGGCTAGCACGCTGATTACGAATATGGAACTCGGTTCAAGATGTTCACGACTAGTATCCAAAACCAAAAATCTCTATGGGCCCTGTACCCTTCTAGCGACATACTAGCAGTGAACCTGTTGAGCCTGGATCTGTTTGCGTTGGTGGGAACTTCCTAAGATCTAAGGTCCACGTGAGCTTGCTTCGTGAATCGCTTGTTTACCGCCGTGTGGTCGTAGCTATATAAATCTTCATTGGCTGCGTTATCCATTTATCTAACCAAGGATTTTTGTGTAAAATATTGTTAGAATTACTTATTCGTTTCCATTGTTGATTACTTGGCAAGAATGTATGAATAGCCTAGTAAATGTAGGTAACTACACTAAGATCTTAACTAATCATAATAGATAACTAAATGATAAACGTGAAATTACAGTATTATCTGCAACAAACTTGTTTAAACATACATACTGTACTGGAGATTATTTCAATTTATCACTAAAATGGTTCTCTTCCTTCTTTATCGCAAGATGGGAGAGGTGAAGACAATAGGATAGACTAAAATGGAATGGCCTTTGTTCTGTAAAAACAGCATACAATTGAAGGGGATCTTGCGTGTTCTTGATGAGTAGTGAAACTCCAGTCGAGGTATAGCGAAGGAATGATTTATTGCGTACAACATCGTCATATAAATACAGAACGTAATTTCTACTATTAGGTACTACTGCTAACATGATACAAGAGAGAGAGAGAGAGAGCGCGCTTGTGTGAAAGAGATAGGGTGCGCAAGAGGGGGCATCGATTCGATGTGTGTGCATGCCCCCAGAGGGCGCGCGCGTCGCGTGGATATACACAGTCGCGCGGCGCGAGCGCTCGCTCATTTCGGCGAGGCAGCCAGCGCGTGCGGACATCTCCACTTCTCCAGCGGTAGGCGGCGGTCGTCGTGTACGTAGCCGCGTGCAGCGCTGAATCGGCACGCGTGGAACCGTCGTCTTCAAGCGATCTTTTCAGATCCACTTCTTGTTTCACTGAATCGATTACGACGTTTCTTGAAGCACACCATCGATAAAATAAAGTCTTCCTCCTTGCGATGTTGTTTTATTTGGTAACGGTAATGTTCTTGGTAAGGTAATGGTGCGGTAAAGTATGTAGGTACACAAGGTAAGGTATGTACCCTACACAATGCTACTACTACTGAGACCGGTCTTCTCCAGTTACAAATAGTGTAATTAGCCTACTGTGCTACGCTGGCAAGACGGGTTGGCACAGGGTTTGTCTGAAGTTTTTCTCGCAGCTAGGTGATCTCCCTTTACTTAAAGTTGCGCAGTGGAAGCGTGCTGGGCTCTTAACCACTTAAAGTTGACCAGTGGAAGATAATTAAAATGTTATTTTGCAGACATGAATAAAAAATGTATTTCAGTTACCATTGCTTTTTTGACAATACAGCTTTCATTCTACATTCAAATTATATATTATTAATTACAAATTATTATATCAGCCTATATGAAGAAGAGGTTTCATATCGCTACTTCAACACCTTTTGCGTTATTAGGCGCCTCTTACGAAACCCTCAGGATGGTGGTGTTGGTGAAATCGTGTATTCTAAATCACACAGAAAACAAATAATTGTATAATATTAATACTTTCTAAAGTTGGATAGGTATATCATCTTTTCCCCTCAACAGCAAGTCATGTCAGTCAAAGACAATAGGCAAAAAGATCTATGTAAATAAATTGTGAAGCTGTCATAATTATGATGTTTGAACAAATATTTTTAGTTTAAGCATGCAATTCTTTTTAGATTGCTATTTGCATAATGATAATCTGGTATTTATATCATTCTCATTTGATAATCATTTTTTAAGGAAGAGTAATTTAATTGGATCCTATCCACAATAACTTCAATATTGAACACGTATCCAAAGAGAGTTGCGAAATCTCTTCTATCTAAAATCCTATAACAAAAACTCCTAAAAGGTAAGCATATATGAAATGGTTTATAATTTTACTAGCGACCCGCCCCGGCTTCGCACGGGTGCAATTATGACATATAAACCTTCCTCTTGAATTCCTCTGTCTAATAAAAAAAACCGCTCCAAAATCCGTTGCGTAGTTTTGAAGATTTAAGCATACATAGGGACGGACAGGCGACAGCGACTTTGTTTTATACTATGTAGTGATAGTGATTTACAACATATTGTGTACAGTGCCGGATTAAGCAAGCACGGGACCCGTAGCTTAGTCATTCAAATACCTCTTGATCTGCTATGGGTTCCGAAGTATAAAGTGGTAAAAATACAATTCATTACTCAATACGTTTAATTACTATCTATAGGTTACAATGTTGTGGGTAATTAATACATACCACATCATAATAAGTTTCACGCAAAAAAATACGCTCAGGCAGAGATGAGTGGGTTTAAATATGCGGGGCCCCCTTTCTTACTCTTGCTACGTGGTTAATCCGCCACTGAATGTGTAGTTAGAAGAAAGGTATTTTATTACTTTGTTTATTAGCGGATTTGACATATTTAAAATACATTGTGTCACCATCATTTTATCCTGAGGTGCCGTTAGAGTCGACAAAAGGAAATGACAAGGCCGAAAACCTAGCCGCAGGAGAAGGAAAACTTGATATGAAACCCTGTGCCAAGCCGTTTGGCCAGCGTGGCACAGTAGGCTAATTACCTTAATTGGAGGAGGCTCGACTCAGCAGTGGGTCATGTGTGGGCTGAGTAGTAGTATAACTTTATTGTGACTTTATTTTTTAGAATGATTTGCAAGCGGTGTTCTCGGACTGTCCGCAGTGGTGACGGTTGCAAATGTGCCACATGTGACTCCAAGTTTCATTTGAAATGTGTGAGCATTAAGTCCCCCGACCAACGAGAGGGAGGTGACCGCGGGCTACAGTGGAAGTGTGCCGTTTGTCAGAAGTTTGCAAACAATTTAGTTCCGAGTAAAGACACCCTCACGCTTTTGAATACTGTGCATAAAATTAGCGAAAAATTCGAGCTGGTTAACAAGTTGCAGCTGCCGAAACTGAATACAGATTTAGCCCATTTGAAAATGGTCGCCGATCGCATAGTTAAACAAAATGAAGATATATTAACGAAAATTAAAGCTCTTGAAGATAGAGCTATATCACTTAATCGGGAAAAGGCTAGGAATTACCGAAAAAGGAATATAGATTTTTGTCCTAGGGAGACGAGGTCGGCGGTGTATCACGACAAGCCCTCTGTGGCTTCCCCCCAGGGCGCTGCGGACAAGACAGTGAGATACAGGACACGCCGGCGTTCGTACATGTTACATAAAATATTTAACCTTTTGTCTAAAAAGGTGAACAGAGCCCATTCCCCGAGAAATAAATTTTACATCGGTTACAAATAAACCCATACCATTTACACAGGATCTTTTTATACGTGGCCACGGTTTCGCGTTGTGCGAAAGCTTGTATGTAGGTTTCAGTAATATAGGCGAAAACACACAGACGACACCGCGGGCGTGACGGAGACGAAATTTTTGTATTGTTTGAATTAGTATAAAATATTACACATAATTCAGAGCGTATCTTATACTAATTCGAACAACAAACCGTCTTATTCTCCGGAACGTCCAAGTCTAGTTTTTGCCTTACAAGGCATATCCATCATTCATTCCAAGGGACATAGTAATAATTGATTATCTTCCTTCCTGACAGTCCCGTGTCCAAATAATTTTCTTTTGATATCCTAAGCATGTTCAGCAGTCTAAATTCCAAATTTTATTATTCTAAAACAGACACCGTGGAAGTATTTTGCAACCGTACCCACTCTTAGCGTAAGGAATGTTTTTTTTTGTTTACGCTCAAATTCAGAGCGTGGGAATCTTACCTACTATTCGGTGATTAAAGTTAGAACACAAAACAATACTAAAACTGTTAGATGTGGGAGGGCTTTCAGAGTGCGATAGGTGACTAAGTTTTTTCTTTTATTTATAACACATATCAATAACAAACAACTTAGGCCGGTTTTTTTTTCAAGAAACGAAATCCTTGCACTATTTATATCCTGTATCGCGGGGGCAGTTTACAAACATGTAATTGAAGACCACAAATGACACCCCGACTCCGAGGAAGTGCCTCTGGTCTCTCAAAGGTCTCTCAAAGACACTTGCCCGACCCCGAAATCGAACTCGGGACCCGTACCACTCTTCTCGAGTTTGTAGCAGCCTTCTTGAATCGTTTTGTCGCTCTCAACTGTATCAGTGAATAGAATATCGACTGAAATCGTATTTCAAGAGAACAAAGGCTGATGTTATAATTACCTGATAATATTTGAGTAAATTCTGTCAGCGAGTTAAGATACTCTTCGGTGTCATAGATTTTAGGGATATTCAAATGGCTAAATATCAGGTTCTGTCATAGGAAAATGCTCAGTACTTAATACGCATTTACATCGACTAAGGTGCTATCGTACCTGCTTCCAATCTGTCCAACGCATAAGTAATATAAAGCGGCGAGGCACGTATTTGTTTTCATTTTGGTTTGGCTTTCAAGGCGGTAAGATCATTTGAAAGCGCCGAACAGGTTTATGTCCTAAAAAAACCTTGATAATGGATTGGCCAAGTTGGATGATACTGGTAGTGTTCGCTAGTGATGTAATTAGCGGGGGTCAAATCGTGCTGGACACTCCTTTGGGAAAAGTTGCTGGATACTTTATGAAAACTAGAGGAGGGCGTCAGATATCTGCGTTTACCGCTATCCCGTATGCGGAGCCGCCAGTAGGGGATTTGAGATTTAAGGTAAGTACCTACCTATATTAGATTGTGTTTATCTAAGGAGTTTACTAACTTAGGATTATTAAGTACAAACTTCTACGTCACGTTGTCTCAAAGTAATAACTGTGATAGGTCAAATTAACCAATAAAAAACTTAATATGAAACAGTAGTCGTTTTCGTTTCTGGTTGCAAGCGACTTTACGTTCACATTTCTATTTTATTTATACTAATAGTGTAATGAATTAAAATAAACAATAAAATAATGCGCGTGTAGTGACAGTTTGGATCAAGATCAAGCAAGACGATGGAAGGGATGGGCACAAAATATAACCACAAGAGACTAGAGATAAAAGACAAAATTGAACAGGGTTTCAAGTCTTCGATGTCTTGATATGACTGTTCAATTTGTTAAACGTAACGTTGATTACAAAATTTTCTTTAAAAGTAGTAGCTTTTTGTTAATTTGGCAATGTTGTTATTTTTGTGAACTTATCTTACTTGTAATTTAATTCAGTGTTTTTTTATGTTTCTTAGAAATAAATATTCTTACTTGTTGGATATCAGGAAAGTAAAAAATCTACTTATTTGATAATAGTACGAAAATAAGTATTTATGATTTACTTGATATTCCCCTGAAAGCATAGAAACCAAATGCTCAGTTAATTAAGTAGAAAGTCCTGACGTTTAAAGCCACTTGCGTTTGGCACGCATCATCTCCACATAGCCACGAGGTAAAAACATTTAGGTATTAAGCATTTTATTGGTTTTAGCTATTGAACGCTTTATGTAATTTTGCAAGTTCATCAACCAATATCAGGGAAAACTAAAATATGAATTTGATGAACTTGTGCTAAGTGTATTATTTAACGAATTTGGTTTCATCTAAGTGTATCTTGTGTGCTTGGAGTAACCGTGACAGCTTATGAATTAGTCCAACCAAAACACTATCAGTATTAGTAGGTAGTCTCAAAATGACTTGAAGATTGTTAGGCCCAGTCAAGGCCCAATTTCCTCAAATCTATTTTGATATGAACTTCACGTGGGGACGAAATAAGTCGAACGATCTATGCATCTGCCAGTTTACCGCGGCTACTCGGGAATTTTTTAACGGTTGCCCCTAAAATTGCACTAGCATAATCCCTCCGTCTTCCTATCTTTAAATATAATATGTTTTCGTGTTCGCTGGTGTAAATCTTTATGCATATCACCGCCCCTCGTGGGTGGGGCCGGCAATTATGTGGGACTCCGGAAACTACTCGTCTACCCACTAAAACCCCAGCGGTATACATACCCTCCCACGACACGTTCCTATCTATAGCAACGCTGATGCCAGCTATCCTGATAGCAACAATATTCATGTATCCGAATTTCGTAACAAGCTATGTGAGAAACCCACTAAAACTCCACTGCTACCTCCAGGACCGAGGGTACAAGTGATGTTCCACGACTCTGACAGTCTAGACAGTCAATAAAGGCTAGCCCCGCCAGGCGTCTTATACCTACAGGTTCTATAAAAGTCACGAATAACTTATTAAAATATTTATGTCCAATGGAATTAACATATCACATCGCTTCTATTGATCATTCTGGCCATTTAATACATTTATAGATTCAATTATGTAGTTATTACATTATATTTAAAAAATAAACAGTCTCCATAAAGGTCGTGTAAAATATATTTGTCATCCAAGGAATTACGCGTGGTAACACTTTTGAATTAATTATAAGCATCAACTGGTTTGATTTCCCAGTTTGATTAATACATAATTGATAAGTATATAATATATAAGCATAATTTGCCTAGTAATGGGCCTACTTGAATTAATTATTAAGCTGTGCTTGGTTACCTTCCATCCTGTTAAACCGACATTTTATTATCTAAGATTTTAAATATCTTTTGAAAAAAGCCGATCATGTTGAATATATTATTTTAGCTACGTAAAAAAGTATTAAACCTGCGGAACTGTTTGAAGATGACGTGTCTTGGGTATTTTTTAAAGTCTTGAATATTTGAAGCACCTTAGTGGTATAATAAGACCCTTAAAATATTAAAATTTGGTTAGATGCACTCTGAGTAGGTACACAAAGGTATAGATTATGATACCAGTATAAACAGGTATGATGTGCCATAGATGTAGGTAAATAAACTAATTATGGATAATGTTACCCCCTAAATGGGTTTCCATTTACCGATATCAACACTGCTGATAATATAACTAACGAATCTCATTCATATCAGGCACCTGTGACAATTCGTCCATGGGAGGAAACATTGGACGCTACCAGAGTCAGCCCAGTATGTGTGCAAAGGAATCCCTACATAAGACAGCAAGAAATTGTAGGCCAAGAAGACTGCTTGTACCTTAATATTTATACTCCGTACACAAGTAATGTAAGTATGTACTCGTAGAACAATTATTCTTTAATCGTTAAAATTGCATTCAGCTAGGTAACATATTTTTGAGTTGTGGAAACATTTGACTGTTAGTTAAAATCTAATTTGGTTTGATCTCCCAAAAATGTACATACTATAATACATTAGTCCATTTTGGCGGTAATATCTTGGTACTATATCCAAGAACAATTTTATTGGGGCAAGTGCATTTCGCATTACGTAAGTAGATATAGCAAGTTTACGAATTTGGAGTATGGCTGTTTCATAAAGGTTACTGATATCATTACGAAAATGTTGGGATCAATATATTAAAATAAGATAAAGCGCATATGAAACTAATACCACCTGTAATATAATATTCAACATTATTCAGAAGCATAATTATTTTGTTAAGGATTTGATAGAGGAACAGAAACTTCTGCCAGTCATGGTCTTCATTCACGGAGGCGGATGGATGTGTGGAGACGCCACGACAGCGATGTACGGCCCAGAGTTCATCCTAGACAGAGATGTTATTCTAGTCGTCACGAACTACAGACTAGGTTGGTCTCATTGATTCACAATTTCTGCGACAGTTCAAGAATGTAAACAAAATTCTGTATTATTTACTTACATCTTTGGCCGATGTACCTACGTTAGAGTTGCTTTATGTTTGCGTCGCGAAACTCAGCCTACGACATATTTTCTGCGACATTTCAGGTCGTAGGTAGCACTATAGCTTTTAGTTGACGAAAAATGATGAATAAATATATCGTCTCTGTAGAGGAAGAAGTAGTCTTAAAAAAATGTTTGGCCATTTTCAACTTAAGGTGCTGAAATCTTAGGTTGAAAATTAATTACATAATTATGAAGACTTACTTAATTCTCGCTCTACGGGGACGATATCATCATTCAATATATCGCCTAATGTATCAGAAGTACGTAAGATAATTTGTGCCAAGCATAATACATTAATTGGCGGGTATATCGTTAGATTATACGTAGGCTACAATAACTATTTACCAATAGATAAACTGTAGGCAATGTTGCTATTCGTAACACTAACTGTGTGGGGATGACAAATTACTGATAAATCCCCAACATTAGTCTGTGTATCGTAACAAGTTTACATTTGGCGCCAGGTCCCCTCGGATTTCTGTCCACGCAAGACGAACACTGTCCAGGCAACAACGGTCTTAAAGACCAACAAGAAGCACTTCGGTTTATACAGAGAAACATTCACAGTTTTGGCGGTGATAAAGACTCCGTCACGATATTCGGCGAGAGTGCGGGCGGGGCCAGTGCTCACTTCCACATGATTTCCGAAACCAGTGCTGGTAAGATGATTAAGCTGGCTAATCGTAGATTACATAACTTTTGCCACATATTATACAACAGGGTGTTACAAACATGAAGAAAGGATCAACGACATTGCTTTGTGCAAATTTCCCGGAAAGCCAAAATATAGGACTGGGACTAGACTAGGATAGGTTCAATCCAAGTTCGAAATTCAAGTTACACTTACTTAAAGCTGTTTCTTTTGACGAGCTTCACAATATGGTGTCCTGTGTATACAGGGTGTAACAAAAATTCTATAGCCATCCGAAGTGATGTAGAGCTGATCAATAAAGAGTTCTATGTTTTGTAGGTTCTCTGTGGTTATTGAATTTAGACACTACCGTCACCAAAAAAGCTAGTTGTTTTATATTTCCCGATATTTTGTGTAGAGCATCTGTATCAGTAGTCACAAAGTGATTACAAAAATTTGTGGAGTGACAAACTAAAATCATAGATGATCTACGCGTCGTACATGATTCAATTCGTCCGAACAAACAACATTGGTGTCTGGAGGCCGAGTTTAGTTGTATGGTAGGAATCCGTTTATTGCTACTTATCAATTTTTTTTATCGAGTTAAGCCATTTATGCATTAAAAAAACCGCTTCGAAATCCGTTGCGTAGTTTTAAACATGTAAGTATACATAGGGACGGACAAATGACAGCGACTTTGTTTTAAACTATGTAGTGATGTTTACTTAATAAATAACTGTTACCCGCCACTTCGTTTGCGGGGTATTTAACAATGTGGAAAACTCAGTAACTAATGCCAATAAAAGTAGCTCTTGTTACTTATGCTATCTGCCAGTGAAAGCCCCGTCATAATCGGTCCATTCAATTCAGAGATTAGCCCAATCAAACAGACAGACAGAAAATAAAATAAAAAATAAAACGATGTTTTGGTATGTGTACTTAAAGTGAATGATGTGGATGTATCACATGCGCTTCGTAAAAAGCGGTTTTTTTTCAATATTAAAACAGATACTTCAATTTTATTTATTTGTATAGATTAAATATCGAATCACAAGGAAGTATTGTACTGTAATATCAAATAAATATAATAATTGAAATTAAACACTTTTTAACGGATTTATCGCGTGTATATTACATTATTTATAATGTATTAAATAATGTAATATACACGCGATAAATCCGTTAAAAAGTGTTTAATTTCAATGTGTAATAATCGCGAAAACCTAAGAAATCAAATATAATAATAATAGTAATGTGGCAATGTTTTTATTAAAAATAACAATTAGGCTTCTCGACAAAACATCGCTATTCACGCATTGCAGCTGAATTAATTAGTAATCATACAATGCATGCTCAATATTTTTCTGATTAGGGTGATAAGTATTTTCCGATTTAATTGTAGTACCTGACAGACACACTACGAGAATCGCAGGCGACCCGGTGGTCTATGATTTCTGTACTCGTTGGGTCTAAGAGCTCTACACAATTTTCTTATCAAAAAATATATCCCGTAGGCCTATTTCACAAAGCCATATCGGAGTCCGGTACCGCGCTAGTACCCTGGGCTGAGGCACCGCCAGGTGAAGCCCTGAGAAACGCATTCCGTCTGGCGAAGTTCCTCGATTGCCCCCAGGCGCCATCCGAGCAGATGTTGTCGTGTCTTCGATCAAAGGACAGCTACGATATCATCAATACCGAATTTCGTTTCTATGTGAGTACGCTTATGATGAGATGTTCCATTATTTAATTTTAAAATATTAATATTCTATTTTTTTGTATATTATTCTATATTTTTTTATATACATATATATAAATATTTTATTCTGATGCAATATAAAGACAGTCTAACTTGTGGTATTGGGGTGTTTTTCTTAATTCATTATGTTTAACATGATGAGATGAGAATGGTCTTCTGACATGTGGAAGCAATTCCAACGATTCTTTGAAGTCAACACTTGGAGAGTTTAGGAACCTTTGACGCCTACGTTATATTTCAAGGTACAAAACTGGTTCTTGTTTATATAAGTAATGCGCAGGCGCGAGTTTCAATGCCGGTTATTAGTACATAAACTATGCCTGATATTATTCCGTAAGCAATTATTTGAATTAGCATAATTTCATTGACACCATACAAAGATTATATTGTTTAATTTTATCCTCCGGGACAACGAGGAGTATTTTAACTATGATGCTTTGTACCAGTCATTGAACAATGGATGGAGCTCTTAGACTAGGTACTAGTATTCTCACGGCTATAGACTACTATACCTTAATACATAACGGTGTTTTTCGGAATCGTACATCGTAAACACAATGATCAT
This sequence comes from Clostera curtula, assembly GCA_905475355.2. Classification (NCBI taxonomy): domain Eukaryota; kingdom Metazoa; phylum Arthropoda; class Insecta; order Lepidoptera; family Notodontidae; genus Clostera; species Clostera curtula. The sequence goes on along the minus strand of FR997794.1, from coordinate 9,014,228 downwards.
AGTTAGCATAAACCATTGAGTGAAATGTTCGTGTGGTGATAGATTTAGAATATGTACTCGTACATTGTGTCTTTATCCAATTCAATCCTGTGGGTGTTGTAAAAGGCGACTTTAAGAAATACCAAGACTGAAAAGCTAGCTGCAAAAAAGCAAAAACATAACGGAACCCTTTGCCTTTCCCTACACGTAATTAGGGTATGCCAGACTTAGCAGTGAGTTTATTTTGTGGGCTCCGATGATGATGACGATTAGGTGAATAACCTTTATCTCTTGTAGGCTTGGGACTACGAGCCTATGACCCCATTCAAAGCAGTGGTAGAACCCAAACTACCTGGCGCTTTCCTCACCAGGAATGCAAGAGACATACCAGATGTTCCCGCTGTACCCTGGATGACTGGACTTACAAAAGATGAGGGATGTCTCAAATCTGTTTGTAAGTTATAGCTCGTATTATTGTTACGCTCTTTTTTTTTCGTTGGAAGAAGTCATGGATGCCGTGTGGGCCGGCTGAGTTATGTGGGACTCTGGGGCGCGTGGAGATGGGTAATTGCGCTCTGCCCTACCCACTAAAACCGACGGCGATCCTCGACTGCCCAAACCCGGGCCACGGGATTCGATCCCCGATGGGAGAGCATGCTCCACGAACCTCGCCCTAGCCTTTTTTTGGTGACGCTGGAGAAATGCTCTGTTCATACCGCCACCCCTTAGGGGTGGGTTCGGTGATTATGTGGGTCTCCGGAACCCAGTAAAACCCTCACACGACATGCTTGGGGAGCATCGCCCTGGCCTTGGCCGGCCGTGCTTAGCGTAGCCCCAAGCTCCGAGGCGAGCCCCTTCGGTTACGCGGGATTGTTACGCTCTCTGATCGCCACACGTGAGCTGAGCACCAATCCTGCTATTTTCTATTGAAGTGGTCATCTGACACAGCACAATTGCTAAGCTGTCAACATTTTGGCATGGTCTCATTGGCAAAATTGCCAAAATTAAAGGCATAATAGTGGTTGTCGATTTTAACCTATTGAATTAGCAGCAGGTTTGAGGTCCTGCACAGGTAGCGGTTGGAGACGCGTACTAAGTACGAGTATGTAGCTGGACTTAGATGCATAATTTACTAATAAATTGGGTAAACTATTTTCGGCAACGGACATCATTGGTCTCGCAAGCCTTTGATTAATCATGTTAGCTCAACTATCAAAATTGATAAATGGTTAAAAATAAGTGGGTACAGGCCAAGGCGTTATTTAATTAATTTATTAGTTATTATTCAATTCAATGAGCGATGACACGGAGTAGAGCCAGTCATATGAATATAGGAAGCAATTATTTGCTGACTTTTTGCTTCCATCTCAATAATATAAGACCTTATAATTTTATAATGATGATTGAAATAACACAAAGGTGATCATGCAAACTGTAAATAATGCTTGTTAGGCCAAACGAGCATAATGGATTTTTTTAAGCTGGGTCCATATGAGTGTAACGTGTAATCTAATCTACCGTGTAATGTAACACGAATTCTACGTGTGAACGGCACTACGAGCATTACATGTAACGCTCGCGCCGTCGCTCTGGCTGATCCATCAGCTGTTGGTTGTTTGCTCGAACACAAAGGCGCTTGCAGTGCTCGTTTGAACGGTGTTCGTGTTCATTTCAAATAAATGCAGCTCCAGCTGTCACGACCTTCCTATTGGGCACGTTCTTAGCAACTAGTGGAAACAGCTCTTGAACTAGACAATTCGCTTTGAGTTCGTGTGCCGTCCACACGGTTGACGCTAAATTACATGTAATCTTACATTCAGCGGCGGATCCAGGGGGGGGGGTCATGGGGGTCATGACCCCCCCTGAGCGGGTTCCAGGACTTAGGTGGACCACTAATTGAACATAATGATTTTAGTTATATATTTTGTCACCATACAGATTTTATGTAACTACATACCTTCAATAGTTATTTAATTAATATAATATACTAACTTTGTATGATGGTAAATGTTTGGGAACGAACGTATCGAAAATTTTAATATTACCGCGCCACACTTGCGCGCGCTTGTCCACTAGCTTTCCACACGTCGAACTGGTAGACCAAAGAGTAGAGTACCTAATAATACCAAAAAAGAACCTAACCTCAAATAAAAAAATAAATTTTATAATTCACTAAACGTGACTACTCAGTGTGTGGTTAGACGCGACCAAAGAGTAGAGTAATAATAACGAAAATAAAGTGGCTACTGTTAAGCGGCTAATTGAAGAAAACCCGCGGATTACCTATGAGACAATTCGAGGACTATTGGGGATTGGTATGAGCCAAATTCAGAAAAATTTACACGAAGAATTGAAAGTTCGGAAACTTTGTTGTCGTTGGCCGTTGGATCCCTCATGAACTGTCAGCGGAGCAAAAGCGGGCTCGCGTGGAATGGTGCTCACAGATGCTACAAAAGTACGACCACGGACATTCTAATGCTGTTTATGACACCACTGTCACAGGAGAGGAAACGTGGATTTGTAGTTATGAACCCGAAAAAAAAAAAAGGAATCTCGTGTATGGGTGTTTGAAAATGAGAACAGGCCAACAAAAGTGAGGCAGGCGAGAAACGTTGGTAAAAACCATGATCGCGTTTTTTTTTTTTCTTGACTACAGGTCCCAGCTGTACAATTCCACTTGAAGATCAAAACAATAATTAATATTAATAATTTATAGTCGGTAGCTAGTTGTTTACCCAGGGTGTTAGAAAAAGTTCGCGCAAGACGACCAAAAAGCCGCGTTCTCCTACATCATAACAACGCTTCTTCACACACGGCCAACAAAACAAAGTCATTTTAGCTTCAGGAAAAGTACAACTCGTCACCTATCCTGCGCATAGCTCCGATATAGCACCCTGTGATTTCTGTATTTTCGCCAAAATCAAACATTTGATGAGAGGTTTCACTTTTACCAACTCCGAAGAGGCAGTGATAGCGTTCAATCAGCACGTAGAAAACATGCATTCAAAAATTTTGTCTTTTGAAAAGCAATAAACATAATATTTTAGTTCTAACATTGTTTTTTTTTAAGTTACGCAAAACTTATAGTGTTTTTGAACTTTTTCAACGTCAAAGTCATTCTTGCACCTTTAAGAGCTTGGATGGTTGTATTGATGAGTTTGGTGATTATAACTCTGTAACTACATACGTCTTACAGCCGCGAATCAAATGTTCATCATCATACAACCTAGCACTGCCCTTCAAATTGCAAAAAACGTAAAAAATTACGTAAGAATTTGAATTTTGCGGACTACCCTGGAGCATCCACCTTAACCACGGTTATGGAATATAAATAGGCTGCCTCATTCAGTGCGTGATAGTGGTTCTCGGGGTGTCTTCAAGAGGGCAATATGTACGTGGATATGTACAAGTTATTATGTGTGGAGTTTTTCAAGTGTACAATAAAGAATAAATATTTTTAAGTACAGTACTTACGTACATTAATATAATACCTACTTTTTACTTGTATCTATTGTTATCAAAATTAAATTATAAGTTCTTGACTTGACCACGACTATGTGACCCCCTCCTGGCGTCAAAGCTGGATCCGCCCTTGCTTACATTACGGGTTACACACGTCTGGACCCGGCTTTAAAACCATAAAACCACTTTGTTTGTAATCTTGACGAACTCGTATCATTGTATTGCTACATTCGCTTGTGGTTAGAAATTTCACAATATTCTCAGTAGTTACTTAGTATGCAAACTTAATAAATAACCTTTTGCAGCGAGGTGGCAGTGTAATATAGGGTAAAGCAATGTGTAGACAAAAAGCAAGTGGCCAAATAAACAGCAATGATAATGTAAGGCTCTTTTATTAGTTTGACACAGAATGTACATACAAACTATTACAAACTATACAATTATTAAAATTGTGTGCTGTGTCTTAATGACACTTCCAAATTAGGTACTGTATACATGGTGTTATTAGTTAGTGCCTTTATAAACAAAATATATAGGTACATATGAATAGTTCTTTATCAGGCCTTATACATTTCGACATGTAGTATTATAATTTCCAAAAAAATCTGTTACAGGGATAACAGCCAACGAATCAAGATATCAAGAATTCCAGTCAGGTTTTGAGTCAATAGCCCCGGTCACCTTCTACTATGAAAACTCGCCATATATTGACGTCATTACCAACAAAATACGCCGAAAATATTTAAAGGAGGCCGATAAGTCGTCGGTTTCGGCGGGCATTCTTCAAGTATGTTTGCGTTGTACGACACGTCTCGTTAAACAAACACTAATGCGAATAATGATGAAGTTAATCCACGGATTAGTTCTCCGGACAACGTGCCGTATAGTGCCGTTACTAGTTCTGGAACATCTAGCATCGGCGGGCCTCATAGACGATGAGTGTCGTAGATTGCAGGCAATATAGGTATTTTCTATCGACGTGCCCATCCGACACGATGCAATTGCTAGTGCTTTACAGATTAATTGCTTTACACTTTCATGATAGACTTATAAATGCAGACGGTTTTTTTGTTAATGTGTTTGAGGTTAGATTATCATGGTTTTAGGAGATGGTGGCATTGTAATAGAGGGCCACAGTTATGGCAAATACCTTTTCAACCGACATTAAAACGACTTTTTTGGTTTTGTTCACAAAAATATTGGCTTAATAGTAGGTACCATAAATGAAGAGGCAGTTAAACTAGGACAAGTCTAATTAAAGTTTTGAAAACCCCCCAGTAAGCACCCCAGTATTGAATGACATTATAAATAAACAGTGCTAAACCGTATTCCTACTGAATCATCATTATCATCATCATTACATAGTATAAAACAAAGTCACCCAAAAAGTGCTGGCTTGACGTCGTAAAGGGTGATATGCGTACCAATGGGCTCACTACCAGGGATGCTGAAGATCGTGCGAAGTGGAGAATAAAAAGTCGGAAAGCGGACCCCGGGCGCCGAAGCGAGAGTTTGGGCTGCAACCGGGATATGACCGGGATATAAAACAAAGTGGCTGTCGTCGGTCCGTCCCTATGTATTCTTAAATCTTTAAAACTATGCAACGGATTTTGAAGCGGTTTTAATAGATAGAGTGATTCAAGATTGAGTTTTATATGTATAATACATACATAATATTGTAAAGACACAGATAAATTTAGATGTTCATCATTGCACCCGTGCAAAGCCGGGGGGGCGGGTCGCTAGTATACAATGATTTAGATTGATATTTCTGTTACAGATCTACACAGACTCATATTTCGCGTATCCAGCCGTGGAAGCTATTGAGCTTGTACTGAATTACACTAAGAACCCAGTGTACTTGTACGAATTGGCCTACAGGGCCACCAATAGCTTCTCGCAAATATTTGGGGATCCAGATGGCGATTATGGTAAGTAATAATATACTTCTCATCAGAAAAATCGAAACACTTCGCTTTTTATGGATTAAACAAAATACGAAACATATGAAAGTTTAACTAATTTGAATTTAGAACATTAACATTAGGATTTGAAAACCTTTGTATGTTCACTATAAACGACATTTGACATTATGTATATTCCTAAATATATATTTTTTTCTGATAATACTCACAAAACATAATCTTGCAAGGTGTATAGATTATTCTGATGAGAAGTGTATTTCTGTTGAAGTGACTAAGCACTATATCTGTCTTTGGTTTCGAAATCGAATAGAAAATCTTGGTAATTTCTATTTCATGGAGCTTAACATAGATATTACTCTTGATATGTTACATCATCATTAATTTATTTAAATTTGTAATATTGCTTTCGATAGTGTACAATTACTTTAGCTACGTATCGTTTATAGATTTTATTTTATATTAAACTGAGTTAAGTACTCTAAAACCATAAATGGATACAAAGTTTGTAAATGTAACTGATAGAAGGGTCGTTTGAGAAATTGATGTTAATGAAATTAAACACCTTTCTATCGGATTTATCGTTACCGTTCATCATCATCATCATTTCAGCCAAAAGACGTCCACTGCTGGACATAGGCCTCCCCCAAGGATTTCCACAAAGGCCGGTCCTGGGCCGCCCGCATCCACTGCTTTCCGGCGATCTTAACCAGGTCGTCGGTCCACCGTGTGGGAGGCCTACCAGCACTGCGCCTTCCGGAACGCGGTCGCCACTCGAGGACTTTTCTGCCCCATCGGACGTCGGTCCTGCGAGCTATGTGCCCTGCCCACTGCCACTTAAGTTTGACAATCCGTTAAACATAACGAATTTATCGCTTGTGTAACTGTAATTTAAACGTGTACATGGCCAAAACCTAAGATCATATCATATATTGAAGTTAGGAGCAAAATTATAGGTACATTTCAACGGATATATTTATGTGAGAAATGTCTCATAATAATATAGTAGGTACCTACTTTATGATCGTCTGATTTGATTTTATTAACAGGTGTGTGCCATGCAGACGATCTTATGCATTTGTTTGCGATACATTTCCTGCGACATCCATTATCTGCAGAAGACATTAGGATGAGTGAGACTATTGTCACGCTTTGGACAAATTTCGCAACGACAGGGTAGGTTATTTAATATCTTTCCGGTATATTACATAACTATGTTTTTTTACCTTTATAGGAAGTCCTATTTAGATGGTGCTATCTCTAATATAAGACGTACCAAACCGAACAAGATATTTATTTAAATAGTTGGTACTGTTAGTACTAAACTTGTTAGATGTCTTACGAAATTTAGTAGGTACAATATTTCATCATATTATGTATTTTGAACACGTTACGCAATGAATTTATAAATATCTACCTTTAACCTACATGGAATTCATGTATATGCAAATTTACACGATCCTCAAATGGAATATTTTTAATTCCAAAGGTTTTATTACAAAGTAGATAAGTGATTATGAAAAATAAAATTAGACGACGATCTACAGACTGGTATGACTGTTAAAAATAATAATGTGTCTGGCTCTCTACAGAAATAAAGAGGCAAAAACAATAACGATCCGCTGATTGTTGTTCAAGCACAAAGTAAATATTCGCTTGTGAATTCGACTAAGCGCATTTTATTGATATTTTTTGTAAATATTTGAACTTTACTCTTCTGTAAAGTTCACCCAATGTTGCTTAGTAAGTTGACATCGCATGTGATGCCACCGTATGGTTACATTGCTGTTTTTGTTAGGATAAACTTTAGTGCCTTTCTTTATCTGCAGCTAGGGTAGGTTCACTATTGGACTCCCTAGGCTGTGCTGTCACCTTACTGTGGTGTGGGGGCTTGCGGCCCTTAGGATCTATGAATCTTTATCGGCTCATAGACCCATGCCCATGCCGGTGATTCCGATCACGAGAGCGCTCGTTGAACTTATCTTGGTTTCAGAAACCCTAATGAGCCTGCCGGTGTTCCGTTGAAATGGAAACCAGCAACTAGCGGGAAACGTATGGAGTACCTCGAGATAAATTCAGAGTCCAGAATGAAGAGCGACTTAGGATCCCGTTCTAGATTTTGGGGCACGTTGCCTCTATGGCATAAAATGGTCACTAGTAGGTTTGTAGATGAGCTTTGAGTGTGGTATATAATAAATATTGTTGTGTTGTAAATTATGTGTATTATTTACCGACTTTTGACTACCACTGCTGAACGTAAACTGGATGACCAGACAGTACGATTCTACTCAAAATGCATCCAGTGAGTCCCAAAGACGTCTGTGTCAAAAGTGCCTGTGGCCCTCCCGCACTGCGTGTTCTTAAATAGAATACACCTGTATTTCTGAAAAAGAGTGTATTGCTGACATGTGGGAATCTACCCGTTATTAAGCTAATGGTCGGTGTGTCAGGTATACATATAAGCTAATTAACGTCGACGACGATTTCAAGTAGTTGTTTTTATGTAATTTTTTGCTGTTTAGTAAATGTATTGTTTTTTAACTCGACTTACTGTTCTTGTTCTTAACTATCTTTTTGCAAAATAAAAGATTTTTTAACTCGGAACAACATATATCGACGGTGGTTTTAAATAAACTACTTAGTGGTGCGGTAACACTAATATAAAAATACATTCAGACGAATTGAGACCCTTTTTTGAATACGTTTAAAATAGTTTTTATTTAAACCCATTTATTTTACAATGTGTATAATTAAAATCGAATGTAACCTATAGTAACTTTTTGGAAAGTTAAAAATGTATATATAGCTAAGTATTCTGGAGGTCCGTTGACTTTAAAATATTACACATTTTGTATGTAGTCCACCAATCACTCATGTTGTGGTAAATGGTCTTACGGTTAACTAATGTGTCGTCGTTGATCATGGCACAGAATCGGCAATAGTCGTCGGTCTCAGGGCTCTCATGCCTGTAGTGGAAGCTGTAGTAGCTCCTCCATCTGAAGAATCTGTGGTATTTTTCTGGATTCTGTACGATGTTGTACATTTCCTTTGCTAGTTTCTGCGCACCTAATTCTTGAGCATCTAGGTATGAACCTGGAGGTAAGAACCTGGGGGATTAAAAATATATATTCAAAAAGTGGTCATACCATTCGACCAAATATTGTAAAATCTCTCTCTAAAATGTAACTTCAATATCCTATGGTATCACTGTGTCATGAAGATGCAACGTCCATCGTCAATCACCTGTTGGGAGTTTTGTGATTATTGATGAAAAAAACCTACTCGATATTTTCTTGCTATGGAGAAAGTATCAGTCGAAAGCTGTGTCAATACACAAACACTCTCCTACCTAGGATCCACAGAAACAGCAGACAGTGAAAATTCAGATAAATACATATAATCGGACACTATTTTTACGAAAACAAATCTATTTCAATAGAACATAAAGTGTCTAGTAGAGGCCACTGTGACAATATTTCTCAGCCTATAAATTACCTAGTGCTGAGACGGGACTCCTCCAATTACATGGAGGTATTAGCATACTCGTCCAATGTATGGGTTTAAATTACCTGCTATAATTAGCTCCACCGTATACGACGGGTACAGTGTGATGATTAAGAGCATTCAACACCTTTTCAGTAACGTAATCTTCACTCAATGCATTCTCAAAAGCAAAGTAAAAATAGTAATCCCGTTCCAAAAGGATGAAACATTCTTCCATAGTTTCTTTAGGACAGCTGAAAGAGCCACACAACCCGTAAATGTCGACGTCGAGGTTATAATAATTCATGTACAAGCGAATCTCTGCAACTAACATTTCCCGAGAACTCATAGTGTTGCAATTTGAAACAAACCAAGCGGCAGCTTTCTTTTTATTGTTTAATTTGTCCTTCAACACATTGTCAATTGGGTCCATCTTATCTGTAGTTATCCAGTCGACGTGAGCACTTGGAGCAATGACGTTTCCAGACGAGTTTTTCACCACGTAATAACCCCAAACGGCATCAGAGTCAAGTTTATAGGTCCAAGTCCAATTAAAGAAATCGTCCCAAGTATTACTACATATTGGGTAATTGGTTGCTGCTTCTATGTTAGCATAGACGTACTTTTGGTGAAGAGACCGCTGAGTGGGCCGATCGTCGTTGCCAATCATTTCCGTGAGCTGCGGCCCGTTGAAAGCGACCACGTCGAATTCTGTATAATGGCCCAGATATCGTCTGTTGCTGGTCACGTAACAATTGCTCCATTCGCATTTTCTTTTTACAAATTCTTCGTTGCCTCTGCCTAAATATACGAAAGGAACGTTTTTTGGATTCGTCCACAGAAGTATATGTTTAGGTTTACGTCGTGATATTGAATGGATTTGTGATATTTCGGAGCTATTTTTGTTCTCTGAATAGTTCAGGCGATCTTTGATTTTGAACACAGGGATAGGCCACCTTGTAGAGCTAGTATTGTTTAAAAATATTATGACAAACATTGAGATCGTTACGATAGAGCAGTAGATTATTTTACTTTTATTATTAGAACGAGTAATTTTTATCCTCTCATACATTTAAACGCTTTAATGAATACTTGTAAAGAAGATTCGATTGTCTGGCCTGGTCTTGAAGGTTGATTGAATTGGTTACATGCGTGGAAATCTATGGTATTTCCTCTCCAAGCGAACAATCGATTGTTTACAAGACAATTTCGTACTTGGAACAAACAAATCAAAAGAAATAAACAAGCACATTTTTAACAAGTAAAATATGTATGTAGCAGGTTTTTATAAAATTTATTATTAGGAAAAACACAGCGTATGTAACACAATAGTGGTCGTATGGTTACAATGACCAAACAGGGTAAATATTCAACAACATTATTTAAACAAAAAGGTCAGGTTTCAATTCATCCCCAAACTCTGACATTCTGGTCCCAAGAACAGCTGGCGAGGGCTATGCCGTTGGGAGCCATTGAGATTGATGTCACACGATTTTCATGACCGTTCAGAGTACCTGTGAAAAACATACCGCATTATTCGCCGACTCAATCTTAAGTCACATTTAAATTGTGTTATTTAGTTGCATCATTTTATCAACGGTAACACATTGATACGAAGAATAATTACCTACTATACTTAATCATCATAGTGAACTTATGAGATAGACGTCGGTCCAGTGTGGTGATGGATTTAGAATTTACGTAATATGTTACCAACCCTGAATGGGAACCAATCCTCAGGGTGTTGTAAGAAGGTAGAATGTAACAGGTAGAGCACCCATCCAGGAAAACGTGACTCTGGGCTAATTTTCTGGCATTGCACACAGTAGGCAAATTTACCTCGATGTAAGTGGAGGAGGCCCGACTTAACAGTGGGGCTGAAATGATTACTTAATGATTTGATATAAAATTACCGGTATGTGAAACTTTTAGGGTGTCCCAAGAGTGTACGGCATTGTCATCGGATCCTGCTAGAAGGTACCGCCCACTCAGCGACAGAGCTGCAAAAGTATCAAAGACATATTAATACATAATATGAATTTACGCTGCTGTAGGCCTCAGCCAGCCGATATGACTCGCTTGCGTAAGGTTCAAGGTTGGCTAAAACATACTCGTACTTAAACCGGTCTTATTACAATCCCGCGGACTAAGTACTTCACTGGCCATTTTCGTTGGGCACAATATTTTGATCACTGATTCATGTATGTACATACATACTTGAATACCTAGTATTTCTTATTGAAATAGGGTTTTCCAATACAGACCATAACTTTGCTGCAATAACTACATACACAATTTCAGCCCAGAAAATGTCCATAGCATAAAGTAATCTCTACAGAGGAATGTATTGTTTCATTCACTGATAAATTATGAGGACATAGTTATTTAATCTTTCAATGCCCATGTAAAGTTGCCTTGATCCGAACATACAAATGAATAGATTCAATCGAAAATGATAGAAATTAACAATTTGTATCATCTTGAGACAATGAGTTTGCCTGGGTGAGTCGAATATTAATTTGATCGTCTCAGTAGCTTATTTAGTTCATTCTACAGCCATTGTATAACCAGATACGATAATCTAATAGTCCAATAAATAAATGCATATAATACCTATATGAGTAAATCAAAAGCCTGGCAACCCACAAAAAGAGGAAATCCTATTTCAGTTGACCGCACTTCGGAACCAAACGAAACTAGTTATAAGTAAACGGTCATTGTAATATGGCGTAAAAAAAAGACAAGCCCACCGAGTTTCTTCCGCCAGGTCTTCTCGGTTGGTGCCGCGTTCCGACCTAGTAGTAGTATTTTAAAAGTGATGTATCCGATGACGATTGTGAACGCCATAACTGGTTTATACAATAAAGCATTTTCTTGTCTATTCCAATGCGCATTTACTTAGAGTACAACAAAATATATCAGCCTGGTCCGAAATGTTGTTGAATGTGCGAAGCGCGTGCGTCTGCGGAGACTTCTGGCCAAGGTGGAGCGGGCGAGTACCAGTGCCAACAGTGACGCCACACAATCCTGTTCAAGAACTATTGCATCATGCTGTATTTCTTGTAACCTTGAAACCTTGAGTGTACCTTGAAAATGTAGAAAACCAGTGCGTATGCCCATATACTTGATTTTTGGTAGCTATATCCCTACATCGTCTTACCACAGCTGGTGAAACCGCCTGCACCGGGCGGAGTGTAGTGGCCGAGTTGCTGGTCACTGCGAATATCGAAGAGGCGTGCCGTCTTGTCTTCGGAAGCGGTTGCAAACACTTGACCGCTGTTGTGGAACTGATGAGCACAAATAAAATCTAACTACAGCGTCTATAAAAACCATACCTAATAGACTAGAAAAGCAAAATAGGTAATATTCCCATCACCCCACGACACAAAGATAGGTGGAGCCAATCTTTGCCAATTTGCAGATACCGCCACCGTTATCCTTCGCCTGTGACAATAAACATTGTGTACAAATGTAAATAGCAGGAATTATATCATGAATAAGTAACATCAATGCGCCCTTAAATGGGTTCTTATAATTTATATTTTTTATATAACTAATAAAAGGACGAGATGAATGAGATGACATCCCTCCCCTGCTAGATGGAGCGAACGATCTGCGACGGGTAGCCGGCAGCAACTGGATGCATAGAACCGAAGACCGGGTTCAGTGGCGAGCCTTGGGGGAGGCCTACGTCCAGCAGTGGACTGAAATAGGCTGATGATCATCATTTTTCATCATTTCAGCCAAAGGACGTCCACTGCTGGACATAGGCCTCCCCCAAGGATTTCCACAAAGGCCGGTCCTGGGCCGCCCGCATCCACTGCTTTCCGGCGATCTTAACCAGGTCGTCGGTCCACCGTGTGGGAGGCCTACCAGCACTGCGCCTTCCGGAACGCGGTCGCCACTCGAGGACTTTTCTGCCCCATCGGGCGTCGGTCCTGCGAGCTATGTGCCCTGCCCACTGCCACTTAAGTTTGGCAATCCGGTGGGCTATGTCGGTGACCCTGGTTTTCCTGCGTATCTCCTCATTTCTGATTCGATCTCGCAGGGAAACTCCGAGCATAGCCCTCTCCATTGCCCTTTGGGTGACTTTGAGCCTTCTGATGGAGCCCATAGTCAGCGACCACGTCTCTGTTCCATATGTCATCACTGGCAACACACATTGGTTGAAGACTTTTGTCTTCAGACACTGCGGTATTGTGGACGAGAAGATCTTTCGCAGCTTCCCGAACGCTGCCCAGCCGAGTTGGATCCGACGATTGACCTCTTTCTCGAAGTTGGACTTACCTAACTGGACAGTGTGTCCCAGGTAAATGTAATGGTCAACAACTTCGAGGGTAGAACCTCCGATGTTAACAGGAGTGGCTTGAACATGGATATTAGACATGATCTTCGTCTTCTCCATGTTCATCTTAAGGCCGACTCGTTCGGAGGCTCCACAGAGGCCATCGAGCATCGTAGTGAGGCCCTCCATGGTCTCAGCCATTACGACTATGTCGTCAGCGAATCGAAGGTGAGTGATGTACTCGCCGTTCACGTTAATGCCCAGCCCTTTCCAGTCCAGAACCTTGAAAACATCTTCCAGTGCAGCGGAGAACAGTTTCGGAGAGATAACGTCTCCCTGTCTAACACCTCGCTGCAACTGGATCGGTTTCGAGGTCTGGTCCTGGAGTCGGACTGACATGGTGGCGTTTTCATACAAGCACTTCAACACTTCGATGTACCGATAGTCGACTTGGCACCTCTGGAGAGCCTGCAATACTGCCCACGTCTCGATCGAATCGAAGGCTTTCTCGTAGTCCACGAACGCCAGACAAAGTGGCAGGTTATACTCCTCGGTCTTCTGTATAACCTGCCGTAGCGTTAAAATATGGTCTACGGTACTGAAGCCTTTTCGGAAACCGGCTTGTTCGGGAGGCTGGGAATCGTCAAGCCTGCACGCGAGTCGATTTGTGATGACCCTCGAGAACAACTTGTAGACATGGCTCAGAAGTGAGATGGGTCTGTAGTTCTTCAATAAGGTGTTATCTCCCTTCTTGAAGAACAGCACCACCACACTTCTGTTCCATGCCTTTGGCGTTCGTCCTTCGAGTATGACGGAATTGAATAACTTCTGAAGGGCCCTAAGGATCGGTTCTCCACCCGCCTTCAGAAGTTCTGCGGTAATTCCGTCATCACCCGCCGCCTTGTTGTTTTTAAGTTGCTCGAGAGCCATCCCGATCTCACACAGGCTGACGTCCGGGAGGTCTTCTGTGTAGTGCCGGGTTAATCTAGCTCGTGGGTCGTCTGCTAGATTTATGACGGGTTCCTGTGTAGACTTGTACAGTTGTCCATAGAAACTCTCGACCTCACCCAAAATCTCGGACTTCGACGTGACGATCCTGCCGTCATCAGTCTTCAGCCTGACGAGCTGGCTTTGCCCAATAGACAGATCCCTGGCAAAAACCTTGGAGCCCCTGTTACGGTCAATAGCCTCTTCAACACGATTCGTGTTGAATCGGCGTATATCACGCTTCAGGGACTTTGATATCTGTCTATTGAGCATCCGAAGCTGCGTCGCATCATCTGTAGACTGCAGAACCATTTTCCGTCGCTCGTCCATGAGATTTAGGGTAAGGTCCGAGAGCTTTTTGGCCGTTTTCAGGCGTTGGGTCTCACAGAACTTCGACCCAACTTTGCGGACAGTCTCCACGAACCCGTCATTATAATCGTCCACGTCAACGCCTAGGCTTATAAAGCGGTTTTGCAGTTCGAGCTGAAAGCTCTCCGGGTTTTGAATTTGAACTGGCACGGGACGCAGCGTAGACCTCACCAGGCGCGACCTTTCAAGCTTAACGTCGATATTCAATGTGCCTCGTACTAAGCGGTGATCGCTTCCGGTTTTGACCATATTGATCACGGAGACATCATTGAATATGTGCTTTTCCGTCGACATGATGAAGTCTATCTCGTTTTTTGTGGTGCCATCCGGACTCAACCAGGTCCATTTCCTCTGTTCTGGTTTTTTGTAAAAGGAATTCATCATATAGAGTCCCTCCTTCTCCAGAAAACCAGCCAAAGTCTGGCCCCGTTGGTTCCGGTGTCCAAACCCAAATTGCCCCACTTGCAGCTCATCTCCGCTCCGCTTGCCCAGTTTCGCGTTAAAATCCCCCATGACAACGGTGTAGTGCGTTCTAGAGCCATGTATGGCCGAGGAAATGTCCTCATACATTGTCTCCACCGCTTCGTCGGGGTGTGCCGAGGTCGGTGCGTATACCTGTATGACCTTCAGCGAATAACGCTTGGTTATTCTGAGTATAAGGTACGCCACCCTGGTCGACACACTCTCGATTTTAACAACGCTGTTCACAAGGGACTTGTGGACGATAAACCCAACACCACCTTGGGACTGTTGGTCGCCCTCCCGGAAGTAGAGCAAGTTGCCGGATTTGAGGGTTATCGTGTCCTCTCCCTCTCTTCGGACTTCAGACAACCCCACTATATCCCATCGCAACTTGCTCAACTCTTCCTCGAGTTCTACGATCTTCTCGTCAGTCCGCAGTGTCCGTGTGTTATATGTTGCCAGGTGCAGCCGTCGTTTTTTGTGGTAGCCGGATCTCTGCCGGAGATTGTTCGCACCCCCTGCCCCACCGTTACCTTGGCTGCTACCGTGGCCGAAGGAATAGTGGGGCTGCCGGGGACTGGGGGCCGTTTTTCTGTTTGTATCCATTCATTTATGGGGGGCTGATGATGATGATGATATAACTAATATTGATAATAACCGGTATTGCGATTTTGGTAATCGTGCAACTTGGGTTATCTGTTCGCTTTCTAACCACGACCACAGATACTTTTAAACTTCGACGATTACGTATAGTTTGGTGTCTCAAAACTTGCGTAGTGAGTGTGGCGCAATTGACTAGTCTTCCTCAACTCATTAAATTGAAAGAGTCTATTTGATGAGTTAGCATTAGTAAGGAGGAGGGTTAGCGTGAATAGACTATAGAGGAAGGTTAAGACGATGCATAAAACTACTTACACACACGCTGTTGACATCAGCATCGTGCCCAAAGAACGTCTGTTTAGCTTTTTCATCCCTGACATCCCAAAGCTTGCAGGTCTTGTCAACGGAGCCGGTTACATAGGACTTCATATCTGGTATTAATAGGTATATTTAGTAGGATGAAGTTAGTTGGTCCCTACTTGATATACCCAACATTTTCAAAGAATAAATAAAAACTGTCATGCCACAAGCATTTTAGTTAAAACGTATTTTAATTTAGGTCTCATTTTAACCCAATCCTCGTAGTTCATAAAATAGGATACCTAATTTGACAAGACGTTATTTTTTTATAGTTATAGAGAGCTTCCCTAGTTATAGGTACACACAGTCTTACTATGTACAACTAATGGACCGATCCTTATCACAAAATTTTAACCGACTTATACAGGAAAAAAAATAGCAATACTGATAGGTAAGCGAAAAATAACCAATAAACATCCACTTGAAGACAATCCCTTGGTTGTATATTAGCATTTAGGTATTTGTTTAATCGTGTACCTACTCGTTTCATTATACAGAAAATGTTGCCTTCATACTAATATGTTTAAACACCTATAAACTATAATTTAAATGGTTCCACCTGGAAAGTATATCCACGAAACAAAAGAAAACAAATCAGTTAAAGCATCTTCGAGTAATCGGTGGAAATACAAAAAAAACCGACGAATTGAAGAAAATTATGAAGTTTAATCAATTGTGACAGTACAGCAAATTTAGGGTAGGTTCCAGGGCAATACGCCACGGAAAATCCGGATCAGGATGAAGGAATGAATGTGTTAGGATAACATTATTAATCACGAATGTCTCACCTGGTGATAGTGAAATGCTGACCACATCACCTGCGTGGGCATCGAATTCCATTTCCCTCTTACCGGCTTCTAAGTCCCAAACACATCTGAAAATTGAAGCCAGTTAAGGAACTTTTCAATGTCGCCTTTTACGGGTTACTTGTCCATCTAAACGTGTAGTGTGGGACTTAGACATTTTATCTATGTCCCATTCCATCCTAAATGTGTCGTAAGAAGCTACCAAAGGAAATACCAAGGCTGAAAACCTAGCCGCAAGAGAAAGCAAACTTAATACGAACCCTGTGCTACCCTGTCCGGGCAACCTGACACAATAGATTTATTTTTTTCCGTGTAATTGGAAGAGGCAGCAGTAGGTTTTTTATAGGCTACGATGACGATGTTGCCAACCTATCTAAAAATGTTAAATTTAACACCAAAATTGTTCCACTTTTGGTACAACTATCATGAAAAATATCGCTGACAACATAAGTAAGTTAGGGGCCAATTAAAGTTGGCGAAAACAGTCATATTTAGTAAAAGGTATTTTTGAACTGCTTTACAGTTCAGACGACTTCAGTCCTTGTATTCTCCCTCAAAAGAAGTTCACCGTACATAGACACCATTGTTCATACACGGGGGACAGAACAACTGGAGGATCATTACATCTTCATATCTCCGGAGCCAGTGAGAATATGCGTGTCGTCAAGGAAGCGACAGCTGCTGAGGAAACCTTCGTAGCCGGCCAGCTCGCGCACCATCTTGGCAGCGCCCGTTGAATCGCGGTTGTTCACGTCATACACCGTGCACATGTTGTCCATGCCGCCACATGCTGGACATCGGGATTTTATTTAAGAACTGAGTGTTATGATTTTATTTAAGAACTGACTGTAGTTTATGAAGAGTTCGCAGCATAACAAATACTGCGGAACGGGATCGATATTCAGGTTAAGCAACGCCTGGGTGGTTTATCCTCCCTTAACCTCCGGAGGGCACCGCTGTCCCGGCAGCTATTCTGTCACCTAAGTCGATACACGGAGTCAGTAGTTTGAATACTGACAGTTGGTCAAACCAAATTATTACCGATTGTCTTATTGGATAGGTCAAAGAGGCCAGACGCCAATGGCTCCTTGAAAAAAACTAGTAGTTAGTCAACCCAGGTGAGACAGCTGGCGACCCCAGTGAAACTGTGGAAAGGCTAGGAAGAAGACGAATGAATTACAAATTACAGTTTTGGATTCGTTCTTTTTTCCATATTACTATAATACTTTCAGTGAGGTAGAACCGCCTGAATGCGTTCCATTATTGAGATGAACATAATAGATTTTGGTAACACACACTGTTGAATTAGAACAAAAGGCCTCCCTCCCAACGTAGATTGGACTACTGACATCTTTATGCAAGATAAACGGACCATAAAAAATATGTATATGTGTTTCATCGACTCCTGAGACATATTGATAAAGACACGGAAACCAGTACCGACAAAGTTTCCCGAAGGTGCGAAGGCAACGCTCATGACCCAAGCAGAGCGCAGTGGGATCACCTGCACCTTGTTTCCGCTCCAGGTGTCCCAGATGATCAGCTTGCCATCTAAAGAGCCTGTCACGCAGTGCCTGCCAATCACATAGACAGTTTACCCTCAATAAGCAACAGCCTTTAACGCGGTATGGAATGTCTCTACATTTTACGGGAACAGAGGTGCCTGGATTTTCCTATCAGCCTGGAGTAATTTGTCGATATCATTACTCATTACCGTTAAGATGATTCTAAGATCAACCAACCAAACACATAAATAAAATTGTGTTTATGGAAACTCAATGTATTTTGGTGCGAGCTATATACATATTTGTTTGTGGGGAACATGTGTCCCATATACTGATAGACATTTCATTCATTGCTGGATCCCTGGTCATGAATGTAAACGGTTCAGGCACCACCACACTTTCCTATCTATTATTCCCCCGTTATCGCGGAATAAATCAGTAGATAGCATTAACAAAAATGTATCACATACATTGCTTTGTAATTGGTATTCTAGTTAAACAACGTTATTGGCTGAGTGAACTATCACCTCTGATAACATTTTAAAACTACTACCACCAGCAAGAATCGAGAAGATCTGGTGGAAGAAACTCAGAGGGCATAGCGCCACATTACAATAACCTTGTACATAGTGTATCTAACTTGTTCTCTTTGGTTCCGAAAGGCGCTCAACTGACATATGAATTTATAATCATAACTTTTACTACATAAATCAATCGCAATTTTAAGTGCATAGCTACGTTTATCCCAATTCTCGACCAAGTAATGACATTTTGTTTATAACTTGATAGTCAGGAGGAAAAGTTTATAGTGCAATTCATTATTTTCCTCTGCGTGTTTGAGACTAGGGTATTAATGTGTATGATTCAACAGGATATATTCGCTTTGCTTCGATCTTACATAACAATTTTATGATAAGTACCTATAGTTTTAAATAAAAAAACGTGCGTTGATTGCATGAGTTTATAATAAAATGGATAAATATATAATTAATTTTAAAACATAAAATATACAAGAACAACGCATCTAATTTAATGTAGCACCGCTAGTTATTCTAAAATCGCGTCATTCCGTAACGCCTCCTGAGGGTCCAGTTTAATAAATGCATAACTACAATTTGTCAAAACAATGCGTTTTTTATATATATTAGTAGTTATAAATCTTAGGTTTAAGTGTATCCGTAATAATATTACCTGGAATCCCCGCTGAAATGCACTGAGTTGACCTTATTGATGTGCCCTTTTAATGACTTCTTGGTGACGAATCGTATCTTGGGTAAGTCCCCGAGATCGCCGCATTTTTCCGCCAACTTCGCATCGGCAACTTTATCTTGTTCTGCCTAATGAGATATAATTAGATGAATATTTACGGACTATAATAAAGCGTATTTATAAAAAGAATTATTGTTATAACGATGCGTCACAGTGTGTGTCCAAGGTTCCTTTCGCGAGGCTGTTAAATCAATCAATCTACGGGATTTTGCAACTGCGATAGTGCATTTAAAGAAAAAATATCATGCGTCCAAATAATCTACCTAGCCTGTTCAACGTGGCAAAGCAATCATTTCATGAAATTTGAATAGGACTGCGTGAACAGTGGATCGCTAATGGGCGGAAATGAGCTTATTTAGATTACAGATAACAAAAACTGCAAGCACAATATATTCTGCTGACAAGATAGAGTAGGAGGTGCCATGGCCTAGCGTACAGTGCGGAATGCATTGATCTGCAGGCTAAACAAATTCTGGTTCTGCTGGACCATCATCACAGGGGCATTGTGAGGAAGATGGAATAATGTGTAGGTACCTTTACTTTGGCGATCAAATCAGTCAGTTCTTTTTTGAGGGCGGTTGTCTCCGGATCTTCCTTCGGCATTGTCCTTTAACTAATATTTCTACTTTTATTTCTCTTATAAAAAACGATTGGAGGATATACTTGGCGGACTCCAGCTACAGTTCTGAGCCGCAACTCACCCGGAGCTGCCTGTTTTAATCTCATTTGCACAAATTGGATTTCCATTTGCTTCTGTACTGAAGCTTTATATGTGCCTAGAAGGCGTCTATGATGTACCACGAACACAGTGTATAGCATAAGTTAGGTATATGTATTAAGCGGCAAAGTGAAACATGTTCGATTTTTAGGCTGTGGCTAAATAATGAAATGAAATTAATGAATAAGTGACGGATTTGAAATGCATAGTGTTACCACCCCATTACACCTTGAGGGTGTCGTAAGAGCCGACAAAAGGTAATAGACGAGGCAGATAACCTAGCCACAAGAGAAGGAAAACTTGACACGAAACCCTGTGCCTACCTGTCTGGACAGCGTGGCACCGAGGAGACACGTCTCAGCATTGTGGCATCTATGGGCTGAGTGGTGGTAGTACTAGTAGCAGTCATCATCATCATCATCATTTCAGCCAAAAGACGTCCACTGCTGGACATAGGCCAGCAAGGATTTTCACAAAGGCCGGTCCTGGGCCGCCCGCATCCATCGTTTTCCGGCGACCTTGACCAGGCCATCCGTCCACCGTGTGGGAGGCCTGCCAGCACTGCGCTTTCCGGAACGTCGCCACTCCAGGACTTTTCTGCCCCGTCGGTCGTCTAGTAGCAGTAGTATAATTACTTTTTAATACTAATCCAAAAGGGAGAATGTTCGTTTAAAAGTTCATATACTATCATCATCATCATCATCAGCCCACAATAGTCCACTGCTGCCTACCTCAAAATGTGCTCAAAATGAGCTCATTGCAAAGCATTCCTGCTTAGTTTTTATGCAGCAATGCTTTCGCAAAGAATACTATCGGTATAATACTAGCAGAGCTGGCCACGCGCTGTGGCTAAGGTTTTTGTTAGATAACATTTAACATTAACATACATTAATTAATTTAACATATAACAAAGCGTTTAGTTTTTTATTTGTATCTATAGAAACTTTTTTTTTTCACCACTTAATTTACCTTTTTGTGTCACTAATACACTGTAATTTTTTTGATTCAAAATATGTACCTATTCATTTCACTTTATTTTGACTTAAAATTGGAAAAGCATCCTAATTTTAAATCGAAAAAGCTCGCATCAGAGTTTCAGCTTTTTTAAAAAAGTCTGTTTATTTTGTTGTTCCTTGAAATCTCTTATTTCTGATAATGTAAAAAAAAATACATTACTGTGGTAAATGTTCTGAGAAAATACAAAGAAAAGTAAACTGTTTATTTCGGGAGCTTTAAAGCGTCTTTAAAGCAAAATGGCCGACGGAAAGTGTTGGGGAGATTTGACGAATTAATTTTAACAATACGTGAAGCTCATCCAGGGAATTAACGTGATGTTAGTAATGTTTTTATGTACCTCGATCACATGATACCTGTAAATTGGCCGTTTGACCAATCGCCCACATTTCGTCCGTCAGAAAATACGTGATATCTGGAGGCCCTGGGATTTGGTCTAAAATAATTTGGAATAAAATAATATTACGACTATAAATTTAGATCTAAGTTATCCTATCTTTCAAGAGAGAATATGTTCTGTAGTGTGGCTGTGTCACCCGACTTTCCGTAGAATAAATATTACAATAAAATAAAATATCCTTGAATTTTTTTTAGATTATCACTAAAACGTATACCTTTGCCATGATCCTTGGCAATGAAAGATCGAAACATTGTAGAGGGTTTTTACTACGCAATTGGAAGAAAGTGGTATTTTTGGGTTTCCATGCAAACAAGACCGTGTCAGGAACTTCAATCTTGCATTTGTTTACGGTAACGTTAAATATAAACAAGTGATGCGCGACCAACGCCCTAGAAACTAATACTTTCACCAATGTTTTTACTTTGTTTTGGTAAATTGCACCTAGGGTTGACTTACACCGGGAATTTTCAGTTCAGGAAGTTACATTTTTTACTCATAAGAGCTGCTTATGACCCATGGCTTCGGAAGGAACAGAGCAGGCAATAAATTATCCAGATAAAATTATAGGAGGTCAAAGGTGGATGCTAATAAAATTTACGAATAAAAAGTTAGCATTTTATCAGTATCCACAGATATCAGTAAAGGTTATATATATACACGAGTTTTCCCGTTCCAATTGTCGTGTACCAAAACTACCACACCACAGCGGGTCTGAACCGATGTGGGACGGTACCACGAACAGTCCGCGTTTTTCTGTAACAGTTACTCAAGTTTTCGTTTTCTAATACGGCGACGCTTTCATTTCACGGTTTAATAACTTTTTCTGAAAGCAATAAAAATAGACGACCACTCTCACCTTCTTTGTTGTAATCAATTTGATAGATTGTATCGGCACCGTGGTTGCAGTCGTCGGGCGGGTGCTTTGTCGCAAACATGGTTCTCAGGCATCGGTGCTTCCCCCTAAAATGTTGTTGCTGGGTACTAGCTATGCTCATAGCTCTACGCTCCGGCACTCTCTCACAAGAATATTGCGAGAAAAACTCTGAAAATGATGGCTGCAAGCAACATTTTCTTTATAACAAAGGTAATTAATGTTTTTATCTAAATTTGTGGTCGTAGCGCCAGATGATTATTCTCGATGCCTGGAATTAGTGTAAGAATACGGGAAGCTTTGCGATTGCATTGAGACCTCAGTAATTGATAAATTATATAATTACCTGTTATGTATACTTACTTGTTTTGTAGAAGCAAACGTGTCAAATTACTCGAGCATTTTCGTAGTTTCTATAAATTATCATAAAAGCTCAACGCTAATTTAAAAACTCGTCATCACAATACAATGTTTAAATAGACTCTTCAGCCTAATCTGGTTGCAGAGCACGAAGCGTCTTGATATGCCAGTTTATTTATATGTATAAAAATAATAATTATATCATATCAATATATAATTATTATTAATATATTGGTAGCAGTTAACTTTTTTTTCTATGCTTTTTAATTATAGTGTTATGGCAATTAGTCTGTGTGGTGACGGATTTACAATACATTGTGTCACTAGCCTGTACAATACATTGTATACTATCATGAGGGTGTCGTAAGAGTACAAATGGTAATGGCAAGGCCGATAACTTAGCCGCAAGAGAAGGAGAACTTGATGAAATTTGTTATAATACCAACATGTCTAGTTCCTTCCATGTATTATCTTAGCGCTGAGCGAGGGGTAGGTACCTCTCTCTCACTCACCCCACCCTTGCCCTATGCGAGAAAGAGATTCATCGCTTGCTCAGCGCTAAAGATACGTGCCGCTAGCAATAACTGGAGAAGGCCCGAATCATCAATGTGTCCTTTATGAGCTGAGTAGTAGTAAGTAGTGGTAGAACAAACTCGCGCAAACATCAGCCAGATCTAGTCAACAATAGTAACCTTCTAATACCCGAGCCAACTAACCCCCAGGAACGGAAACTGTTCACAAGCATGACGCAATATTTTAATAAGTTATTCGCAATGTAACTAATACGTAGTTACATTAAACATTGTAGTAGCACAAAAGGTGAAATTTACTTTAGTTTCACTTTATTTTACTTTAGTAGGGAACAGCAGCAATACCAACAAAAAGAAAAAAATAGAATGACGAATGTCAGAGGTAAAATAAATGTGAACGGTCTTTAAATTCTATGTTACTTTATCTAACTTAAAAACAAAATGAACCGACTATTTCGGATATTTTTGATTCAAATTTATTAATTGCCAAAGTATTGTCACATTGACCTATACTATGCCTATAATTTTGTCGGGCGTCCGTCGCGTCACTCGCGTCGCTCGCTCGTCATCGTCTCGTATCTATCTGGACTCTGGAGTATTCTGGAGCAAATGCGGAATGCTGAGCTAATCAGAATAGATGTCCTGTCTATCTAGGGATGTGAGATTAATGGAAAAGAATCAATTAGATAAAAATCGATTTTTCTTTATTAAAAATTAATCGATTTGGCAAAATAATTATCACACTCCACTACACTGAAACTATTTTCAACGCAGACTTAAAGGTGCTCGAGTTCATGTCCATCCTGAGGAATACTGTAATGCTTTTAACTAACTAATTATGGTAATTATGTCTTAGGTTTTCACGATCTTTACACATTGCAGGAAATGATGGCTTCACGGTTGTGATCGTTTTATTTTATTTTATTCCCAACGTTTCAGACACTTGGCAGACGGACACTGCAAAGTGTCTGAAACGTTGGGAATAAAATAAAATAAAACGATCGGAACCGTGAAGCCATCATTTCCTGTAATTAGAATAGAATAGAATAGAATCGAAAAAAGTTTTATTTGTAACAAATACACTCATGACATATAGATACAAACAGTATAAAAGAAAGAAAGAAAAATTACAATTACCAATGTAGTCAACAGCTGTCACTTTTGGTTTGTTGTAATTAGGGTTAAATGTGATAAGTAATTATGTACTTATTTATGCCCCGATGGACATGAATTCGCGCGCCTATAATAG
This sequence comes from Clostera curtula, assembly GCA_905475355.2. Lineage (NCBI taxonomy): Eukaryota > Metazoa > Arthropoda > Insecta > Lepidoptera > Notodontidae > Clostera > Clostera curtula. The sequence goes on along the minus strand of FR997794.1, from coordinate 8,989,597 downwards.
ATGCCTACAGATGGCGCCGCTTTTATATAGTAATCAACTTAGACGTATAAACTTAATTCAAGATTTTTCATCCGTCGCATAGATACGAGCTGTTTCTAAAAAACCATATATACACGTAATTTAAATAATAGGTTTTTTAAATCGATAATAAAAACGATTATATGAAAATAATATATTACGGCCGGCGTATCTTGGCGAATCTGAACATAGGCTCTGCGAACTTTAGCACAGGTACGTACGAGAGCTAGCAACTTCGGGAAAAAAAGCATGTCAGTAATGCCTGTTTTTAGATATGATAGAGCTCTCACTCTCCCGGACGTCATACGGGCCATCTGGCTGGTGGTAGTGGTTGCGTTCATCAGTGCGCATCGAAACTTTAAAGGTAAAAAATCAATTTTTCAAATCATAATAAGAAAGTTTTTTCTTTTTTTATACTTAACTTCTTTTTTTATTTAACTTTTTGCAACATGAATCTATTTTTGCCAGATATTTTTATTGTTGTTTTACATGTGCCAGACCATAATTTTGGAATAAAAATATTGTTTTTTCATATATGTATCTAAAAACCTAAAATTAATTTGCCAGGCAGTAATTCGGTTGTAAACCTTCAGCCAGACCAATTTAAAAGTGGTAAATTATGTGGTATCATTTTGCTTGGTCAAGAAATAGTTGTTGAATAAATTACAGAAAAAAACTTTTTCAAGCTCAAAGACATTCTTGCACCTTTATGAGCTTGGAGGGTTGTATTGATGATTTTGATGATTATAATTATATAACTACATACGTCTTACAGCCGCGAATAACATTTTAATCAACATACAACCTAGCACTGACCTGCAAATTGCAAAACACGTAAGAAATTCGCGGGCTACCCTGGAACATTCACCTTAACATATACGAGTACCTCCGGTTTTTGTTATACAAATATGGATTAAAAAATATATTTTTTGTTTATTTTCATACTCGAGATTGATCATTATCTTAATTTTGTACAAAAATAAATAATTAGTTTGATATAATTGTATATATGGTATTTTATATTAATCCACTTATTAATTTAAAAGTTTTCAATTCTTTTTCTGTAATTTATTCAACAACTATTTCTTGACCAATACTTTAAAAAAAAAAAATTATTCCATAGTTATGGTCTGGCACAGGTTAAATAAAAATATAAAAGATTCATGTTGCAAAAAGTTCAATAAAAATAATAAAAAAACCTTCTTAAAATGATTTGCAAAATTTATTTTTTACCTGTATAGGTTTTGCGCACTGATGAACGCAACCACTACCACCAGGCAGATGGCCCGTATCACGTCCGGGAGAATGAGACCTTTATCATATCTAAAAACTGGCTATACTGAAATCGTCTCTCTAAAACGTTGCTAGCTCTTAGACGAACTCGTGAAGAAAACTGTAATTATCATTTTTATAAGTGACCAAAAAAATATAATGAAACATTTTTTAATCTTTATTACAGTGACCAAGTAGTACAAATTAAATAAATATAGGCAACGGAAATAGGGCAATAGAGAGGGCTAAGCTCGGTGTTTCCCTGCGAGATCGAATCAGAAATGAGAAGATATGCAGGAAAACCAGGGTCACCGACATAGCCCACCGGATTGCCAAACTTAAGTGGCAGTGGGCAGGCCACATAGCTCGCAGGACCGACGCCCGATGGGGCAGAAAAGTCCTCGAGTGGCGACCGCGTTCCGAAAGGCGCAGTGCTGGTAGGCCTCCCACACGGTGGACCGACGACCTGGTTAAGGTCGCTGGAAAGCAGTAGATGCGGGCGGCCCAGGACCAGCCTTTGTGGAGATCCTTAGGGGAGGCCTATGTCCAGCAGTGGACATCTAGCGTCTTTTGGCTGAAAAGAAGATGATGATGATGAAATAAATATAAAAAAAATGATATTAACAGTATTCTTCACGAGTGTACATGCGCTAAAGTTCGCAGAGCCTATGTTCAGACTCGCCAAGATACGTCGGCCGTAATATAATCAATTTAAATAAAAATCGATTATTTTGTAACATCCCTAATGATCCGTAGTTGACTAGTTCAGCAGTCAGTCAGTCAGTCTGTCCAGCCAGTCAGTCAGTCAGTCAGTGTGTATTCGGTCGGACGTTTCGGACGTGTTTTACGGGTCCCGATCCCAGTTTGTTTATTTGGGCCGGCGGCGGCGGTAGCGGAAGGACACCGAACTCCGTTCAACTCGGTTGTCATGGACCAATCTAGAAAATTTATAATGTTATCCCAAGCTTTAACCCTTTTACTTTTGGCAACAGGCTTTGTTTGCGCTTCAGGTACGTTTTTAGTTTTACCTACGTATATATATAGAGCTACTAAAGCTTGTTTTTAAAGTCGTGTTGTTGGTAAGAATTTCATATTAATTAACGTAATATTACATTTCATACTTTCATTAGTAAATTATATTGGCGACATTTAATTATAGGTGCAATGTACTGCATAAATCGTAATTTTTGGATAGCCTATTATGTAGAAAAAAAATACTTTTTTTTTATCTTTTTTTTCCTTTTGGTATAACAAGTGGCTATGGTGCAATACTTGGTTTTAATTTTGTTCAGCTTTCATACGAACTCCCTTTTAATTAATGGATGATTTGTATCAAGTAATTCTGTTCATGGTGTTAAATTATATTTTTGATCCTGTACTAAAGTCAAAGTTGCTTATCACTCTCTACTCTGTTAGATAATGAACATCTTAGTTTAAGTATGATTACTGATTATGGAGAACTGACAAGAGGCAGTTCTCCATAATCAGTAGTTCTATAATCAGTAGCAGTTTAGCGGGCTTGATGTTAATATTTTAGACCTAAACAAAATAAGTTATAAAATGTCTATTCCCTTTGATTAAATATATTAATTAACAATTGTGGTATAACACCTTGTGGTCTTTATATGGTCATATATAAGCAAATTCAGTTTGTGCTAGTGTATGAACTATTAAACGTATTTTCATCATTTAAATACATTGTTACAGATGATATCAAAGTATTAACTGTTGCGACTGAAGATAATGATGGACTGGAAAGATTTCTGAGGTCGGCCAATATCTATGGTATTGATGTTGAAGTACTGGGTAAGGGTCTAACATGGACTGGTGGAGATATGAGTTACCCAGGAGGAGGGCAAAAAATAAACCTGCTCAAACAAGAGGTGGCTGAACTGATGAAATCTGAGAACAAAGAAAAGATCATTCTTTTTACTGACAGGTAAGAACAGTTGGAATGTTAAAAGACTACTTCATTTAATATAGTTGACTTATGGAGCTAAGCGAATTATAGTCTGTATTATATTAAGCAAATTATGCAGCTGCTGCTTTTTCCTAAATTAAATTATTGAAGCATGTTAAGTGCCTCATAATTAAAATTTTGTGCACATTAACATGGATAAGATACATATTATTTTTAAGATTTAAGTAAATTTTCTTAGAAATTTGCAATTTTTCTACTAATTATTTAAATAATTAAATTGGCTTTTTGCGATTTCTAATCAAAATTGTATCATTTTTGGAATATGTACTTATCTCACAGGTATAACTCAATGTAATGTACAAGTTTGGTGTATTTCTTTCAGTTATGATGTGCTGTACTTAGCAGAGTTGACAGACATTGTGAAAAAGTTCAAAACATTTCCTAATACTCGAGTATTGTTTTCTGCTGAACAATTTTGCTGGCCAGATGCCAAATTGGCTTTAAAATACCCAAAAATTGAAGTAGCAAATCCCTATTTGAATTCAGGAGGATTTATGGGTAGGTATTAATGTAGTAATATATGTTTTAAGTGTTATGATTCAACAATTATAAACAGTTCATACAGTACAATAGCCATAATGTCGTAATTTGTACAAGTCACAATGCTGTAATGAAAAACATTATCATGTGTGTTCATGCCTCTGCTTCATATTTTTATGATGGATATTAATTACTTTTAGGATACTTGCCTGAAATTGAGAAAATCGTGAATTACAAGGCCATTAGTGATAAAGAGGATGATCAACTGTACTACACCAGAGTTTATCTGGACAAGGAAATGAGGGAATCACTTAAAATATCTCTAGACCACAATTCAGCAATATTTCAAAATCTCAATGGTGCTCTATGTAAGTACTAGCTTCTGTCTGCAACATTTTCTGCGCACTATAATTCAACAATTTATTTATTACTTTTTACTTTTAAATACTAAGACTAATATACATAAAATTACCCACTATATAAAAACTATATACTATGTCTAAAAATAGTAAAAATAAACAACTTAATATTAGGGTAATTCTACGATAAGAGGTTTTAAGTCCATAGGAAGTAGCTTTTCTTCATTAAACACTTATATTACGAGTTTTGAGCTATATAAGTATCTTGTTCCGCCTTTTCTGAAATTTAAAACAAAGGTGTCTTTAGTGTTAATACATTACACAATAAATATGAAATTAAAATGGCATTGAACTACAACAAATAACAAATTATTCACTTTTTCATTTTAATTAAATATCTTTGTCTTCTGGCTCATTTTAAATCTTTTCATATAGTAGTCTGTCTGATTCACGTCACTTCTGTAATACTTCTTCACGTGTTAACTTTTTCGTGGTGTCGTGAACTGAAAGTATATTACACAATATTATAATAACAATATGAACAAAGAACCTCCTTTATTTTTCAATTTTAAGAATTTACCAAAATTATTTAAAACTGTTTGTTAATAAAAATATGCTATATCTAAGTTGGTTTGCAGTAACATTATCTCCCCTGGTCTACATGTCTCTCCCCTGATACTTATCTGGCCAGGGGAAATATGACAGGGGAATGGCGTTCAATTTGTGTTTAATACCCAACATACTTTAGTTTAATACCCGATACAAAGACGGTATGTATCGTTTGCAAATTAAACTGAAACCGGCAGGGGGTAGGCCAGGGTAGAGACTTTTTAGCTTGTTAAGGAATGAATTTTAAAAATATACTTAAATTAGGCATTTAATCGTGACGTTATTTAATAAAGTACTTAAAGGTAATGTATTTTTATTTATTTATTTATTGGTTCGCCAACAATTGTTTACCCAGGTTCTATGCTAAGGGTAACTTGCGAAAGTGTGTATGCAACAGTGCAACAATCACATACAGGCAAACTCCACATGCATAAAAAATATGTACAGAAGTAACTAATAATTATTTCATTGCAAAATATAACAACATATAGAATAAAATTTATATTTTAATCTGATGGGCGCACAAGTTATCTCTTATCGTAGAATTACCCATGAATACATTGCTAATTAACACAATATCCTTATAAGTTATAGCTTGTGTGGTATTTTGATTTATGAGCTATATTATTCTAAAGTTTCATTATAATCCATATAGTTCTTTTAGTTTGAAAGAATAACCATCCACACATCCATACAAAACTTCGCGTTTATTATAATAACTAGCTTTTGCGCGCGGCTTCGCCCGCGTGGACTTCGAACCCGTGCACATTTTTTATGTACATAAAATCGGTTATTGTGACTAAACTATGATAGTTAGATATGTGCTCTCGCGGAATTTTTTGTAGATCTTTATAACACCTACAAACCCGTAGTATATCATTTTGTTCTATTGTCAATAGCTTTGCAGCGCACACATAAATAGGTTTTCGATTTTACACCTTGGTTTACAAAATCGCAATTTTCATACGCATCCCTAATTCTTTTGATAATAAAATATAGCCTATAACCTTCCTCGATAAATGGACTATCTAACACTGAAAGATTTTTTGAAATCGGACCAGTAGTTCCTGAGATTAGCGCGTTCAAACAAACAAACAAACTCTGCAGCTTTATATATTAGTATAGACTAGCTTTTGGGCGCGGCTTCGCTCGCGTGGACTTCGAACCCGTGCTTATCTCTATGCATTCGGTTATTGTGACTAAACTATGATAGTTAGATATGTGCTCTCGCGGACTTTTTTGTAGATTTTAATAAGACCTACAAACTCGTAGTACTTCATTTTGTTATATTGTCAATCGTTTTTGCAGCGCACGCATAAATAGGTTTTCGATTTTACACCTTGGGTTACAAAATCGCAATTTTCATACGGATCCCTAATTCTTTTGAAAATAAAATATAGCCTATAACCTTCCTCGATAAATGGACTATCTAACACTGAAAGAATTTTTGAAATCGGACCAGTAGTTCCTGAGATTAGCGCGTTCAAACAAACAAACAAACAAACTCTGCAGCTTTATTATATTAGTATAGATAAGATAAGCTTCATTTGTTATCAAATATTTAAACATTCATATTCATTTGATTTGGTAATGATGGTGAGGTTCCTTACTTCTTATGGTAAGTACTTATATTGTATGGCAACACAGAAAATATAATAACTTTTTACTTTCAGCTGATGTTCAGTTAAAAACCAATACAACAGAAACTTGGCCATACTTAGAGAATGTAGTCACCAAGGAGCGACCTCTTATCGTTCATGGAAATGGACCATCCAAGTTGACATTAAATAACTTTGGAAACTATTTAGCAAATGCTTGGTCTCCCGTGAAAGGATGTGCAATGTGCGAAGAAAGGAGGATTGATCTTAAGGTAAATAGGTTAATTAGTTAAAAAAAACTGCACCCTAGAGTTACTGTATTGTGGCACTATTTATTATGGAATAGCAAGCCATATTATTTGGGGAACTTTGTGATCTTAGCACATAATATCACTTGTTGTCTTATCAAACTTTTTATGCTGTGTGTGTATTTCCATGATTTATTTTTGTATAGTTAAATTTTAACTTTAAAATTACTTGTTTCCTTTTGCTATCTCAATTGTTTAGATGTTCTTGTAGCGACAGTAACCCACAAATTTGCTCAGGTCTTATGTTGTATCAATCTTTATACCAAAATTCATCAGAATTGTTAGAGTATGAAAACGTAAAGGAAAACAAAGATACTTTCTCAAACATTAATATGGATTTTAGGAAGACGCATTACCCACCGTTATGGTAGCAGTTTTTATAGAACAAGCAACACCTTTCTTGGAAGAATTTTTGGAACAAATACTTACAATAGATTATCCCAAAGAGAAATTACACTTGTTATTGCGCAATAATGTCGAGTACCACGAGGCGGAAGTGGATAGCTTCTTCCAAACTCATTCAAAGACGTATATTACATCTAAGCGCATAAAACCCAGCGACTTCATTTCGGAAGCTGAGGCCCGCAACATTGCTCAGTAAGCCCTATTATTATTTTATTATTTCGCTCTTTACTTTTTATTTTACATGTATTTTGATTTATTTAAAAGAATTACTTAAATACAAAATTCCTCGAATTCGAGGTCGATGACCAAAGCTATCGAAGTTGACTGCTTCATAGAGAGGAACTTCCTCCCTCACGATTCTTTCCGAATTCAGGGTGACAGTCTTTTGTATCAGGCCATTAATCCTGCAACTCGGCAAAAGTTTGTTGAGATGTTGGCCGAAATTCTTTGCGATAAACCGTTTACCGAGTTGGTCTGCGTCCGGCCCAGATACGGTCTTGTAGAACCTTCGGTGTAAAACTCCTTGTAAAAGTTACACGATCGTTCGGTCCGTAATGCTTAACACTTGAGGCTTCTGCCAATTCTGTTTTGCCAATATTCTGAGATCTGAGATCTGTTTGATAAAGGTGTAAAGGAAATATTATATAAAATAAATAATAACATTAATATTCAATATGATTATATTATTTCTTAGGATCTTATTTTTTTTTTGCTTTACAAAATTCCTTCTTGCTGTTTTAGAACATTATAATGTTATTTTTTTAAACTTTAAAGCCACTTTCATTGTAACAAAAATCTACTTAAACGAGTACTATTACGAAACTTCAGCAATTTCTGATCTGAGAGAGCCTCACTCTGAGATAGCCTGAATTGTCATGTGAGTGTCTCTGAGGTATAAATTAGAAATGTTTTGAGTGTAACAATGATACGACCTACTCTATTCTATTAATGCAGCTACTGCGCTGTATTCAATATGCTCGCACAATTGTTAAAATTGATACGACCCGACATCGTAACCGGAATTCAAGCTGAATTGCTTGCCTCGTTCCTATCTATGAATAGTGTGATAATTATGTTGGTACTCCAAAATGGATTACGAAACAACACTTATCATTCGCTTCTTAATATAACTCGAATGTATGCATCTTCCAGCTTGTGGGATATAATAATTTCATTAAGGTCGGCACCCTGTCTGCTTGCTTTAACTGTAACGGTCGTCTTCTCTCCTCCAAGACCGATGTATACCCGGACTACCTACTAGTAATAATTTGGTTAGATTATTATAACTTTTAATTAAACCAAGTGTGGTTTGCCGTCGTTGTCGTGCCAAACCCACTTCCTCACCTGGCCGTCGAACCACAGATAAGTTAAGACGTTGAAATATGAAGTGCATGACTTCATAGGCGGTGACCTAATCACCATTGCATTCCGCACTGTCAGCATCGAGTCTGTCAGCCCCCCATAGCATCCTGAGGGTGTCGTAAGCCATGTGCCAAGATGTCGAGCCCGCGTGCCAAATTGGCCCTCCTTGTAATTGGAGAAGGCCCGACTCAGCAGTGGGGTCATGGATCGTGGGGTATGGGCTAAGTAGTGTGGTAATAGTGGTAATTATTCTAAACAATTTGTACATATAGGGAGCGTTGCATGAACAGCGCGTGCGACTACCTGTTCTCGGTGGACAGCCTGTCTCGTCTGGAAAACAACGCATTGCGCCATCTCCTGTCCACCGGCTACGAGATCGTGGCCCCGATGCTAGTGCGGCCTGGTAGCGCGTGGTCCAACTTCTGGGGCGCCATTAACTCGGCAGGGTTCTACGCGCGGTCAGCGGACTACATGGAAATTGTCCATGCGACCAACAAGTAAGTCTCCATTCCATGACATATATATTATAATATTTATATAATTTTCGCCTATGTTTCAGCAAAGTAAATTTTTATTGGTGATATTGCGCGTCCGTGTCGTGGCGGATTTAGGTTACGTAATGTCACCATTCCACCCTTAGGGCGTCTGAAGAGCTGACACTCTATCTGTGCAACAGGTGGCTAATTTTACCCCTGTAATTGGAGGAGGCCCGACTCAGCAGTGGGTATTGTATGGGCCGAGAAGTAAGCAGAAGTTGCGCTATAGACGACTGTCAGTCGACTGTCACTGACTACAGACGATACTCTATTATTTTTAATAATCCGTCTATTAGTTGCCTTGTATTAAAAGCAACCAAATATTATTAGGTGAGACAGTTACCACAGATTAATTCTGACAAGTCAAACAAAAAATCGGGTACCCTGCATGAATATGACACATACCTAATCTTTCGAGATTCAAAAATTTATTCAAAAGTCGTACTAATTAAAAAAAAACTAGATAAAACTTTTTAAATCTAGCAATGAGGTTAGTTCTCCACATGAAGAGTAACATGTATGCTATCAATCAAAGGCGACGATAGTGAGTACGGGTCACCGACCGTACATTTTAAACAAATGAAACATCGGCTCAATAAAATTCCAACAGCCAGTTTAATAAGAGATGATGTATGTAGGTATGATATGTTATGTATGAGAGATGTATCACAGAGCATACAAGAAGTATGCCCTATGATACTCATGTCATCAAATCAATACTTAGAAACACTTCGTGTCTGTACAGTCTACGCCAAATAACTTCAGCTATGGGGCAAAGTAGGTTAGCGATTCGCGGAGAAGAAGCGCGTATCGCACGCTATTGGGTGATGACATGCGCCAGCTTGCCCCCACTACGGCGCTTTGTGCTCAAGTTATTTGGCTTAGACAGCTTACGCGTAGGCTCAGACCGGATAGCTATAACTGACCGGACAGCCTCTACTGTTACTACTATACTAATACTGTTTTACCGGCCCAATATGTAGTATTGGGCCGGTAAAACAGTATTATAAAATAATGTAATATTACAATTACAACATACTAATAAATAATGTAAAAATGACGCTGAAAAAATAAAGTAATATTACAACAACTTTTTTATTAATATTTTTTTTAATACACTTGCTCAAAAAGTGGCGTATTGCAGGGACGTATAGCGTTCAGGAAGTGGGCTATTACACACGCTTGCTTTTTTTTTACCATTCCCGCACTGGTGCGTTCTCTTTCCCAACTATCAAATAATGTCTATTAAAAGGAAAAACCAACCAAGAAGTTTTTACTAAAAAAAATCATAGAAGTTTTTATGATTCATGGAAATATGTATATTTCTAAAAAGAAATTACTTACTACTTTGTTTCAATATCAGATTTAATGATTTGATTGAATGAGTTAGGTTACGTTTCATTTCATCTCATTAATTTTCATTTCATATTGGCTGTATGGGTATAGTTGCTTTTGCCTACTAGAATGGGTGAAGATAAAAAAAATCTCTGCTTGTATTCTTTCGGTTGGCGCGATTAGTTAGTTGAGTTTATTGTATTTTTATTATTTTATTAAATTGCTTCATTTTTTGGCAACTGTATTAAAAATAGTCGTTCATTACACGTGCAGAACCGTCATTGCAACTTGTTCCGACTGTCAACCCTCGCCATCGGCTGCGCCTCGGCTCGGCTCGGTATTAATAGCGCCACCGGGTCGTAAGCCGCGTAAATGAAGACAAACACTGCCATTACTGTAGGAACAACGTGATGTTCCAGTAGACAACCGAGTTATTAGTTATCTACTGGGATTATATCATCATCATCATTTCAGCTAAAAGAAGGCCACTGCTGGACATAGGCCTCTCTCAAGGATTTCTACGAAAGCCGGTCCTAAGCCGCCTGCATCCATCGCTTTCCGGCGACCTTAACCAGGTCGTCGGTCCTCCGTGTGGGATAATATATTATGTAGTAATAACAAAAGTACGAACAGATTTGATTGTAAGATAAAATATTAGAATACAATATCTGAATCATAAGTATGGTTAACGTTTTTGTCTTGTTGGAATCTTACTAATAATATAAATGCTGTATAATAGCAGCAAGACAAATCAAATATCAATCACCCGATGTCTTTAATTAACTAATCACTAAGTTAGGACTAAACTTGGCCAAATAAAGCTTTATCACATGTTGCCATGGGCATGCCATTGCTCTTATCAATAATGAGTTACCCATAGACATAAACAGAACTAAAGTTGAACGAGATAAAAAATATTTATTCATAAAAATTCGCCATTAAACTTCTGTCGAAACAACGTCTTGTCGGTGTATATACTTAGGATGTCCGACGCCAAGAAGAAAGTAGAACAAATAAATTATTTAGGGTATTAAATTCAATCTTAGGTATACGTAACATTATGAATATATACGGGCAGGTTCAATCGAAGGCAATGGAGAAGTCGGTCTTAAAGGAACGCCGGTCTATGGAGTACATGTTGTCGGCAGTGCACTCGTACACTCCCGCGTCCATCTGCGTGGCTGGGTCGATCTCGATCTTGGATTTGACGCGGTCCTCTCCTATTGGCCACTCGTGGATCTGTAACATGCGAGAAACGCACGAGCTAAATATACTTGCGAAAACAATTAAGGCGGGAACACTGGAGGCGTTCGAGAGACGGGTTTTTTGTATTGTCCAAATTACTGTCAAAGACATACACAATTCGGAGCGTATTTCATACTAATTCAAACAAAAAGCCGTCTCCGGAACGCCTCCGGTGTCGTGTATTTTCACCTATATTATTTCGCTTTTATATGAATGAGGACTGACTGTTCAATGAAATATGTGAGCTTTTGAATTTCAATCCTGATATTATTCAGAATATTAAAATGTCTTATTTTCGTTTCCTTAATAAATAATGGGATGACCATAATCGGCTGAATAGTAGTAGTAAATCGAATAGGACGTCACAAATTTCTAAATACAATGAAAATGAAATTGGTCGAAGTTTGTACTATATTGAAAAATAAATTAAATTTTGTAGTTTAATCTGGTCTAAATAGTAAATTAGACACATTATTTTTATCACGCAATAAAATTATATTTGAACTCTTTATGCGGATTAAACGTAAAACGCATGTAATTGCGAAGTATATTTTTGGAATCACTGCTGCAAAGTGTTGCTTAAAATCTAGTGCATGTTTCATCTCTGTACACTACATTAAATTCGAGCTACCTTCTCAGACATAACTGAGGCATTTTGAAATTTCATAGGGAACGTCCGCAACCGATTCACGTCATAGTCGGGGAGAAATTCTAATACATAATGAGTAGAAATCAAAGAATTGTGGTTTTTATTGATCATAAGTGATTTTGATGCCAGCCTTTTGAGCATTTATGCCCAACATTATGTGTTCCTTTGTTCTGATGAACACTGTTACAAGCGCCTTTAACCATTATGCAATTGAGATGGTTATAATGAAAAAGCTACATTGTCTGAATGAGTAGTGAAACACTGATTTAATTTTGTAAGTAGAGCGCGTACAGTATGGCTTCTAAATTGACCCATTTATTGGCGCACACATTAAGCGACTGATGTCGTTGTCCGGAATATTACAACCAGAGATATGCGCTTCTGGATAAAGCTAATATTTAAGTGTAATATTTGAAATTCATGTTGATTTCTCGGAACAATTGTAATGTAGGTTACGCGGAAAATATCAATTCCTGATAAGTTATCGTTGAAAAGTGACGGTTAGCGTGACAACTGTTACTTAATTACCAAACATAGTTGGTAGTCATTTTACCGTAAATAGTTGAAATTGAAAGAAAGCTTAGCTGAAAATATGTAATTAGGGTCATTTGTTAACCGTAATTGTGTATTTAGCCTGAATTTAATGAAGTTATAACCGGATCCATAGCTTTATTCTGTAAAGCAAAATGTCGGGAACTACTTTAGTACTTTTAACAATATTAGAACACTATATAGCCCACTGGTGGCAAATGAAATGGCAAATTTCGCCTAGATATAAAGCAATCTCCATGGTATTGATCAATTAGATTTTTCGCTATAGTAAATCTAAAGTGATATAATCTGTTTATTATACCAAATAGATTCTCATTTCCATAAAAAGATATTCATTCTGTCATACATACTAATTCATAATATGTGGTACATGTTCTCACTCGGACCAGTTGTGGTTATCGGCCGATTTGACGTCACCTTACCATCGTGTGATAACAATACGAACTTACATGCAAATAGTGATGGGCAAATATTTCAACTCCGTCCTTAAACCACGTGATGTGGGGCCGAGGGGATCCCATGGCGATGCATAAGAAAGCGATCTTGTGACCTAACACGTACTCAAGGTCGAAGTGGGAAGCCAGCATTATTTTGGCGCCCTAAAATGTACACAATCCTTTGGTTAGCTTTACCTAAGTACATAAGTAAAGGCTATCAAAAAATAATAAATAATATCCTTGGACATTTCACACAACGCCATCTCGTCCCAAGGTAAGCAACTTAATGCTTGTGTTATGGTAACGAGATGGATGATAAACTACTTAGATACATTTTTTTTGTAAATACATACATATTATAGATAGAAATGACACCCCGACTCCGAGCCAGTGCCTCTGGTTTAGACAAAGACACTTGCCCGACCCCGGAATCGAACCCGGGACCCGTTGATCCAAAGGCGGCACATCTAACCACTAGACCAACGAGGCAGTCAAAACCTAAAAAGGCTATTACTTAGGTAATATGAAAAATAATTTAAATATGTCCCACAGTGAAGGCGTATTGTCATTTATTATTCTGAATGATTGAAAGTGGTTTACTAAAATAATATGTTATGCGAACTAATAGGTATAAACTCACATTTGGATTGTTGTAGTACAGATCTGATTCTGGATCTCTGTATTTTCCTGTGATGGGTAATCCAATTTGCACCTGTAACATCGATCACGGTTTGGAGGCTGTATCTTGTTAAAATATTAATTGACTTCTTTATCGGTATGTTTTCTTACAATATTAAATGTTCACAGTTCTTTGCCATAAAATGTTTAACTGAGCTAGCAACATACCCTTTCGTCAGCGCAAACACTCGAGCAAACCTCAAACAAAACTGATCGAAACTTTTTGCTTCAAGTAATAATGAACCAAAATAATGAAACCATATATCACTTATGTGATGTAATTAGCACAAGTTAAAAGGATTTGAAAGAATTTTTTGATAGTATGTTGATAGTATGAATAGCAAAATATACCTTTGACCTGGTTCGACCCCTGGTACGGCCTCGTCGCGATTCATTAGATTCAATCACAAGCAGAGCCATAACCAAGATTATCGTAAATATTCTGGACTTGTAGAATATCATTTGGTATTTGGCACAGTCAACAGGATCCCATGAAAATCAATCCCTTAAAGGATTCTCGTATGATCTTGTGGAGGTTCACAGTGCGACTGGCAGAAGTGTAGTGTCGGCGATTCCTGTTGCGCCAATCTCTCAATTGGCTAATGGCGAGGTGCTATCAGGAGGGCCCTTGTCTCCCCTATGCGGTATACGACGTTCGTCATTTCCTTTCGCATTTCATACGACGATCTAAATTGGATATTTATTAAGTCGAACATGGGTCAATGGATCATAATAACTGGAGTATATTTCCAGTCATATCCAAGGTCCAATTCCCTTTTCTTTGTTTTTTTTTGTGGGAATCCCTCATGGATACTCTACCGTTCGGAACTAGCCGGGTTATGTGGGGCTCCGGGACGTGAGAGGTAGGCAAATTGCGCCTCATCCTACCAAAATATCCCACTGCGTTCCTTGACGGCCCTGCTTAAGGGCACGGGTTACGCTCGTTATTGGCACATGCATCTCGACCCTGACGCTTAATTGCCAATAATGCTAATAAAAGGATGCTCGTTATTCTTATTTTGCACATCGTCTTGAAGAAACCTGATAGTTTTACAATATAACGATAGGTTATCGCCAAAAGTTCACCGGATATTTTTATCGATTAGTAATTTTTGGGACATCGGTCAATTGACATAGCAACTTATAGATAACGTTGTTCCATAGGGGGATATGGAATGTACCATTCATTACAAACTGCTACCTGGCCAAAATGTCGGTGTTCCGTAATCAGCCTGCGAAGTCCATCACCCACACCAAGGAAGGCGTCGATCCCGATATGGTCTTCTGTGCCTCCTTGAGGGAGTTGGTAAGTTGTGGTTTTGATGATTTGATGGTAATAATCATACTAAACTTATACTACCTAATCTATTATAGTTTTACTATGATTTGTACCAGTATATTTTAGTTTGACAATTCAAGGAATGCAAAAGAATGCCTGCTGGCCTGCTACAGCTCCTTTATTTAAATGGAGGGTAATTCGCGGAATTTCCTTCTGTTGTGGCTAGGTTATTGGCCTTCATTTCCTTTTGTTGGCTCTTACTACACCCCCAGGAAGAAATGGGAGGTGACAGTATGTATGTGAAACATACATCGTGAAATATCTGCTCCATAAAAATTAGACCATGGATATTTTTTGCATATTTAACACCGATATAGGTTACCGTCAGAGCAAATGACGGTGCTGCGAGCGATGCTAATAAATTGTTACTGATTAATTACATTATACGCGTTTATGAATTCTATTCTGTAGAAAAACGCTAGTTCCGGTAGACATGCGAATATTAGCTGGTTCATCGGCTATCGGTGGGAGCTTTCAAGTCAAAGTAAAAATATTTTTATTCATATAAGATTACACGCATTAATTATGAATATGTAGTCAGTTCACAAATTCCGGAAAGTAACTCGGTAGCTGCTGTTTTTGCTCGGACTTTATCGCCAGAAGTCACATTGACTGTACTGTACATATATATTAAATTATTAAATAGGACCGCAATGTAATAAAAAAGAAAAGAAAGACAAGCCCTCTGAGTTTCTTGCCAGTTCTTCTCGGCAGTGGTCGCGTTTCGAACTTGTGGTAAACTATATTACTTTGCTTTGTATAAATTTTATTAATATGTTGACAATTTGTAATTGTCCATTGTGTCCTATGCAAAATAAATGATTTGACTTTGACTTTACAATGGTGTGTTCTCGTGTATTTCCAGGGTATTTTTATGTACGTGAGCAACTTGATCGATTATGGACACCTAGTGAACCCCGAATCGTACGACATTACCGTAACCCACCCGGACGTGTACCAGCTGTTCGACAACAAGATGGAATGGGCCGAGCGATACTTGCACCCAGAATATCTTGCAAACTTCGAAGAAGGCAAAAAGCATTTGATGGTACGTCATCTTGGCTCATAAACTTAGTATACAATGTCTAAAGTCTACACAGTAGCTCCAATGGACGCTTTGGAATATTAATTTAGGGAACCTAAGAGATGGTCAGCCCCAGCCAGGCGTTAGAGATCTCAAACCATGTTGAATGAAAAACATATTTCAGTATTTCTTGGTGCTTTCATTTTACCATGTTGGAGTACGGATTAAATGCGTCCGCTTCAGGGGCAGCTCACTTTTATCTAAGACGATCTGCTAGTTGCAGTCTTCATCTGCGTTGAATTTAAAATAGGCTAGTTACAGTCCTCGCAATTTTTTATGGCCGCTCTGAATGTAGACGCCTTACGCTGCGCACAACACAAAATCTGGTATCAGCGGGACGTACGCGGGGCGGGGAGGCAGGGCAAGCATCCTCGCCACCCGCGTGTTAGTGTGAGTGAGCTACCTTCGTATTGGTTATGAAATGTACCTTGCGCAAGTTCGTGCCCACGGCTACATTCAGAGCGGCCATAAAGATTGGTGAGGACTGTACCTTCGCAGATATTATTAGTTGGATGAAGACAATTTGTTATAATTTCAGCCGTGTCCCGACGTGTACTGGTTCCCTCTGATGTCGAAGAGGTTCTGCGTCGAATGGATCGATATAATGGAAGCATTTGGACAGTGGAGTGACGGTTCAAACAATGTAAGTTACCTTCTTATTCCTGGATAATGTAGAATTCTAATGGTGAATTAATGTTTGAAATCGGTCAAGTAGTTTTGTGTTTATTGTTACAAACATACTCATCTTTGGTCTTTATAACATTATTATTTTTGTAGGGTTACCCTTTTATCGTTCCGTGTGGTGACAGAATAAGAATATCACCACCCCATATCTTCCCGCGGGTTTTTGTAGAAGGAGACTAAGGGATAACGGACTTTGGGCAGCAGCAACGCTCTGATATAAAGTCACATCATAATACTGCGAACGCCAACCCGCCTGCCGAGCGTGGCAGTGGACTTCTGTGGCTGTTAGATATATAGACTATTTTATCATTAGATCATGGATAAATAGAAGCAAGGATTTACCATGGCGTCGCATCGGTGAGAAGGGCGCCCGTCTAACTACTAAAACCTCTGTCATGGAAGGTTCCACTTTCCTCTACTGCCAGCGTCACTTTTAGCAGGGTCGGTGTTGCAAATGTAGTAGATAAAATACTAGCAAACTCCATCGACACACAATGCCCTGCAAGTTTCATATCAATATATGCTTGGACATTTCACACAACGCCATCTAGTCCCAAGCTAAGCAACTTAATGCTTGTGTTATGGTAACGAGATGGATGATAAAAAACTTGTATAAATTTTTTTTTACAAAAAAAAATGTGCATACATATTATAGATAAACAACACCCAGACCCGGAACAAATACTTGTAGGTCGTACAAATATTTCTTCCGTGCGGGGATCGAACCCGTGATGGTGCGCATGGGGCGCAGCAGTCGATCGCTCAACCACTGCGCCAACCGCCAATGGATAATTACTGGGTACTTGATGCTTCTGTATGTTTTTTAGGACAAGCGTTTGGAAGGAGGTTATGAAGCAGTACCGACCCGCGACATTCACATGACCCAAGTGGGGCTTGATCGGCACTGGCTCCATGTTCTGAAGGAGTTCGTCCGGCCGCTTCAGGAGATGGTCTTCACTGGCTATTACCACAATGTAAGTTCCCTTTTGAGATACCTGGCCTGCCTTGTCGGTCTAGGGGCCGGTTGTGCCGCCTTTGGATCACGGGTCGCCGGTTCGATTCCATGGTCGGCTAGTCTTTGTGTAAACCAGAGACAATTGCTCTGAGTCTGGCTATCATTGGTGTTCGTAAAGTTCATGATTGTAAACGGCCCCTGCGACAGAGGGTAGAATAGAAGATGCGTCTAAAAAAATTTTATTGCGACTAAGGATCGACATTTCCTCCATATCGAATATTTTTACAAATAATACACCGTAGAACCTTTGTTTTACCAACCGATCACTATAAATTTGTATACGAGAGATTAGTCACAATGTTTTGTAACTATATTATGTAGATTTAATAGAGTGTTAGGTTTTCACAAAATTAAGGTTTTTTTATATTTTTTTAGCCTCACCTGTATTTATACTAAATTGTATATTTTAGAAGAATTAAGAAGTAACTCTTAAAATAATAAGTTAATCTTCTAACGATGAAATATTGCTGGGATCAGATATGTATGTCTATAGAATTTCCATACAAATTACAACTGGCCTTTGCTCCTTACCACAATCTCATCACCGAAAGTTCTTCACTAAGAATAATGTGTTGCCTTCACTAGCCCCCGGTGTCTCTGCTGAACTTCGTGGTGCGGTACCGGCCGACAGAGCAGCCATCTCTACGCCCACATCATGACTCATCCACCTACACCATCAACCTCGCGCTGAACACGCCACGTAAGATCATTCACTCAGCTCAATAACCGATTTCTAATTAGAGCCTCGTGCAAATGTTTACTGTAGCACGATTTCCACCGGCTAGGTTTTCTAATTACATAAGTCCCTTAGTCGTCTCGACAGTCACCCTCGAAATGGAATCAGTTACTGACTCTATATATTTGTAATCCACGACCTCTAAACTTCCAAGTCGAACCAGTCAAAACAAATCGAAAATAGATCTTTGGAGCCTTCCATATTCTACGTGACATCACGTGTTAAAGACTAAATACCAAAAAGACGATTTGTTTATTTCAAAGATCCATTATCATTGTGACATAATTTATGGATGGTGTCTTTTTTGCTTAGTGTTTGTGTTAATTTGTTTGAGTAATGTCTCCCATTTATCATAGCGTCAATGCTACTTAGTGAAAAGTGTATAAATATCTGCTATATTATTATTATGGCAAAAACAATCTTTATCATACTTGTAGCTCCCTATTTGGGAGGTCGGTGAATACCCCACAAAATATCCACCGGTGTGTCCCGTGGGTCCTGTCTGTAAAACAAATTTACTGATTACGAAGGCATGTATTCAATACATTTTTGATATATAAAAATATCGCATCATATTTGCTTGTCGTATGTTCCTCAGCGGTGTTTCATGGACACATTTTATTAAAATCAGTTAAGCCGTCGTCAAGGTCTTCAGCTCCTAGTTTGTAATATCCGACCTCCTCCGTGCTTCCGTTCTACCATCTATGGCAGACGTAACACGTAGTCAGTGGTGTGGAAACTGACAGCTGATCTCACCATTTAACTTACCGGTTGTCCGAGTACCAAATCAGGTTAGACCGGGGCCGACCCTAAACAAATGGTGAAAATATACTAATAGCATTTGAATGTCTAGATGTGGATTACGAGGGCGGCGGCTGCCGTTTTATCCGCTACAACTGTTCAGTACGCGACACCAAACAAGGCTGGGTCCTAATGCATCCGGGCCGCCTGACGCATTTCCACGAAGGACTGGTCGTCACCAACGGAACGCGGTACATCATGATCTCATTCGTGGACCCGTGAAACAGTTACACTAACAAGCTCATTCATACCAAATTTACCGATAAGTTTTTGTGACGTTAATTGTATGTATTTATACTATTAGGGTCTACATTTGAAAATAAGCGCGTGTGACCTATTTTTATAAAGATGATGATGGCCTTACATAGTGTAGAACGGCTGATAACTACTGCGTTAATTAAGGAATTCTCCAGTGATAGGTGCATTGAAAGAATAGCGTAAAGCTTTGTTTTTTTTACAAATTAGGCAATAATAACTACTATTAATAGCCCCTAATAATAGCTCCTACTTAGCTAGATGGTATAATACACATTTATGGTTAGTTTATTAATATTTAACCGACATCTAAAAAGGGGGTGGGTCTTAGTTCGACTGTATGTTGTTTTTTATATTGACATCGATTTGAAGAGTGTTCTTTAGATATATTGTTTTCTGCTGCAAATCATGGAGTTCGTTCATATTATACGGATCAATATTATCGTATAATTTATTCGTTTCTAATACGAAACGATAGTCAACGTGTACAACGTCAATACTGTTCTATTTTTATAAATGTTTACATTGATTGCCGTATTAGATTTGCATTTCTTTGGCGACCCACACAATTGTTTGATAACATGCGGTAACTCCCCCACCACTCTGATAAAAATGTTTTCCGTTTATGTACTAGCATCTGCCCACGATTTCTTCAGCGCAATATTCATACATCAATTTACACAATATCTTTAGCAATCATGAGCCTATGTGAGCAATAAATGTAAGCCTTACGTGTTATTCTGATGTATGTTTGTATTTAATATTTCTTTTCAGTTCATAATGTTATATTTTAGGATAGTATATAGTATACTAGATTGCATAACTATGTTATTGTCATTAAATATTTTTATATAATAGTTGCTTTATAGTTTATATTATAATAAAAAAATCATATACCTCGCTGGTACTCATATATCATTTTAGACGCGTTTATATTACGTTTATTGTAAGACTATAAGTATGTGTATACGTTATAATAAAGAATCTCTATAATTCTCTTGTAGGTTACTCAATCCAAAAATATTATGTATAACTTCGAATAAGCAGTATGTACAATTAATTAGTGCTACAAATGTCTAAAAGTGTAATATGCCAAACTGCATTTATTATTTTATACTCTCGAACAAATAATCAAATGATCACCTATATTTCTGTCTAATCACTAATAACTAAACATCTTTATTGTTGTTTTAGAATTACATCGGTACAATGTATCGGGTGTGGTTTAAGGAAATAAATAATATGAGATGATCAAGTTTGTTTGTTTTTAATACCTCTTTGCCATCTTATTGTAAAATTTGAAAATAATCTCCCTATCATATAAATCAGCTGAGCTCAGAAATTATTGCTAAGTGAAATATCTAAAGCGGGTGGCATAGGAACTCACCAACTTCCATATGGTATTTACAGGTTTTCTTTGAAATAGTAAATTAAAAAAATAATTCTTCCTTATAAAAATCTTCCAATCAATGTGTTACTCATTCTAAGCAAAGTAGCCACGCCATTTACAGGTTTTCACTTTATACCCCTTTTGCTAGAACCACAGAGTTAGACAATTCTTTAGAATTATCCAACACTTATATTATAACGTATATCACTCACCAACTCGTCCTCATGCCAAATAACTTACTAGCTAATTCTACCATTATGGTCAGTTGTGCCGTTAAAGCACAATTCAGGGTTTAATCTGAAAATATCAAATTCAGTTGAACATGAATTAATAAATATTAAGTTTGATGAGTAGGTATCTATAGTAATTATAATTCGTATTAGGAAAGGGAAAAGGCTAAGTTTTCAGATGGTCAGTATCGAATGAATGAGAAGGTTGTTCAGAACTTCTCGATTCTTTTGTTTCCAGCGATTTCCAGTCATTGAAATTTTTAGATGGATATTTAAAATATTTTCCAAACGCAGACTCCGAGAACTGTTTGTACTGCTTAAGTTCATGTTCTTCCTTTTTCCAGGAATCTTGGTCCACATAGAAAAGTGCCTTTTGCATCCATTTTGGCAGTAACTCGTCCATGTAGAAAAATCGCCTACGCCAGACCTTGTGCGTCTCAACGAAGTTGCCACCAGCACCGCTTAACCAGTGAGGGAGGCTACAAAAACACAATTAATGTTTACAGAAGGCAATATTGAAATGCTTTGGAGGATTGTAAGCTCTGCTTTCGGACCAAGAACTGTGCTTCTGTATATGCCAGGCATACATGGATATGTGAAAGTCAATTACATGTTAAGAATGTGCATGATCCCAGACGGATTATCCATAAGGCAAACTAAACACCTGCTTAGGGGCCAAAAGGAGAAGCGCGCGGACATAATATTTTTAGATATTTTTATGCTATGTACCTACGTTGTAACAACATTGTAAAAATAATGAGGTTCTAATGTGTGTTTTTTTAAGTATCTTCCTATCTTCGATGTCTATTGAAAGATATTACTCGTATTTAAAAATGGAACTCATTTTTAAATACGAGTACAGTTATATAGAGGAACTCAAGGGACATATTGGAGGACCGCGTATAATCATTAAAAATAAATCATCTTACAGACTGACGTATTTCAGAATCCATCGGTATGCGTGGGTGTAGAAATAACCAGATGTAATGTCAAAATGTGGCATGGTTTTCGCATTGGCCGCACCGGAGGCAACGCCAACTGCAGTCATCCCCGCTGAGTAACCGTCAATTAGCACCACTACACCAGCCTGAATATTTTCTTTCGTCGGTTTGTTTGTTCTAGAAGAAGACATTTCTGAAAAATGAGATGAATGAATGACAGAATGATCAGAATCAAAATAAATAAATGAAGATCAAAATAATACAAGTTGAGGCGGATTAAATGAGTGTGCCCTAGGCAAGCACCTTATGGGGTGCGTGAGTGGAACCTCCCCGTGCGATAAGTGCTTTCTCTGTCTTCCCACTTGTCCGGTGCACCCTGGTAACGGCTGGCTCACGGTAACGCAGTGACCAGCCGGCCAATCCACTCCCCGTCGATCTCTCGCTCCCGAGTTGACGGATTCTGCTTTTGTTACGCTTCAGTTGGTGAGACCGTTGGGTATCTGCGTTGACCTAGTTCCGCATACCCCCCTGGGATCCCAATTGCTGTCGTCTTCAGCGCTTTTGTGTCTTTTTGTTTACTTGTCGTTGTTGTTTTGTGACGTGTTTGTGCTGTGTGTGTTTGTTGCTCACCATGAGCTTCAGCGCTGCGGCTGCTGGGTCGGACGGAGATCGTTCGTCCTCAGCGGTAGAGGTAGACCTCGAAAGTTTACCGGAGGTCGGTATGGCGGCTGGAGGAGTCTCCGACTCGGACTCCAGCGTGCTGGTGGAGAGCGGGCGGCGCAAGAGATCCCATCCTGCGTCGCCCAAGAAAAAGGTGGCCGATTCAGACTCGGACACGGAGACGGACACCAGGCCCAAAGCCAAGGTGACGACGGCCCTCCGGGGCAAAGGCAAGACAGTAGCCGGGCCAAGTCGCGTGCAGCGGCAGCGGAGTGAGGCCGAGGAGTCGGACGAGCTTGGGCGTCACCTTGGTGCCCGAGCCTTCCTTAGGGAGGCCCCGACGTCGGTCTTCCTTGACCCAGAGGCGGAGCTTGGTTTCGGGCCGAACGACAATCCCGACGCGATGCCGATAGAAACGCTGCGCGCGATAGCGGGCAGATGCTCGGCGGCGGTGCTCGAGATCGCCAGGAAGTCCGGCAACCTGAAGGGGGGGTTCGTCAAGAACCTGAAGAAGGCGGCGACGACGTACACGGACGTGGTGGAGTCCCTGATCTCCAGGTCGGAGACGCAGGAGATCCGCCGCGTCCGTGCCGACTGTGAGCGGCTCCGGAGGGACAACGAGTCCCTCCGGGCCGAGCTCAAGGCGCACCGGCGGGAGTTCAGCGAAATGAAGGCCGCAATGAACGCCGCTGAAGGCGCGACGTCAGCCCCGAGGGAAGACGAGACCCTCGAGGTGTGGAGGCGCTCTATCCTGGAGTCTACCGGGAATATGCTCGCGGCGTACGTCGCGAGCATAAACGAGCGCCTCCTGCCGGAACCGGTGCACCGTCCCTCGTTGGCGGCCGACCGAAGGAGGGCCTCCGTCCGACCGACGGAGCCGGTGGAGCCCGCTGTGCGCCCCGCAACCGCCCCCGTACGGAGGCGTTCGGCCGCGGCCGCAGCACCCCGCTCCCGCACCCCCGTGCCGACGGAACGCGCCGTCACACCGACGGCCCCGACGGCCTTGCCTGCGGCGGCTGCGCCTTCGCAGAGTGCCGCGAGCAGGAAGAGCGAAAAGAGGAAGGCCAAGAAGGCCCGCCGCGCAGCGGCTGCACAGTCGGCTGCTGTCGCGGCCCCGCGGGCCGCCCCACGGGCTGCCCCGCGGGCTGCCCCTGCGGGGACCCAGCCGCCGGCCCAAGAGGGCGACGGCTGGACTACTGTAACTAGGGGCAGGGGCCCCAGGGCGACGAGGGCCCCCGCGGTCCGGCCGGCTCCACCGGCTGCGCCCGCAAGGGCCAGGGGTCGGAGGCCTGTGCGGCCTAAGCTCACTGAGCCATCCACGGCGGCGGTGGTGGTCTCACTGCTGCCGGAGGCCGTGGAAAGGGGGGTGACTTACGCCCAGGTCCTCCAAAGGGCGGAGGAGGAGGTCAGCCTGGCTGAGCTGGGGATCGAGGGGGGCCTCCGAATCCGCAGCTCGGCCACGGGCTCCAGGCTGATGGAGCTGCCGGGCTCCCATAACGGGGACAAGGCCGACCAGCTGGCCGAGAAGCTGCGTCCGGTCCTGGAGGGGCTAGCCGAGGTCACCCGGCCCGTGAAGTGCGTCGAGGTGCGCATTTCGGGGCTGGGAGACTCGGCCACAAAAGCCGCAGTCGCGGTGGCGGTGGCCAGGGCAGGGAAGTGCGCCCTGTCCCTGGTAAAGACGGGGGATATCCGTCCCGGGCCCGGCGGGGCGGGCACTGTCGTCGTGCGGTGCCCGATCGCCGTCGCCAAGACCTTGTCGGAGGCCGGCAAGGTCCAGGTTGGGTGGAGCGAGGCCGTAGTCCGGGTGATGGACCAGCGCCCGCTAAGGTGTTACCGGTGCCTTGGCATGGGCCACACCCGGCCGACGTGTCCATCCAGGGTGGACCGGGACGGGCTATGCTTTAGGTGCGGCCAAGAGGGCCACAAGTCCTCCGGCTGTACCGCCAAGCCGCGCTGTGCCGTCTGCACGGACGCGGGGCAGCGTGCCGATCACGTCATGGGGGGCAAGTCGTGCAGTCCCCCCGTGACCAAAGGTAGAGCGACCGCCGTCGCCTCCACCTCTGCCGGGCGCCCGCAGGCGCAGGAGGAAGCAGACATGTCCTCATGAATAGGTCCGGACATGTCACCTTCCTCCAGGCGAACGTCAATCGCTCCGCCGGGGCTCAGGACTTGCTGATGCAGTCCATGGCGGAGCGACGAATTGACGTCGCAGTCGCCTGCGAGCCGTATTACGTCCCCTCCCAGGGCCACTGGGCTGGGGACCTAGATGGCGACGTGGCGGTCCTCACGAGGGCGGACGCTGCCCCGCCCCTCTCGACGATTGAGAGGGGCGAGGGGTACGTGGTGGCGGGGTGGGGAGAGTACCGTATTGTGGGCGGTTACTTCTCCCCCAACCGACCCCTGGCGGAGTTCGAGGCGTATCTCGACTCCGTCCGGGGCGCCTTGGACAGGCTGTCGCCGGGGCCAGTGGTCGTCCTCGGCGACCTTAACGCCAAATCCGAGGCGTGGGGTAACCCCGCCACGGACGCGAGGGGTAGGGCCCTACAATCTTGGGCCCTACTGGCCGGTCTGTCCCTGCTCAACGTAGGGACAGTGCAGACATGCGTGCGCCATAACGGCGGGTCCGTGGTGGACGTCTCGTTTGCCACGCCCGCCGTCGCACGCAGAGTCTCCGACTGGCGAGTGGCGGAGGGGGTCGAGACGCTGTCGGACCATCTGTACATCCTGTTCAGCGTCTCGCCCCTCCCAGGCTTCAGGCCGGCCCGTAGGCGGGCCAGCAGGCTGCCTAGGTGGACCTTGAGCCGGCTCGACGTGGAGCTGGCCAAGGAGGCGGCCATCGTCCAGCGCTGGTCCTCCCCTGCCGTGGGGGCTGGCTCGGACGTGGACGAGCTGGCCGGCCGCATGCGCGCCTCACTGCAAGAGGTGTGCGATGCGGCCATGCCGAGGGTTCGGAGGGGGCACCAGGGACGGGAGCAGGTGTATTGGTGGTCGTCTGAGATCGCGGAGCTCAGGGCGGCCTCCAACGTGGCCCGCCGCCAATACACGCGGTGCGGCCACCGCCTGCGGAACAACCCGTCCCTGGAAGAGTTGAGGGACCAGCTGCGGGGCATCTATCGAGAGGCGAAGATGGCCCTGCAGCTGGCAATCAGTCGGGCCAAGGCCGCTGCCAGGGAGCAGCTGTTGGCGGATCTCGACAGGGATCCCTGGGGGCGACCCTACCGCGCAGCGCGTGACAAGCTGTGCGCGCGGGGAGCCCCCGTCCTGGAGACTCTGCCTCCCGACCTCCTCGAGAGGGTGGTCGGGGAGCTGTTCCCAGCCGCGGCTCATCACTCTCCGCCGGTGATGTCGCCGCCGTCTCGCCCGGTGGCTGGTGGGGACGACGATGTCCCGCTGGTCACCGAGCCGGAGATGGAGACGGCGCTGGCCCGACTGCGGGCCAAGAAGACGGCCCCCGGGCCTGACGGTGTCCCGGGCCGCGTGGTTGGCGTGGCCTCGGAGTTCCTGGGGGAGGGGCTTCGGAAGCTGTTCGACAGGTGCCTTCTGTCCGGGCGGTTCCCGAAGCCCTGGAAGGAGGGGAGGCTTTGCCTCCTCAAGAAGGAGGGCCGGCCGGAGGACTCCCCCTCCGCGTACCGGCCCATCGTGCTTCTGGACGAGGCGGGCAAGATGTTCGAGAGGGTCCTCGCTGCCCGTCTCGTCCAGCACCTGGAGGGAGTGGGACCGGGGCTCAGCCCGGTCCAGTTCGGCTTCAGGGCGGGGCGGTCGACGATCGACGCGCTCGACGCCCTGAGGCGCCTCCGGGAGGAGGTGGTGGAGGAGGGGGATGTGGTCCTGGCGGTGTCGCTCGACATCGCCAATGCGTTCAACAGCCTCCCCTTCGAGACGCTCGAGGAGGCACTTCGCTACCATGAGGTGCCTCCTTATCTCGGGAGGCTGCTGAGCGCATACCTCCGGGACCGCGAGGTCCTGTGGGAGGGAGCGGACGGCCGCATTCAGCGGCGGACGGTAAAGTGCGGTGTTCCGCAGGGCTCGGTTCTAGGCCCTGTCCTGTGGAACATCGGATACGACTGGTTGCTCAGGATGCCGCTACTGCCCGGGGTGGGGCTGCTCTGCTACGCAGACGACACCCTCATCACGGCCAGGGGCGGCACCTTCGCCGAGGCGGCGAGGAGAGCAACGGTCGCGACGTCGCTGGCTGCGGACCGGATCGGCCTGCTGGGCCTGAGGGTCTCCCTCCCGAAGACGGAGGCCCTCCTCCTCCACGGGCCACGCCGGGGTCCCCCTCGCGGTGCGAGCATCACCGTGGGGGGGACGGTGATAGAGCTGCGGGCCCAGATGAAGTATCTGGGCCTGCACCTGGACGGTCGGTGGAGCTTCGGGGCCCACTTCCAACAGATGGCCCCGAGGCTCATACGGTCGGCCGCCGCCCTGGGCAGGCTGCTGCCCAACGTCGGCGGCCCGGGCTCCGTCTGCAGGCGCCTGTACTCCGGCATCATCCGGAGTATGGCCCTGTACGGAGCCCCCGTCTGGGTCGGAGCCCTCACCGCTCGCAACAGGGCCCTTCTGCGGAGGCCGCAGAGGGTCATAGCGGTGAGGGCGATCCGGGCTTACCGCACGGTGTCGTGGACGGCTGCCACGCTGCTCGCCGGGGACCCACCCTGGGAGCTCCAGGCGGAGGTGCTGGCGGCCGTCTACAGGTACCGTGCGGCACGGAGGGAGGAGGGAGCGCTGCCCCTCCTCGACGGTGGTGGTGCAAGGCGGGTCAGGGACAGAGCGCGAGAGGCCCTGATCCGCCACTGGGAGGAGGATTTGGGGTCCCCAGCCGCCGGGCTGGCGACGGTGGAGGCGGTCCGCCCCCACCTAGATCGCTGGCTGTCTCGGCGGCACGGGACCCTAACCTACAGGTTGGTGCAGGTGCTTACCGGGCATGGCTGCTTCGGTAAGTACCTGCATCAAATCGCGGGCCGGGAGCCGACGCCGGTCTGCCACGAGTGTGGCGCGCCAGTCGACACGGCGCGCCACACGGTGGAGGAGTGTGCCGCCTGGGTGACCGAGAGGCCGGCCCTGGCGGCACAGGTCGGAGGAGACCTCTCGCTGTCGAGCCTTATCGGACGGATGCTCGACAGCGAGGAGGGGTGGGAAGCAATGGCCTCCTTCTGCGAGGACGTCATGTCGCAGAAGGAGGCCGCGGAGCGGGTCAGGGAGGAAGACGTCCTGGCCGACCCGCGCCGCAGACGGAGGCCGGGGAGGAGGAGGCGACTGTACGCCCACCTCCTTCCCCCGCCATAGAGGCCGGTGGTGGGTCGGGGGACCCGCCACCGACGAAAGCCTCGATGACTGAGGGCGTCCCAGTGTACCGGGGCGCCCTCCCTGATAGTTGCTTGACCTCGTCGGGGCGTCAACGTCGACTGCGCTCGCGCGAACCGTTGGCGCCCCAAGCGTGCCGTGTGAGGGTATACCGCTGGGGTTTTAGTGGGTATACGGGTTCTGTCCCGGGAGTCCCACATAATCACCGACCTCTCCCCCGGGGGGCGGTGGTATGCGTAACGCATTTCCCCAGCGAAACCAAAAAAAAAAAAAAAAGGCAAGCACCTTATGGGCGTCTTCACTACATAGTATAAAACAAAGTCGCTGTCGTCTGTCCGTCCCTATGTATGCTATAATCTTTAAAACTACGCAACGGATTTTGAAGCGGTTTTTTAATAGATTGTGATTCAAGAGGAGGGTTTAACTGTATAATACATCCATAATATTGTAGAGAAACACTGATAAATTTAGAGGTTCATCATTGCACCCGTGCGAAGCCTGGGTGGGTCGCTAGTATACTATAAACCTCTAGTGGCTAATCACTACATATTATAAAACAAAGTCGCTGTCGTCTGTCTGTCCCTATGTATACTTAAATCTTTAAAACTACGTAACGCATTTTGAAGCGGTTTTTTATAATAGTTAAAGTGATTCAAGAGGAAGGTTTATAATACCAGCATAATTGCACCCGTGCAACGCCGGGGCGGGTCGCTAGTATATTTAAAAAACATATTAATAGTGGCGGGACACATCAAGTAAAAACTTCATCAACGTCATCAACATTAGTTGGCGTTACTGCACAAATTCGAAAATTGTTACACAAAACAAAAAAAACCGTTACGAGCGCCGCCTTAATTAAGTGTCGTTTGCTCTAAAGTAATCCGTTTGTGAATACGAGTGAAATATTCAGTTCCGTGAATAATCTTCCGTGAATGAAACAGCTTTAATTTACCCGTAGAAGGAATTGCTAAATCCAGGCCGAGACGAGGCTTCCAAAAGAATGTTCCTGGAACGGCACACTGCAATAGAAACAAAAGAAATATAAAAATCACAGATTAATAATTTGACGTTATTATCTTTTATGAAATTTGACAGTTTGTATATATCTATTCATTCATAAACTTTAATGGAAATACAATTTGTTCATAAACTGATTAAAAATATATCATTTAATATCAAAATTCGTCCCTTCATATAACTGAGCTTAAATGTGATAGTAGGTAGGTATGTCTTTATGGTGACGGATATAGAATATACTGAGTCATCACCTATTCTATCCGGGTATCGTAAGGGTCGATTAAAGCATAGAACAAGGCTGATAACCTCTCGCAAGACAAGGGAATCTTGATACGAAATCCTGTGCCAACCCTGACATGTGTGGCACAGTAGGCTAATTTCCCCCCTTCCTCCCGAAATTTGAGGACACCTGACTTAAGGGTCTACTATGGGCTAATACTTCGCAGCCCCTAAACGACCTACTACTGAGTCAGGCGTTCCATGTGTTTATATGCTGGTTTTACACATTTTATAGGAACTTAATTAACTTATCTTAACTTTTGAAAACCCAGCGAACTAAGCTACTCCTCTATAGTTACTCCACACTTAAGACCAGCAAAATCTTCAGAGCTTTTTAGCTTTCATTTTATTTAGCTATAATTATTTTTAAATGACGGGTACTTGGATCGTTATTTGACATACAATCTGTGAGTGCAAAATGTACAAAATTTCATTTCTGGGGATGAATTTTAATATTGTCGCATGTGGATGTCGTACTCATCTTGAATTAAATGATATAGGTACACATTAACATTAAACCTTCATCAGAGTGGTACTCTATCGATAGTTGAAAACTGAATGAAATCCGTGATGTATCCTTCCTTAAACAGTGAGTTTAACGAGAACATATTAGAGACAGACAGGGCCGGAGGACTTTTGTTTGCAATACTAAGAAACGGCGGAAGAATTGATTTAGACCGGGTAGTTACTCATTAGCAAACTGTAACTGTAACCGGACAGTGACAGTAACGTGGTTCTAGTGTGTACGCGTGTCTTTGTGTCCATCGAACTGAACATTTCCATCGAACGCCCTCACCCAACGTACTCATTTAGTCGGCTGTAAGGGTAGGCGCGCACGGGTGACTTTTGTCACCGTGACTGTTTCGTCACGTGTATCAAGTCCGTGGCTAAGTATGAAGATGCGCGCACGTTACGACGTGACATCTGGGTGACATTTTAAATTTTTCATCAACAACTTATAATGTGGCAGAACATCTTAGCCACGCACGTGGGAGGGGGACACTCAAAATGAAATTACTTATGAGTGGCTAACAGGGAAATGGCAAACCCATGATGATGGAGAGAAATAATATTGAAATGATACAAAGTGACTTGACATTGGCTAAACACAAACCGTGAGAGCCACAAGAAAGAAAAAAAAACTTATAATGTCACGCTGACAAAAGTCACCCGTGCGCGCAACCCTTACTGTTACCGAACAGATACAGTGTGTGTACGCATCCACGAACACACTGCGAGCTTCCTTTGGTTCGCGAACCACATACACACTAACATTTTTGGTTACATAACATGCAACCGTTACGGTTACAGTTCGCTAATGAGTATCCGGCTTTACGTGTATCTGTGAAACTTATATAAAACTGCTATAAAACCTGAAGGGCAAAGCTTCGTATTATTTCACATCTTTCTGTCACTATCTAGAACCATCTTATGCTATATGTCTTTATTTTATTTTCTACTACGTCTTAGCCCATAAATGACCCACTGCTGAGTCGTGCGGCCTCCAACTTCATGGCGGGTAATTAGACTACTGTGTCACGCTGGCCAGAGAGTGGGCATAGCGTTTCTTAGGAAGATGTTATTCTCTTGCAGGTAGGTCATCGGTCTTGACATTTCCTTTTAACGGCTCTTACGGCACCCTCAGGATGGAATGGGGTAGCGATACTAGGTATTCTAAATCCGTCACCACACGGAATAGAAGATATTTATTGATGATTATATAAAAGAGCAATTATGAAAGCACCTAAAAGAAAATTAAGAGACTCACCTCAAGCAAAGGTAGAAATAACGCGTATAATAACAACAATTTGCCAGTTCCCTCCATTTCTGTACGAATTCGGTTCTATACAACTTATTGTCGCAAGAGATAATCAGCTTCTGTTGCATTGGCAGGAGCCCGATTCCATACACCTTGTTATGATGACAATAAATTCCACAGATCCAACGGAAATTCGTTGACGTAAAGATGGCTGATTTGCGTTTTTCGATCATACAAACAAATGTTATTGTAAACAAGTGTCAGATGCTTCGTAATGGACTGTTTTTGCGGTAAGTAAGGTGTTTCGGGACCGTTAATGTATGAAGAAAATTTGCTTAAAACATGTCCGTTATAGTTACTATTCCTTAATCTTTGAACATTTTACTGCTGGTCTCGTACGTAATATGTTATGTGTCCAGTTGAATATTATAGTCATGTCAAAATCATTTGATGTCATTATTACATATATGAGAAAAAAGGAATGAAAGAACATTAGGAACATACCTAACAAATGGACAAATACTTAAAAATACCAATGAACCGTCCGTTTAGGTAATGTTCTAAAGATACTGGCAGCGTTCTCCCTTTGAATCGCTAGACAGATTATTTGTCCGAGGTAGCTGCCAGCTTTTCGGTCTCCTGTGATGTCGTCTAACCTTTTTGCTATTTCCTTAAAAAGGCTTATGGTGCTTTAATATTCGGAGCCTAGACCCCTGTATTTGCATGCTTTTTCGGCCGATATGACAATTACGTATTGTCAATATTGTTATATGTATTCGTTTACGTTTACTGTACTTACTTTTACTTATTTAGCTAATGTACTGCCTACCACATTTTACTACCACACAACATAATGAACTATGTATTACACGATGCAAGCACACTTTGAATACCACCTTAATTACCATTTATTCATTATTAATCAAAGGTTGCCTGGAAGAAATCACGGAAAGATTTTATGTTCCTGTTACTGTTATTTTATGAAGTGCAATAGAGTGATAAATAGAGTCAATGCATTCAAGGAAAATTTGAAATGATTCCAGTACCTATCTATTGACTAATAAATACTATTGGAGGTTTTAGTTACTCCAAATGTTTATAGGTACGTCATAAATCTATGTGACAGGTACATCTGCTTGGTGACCTAGTTTGTGGGGCGCGCCAACATGCGTGCTATGCCATGGTGTAGTCCAACTACTTCATGTAGATACGTTATATCCGATATCACCATCAATTTGCTCAAATGGATATCATCCATTACGGATACTATGATATACTTATTTGTTTTGTTCTATCCTTTTTATTCGAGTATAAATACATATTCTTAAAGTGAATAAATTACCTTTTAAATTGTAATTTAACCGATTAACATTAAAGCCTAGATATTTGTCGTGTTAAGGAGTGATGCATTTTATCCGCCAGATCGGGGCAGATATTGCTGTTTAAGTAATATCTGCCCCGATCTGGCTAACCCAACACAAAAAAAAATCGGCACTGGTAGCCGCGGAACATCGTATAGTTTCAATGTGCGTGAGACGAACATATTCATCTAGCGTTTTTAATGCGTGCGTCACTTTCACCTATAAATATTATATCAAATTCGCAGGGTACGACGGAGGCCGTCCGATCGCTTTTTTAACTTGTTTTTTCAATGAAAAATTCAAGTTCCTGCCGCAAGATGTAAATATCCAAATACGTGTATTATTTTAAGGTAGTTTTAATGCAGGAAGTTAAACCCTGTTTTTTTATATTTTCAATGTTTCATCAATCGGACTGAAAACTAATAGGAATTGTCGTAGAAGTACCAAGAATATTATTGTGCCCGACAGATGGCATGACGAGGTACAAGGTTTAAAATATTGTTAAGTATCTATCTATAAACGTTATAGAAAAAAACCCATGCCCGGTGAAATGCTCCGTGATATGGTTTTGAAATATTTCCAACTATTGACTTTGTGCTTGTTTAATTAATGAATTATTTATTAATATCTAAATAACCTGCACACATTTTGGAGAGCGCCTAACCACATACAGCCGCGTATATATTTTGGCTATAGACGAAATGTACGGTTAGTTACTTAATTAGGCATCATAAATAACCAACGAGAAGAATCCGATACTGGTAGCATAATGATGAGCGTTAACTTAGCAATACGTATTATAATTTTATGAGTGCAACACAATAGCGCCGCTGCGGCCACCCGCCGTACTACAAAGGGTGGAGAGCCAGCATCGATCCACCCCGCCCGCCCAACCTCCCGGCGCACTTCACGCTGCTCTAGAACCTCGCTCACTTCACAGCACCAACTTATGTATGAAACGTAGTATCAAACGTTTTTACTGTTTAGCCACCCCCATTAACAAAACTTGATATCAACCGCTTGACGGAACAAAGGTCACTAGTCAGGAGCGAAGGAGAGCGCTAAAGCGGGTCATGGTTTAGTTTGTTTGTCGTTCGACGTATTGTAGTCTTAGCACCGATGCTCAGTGTGGATACGGGTCGAAACACACGAAACGCGCGACTCAATACGACAGTGAGGGCCCGAGGACCGCGTTGTGGACATTCTTGTTGTGAACAATCGCTCGCGGTAAATTCGAACTGGCCGCACCGCCGTAAACAAATAGACGCTGGTTTCGTCACATCTCTACGGCATTTGTATATACATCCCTGGTCTGGTTATCTGATTGTCAGTCAGTTTTTAGTGAAATGAAATTCTCTCGTGAAAGACCTACCAGTCGACTAACGCTGTGACTCACGTCTACGGGCGCAAGTTTCTGTTTGCCTGGCCAAAAGCAAATCGGCACCACGTTTCGACACAGCAAATTACGTTACTCTAATCATTTCCCGACGAAGAGCTCGCCTCTAAATGTACGAGGACAATCGGTAAAAGCGGCGTCATTGAGTCGCATCGAAGCCTCGCCGAGGCTGGCAGCGGGCGCGGAGTGCGGCCGCGGCGGGGGCGCCGGCGGCGTCCGCCCCGGGTACGGGTATGAGGCACTGTCGGCGGCCAGTGACGGCAGCGAAGGCGACCCCGACGACGCACCCGACTACGCTGCCTTTGACATGGAACTCTCGGGAGGAGGAGAGTCCGCCGAGGGACCATCGTCTCGCGGCTCCACCAAAGTTAACTTCCCTCCTGAAGTGGAACTGGAGCGCCGGCCCACCACTGCCACAGTGCCTTCGGCGGCCTACCATCGCGGCCGTGGGAGATCTATGAGCGCCTGGAGCGATATCAGCCGTTCGAGTATACGCTTCGAGGAAAGGTCAGATTACTTAGTATTATTTCATACGTGTGACCATTGTGCCGCTAGAGATAATGCTGTTTAGATGAGCAAAAGTGGTAGAACATCATTGCCTAAGTGTGAAGTTATAGTTAACATGCGTCTCAGGTGTGCGGAAAGTCAGACGTGCTCTATTTAGTTAGGAAATACCATTTACGCTACGTGATTGGCGAAAAGAATGGCCATCCGAAGGGGAAACAGCATAGAACAAGGGCTTCTACATCCACTCACCAACATTTTTGACATAACAAAGCCCGAATAAAGGGACGCCTTTCGCATCATGAAAAATGCTTGACGCATTCCGCTGTATCGGGTCCCCATCTCGGCTCTCGGCATGCGCATTTCGGACCGCGGTGTTTCATTCTGGCATTGGTTTGTAAAGGCCTAAACTCCTGTGGCTACATTACCAAACTGACTCTTATTTCGTAGTGATTTGATTTTAATTTTCTATATTTATCCCGGTGTTTGTCATTAATATTGAGTTTTATGTGTACAAAATGTTTAAAACCTAACCCAGATCCCCATAGTATTTTACTACAAAGTAAATACTATAAAAACGTACGTTTAGGTATTAAAGTATTAATGGTATGTTAAAAAACATGCTTTTAAATTCCTATATTTTCCATTCTATTTATTTTACATACTGTAAAACAAAAATGAATGACATTAAAATACTTAAAAACACTAAAGACTAAGAACAAACTACTTACTACCTAAAAAATAAAAATACATATTGCTGTAAAATTAAATTAATTAATTTTGCATACCTACTTGTTTAAGTATGTAAATCTTTTAATTATTTATCTTTATCGTATTAAAACACATTTATAAATGCTTATGAGATTTACCCTTTTATATATTAACTGGCGATAAGTAAATCGTATCATTTATATTTACTACGTGACGAAAGTAGCGATTTGCACTTTGTAGCGATACTCTCTTGAAAATAAATATTACTACATACATATACATAAATAGGCATAGCAAGTCAGTCAAAAAAGTCCACGTTATCATGGAGGTTCTCAATTCAGTTGTAAGTTTTTAATGTTTGTTACCACATATATCCGTCATCTATAAACCTCGCCTTTCTGACCAATTTCATTGTGGTCCGCACCAGGCTAACCTGATATGGGTAACTATCAGATTCACGCGACTGCCTGTATATAACGACTACCGTAGATGTACAGCGGACGGTGCTGACTGCTACTCCACCATCTATGGCCCTCCAACGAGCCACAGGGGAGGTCAGATATTACAAATGAGCAACACTTATCCAACACCTAGGAAAACCAGATGTTGCTTAATCTGCAGATGATATATATCTGAATAAATGGTATATTTTTGTAGTGTGTTGTGGTAGCTAACAAGATTCTTAAAACCGAAGTTGTGAGAATCCTGGACCCGGCTGAAATTCAGTTTATAAGCCTAACTAGAAACAACAACGTGCTTGCACTAATAAATGCTTGCTGAAATTAAAAGGAGCTGGCATAATAGTAAGTTAATTATGGTAAGTTGATGATGATGATTGATTCATTAATACATAAGGCCGAAGTTCGTATATGGCCGAAGTTGGCTCGAACCACATAATACCGACATTTGAATATTTCTGTGGCAAAAACTTTATCGAGGTAGATTTATACTGCGTTCCACATTCAATTAATCTGTCAGGTATAATATAAATTCAAATAAACATCTTAACTAACTGTAAAAGGGCGACAAGATTCTTTATAAGATTTACCAATTTTCAGGCTACTACAGATAGAAAATATTTAGGGCCAGTGCCTGCCCTTGACCGAAATGTTCCAGTTATTACACTGACATTTTCTCGAAAATACGTTTCACCTACGCCGTGGTATTCAATACGAATGAGGGTTGCCCGGTGCAAAAACGAATCCAAATACTGCGACTAGTCATCTTGTCTAAGCGCTGGGTTTACGCTTTATGCACTCAAAGTGCTCGAGACTAGTGCGTAGGGCGAATTTGAGAGTAGGTTCCTACCTACCTAGGTAGACGTTTTGTTTTTCGGTTATTGACAATTAAGTTACTAATCAATGTGCTCACTATAGGCTCAGCAGTCACTGTAAACACCTGTAGTAGACACTGAAGTTACATCCAGGCCTACCATTTCATTACCACTGAAATATGAACACACATAGAACTTTATTTATGCAAGTCTCATCGCGAAACTCTTGTAGCCATGTTGAAAACTACCAGCGTCATCTTTCGGCCATTGTCCCACGCTTTAAGGTAATCTCCACGCAGTCCTGTCGGCGTCATTTTTAGGTACATTCATATGTTTCATACGCATGTCTTCATTCAGACAATCGGTCTCTTATCATACACACACATTCATACTGAGACTGCCACCGAGTCGCATTGCTGCTCTACAAAGGAGAGTCTGCAAGAAAATCTGGAAGTTGCTTTTTTTCAAATGATAAAATAAAATTTGAAAAAATGCAAGTTAATGAAAGTTTGTAAGTTATCACTGATACAGATTTCACCTTACGTTCCCAAGTTTTGCGGAATGTCGGTAATCGAGTTAATAGTATGTTTATTTAGCCCCAAATGGAAGCAGTAATCACAACTTCGAATCACCTCATGAATCAAACACATTAAGGGAATCCAAACGCTCATACGTAATATATACAAATTAAAATAAATTATAAAGCAAAAATCATTGGTCTTTACCACCGGTACGGATTTCCGGATGCCATTCTACAGAGCAGAGCCGGCAAGTAACTCCATGGTTTCGTTTCAGGTTTTCCTTCTCTTGCGGCTAAGTTTTCTGACTTCTAATAGGCTGCGGCTGCATTAGCTCAAGATTAAATGCGCCAGTCAGACACACAATGCCTCTTCTCATATACATCAATCGCCCAAGAATAATAAATGGATACCTTACTCAATATACTTGTCTACCTAACTCTCACCGAGCAATATCTTCACGAATCATAGGAATTTCTTTATACGGAAGACATTTATGAACAACATTATTATACACATATCTTTATTAATCATATTTTACAGATATTTTTTTTAAATAAACTAATTATAAAATACATTTATTTAAAAAAAATACATACAAAATAGAAAAAAAATCCCACCCATGGCGGAGCCGAAGGCCCAAACCACCAGTGGTCAGGGATCCAGAGTGAGGAACCTCCTCACAATGCGTGCCGTATCCAAAAGTACTGCCTTTTGGATCAGGCTCTTCACCCAGGAGCCTAGCGAGAGCTTCTGTAGGTGTTGGTCAAAGCTCTTCGCAATCAGTCCGTGCACTGATATAACTATCGGTACAATGATTGTCGAATCCATATTCCACATGGCACCAACCTCGTGAGATAGATCTAGGTACTTGCTGATCTTCTCATGTTCAGCCTTCACGAGGTTGACATCATGGGGAATAGTGATATCGATAAGCATTGCACGACGCGTCGACCGATCTATTACCACGATGTCAGGCTTATTAGCCATGATGGTTCTATCAGTAACGATAGATCGGTCCCAGTAGAGCGTGACATGGTTATTACTCAGAACTGGTTCAGGTTTATATTGGTAATATGGTACTTCTGATTCCACAATACCATATCGAAGGGCAAGTTGCTGATGGATTATCCCAGCTACTTGGTTATGCCTGTGCAAGTATTCCCCGTTGGCAAGACGAGAACAACCAGAAACAACATGTCTGATGGATTCACCGGGACAGTGACATGCCCGACAAATGTCGACTGTCCCGTCCTTTATGATGTATTTCCGGTAGTTGTTCGTCTTGACAACTTCGTCCATAATTGCAAAGACAAACCCTTCAGTTTCCCCAAAGAGGTTACCGAAGCGTAACCAGGAGACGGAAGCGAGTTGATCTATCTCTGGTCCTGTCAGAGCAGAGTAGAATCGTCCGTGTAGCTCTTTACCCTTCCATATAGCCTTGCGTTCCGAAACACTAAGAACCTGTGGTCTGCGCCAGTTCTGTTTTGCCATGGATAGCGCAGTAAGGCCAGAGTCAACCTTGACAACATCTCGATGCATCTCATCATCTACCCTGAGGAAATAGTCCCTGAGGTTGCAGACCTCCCGGTTGTGTAGGGATTTGACGTTAAGAAAGCCACGCCCACCACACCTCCGGGGGATGTACAGCCTCATAACGGACGAGCGGGGATGATGCATTCGAAATGCTGTCAATTGTCGACGGACCATCCTGTCCAAGGCGTCAAGCTCTGATTGAGTCCATCTTAGTATGCCGAAAGAATAAGCGATCACAGGTATAACCCAGCAGTTAAATGCACGAACCTTGTTTCCGCCAGACAAAAGACTTTTCAGCACTTTTGTCAGGCGTCCCAAGAAACGCGTTTTGAGCTGCTGTTTCACATCACTGTCAGCAATTCCTAATGCCTCCGACATACCAAGATATTTGTAGGTATCCGATTCACAGAGGGATCTAAGAACCACATTTTCTGAGAGTTGTAAATTTTCCGAATTCACAACTCTACCCTTTTGTACATTTATGACCGCACATTTGTCAACACCAAACTCCATACTGATGGCGGAACTAAAAGTCTCTGTAACTTGTAGTAGTGCCATCAGGTCAGATTGTTTTGGTGCGTACAACTTGAGGTCATCCATGTACAAGAGATGTGATATGGTCTTACCCCCTCTGTGAAGTCGGTAGCCGGGCATTGAATCATTTAGTAAAATACTTAAAGGATTCAATGCCAAGCAGAACCACAATGGACTGAGGCTGTCACCTTGGAATATCCCACGCTTTATCCATATTCGTTCCGACGGTTCAAAAAAATGTCTGTGTCCCGGATGATAAAGAACCGTGCTCCACTGCCTCATGCATGAGCTTAGGAAAAGGCATAAATTTGCATCAACTTTATACAAATCCAGTACTCTCATAAGCCATGAATGGGGTACCGAATCATAGGCCTTTTTGTAATCAATCCAGGCCATAGAGATATTTTTTTTGGACCGCCGAACTTGTTGGCAAATAGCCATGTCAATGAGGAGGAGGTCTTTTGTACCCCGGGACCCGGCATTACATCCATTTTGATTTGACGCCAAAATATTATTTGCCAAAATATGGTTTACAATTTTGAATTTAATTATGGATGTAAGGAGCTTGTAGATGGTAGGCAAGCATGTTATCGGGCGGTAATTCTTAGGTTCCGAGATACGACCTGATTTGTGAATGAGGTGTGTGACCCCAGTCGTCATGAAATGTGGGAGCGATCCAGCCTCCAGGGCTGCTTGGAAGAGTGTTGCTAGCCGTGCATGACAACTACATACTTTTTTAATCCAAAAGTTGTGCAAGCCATCTGGACCAGGGCTTTTCCAATTAGGTGCCGACCTAATGGCAGAAATAACATCATTTAAATCTATGTGTACTGGCTCCATCTGTGTTATCTGCTCACATGCACGGCCAACAACATCAATCCATTGGCCCTCTAGATGATCAACGGGCCGTGACCAAATGTTTCGCCAAAATGCCAACATTGTGTCAGCATCAGGCGTTGATAAGTCAGCCGTTGGAGGCTGAGGTCGTTCCCAATTTCTATAGATTATCTTTTGATCATTCTGAAAGAGGCGATTTTGATTAAATCGGTCAGCCCTCTCCCTATACCTACGTATACGCTTCGCCCATGCATAAACTTTTTGTTTAAAGTAATCGATGCGCTCTGTGACACAAGCGGCGTAATCGCATTGCCGGACACCGGTGCCGGCAAAAGCTTGTATCACATAGCGCATTACCCTAGGGCGTGTGTTGCCCGTCATGAAACAATATAGCATTATTATTATTATTATTATATATATTTACATTTGAGAAATACATTAACTATATAATACGGTTACATTAAAAGTTTCTGATCATATTTATGAATAAAAAAATCTAAAATGATCTCAAAAAATATCCCATAAAAACAAATTAAATTGTGTGCAATGTTTTTAAGCCAAACTTACCATTAATATTATATTTCATTACAAGTGCGGAAAGGCTGTCATTGCAAAGAGTCTACCCGAGCCGAGGCGCAGCCGAAGGCGAGGGTTGACAGTCGGAACAAGTTGCAATGACGGTTCCGCACGTGTACTGAACGACTATTTTTAATACAGTTGCGAAAAAATGAAGCAATTTAATAAAATAATAAAAACACAATA
Source organism: Clostera curtula (assembly GCA_905475355.2). Lineage (NCBI taxonomy): Eukaryota > Metazoa > Arthropoda > Insecta > Lepidoptera > Notodontidae > Clostera > Clostera curtula. The sequence goes on along the minus strand of FR997794.1, from coordinate 8,948,847 downwards.
AACTGAGTTGCCGTAGAGGTGGCAATAAAAATACTCATAGGTTATCATCACAATAGCCTGATGCAATGAAAAAAATGTGATAACATGGTGATAACATTTTTATTTGAAATATCTCGAACAAAATTAGCTTACTATAAACCTAAAATATTCCATACCTACCATAATCTTATTATGCTGCGAGACAAAGAAACTTATGGGTGAATTTCCCAAATGACATTTTTTTTTGTCTTCGGTGAAATTAGTATTGGAAAAAAGGAATATTGCTCTGAATTATTTTTTTTTGTATTCAATAGGTTGTTATTGGGCTGTGGCAAAAATATGATTTGCATAGGACTATTACAAAAGGTAGAAAAAAAATTATAAACCTCCATTTTTTTCAAATCGGTGCTGTCCCTCTACTTTTTTTACAAACAAAACAGCTTATACACGAATAAAAATAAGTAAGATAAGTATATAACTTATTCTATTTCATAGAATATTAGTTTTGTTAATAATATATAGCATATTTTATTACATAATTATTGATTATTATTACTGAGAGGCACAAACGTACTTGTCTTGCAATATGATTTCATATCGGTGGACAAAAGTAATTTAAACCTAACTTTACATCGACGAGTCCGAAAGCGTCTCAACCCCAATTTTAATTCTCTTGTTAGTGTGTGCTATTGCGCAGTCAGGACGAATGCCTGTCAAATCGCTTCATATTCCCGCAAATAACGTAAGTACGCCATTCCAGTTGCTCCCGGACAATTATTTTATAGTATCGGTGGTTGCATTTTTTTAGTGTAATGAGTAGTTTTATTGTTGTTGTTTGGCTCTAACAGAGGTAGTAAGTGAATTAGCTTCATTGAGTATTATTGAATTTATCCTATATTTTATGCATTTTTTCTAATTTCCTAAAAAGTGTGTTATTTCTCACGTCGGTGTTCACATATCGGTGTAATCGGTGGGCTTTATTACCACCGATGTGACAATTTACACCGAAATTATAAGAAAAAATCAATCGGTGTCTTTTATCTAATATCGGTGTTTTGATTCACGATCAACGCACAGTTTTGTCACATCGGTGGCTTGCTTTATCATATCGGTAGATCCCGTGTCATTTCTTTAAGTATACAAAGAAACAATGGAACATACAAACATACATACTACCTACATAGACTGCTAAAATCATTACCACGATATCACTGGGTAGTAGAAGATGCATAAATGTATCGTTAGGGGAGGTCTGTACTCGGTAACGTACGTCTATAGGCTGAGATGATGATGGTGAGGTGGAGCAATTGAACGCATTAAAGATTTTTCTAGAAAATATTTTCTAGTTAAAAACATATAAAGTACATAATAAAAAATAATAAATAGTATCATCATATTAGCTTAATTTTGTTTAAGAATGCCAAGGCTAAAAGAGGAGGAGAAAAAAAGAGAGAGAGGTTGCTGGAACGAATACGAAAAACTAAAATAAACATTCTTTTTTTATTGTAACTACCCATAGTACATTTAATAAAAAGAAAATAAATACATATAATAAAATAGTACCTATTTCAAAAAATATATTTTGATTGGATTTCTAAGAACTCGATTCTCTTTGCATGTGATGTGAGTTCAGGTCTTCAGTTCTACGTCACCCTTGTAAAATATATAGGCATCTACTAACGATTTACTTTTATATTCAAAGGTGGATAGATTATCATATCGCTGGACATGTAAATCATTTCGGTGGATAAACTTATCATATCGGTGTACAGAAAAAATCATCGGTGGCGGTTTGTCATGTCGGTGGAAACCAGAATTCAAACTGAATTTTCTCCCTATTCTTAAATGATAAGTCGATGGTATTAAATTTGGAGTTATTTGATGTCCTATAGATTACATAAAACCTGAAAAATATACAAAATATATTTAAATGAAAAAGTTCACCGATATGATAAAAAAAATGGCATTTGTTGAAATTGACCCTTATAGCAATGTTGTGTGATTTCTGTCATTATGTTGTATTTGTTTTTACCGGTAATTATAATAGTTGGAGAGCGGATGAAAACAATGGAGAATGTCCTCTAGTAACTTCAAAGAGTAAAATATCATGATTTTTCCTCTTCGTGAACCGAGAATGGCGGGCTTGGCAGAGCACTAGCGTTTTTTTGCTGCAAATTAATGATGTTTCAGTCATTCAAGTTATCAGTACCTATGTGGTATCAGCTCTTGGGCTATAGATACAAACCGGATAAATTGAAATTTAAGAATATTTTGGTGTTAGCGGCGAATTTTCCTACTTATTATTATGCGGAGCGAATAGTTGAACTTAAGTCTAAAAAAAATAACAATTTTGTTATATGTTTATTTATTACAAAACCCGATCGACATGACAAATACAATGCGTTTTCTAATACAATACGACTTGAATATGGAATCACAGAATGCCTTATGTCCCCATAAACAGTGTAACAACAGTGATTGATCGTAATACTACATCACCGAATATGATCGATGTTTCAAAATCATTAAGCCCTATAATTTGTTTTCCGAAATAATTTAGGTACACATTGCTTACCTTAAACATCCTACTGTGGCATATTACTTTTGAAATGGTTGAAAATTTCACTATTGATCTAAAAATACGTACTATGAATTCTTTATGAAAACCAGACTGAAATTGTAATTTAATACCCAAATAGTTTATAGAAATAAATTATGCTTTTTATTAAATACTTGAAATTAAACACTTTATAACGGATTTATCGCGTGTATATTAAATTACTTAATTTGCGATGTTTCGAATGCTTTGCAGCAGTCGTGGTCGCGAAACATGTTTAATTTCAATGTGTAATAATCGCGAAAAACTACGAAATCATTATATACTTGAACTTGTTTTTGAGTGGTTAAAAACCAACTAAATACTTTGAGCTACAATTTTTTTCTGGCTTTTTCTCATTCTACGATTTGTGAACATATATTAGTTATACGGGGTATAAAATAAAATAAAGAGAAACGACTACTTCGTAAGTCAATCAGTATCCTACGTCTGTAAGTCAGGCGCCAACTAGATAAACAGTGAGTCAGACTTACGCAATAAATCCACCCTCCATCACCGATTCGATTTAAAAAAATCATTCTCGTTTAGAAATTACATTACTTCTATATTGTGGGAATCTACACTAGATCGGTTGGTATATGTTAGTAGGGTTAAATTTTACATAACATTTTTATTACATAAGTAACCCTTTAGATACTTACTTAAGTAGTACCTCATTTTAAATAGAGACCGATATTAGGAAAGTTCGGTCTGGGCTTGTGGTGATTGAACCTTTTGTCGTATTAACTCGTGAAATATACCACCATTACTAGGAAATTATCCCTGAAACCTATGGACATTGGTGAGGGGTGTCGGATAATCTTGAAAATTGCTGTAATTAGGTTAGATTGCGATTCTTATTTTATATCAAAGTGTGTTGGTGAAGAAGTTTAAAATAAATACGGCCTTAGTCTAAGTAGCTGTAATATTAGGGAAGCTTTAAAAAAATCTCTGACGTTGTCACTCGACAGCCACACGAAAGGGATGTAATACACACATACAATGTGCTAGTTTGATGGCGATTAAAAAAACGCCGTTTTACTTATTGACAATACGGACATATTTTTTTAAACAACGTCACATTTTATTATATGATAAATATACTCGTATTTGTTAAAGTTAATTATTAGTTAAGATTATTGTTATTGCTGAAACTTGATATTAATTAATCCTGTACCAACCCATCTGGCCAGCGTGGCACAGTAGGCTAATTACCCTCCATCTAGCTAGATAATCTAGATCTAGCCGACTAAGCAGTGGCTCTTCTATGGCCTAAGTACTATAGCTAAAATAAAGATTTCGACTGGTTTTAGAAGTGAAATTGAATAAGATATTTCGTTATAAATAGTGTGTTTTCTATGAAAATTAAAAGTGAAATAACTTAATAAATTAATATCGACACAGTGTGAACTGCTTAGTCAATTACACATAATTTAATTTCATTGTAAATATTTGTTTAGATTACAATTACTTATATCTTCGTTGCATCTTATTTAATTAATTATTTGGCTTCCATCGCTATTCTAATGACTGCTGAAATGCTATTAGATCTCTAGAGACATTTTCAAATTACAAACTAGATAATCCGACATTTGAACGAAACTACCTTAGATAAACATGTTGTCATACATTTAATCTACCTAAATAATCAAAATCTAAACTCATTTAATCAAATTGGCTCATTAGAGCTCTTTCGACAGGTCAAACAAAAATTAAATTTAAAATTTACTATTTAAAATTAATTATTTACCATCTTCCGGTTCGGAATTCACCTCTACAGAGAAGAGCCGGCAAGAAACTCTGTAGTTGCTCTTTTTAGATCGCCATTTGGGTACAAGACTGGATAAGACAGGTTTGTGAGAGCAAACTCGCGCAATAGTTCCAAAGGGCCAAATCTAGTCGACAATAGTAACCTTGTAATGCCCAAGCCAACCGACCCCCAGCAACGGCACCTGTTCACAAGCATGACGCATGCGGCAGCCATCGCCCTCCTCAACCATAATAATTTACTACGTTAGCCAGATGGTTGGGCTATGATCATCGCCATAAAAGACAGGTCTCCTCCAATTCTCCAAAACTCAGATCAGACGGGTTGGTACAGGGCTTAGCTTCAAAACATAGGAGATCCCGGGGCGGGGTACGGGGATGTCTCGCCACACACGGGATCTGAGGGGAAGCGACGTCCTGCCGGGTGCTCACGGTAGGACGTCGAGTGCTCGTAAGGAGCCTGAGGAGAGGAGGAGGGCTTCCTCGTCTGCGGCGGCGTGGTTCTGCATCAGATCCCACAATGCCGTAACAGGACGCGAGTTGGAGCACCCCGGGGAGGTTTAGTGGGTAGGCCCCCACTATGGGGGAGAGTGCCACACTCCCCTCGCTGGCCATCCCCGTGGCCGGCGAGGAAGTCGATAAAGGATTTCACCCAGGGCAAAAAAAAAAAAAAAGGGCTTAGCTTCAAGTTTTCCTTCCTTGCGGGTAGGTTTCGCCTCAAAATGAAACGGTGTGGTAAAATTGTGTATTTTAAATCGGCCATCACACGGATGTCATTGCTTTCCGCGACCTGGTTAAGGTCGCCGGAAAGCAATGGACGCCGGCGGCCCTTGTTGAGATCCTTGGGGGAGCCCTACGTCCAGCAGTAGACGTCTTTTGGCTGAAATGATGATGATGATCACACAGATAAAATAGTTACCCCAAATTGAGAAGGCGTAATGGAAATTCGAAATGAAACCAGTCCGTCTCAGAGTGATACAGTAGGTTAATTTCCTTTTATCAATTTAAGGGCGGCCCGTCTCAGCAGTGCGCTGGGATAATGAAGTTATTCTGGGCGGAGAAATATGGAAACTAGCGATCATTCTCTGAGACTGTACAAATTGAAACCCATAAAAACTGTTTCCAACCCGAGACACGTTTTAAATATGTATATATTTCACACTGCGCCTAAAATATTCTGTGGACTTACAATGATTAAGTTACCTTCTGTGCGCGCTTTTGTTCCTGACAAACACCTATTGCACGGAAATCGCAATTTATTTCGTGTATCGTCTATCTTTGTACCAAAATTCATCCGAATCTGTTTAGCTGTTACTATCAGCTCACCCATGCAAACCTTCACGTTGACATTAGTTGTCTTGCATTGCATTGCAAGTTGTCTGTCCGTCCCTATGTATGCTTATACGAGTATCTTTAAAATTACGCAGCAGATTTTGAAGCGGTTTTTTTTTAAATAGATAGACTGATTCAAGGGTAACATGAATGTGCAATACATTAATATTTGCCCCCTTGCGTAGCCGGGGCGGGTCGCTAGTGGATAATAAATTGAGTACTCTACCAATCTAGCTGATACGGATTATAACATTTCATTTTTTAATAGGTACGTACCGTTTTATACCGTTTGCATACTCAACGCAAATGTTGATTAATGTGTGATTTGATCTCAATATTTTTGTGAATCAAATATTTCTAATAAATAAATTTAATCATGATACATTGATTACATTGGACACTATGTGAGCGTTTGTGTTTGCAAAACCACTTAGTGTATTTAAATACATTGTAACTATAGATAGGTAGGTATATTGAAAGCAATCGCTTGCCGATACAGACTTACAGACTATACGATATCAAATGTTTTTTTTAACTGTTCGCTTTAAAGTGCGTATTTTGAAGACGATGTTGATAAAACGATTTTCAAGTAATAATACAAATAGGTAAGTGCAGTGTACGCACTGTGTATCTGTGTACAGTGTCCATACTACCGGTACCAGTAGTGCAGTGCGTACACGCATGTCATGGACTCACCAATTATGTAACTTAACTAATTTAACGGCATCGCCTTAAGCTACTATATTACAATCCCTTTATTCTTATGCCAGATTAAGGGTGCCAAGCCTTTGACACGATCTTATTATAATACACAAATTAAAAGGCACTAGCCGAGGTTATTTTAGGAACACAACTTTTCAATCTAACCGTTTAAATAAGTGAAGCTAACCATCTTAATGAAACGGTACAAAATAACATTGCATCAGCCCGCCTCTAAACCTATTGCGAAGAAGCCTTAAGCTAGGAATAAACTTTATAGTTACGAGTTTCCTGACCCACTTTCATAGAATCGCACTTAAGTCGTGGCACAAGCACAGGACAAGTGTGGCAAGTGAGTGTGACAACAACTCCTATGCAACCTGAAAAATGTAGCATATTTTTGCAAATCACGTTCTGAGTGCTGTGCTGTTCACTGATTGAAAATTTTAATCCATGACTTTTCCAATTTCAGCTTCACTTCGGATCCTCGTCAAAAGAGATATAATTTTGTTTCACTGCACATTCACATATTGATTTTGCCGTTCTCAAAGAGGAATTCATCAGACATGCGGAAAAAAGTACAAATCCAGAAAAATCAGTGTAACCACAAATAAAATACTCGTTACGCAATCTTTAGCGACTAGTAATGGCTACAAACTCCCTCTGCTGAAATGATTTCTCAGAAATTTTATCAATGCTTTTGCAGTGTACGCTCAAGATATTAATAAATTCCCCACGCTTCATTAATCGTACTGAATCTGTGTAGTGGCGTACGTAGAGTAGTATTGTCACTGATACGTTTCATCGTCGGGTGTCGAGTCAATTAAAATGGATATAAATCGGCAGAAACCCTGACGAAGCATGCGAAGATAACCTTGATATTCTCGTAAAACGCTTTGCCATCACGTATGGGCTTCAAACATGCTATTGTCTATTGAAGTACCCGTCCTCATCATCATCATGATTTCAGCCAAAAGACGTCCACTGCTGGACATAGGCCTCCCCGAAGGATCTCCACAAATGCCGGTCCTGGGCCGCCCGCATCCACTGCTTTCCGGAACGCGGTCGCCACTCAAGGACTTTTCTGCCCCATCGGGCGTCGGTCCTGCGAGCTATGTGCGCTGCCCACTGCCACTTAAGTTTGGCAATCCGATGGGCTATGTCAGTGACCCTGGTTTTCCTTCGTATCTCCTCATTTCTGATTCGATCTCGCAGGGAAAAACCGAGCATAGCCCTCTCCATTGCCCTTTGGGTGACTTTGAGCCTTCTGATGGAGCCCATAGTGAGCGACCACGTCTCTGTTCCTTATGTCATCACTGGCAACACACATTGGTCTTCAGACACTGCGGTATTGTGGACGAGAAGATCTTTCGCAGATTCCCGAACGCTGCCCAGCTGAGTTGGATCCGACGATTGACCTCTTTCTCGAAGTTGGACTTACCTAACTGGAGGGAGATTTCGAGGGTAGAACCTCCGATGTTAACAGGAGTGGCTTGAACATGGATATTAGACATGATCTTCGTCTTCTCCATGTTCATCTTAAGGCCGACTCGTTCGGAGGCTCCACAGACGCCATCGAGCATCGTAGTACCCTTCCGATACTATGCAATTGCTGGCTTTAATCTGATAAATTCAAAAGTTCAAAATCGTGTAGCATAGGTTCCTAACTGACACTACGGTATTAGTAGGTTACCAAAATTGGTAAACTTGACAATTAAAGGCACGGTTATTGGCGACTAATATCAGGTTTGGTGCCATGTTCAGTGTGGCAAAATAAGGTCATATTTTATTTTTTTAAATAGGTACTGGAGAAAGCTACAGTAATTTATAGGTTGACAAGACATGAGCTATTGAATGTGTCAAATACGAAAATAATATGTATATAATATAAAGCTTTCTTTAGTAACATATTGAATTCTGTAATCATGTCTTGTTCTAGTAACAAAAAAAACGCGTTTCACGGAATTTTTTCTTTGAGAAGCCAAGGGCTCTCGAAAACTTTTATGTTGAGACGATAAAAATTGTAAACTCTTTGATAAGGGCTTAGAGGTCACGGTTTACATAAGCCGCCCGAATCCAGCTTTCTTGGTAGCTAAAATATTAAGCTTTTAATTTAAACTTTTGCGCTTCGCACTAGTTGATGGAAAACCGCATGTCACACGATCGGGATGGATGATTAAATTTACATCTCTTCGTCCTCAGGCTGTTCCCTCTAATTAAATAACGTATAGATGACTCAAGTTTTATATTTTCCTTTTTGCCTGGCATCCAGCCTGTAAAATATAAATTAGTGTCACGTTTTGCACCATTTCGGTCTAGTTTAATAGTTATAGTGCTATAATTCGTTAAGCTTTCGCAAATCCTCGCCTTTTCTTAATGTCATTAGGGTCTGCACCGGTCTAATCTAATTTGGCTAAATACCAATAATTACACGCAGTAATTTCCGTATGCCCTTCATGACCACCGGTAATTATATTGTTAGGCTAGTTGTCAGATTTCTACGAGTAACGACTGCCATAGAGTGGCAGCCGCGACCCGTAGATTTACGTGCCCTGAAGCACGGAAGTCAGATATTACACACAAATGGCGGACATGATAGACCTCATCCAACATCCAGCAGAGGCATACTTTGCTAAACAGATAGATGCAGGTCGATTTGTTTTTATTGTATCGAATACAGCTGTCTATGCTAGTCTAGTTTCTTTTGATGATATCCGCTATCGCCACGTACGATCAATGTCGATATACCTACCGCTTCCGGTACAGTCTTTACAAAATGTAAACAATAATCTTTAATACACTAACTACTACATTGTATTACTAAACTACACTGACCTGCAATACTAAGTACTACACTTTTAATGCATAATTTTTTTCTAAATTATAGAAGTTAGAGATTTAAAATAAAAAACGTATTATCGCAAATGTTATCAGCTTTCTATGTAACTATAGCAAACTCTACAAACTTTTTTTCGAGTCCTTTTTATTTCGTATGTATATCTTGTGTACTTAAAAAAAATAACGCAATTTTAAAAGTGTGATATGTAGTTTTGCAGCCCAGTGTATTATTGTTCATGTAGAAAATATACTACATATCGACGTAGGAAAACGTATTTGCTGTAAGCCTCAAAACACGAAATGTTCAGCAGAGCCAAAAAACATTTCTAAAATTAGAAAAAAAATCATTACTCAAAAACTATACATCGTAGGAACATGATTTTAAAAACGTATTTTATTTTTTCTTGTTTTACATGTTACTTTAATAGATATCCTTCTGAGTCAATAAATACCAGTGTTTTTGTGGCTTACAGCAAACAAGTTTTTTTTTATAAATCTATAAAACGCTGTAACCATGAAGAATTTTCTATGGCAACAAAACATTCTATTATGTTTAGAACTTTTAAATGCTGTAAGTGGCATACATATTTGTATAAGTAAAACTAAATAGATGTGAGCCACAGTGAAGAATTATTTTGATTTGATGTTATTGTTTTAAGTGAATGGAGTGGGGGAAATATAGTATTAAAATATAGTTTTATACAATTAAAAGACAGTAAGTTTGGTGTATTTATTCATTGTAAGCTATCAAAACGTAATTACATTATACACTGTTTTGTGCAACAAAATTCTATTCATCATCATCGTCAGCCTATTTCAGTTCACTGCTGGATTTAGGCCTCCCACTGACATGGCTCGCCACTGAACCCGGAACGTAATTAGTAGTTTAATATATTATATATATGAAATTTAAAAAAAGTTTATTGAAAAGAAAACCTAAAACCTGACATTAACATAACCAACAATTTACATCATTTATGCATGTATTAAAAATAAAGATGTCTTCTAAAATACACAATGAGAACCGATGAAGAGGATCGGTATCTGGTAGGCGGTCTACTGTTTTATTATTATATTTGCACATTTAGATGAAAAAAAAAATTATCAAGATTTTTCAGGTCCTTGTATTTTTGGGATAAAATCGGCAATTAATTTCACTTTAAACAAATGGTCCTTTGGTTTGGTGTTACCCATATTTCCTAGTGGAATTTCGGAACTTTCAGCATCAACTGCCATAGATCTTTTTATAAAGATCACGTTTGGCTTGTTCTTTAAAAAAATTACAACTTAGCTATAGTAGAAATATGCAGATTTAGATTCTTTTTAAATGATTTATTTACGACGTCATTAAAACCCAGAAGTTTACATCTCGTACTTGAAGTTCTTAGGGAAACGGGTTTATTTCTAGCCATTTCCATGATAGTTGGCCATTGAGAAGGAAATTGATCGCGAGGCATATTGTCTGACAAAGATTTATTTTATACACCGCCGAAAACTCATCAGATGAAGGCTTCGCAAAACTGGATAACATGATGTAAGTTTTGGTATTAAAAAAACTCATCCTGCCAAAATGGCGTAAGTTTGCTTGAAGTATAGCGTAAGCAACAAATGCATCAAATATAGTTACTGGTTTTTGATAGACTTACAGCCAAGACCACATCCAAAATTTTTCAAAAAACTTACGGCGTAAGTGATTTTTCGTAGATTTTTTTTCTGATCAAAATGATGTAAAAAACGAATTTTCGATTTTTTGAGGCTTACAGCAAATACTTTTTCCTACGTCGATATTAGTCCCTATACGGTGGATTGTGCATGGCATGTCTAAGCCTAATAAGCTTCAAATTATAGCGTGTGTGACAATAGTACAGATAAAATAACGAATGTACCTATATAATGTTTCATCGCTAAAATCCTCAGATTATAATGACTCATATAATTGTTTTTTTAGGGCCTCATTTTATTACCTCAAAATACAATTTATGTACGTTTATTGACAACTTAATTATACAGGTTGTAGGTAACAACAAGGATTAGTATCTTTGTACAGGCGTGACCTAAACTACTAATAGCAGAGCCGGCCACGCGTTGCTGTGGCTAAGGTTTATAATATATTACATTTAACATGCATTAATATTACTTTTAACATTGACACATTTTTTAACACAGATATCACCATCGGTTAGAATCTTTTGGAACTAACCTATAGTTGTGACTGTCAAATATTAGACAAATAAATAATTTGCCATGAATTAATATTGATAAATTCAAATTTAAGCTATTCTAGGTTGAATCAAACTGCTGACGGTGTACAAATTTGATTAAAATCGGTTGCGTGGTTTTGGAGTCCATTCCGGACAAACAACGTGACACGTAATTCATATATAATAAGAAGAAGATTACTACATACTACGCAGTCCACACATGACACACTCCTGAGTCGAGCCTCGATGGAGTGAGATATTGATAGTCTTTCTCATTGAGTTAAATATATAGAGAAGCTATTTCAAACAAAAAGTGTCGCGTAACTTGATGACAGCGGGGCAAGCGGGGGGTGTGATGTTTTCATAGATAAAATATAACGCGCAGACGCGAGAGACGCGACTTTATTTTATTATTCTGCCTACTAGTTACTGTGTGTACTGTAAATGTAAATCTGTAAATCTAAAATCCAATCAATATATTAATTTATTTTAATATGGATGAACTATTCATAGCGTGATAATATCGAGAGTTTACTGCGACAACTGACTTATTTACTGACTTATTTTGAGCAAAACCGAACTACTTGAAAAATGAAAAACTTTAGTTCAACACAAAATTTATGGTGTGGTTTACGAGATAAATAATGATAAAAACAAACAAACATAAAATCTTTATTTTACATAATACCCTAACTACTAAAATATACCTACTGTATACTGGATACAAGGCCTACTAAAACTATAGCATTTGTATTTTAAATAATCTTTAAAAAACGCGATATTTCAAAACTCTTTGTATTAGTCTTATACTTTAAAACGCAATATCTCAAAACTAACTTGACTGCACTTAGCTGGTTTTCGCAGTAAACCCTATTATTATTTAGTGTCCTTAATTATTTAACGTCGATAGTGTCAACTCTGCGCATTCAAATGTTCTTACTCTTTGATATTCACATAAAAATGGCCGCCGCCGTGAGGCGTCGTCAAGAGTTACAATAAATTGATAAAATATGACTAAATTAAGCGTGTCTTAAAGATAATAATGTTGAAAGTTACTCCTTGACTTTTACTTGTATTTTTCGAATTGTTTGAACAGTATCTCAATACACACGAAGGCATAGTTTAAAAAACAAAACAACACTCAAACGTGTGATGTTGCAGCAAGCGCTTGTCACAGACTAAATGAGTTGGAGTGCGCGCGCTCCAACGCGTGTTACAAACAATCTAGTTGAGGTGTCTCCTCTAGTACGAAGTACATTTAACTCAATGGTCTTTCTGAACTTTATTTTTATCACGAAATGTGTCTCAATGAAAACCAGCCAACTATACCCTATTCAAGATAGCGCGATTTGACAGATGTCAATTTTTCTGATCGACAAAAAGGTATGACTCCGAAGTACGTCGCGGTAATGGGGACCAGTAGTGCCTTGGTAGCACTTCTGAGTGCAGCGTACTTCGGAATCATACCTTTACTTTGCAATGACGAATAGTGGTGGGAAACAGATAATATCTAGTAGTCCAAAAAATAACGGTTTAAAATACTTGCAACTGTGACGAGATGGTAGGTATGGGTGTATTATGTGTGAAATTCTTTATCACTTTTTCTTAACTTTATAAGACAATATTCGAAAACATTCATTTTGAAATAAAATTCGTTGGCTTTAGCGCATTGAAATTTAACACTTTTACAACTATTATTTTCTTTTCTTTTTTGTTTACTTTCATGGTCTGAACCACCTATTTAAATTTGGCGGAAGATCAAAAAATAACCCTGTAATATTAAATAGGAACTTATTATGAATATTGACCCACCATCGCTTATCTACCCAATGTTTTATATGTCTAGTGCAATAAAGAATTTCACACATAATACACCCACGCCAACTTTTCACTGTTACAAGTATATATGTATACTAGCTTTTGCGCGCGGCTTCGCCCGCGTGGGCTTCGAACCCGTGCATCTTTTTTTAGAACATAAAATCGGTTATTGTGACTAAACTATGATAGTTAGATATGTGCTTTTTTTTGTAGATCTTTATAAGACCTACAAACCCGTAGTACATCATTTTGTTCTATTGTCAATAGTTTTTGCAGCGCACGCATAAATAGATTTTCGATTTTACACCTTGGTTTACAAAATCGCAATTTTCATACGGATCCCTAATTTTTTTGAAAATAAAATATAGCCTAAAACCTTCCTCGATAAATGGACTATCTAACACTGAAAGATTTTTTGAAATCGGACCATTAGTTCCTGAGCTTAGCGCGTTCAAACAAACAAACAAACAAACAAACAAACAAACAAACTCTGCAGCTTTATATATTAGTATAGATTAGTATAGATATATAAGTATTTTAAAACGTTATTTTTTGGACTACTAGATATTTTCTGTTTCCCATGACGAGCCCGTCAAATCGATCATGCTATCTTGAATAGGGTATAGCAATCGTTATTATCTCACAAGCTTTGTAATGACTGAGTTCCACAATATTTATTAGGGTTTCTGTGCTTATTTCTCTAGGCTAGTTCTTTCGTCACGTGACCATTTTAAGAAAAAATCGGGTCTTATTTTTTCCTGAGTAATTTTCCAGAGAATACATATTTCAGTAAGGTGCTTGCGGTAAGGCTATTGGTTTTATGACATCCTGTATACAGGATGAACTTTTATTTACTACTACTACTACGTACTGCTATTCATTATAGATGACCCACTGCTGAGTCCGTGTGGTGACACAATGTATTCTAAATCTGTCACTACACGGACTATACTTACTGTAGTATAGTAGCTGTATATACACTCTAAGTACAATGTTAACTTACGTCGAGCGCTGCAAGAGACTTCAAAGAGTAATTAACCCTTGTAATAGTATATTTCATTACAAGTGCGGAATGGCTGTCATTACAACGAGTTCCGACAAATGTCTACCCGAGCCGAGGCGCAGCCGAAGGCGAGGGTTGACAGTCGGAACAAGTTGCAATGACGGTTCCGCACGTGTACTGAACGACTATTTTTAATATAAAAATAATTATAAAAATGAAGCAATTTAATAAAATAATAAAAACACAACAAACTCAACTAACTAATCATTTCTGAAAAATGGCGCCGACCGTAGAATATAACCAGAGATTTTTTTTTCTTCACCCATTCTGGTAGGCAAAAGGAACATTGCCCATACAGCCAAGTCTTCAGTAGAATTTTTTTATTGATATGAAATGAAATTTAATTAGCTGAAATGAAACTCATTCAATCAAATCATTAAATCTGATATTGAAACAAATTAGTACGTAGTTTATTTTTAGAAATATACGTATTTGCATGAATCATAAAAACTTCTACGATTTTTTTTAGTAAAAACTTCGTGGTTGGTTTTAGACATTATTTTGACAGATAAGAAAGAAAACGCACTAGTGCGGGAATGGTAAAAAAAAGCACGCGTGTGTAATAGCCCACTTCCCGAACGCTATACGTCCGTCCCTGCAATATGCCACTTTTTGAGCAACTGTATTAAAAAGAATTAAACGAGTCTTCACAAGCAGATAAGCACTTAGACCCTGCTATTCTCTATTAAAGTGTGCATCCGACACGACGCAATTTATACAAAACAAACCATAACCGACCATGATGAAGTAAAGTTGTGTAAACTCGTGTTTGTACAAAAGAGAACTCAGGCCGACTATACCCTTCATTATACGAACGGAACGCACAAAAAATGTAAATGGTCTTTGTGAACTCAAATCAAAGGTTGTATTTGCAGAGGTTACGTAGCGCGCTAATATGTTGCGTTTACCTTTTATCCCGAATAAGCTACCGCCTCCCAGTCAACTTCCCTGGACCAAAAGAGTTTCGATGACTAATTTGTAATATACTACGACTCAGCCAAAACATGACCCACTGCTAAGTCGGGTCTCTCTTGCGGCTAGGTTTGCTGACGTTTGTCGGTTCTTGCGACGCTGAACCGACAAACGTCCGCAAACCTCGACCAAAAGTCTGGCGTTCAGGATGGAATTGGTGCTAACACTATCTATTCTAAATCCGTCACCACACGACTACTTTAATATTAGTATACTATTATGATAAAAACTATCAGACAGTTTGTTTTAACGGTCTAATATCACTCAAAGGAATTATTATTCCGAATTGAAAAAAATACGTTTTAAAGTTGTAATGTCAACAATTCGGGCGAAGAGTGATCGAAGCCAGGGGAAGAAGTTAGTGGACATATATTTGCTATCATAATTAAGGTAATTTCATCCATCGACATAATTTATGAGGTTTTTTCTATGTTTAATTCCAACACCATACCTACATGTGATTGGCGAAAATATCCCGTTAACCATTAACATTAACCATTAACTAAAATGAGAACAGCATCATATGTAATGGCAGCGTTTCCTATCTTCCAATAGGCATAGGGCTGCTGCACAAATAGCCTTTAGAGGTCCAAAATAGAGCAAGTGCTATTGGATCGTTCAAGCTTTAGGTACCATAGAGCGTCACAAATCGTAGAGCACGACTAATATTATTTTTAACTTTCTAATTATTTTATTTTTGGTGTACTTTTCTGATATTTTATATATATTACTTGCGACCCGCCCCGGCTTCGCACGTGTGCTATTATGCATGTATTATACTTAAAAACCATCCTCTTGAATCACTCTATCTATTAAAAATCCGCTTCAAAATGCGTTGCGTGGTTTTAAAGACTTAAGAATACATCAGACGACAGCGACTTTGTTTTATACTATGTAGTGATTATTATGTCATACTTATTAATTAAGTACATATTCTCCAAGACGGGGATAAACATAAAATAAAGTAAGCTAGCGAAGCTAGTAATTTATATAACGATATCGTACAAATCACTATTGATGATGACAATTATGTAGCTTCCTGGTCGCTCGATACAAGGACTGTACATGACACCCCGAAAACCGTTGAAGGTCATAGTGCCATAATATAACTGAATGGCTACATCTATAATTTCAACGTTTGTTGAAGTCGACTCGGCCCTTAGGCAAGTCCTTAACGCTTGGAGGACACGCATGGGTTGCATAGCCATTGCAAAGACTTGGTAAAACGATATGTAGTATCGATCCAATTACTGAATCGCTTAATTCGGATATAGCAATCGGATTTAGCGGCTAGTTAAAGCTAACTTCTAAGTCATTTATTATTGTTGGGTGTTGTTGTTAGCCCAACAAAACGTATTGAGTTATGCATTTGCAATATCCCCGCGGCTGCAAGTTGTTCGTTTTGTATTAACCAATGTTTAATTATATTGTTTTCTTATATATTTCACATTCGCATATTTATTGTTTTTGCGTATCACCATCTTCATTGCCGTTGTTCATCATTGTTGTAAATACGAATCCGTTACACATAATTATATAGGTATATCGCTCGACATTGTGATACTGCAGAACGGAAACTTTAAAAAATATCTTTCAGTCTCTATTTCCCAGTGGTTCACTTATGGTGGGTTCATAAAGTTTCTTCACAACATCATCAAAAAATCGAGGCAAACCTTTTATTAGATTATGTTGAGACGCGTTATTTTCTATTCATTTTACATCGCTGTAAAGAGTACAGATTAACGCCACGCATGAGCCCATCAAAACTGCGCTAGATGGATTGGCGAAGAGCAGATCAAGTACGACGGCGGGGGTGCGCCCTGCGAGTGCGGCGGGAGGCAGTGGGCCGAGGGCGCGCGGCTATCTGTGCCAGCTCAAATCCCATTTAGTCTTACAGACGCGTAGACGGCGTGAAACGCACGTCCTGCACGTGACGAACGCGGCGTGTCCAGTCGCGTCTTGCCACAACAATCGTGTCGCGTCGCTCTCACCCAAGTGCCCAAGTGACATCAAACATAAATCTTGCGCGCTTGTCAACACCCTAACTCGCGGCCAATTATCATAAAACGTTCCACGCATATATTACAACTTTGGCACCTATCTTTTACTTATAGAACCCACTTTCAATAGGCAATAATAAAAAGTTTCAATTCTGGTTACAACTTATTTCATATGATGCTTATACGATAACGGCGTACGGTATGGATTTAGGGGACGATATGTTTTATGGACGCAGCGGGTTCGTATTCAAGTTTTATGCACATGTAAATTCACTAAAATCACTCTTATATGTATATCTAGTAGTTAGCCACCTAACTAGCCAAAAATCCGTCATCCATTAAATTGATAAAAAAACGAAAACAAAGTAAACATTTCAAAAGTTTCACGGTTGACGAATCCCTTAGTGAAGACCGATCTGTATGCTTGCGGTAAACTTTATGTTATTTGATATCTGTCTTGAGAACTTGACGACTAACATAAACTTTTTGAGGTCAAGTAGGGGGAGACAGGCACTTTAGATAGCGAAAATAGACCATTGTGAAACGACGCAGCGCAACGGATAGCGTAGTTGCAGCTGTAGCCACATTCATGTTCCAATACATTAAATAAGACTTAATAAATACTTTGACCGTTCCTGCTATCTATGAAAGGCTTCACTCCAGCACTGTGTCTAACGAACACTGTTATTAGGATTTAAATTTATTAGCACTGATTATAAAAACAGTATCCACTTAGCACTATAACATCTAAATTAAATTGTAAGTAGTCGATTTGTTCACATGCAATCAAATTTTCCCTAGATTACTGTTTCATATACTGGAAACGCTACCTGTTGTATTGGCTACGTTTGTAACAACAGCACTGTGATGATGTTACATGATTGTTTACTCTTTAATTGATGCCATGCGATGCTGGATTTACTAGTAGGCTGGAGCCTAGGCCGAGAGACCATCCAGGTGGGCTGATGTGTTTTCTAAAACTGTATAAAAATAAATTGCCCACAGTACCAAATCATACGATTCGTACTTAGTTTCTTTCGCTCATTGTCACTATCAACCATTGCTAGATCGTATAATAGAGGAACGGCACAAAACTTGACGATAGCAAGATTTGGTTATGATATTGTATTATGTATGATCCGGTCATGGTTTAAATTTAATAAAGTTTATAAATTAACGATTTTCCTTAAAGGCTGAAAATATTTTGGGAAATATGCAAAATCTGATGTAAATATTTGAGTCCATCGTACGTTTTACTTCTAGTATTATCATACCTTTTTAAAGATTTTTAAATATGCTAAAGATTATTTTTATACATATTTAAAAAAATGTCGGTAAGGTTTATGAAGTACGTCCATTCCAAGATTTCAATACATAAGACTAATGAAATTAATTAATTATTTTACTAAAAGTTCGGTTATATTTTAGACAGAAATATTTTTATTGAAATTAATATACATATATTTTCATTTACCGACCAAGCAGTAAGAATAATATTATGTACCAATTGTTTTTATACTCTCTTTTACTTTTTAAGTTAGGCAGGTTCTTCTAAACGAAAAAATTGGTTGTATATATTTTTAGTTCGCAATAAGAATGTTTGTATAGAGTGTATAATTTTCTACAATTAAAATTACTGCACAGGCAACGTTATCAATAAAAAAAAATAATTAACAGTGGTAGATTATACTATTTCTTTGTACTTTTCAAGACAACTGTCATCTAGTCTCTGCCGTGACTACGACTGCTGCAAAGCATTCGAAACGTCGGGAATTAAAATAATGTAATTAATACACGCGATAAATCCGTTAATAAGTGTTTAATTTCAATAACACTTATTAGTTCGATTAGACTGTCTAGTTCGAATGTGATTTGAAAGAAGAGAAATTTTCCTGATGGTATATGGACTTCCCACTCCATATATATTTTACAAAGAATGTAATGTTTAAATAATATATAAAATTATCGTGTCACGTTTTTTTGTTCTTGAACTCCTCCGAAAAGGCTCGACCGATTTTGATGAAATGTTATATTAACATTTGCTAGGTATGCGACAACATCTATTTTTCTTCCCCCTAAATGTTAAGGGTGCTCCACCCCATTTTTTTATGTGTTGTGCAAAGTTAACTGTTTTTTTATGATACAGCATATAAAAATACATACAACCCTAAATGTTCACCTCTCGACGATCAACACGTATATTTTATAGAGATATAAGGCAAAACAACGTTTGTGAGCTAGTGTATTACAAAAAATATGTAATGTCTTTAAAGCCTTTTGAGTTCAAGCAGCGGTAATTGGTAAATATATAAACGGTTTGGTAAATGATAGAAAAATATATTACAATTTATTGCCTGCGAACGTATTTCCAGTAAGAGCCCGAAATGTAGAAATACTAAAATACATTTTGAATAGTAGGAAAATCGTCGCACCGTATTTTTTGTTTTTGTTTAAAAAATCAAGCTATTACTATTCGAATGTCACCGAATAGTTTCCGCGACTGCTCCAAAAGTTTATTGAAATAACACTTGTTAACTAGGCTAGCTATTATTTAGTAAGTACTGTTACAATTTCCAAGATTTCCCCAATTCAATAATCCAGTATTTTTTCCTGATTTCTAAGAAGTAGTGAAGCATTTAAATAGTCTTTACATTGTAAACCATTGTTTTGTAATATTTTTGGCCATATAATCACTATTCATACACCAATGAATGTTTCTTAACTCGAAGACATATTTTAAAATCTCCTAAATTATTTTTCACAGAAACAGTGTAGTAAAAATAATTTAGTTAATTACAATAATATATTTTATAGTCTACCATCACACAAAAGTGATAGGGAAATCAAAGTTTATGTTATTACCACTGTCGTGAAAAATAGTAAAAAATAAATAAAATTTCAACAGTTTAAATCTTGGAAACGATACGGCAATATTTATATAGCCTACTGGCGGCAACCGTTAAAATCCGCACTGAAGCCCGAATTCAAGTCCAATTCAAATAAAGCGCCTCATAAGCATTGCATTATATTATTTTTATACCTATCTAAAGACATGTAAAATCTATTGTTAGGTATTGTATTTCTCTGTTCAGTAAATAACGCTTTCAAATGAGGTTTTATTTCTATGTAAACGGAAATAGGGTCACGTCTATATGTACAGGTTAATGTAGTGTACACATTTAGGAAACAAATAATTAATAACACATAATATAGTATCTAAAAACCAAAGGTATTCGGTGCGTAACAATAATTTATGCGCAAAACTGGAGCCCGCTCGGTCGTATTTTCCAATATCTGCAATTGCTAATGCTGATAACAACATTGGAATTTGGCTATAATTAAGTACGTTAACAAATAGAGTATTTGATCAGACTACAAAGAACAAATGACTGCTATTACCTGGGATAATTTAAACATGAACAAAGTGTCTGAGAAATTTTTCATTAACTAGATTGGATATCGCCTGCATGTTGCACTCTAACAAACTTACGACAAAATTGTTATTTTAGTCACAACTGAGCCTTTAAAAACTTTGGGCTTGGGTGTCAGTTGTGTTCGTGAATTTCATATTTGTAAACTGCACCCGCGATGTAGGATATATTTACTGCAAGGCTTTAGTTTTAAAAAAATACATTCAATGTTAAATGAAAACAAAAAACCATGCACGGCGGAAATTATAGACATCAGTGGATTTGGTCTAATGTGATCCAAAGTTCGGGACAAGGGCAGGGACACCCTGTCCCCGTAGTAGTGTCTCTGAGTGGAAAACCGGTTCCTCAAGCTATAACCAACATCAGAGGGTAGAGCCAAGCTCCCTCTCTAAAGTCGCTGCTAAAACGGACCGTTGTGGCTAACACTATGACGTTGTGACGCCATAGTGTTAGCTATTTAATAACAGTTCAGTGTTTACGGTCCGTGTGGTGACGGACTTAGAATACACAATGTCATAAACCCGTAAGAGAGTCGTCGTCGAGGCGACTGAATTAACGCAAGAGAAGGAAAACTTGTTATAAACCCTGTGCCAACCGTCTTGCCAGCGTGGCACAGTAAGCTAATGTCCCTGCAAGAATTTGAAGGAGGCCCGACTCAGTAGTGGGTCATTTATGAGTTGAAACGTTTACGGCTATTACACCTGACTATACCCTGTTCACATTAGCGAGCTAATATAGCGGTCTCTCTGTCGTCCTTTTGTATGCAAATGAAAAGGACAAAAAATGGCTGTGGACTTGTTTACGCCTCACTAATTGCACCTCACTGTACTTACATGCCGTCGCTCGGAATATTTATTTTAAAATTTCTTACTAATTTTGGTGCGGTTTTTAATATTGTAGTAAAAAAGGACCAATGTATAGTAATTCATTGATTGATACTTAACAATTTAAAGTTAAGTTTTATGCATGTTGCATTGCTTATAATTTATATTTCACGTATCGTAAAAAGCTCCCTCCGCCTTTTTATCTGGTGAATTTGCCATTGTAGTTCAGCAAAAATCAGTCCAAACCTAGGCCGAGTCGCAGAGTAAACAGGAAACAGTCCCGTAAACAAGCCGAGTCGCAAATAAAACGGGACACCATATAGAAAACAAAAACATTTGAAGGGAGAACACAAGAGTACAAGGGACAAATGTTGACTGAATTTTAACCGCCATGTAAACTCACCCGGTGCGCATGAGTCGCTCTTATGTCTGACCAATTGCGTACGCTCTAATATTTCTGGTGTTATCTCGATAACGTATAGATAGACAATAGTATTGTAAATTTATTGCTAACAAACGAGTTGTTAGTTGGTCCCGATTAGCTATGTGGAGATATAGGATTTATTAAGGCAAAGTCTGATAATATTCCTGATGTCGATATATTTATGGAACATTTAAAAACATTTTGCCAGGAGTTGTTTTTGTAGTATTTGTACTTAGTGGTACAAAACAAGAACGATAACTATCGACTATTATTTAACTATTTCAATATAAATTTGAATATTTTAACAATGACAACAAGATTAAATAGATATTACATATTATTTCTATATCAACTGAAATTAGTGAAAACTAGCATTACTGGATTAGAAATTGTGGAGAATTGCGAAAAAACAAAGAATACTTTTGTTAGAAAACTTATAATATACGATATTTCCATTTATCACAAAAAAAAATCAATAACCCAATTCAATTTCTTTCTAGTTCCATTATCTTAATTAATATCATATGCTATAGTGTTAAAATTTTAAGTATATTTCCGAATAAGTACAAGTGTACTTGTACTTATTCAAATTTAAGTACAAGTGTACTTGTACTTATTCGTATAATTACAAGTATAATAAGTACAGTGTACTTGTACTTTATTTGTACTTGTACAATTTACTTGTACTCCACGTCACCATATATTTGGAAATAGTATACTTATTATAAGGCGGGGTATGATAACCAATCTTGTACTGAAGCTAGTTTAGCCTAAGATTAGTCCGCGGTAACAATAGTTATAATGGCGTGGCATTTAATACGGGTCTATTCAGTATACGCCCATAATAGATATCAGTTGATGTTCCTACAAATTTCCCATTGTAGTAAGACAATGACCAAATTGATATTGGATTTATATGGGCTACATGTGATAGTAAGTTTCTATGTGTATATAAAACGTAGATCAGATGGATATTTCGCACTATTTTGAATATGAATGGTATTTGTGTATAATCAAGTACCGTCGTTTGGTTCAATAAATTAAACTTAAAACCCAAAATTAAATTAACAAGATTAGTTAATATTTTATTTGTATGTCTTTTTTACATATAAACTTTTTTGCACATGTACATAGACAGTCCATATTAGCGTTAACATTATTTACTTTTTTAGACAACGAACTTCTAAAATATGCCACACATAGACTCCAGGGCACGAAAATAAGGAAATGAAAAGAAGGAAATTAGTGCCCTGACCTACCCACTAAAACCCACGACGTTCCTAGACTGTCCACTCCAGAGCCACGAGTTTTGTATCCCAATACGAAAACATGCAACGCTGGCCGAGGCTCGCCTCGTTCACTGGAGCCCCAAGCTCCGAAATGGGCGAGTTTTTTTTACGTTGGATATCCTCATGGATACCCGACTGCTAAACACCAGTCTGGACGCTCCCCAACCCACCGCGAGGCGCGTCCGGTACATTAAACGTTCCCGCCTGCCTGGCCACCCCTCCGTAGCTAGCGGTGGCAGCCCTGGCCCGCCAGCCTGGCCGAGCTTCCGCTGCTATCGGCGGCAGCCCTGGCCCGCCTTATTCGCGGCAGTTTAAGGCTGTCGAGGCTACGCAGAGGACAGAAGTGTCTCCGGAGCCAAAAGTCACCACGCCTCTGTGTGCCGCTCTTCGTCTGGCCTCTCCCCGTGGGTCACCCCAAGCCGGTATGGCCCCAACGGATCCCAAAGGCTCGCAAGCCCCCTCACCACAACAAGGTGGCAGCACGGTCGAGGGGGCGAGTTGTATTGCAAGAGAGACGCTGCTTAAAGAATGTCTTAATATTTTCCACTTATAATATCTTCTATCTTTCCAATTTCCATAGAAAGTGCTCCACGTCACGAATCTGCTATGAATATATCCACTTTATTATGACTCAGGAAACTCACTAGTGCTATTCTTTTTCGTGTCTTTGTGGTG
Organism: Clostera curtula; assembly: GCA_905475355.2. NCBI lineage: Eukaryota > Metazoa > Arthropoda > Insecta > Lepidoptera > Notodontidae > Clostera > Clostera curtula. Next base: position 8,924,939 of record FR997794.1, on the reverse strand, counting down.
CAAATAGCAAGAAAATTATGGCAATAGTTTCTGTAATGAGATCGCGCATGAGGTTTAGTAACGTTTATACCTACCTACATTTTTACTTTGAACGAGCGCTATACCGTTTTAGTATCATAGTGTTTTATAAATATTTTATGATAATAAAGAAGGTTCATCTCAGCGGTGATTGCAATTTCAGTGAAGATCCGGCGACTGAGCTGCAATATCGCCAACTTAAATTGAAGGATTTACATAAGATAATTATGGTTAGATAGGGGAATTCAAAGGCTTACAAAGAAAGTTTATTTTCTTTTTTCCAATTTTTATAGTCTAGTGCAATGTTATCTGGAGGCAGTCCATAACATAAGTATGTATTTTAGTTTCACTGAAAATCATTATATGCGGAACATTTTCTCTAATCGATGTTTGCTTATAATATGAATGCCAATCAATACGTACCCATATTAAAAAGTATCCCGTATTTACCGATTGAATTTACTGTGTGCGCTGCCATTGTCTTAGGTGTAAGGAAAGGGCATGAAGGAACTGACCCAATTTATACATAGAATGCTCTGAGCAGGCGACGTAGCGAGTCTTGACGCTAATGAGAATTTCAGTCGAGCGCCCTCATACGAATACAAGCACGCAACCAGCGAAAATGCGACAAAATATAAGTTGGTCACACTCACACTATCAATTTTCGAAAACCTGGAAATGCGTTGTTGAATCCATAATGTACATTATTTTATTCTATGATTGTCTAGATGGTTGTAAACTGGCCGTCTTTCAAGGGATCCGAGATGTTTATTACCTAAACATCAACATATTCGAGGAGTGATTGGAACAAAACATTGCCATCATCTCAATTTGAAAATGAGTTATGCTTAGTTAGAGAACTATAATGCCTGCAATGTTTTTAGTAACCATTTTGGCCTGCCTCGTTGGTCTAGTGGTTAGATGTGCCGCCTTTGGATCAAGGGGTCCCGGGTTCGATTCCGGGGTCGGGCAAGTGTCTTTGTTTAAACCAGAGGCACTGGCTCAGAGTCTGGGTGTCATTTCTATGTATAATATGTATCTATTTACAAAAAAAAGTATATAAGTAGTTTATCATCCATCTCGTTACCATAACACAAGCATTAAGTTGCTTAGCTTGGGACGAGATGGCGTTGTGTGAAATGTCCAAGGATATTTATTTTAAATATTTACTTCCTGCTAACCTGATTTGGGTAACTACCAGTATTTACACGGAGCTGTCTTCCCTTCTATCTAGTGGGACCACTGGTACTTATAGAAATATTTAAATGTAAACATTAGTTTTCTATTTTATACTAGTGGCCCGCCCCGGCTTCGCCCGTGCAAAGCGGGGGTGGGTTATACATATAAACCTTCCCCTTGAATCACTCTATCTATTAAAAAAAACCGCTTCAAAATCCGTTGCGTAGTTTTAAAGATTTATGCATACATAGGGACGGACAGAAGAATGCGACTTTGTTTTATACTATGTAGTGATAGTGATGATACAGAAATATACACTTCTCATCAGAAAAATCGAAACACCTTGCAAGTTTATGTTTTGTAAGGATTATCGGAATAATGTAAATATATATTTAGGTATATATTATAAGTTAAATGTCGTATAATAGTGAACATTATGTCAACATAGATTTTCAAATCCTAATGTTAATGTTCTAAATTCAAATTAAACTTTCTTAAGTTTCGTATTTTGTTTAAGAACCATAAAAAGGGAAGTGTCGATTTTTCTGATGAGAAGTATACGAGTATGTTAGTCATTTTTCTTTTTGACGCGACGAACTTAGAGCTCGGAACCGAAGCTAGTTGCCCGATCTCTGAGTCGAAACGAGTATCTCCTCTAGATCCGTGAACAACGGACAGTCTTAACCAATCCTTTAATTAATTACTCAATAACAAAAATAATGAATCTCATAGAAATACCGTTATTAAATTATGCTTAGGTCATGACGCCTGACAGGTTGGCGCCCAAGAATAGATCAGTATCATAAATTATGTACCTACAGCCAGCGGCTCCAAATGAAATGTAGGTCATGAAACTCGTGGAAAGGTCCGATACCGTGTACATAAACTCACTGTATGCCAAGGTACCATAGCAAGTGTGGTGACGGATTAATAATATATACTGTCACCGTCCCATTCCATCCTGAGGGTGACTTGAAAAGAAACCCAGTGCCAAGCATGGTATAGTAGGCTAACTATCCTCCATGTAATGGGTGGAGCATGTAGTTTTTATGTACTGAGACGTAGTAGAGGTATACACACAGTTTACTTAGGCCGACCAAAGAGAGTTCGCTTCGACCACTTAAACAATCTGTATGCATTACACTCGCACCTGCATTTTTATTATGCTGTTGCAATATTCCTAATAACTTCAAAAGACCTGGAGTGGCTTATTTATTACAGCACTAACGATATACCGCGCAAATGTTAGCGGTCTGTATAGTGAATAGATTTTTACTTATGCTGAAATGAACTAGTATGTTTGATGAGGGCTACTGTGTATAATTTTGAACCATAATACACGTATTAACATACTTCATCTACCAGCGTCCCGCTGAACCTTCGACTCCTATAGTTCCGCAACCTTTATAAAATTGGTCATGCAAGGGTCAGTGGTCGTACTTCGCTATCTCATACGTGGTCGCTACTCCAAGATAGCCATTCCTTTGTCGAGGTACGTCATTGTTCATCATGTCCATATATTAAAATATCAGGATCAACTATTAAGTCTTATGATGCAGAATCCTAATACAAACAAACCTGCAGTAGCTCAAGATTCTAATTTCAAACTTCACAAACAATTGAAAAATAAGATCCTACATTTTTCATCAGAGTTGTGCAGTACACGCAAGTTTCAGATGCTTCAGCATCATTCGTTGGGTCACGAAGTTTGTACAATGCACGGTTTACACTGTCGAGCGCGTCGATTGGGAACACAAAGTCCTACATATTTGATAGGTTCACAATCAGTACAACATTACCAAAAATCCTAAAAAATATTTTCCGTCTTTCATCATGATTCCTGTAGCCGAGCTGTATAAGTTATTTTATTATTGTGATTATTTAGATGACAAAGTATTTTTAAATTTCATAAGTAGCGCTTACAGCTTTCTTCTTGTTGGGTTTCTCATAGATATCTCATGTTATTAAGACCTGGATATGACTTATATTACATTTCTGACTAGGTTACTTAAATCTGTCTTCATGAAGGGTGCCGTACCGTTGATCAAACGCTAAAATAAACACATGATCACCCCCCCCCCCCTTGACCGTGTAGGATCAACACCAACCGTGTAGAATTTGCCGATAGTGTGGACCCATTAAAAGTCCTTAATATTTAAATTACTTATTACTGAGAGTTAAAGTTCAAATTAAATGTAAATGGCTAATTTCCTAAAAACTTACACCCCTATTTCAAATTTTTCACACAGTGACTAATTTCGCATAGATACGCAACAGAAAGGTGCATAAGTGGGAAAATGGACAGATGCGCGGATGTTTGAAAACAGGTGTATTGAGCTAATATATAATGTCGATGTTCTTCTTTCGATTCCACAATCTCCAACGGGCTGAAGAGAAGAGGAAAAATCGAAACATAAATAGGAAAAATAGGGGAATCATGAGCTCTGACACGCTAACCGCTCCGTCTCGCCTGCACGAGCGCCCGCTCAGTGAGCCCGTCGACAGCCTGGACGAAATCGCTCTTCAAATACCAAGGTTCATCTCACGATATCTTATGGCATGACCTAACTGCTCTCTAACAAGCTGAATTGATATTAAATTGTTATTGTGCGCTTTTTGCTTTATGTGTACCTAACACCCACCACCTATAGGTGTCTTTTGATTTACCTACTGTACTAAAACTGTTCATATTTTAATTAGTACTTTTTTAGTTTACCTGTAGTTTAAATTGGTGTTTTAGAAATCACAATAACTTTAAGAATAAAGCAAACCTTGGCGAGTGTTGCTTTACAGGGTGTAACAAAAAGTCTTTAAGTATGAAGAAAGTATCGATAGTACTAGTGGTAGTGGATAGTACTAGTGGTCACAATTTACCTATCTGAAAAATCTGAACGGACCAAAAAGTCCTACACCGCGTTATGGAAGTTTAAAGAGCAATTCGCGCGGTTAAGAATTCCCTGAGTACAGCTATCGGGATAGGCGCCGCAGCCCTCTGCCAGACATACCCCCTGGTGTGGCTGGATGATCAACCCTTTGCGCCTAGACTCTTAAGGGTCAACGCCGACCAGCGGAGTGGCGGCGAAGAGGCTTTTTCAGTAACAATTTAATTTCAACATAAAGCGCTTCAGAATACAACTGTATTTGGTAGGTACAACGAAATACAATGACGGCGAGCGACGCGCGGCGAGCGTATTCTAAATACAGTTATATTCTGAAGCGTTTTATGTTGAAATTAAATTGTTACTGAAAAAGCCTCTTCGCCGCCACTCCGCTAGTTGGCGCTGACCCTAAACTCTGGTTACCAGGCCCAGCCGACGAAACCACCATGGAGAAATAAGCATGTTTCGTATTTATAAACTTCGTGAACCACAGATAGCGAAGCTCATCAGCTCAGCTCATTGAACACACATTTTGTGATTAAGAATTGAAACACAATGTGGGTTGGTTTGAAAATAGGAATTTTTTTTTGAGCTGAGCTGCTTCTACCGGCATGCTTTGGAGGGCTGTTGGGTTTAATTACAACCTGTAAGTATACCACCTATCCGTGTGATGACGGATTTCGAATACATAGTGTCACCATCCCCTTCTATCCTAAGGGTGTCGTAGGAGCCATCAAAAGGAAATGAGAAGGCCGAGAACCTGGCCGCAAGAGTAGTAAAACCCTAAGCTAACCCGTCTGGCCAGCGTGGCACAGTAGGCTAATTACCCGTGTAGTTGGGAGAGGCCCGACTCAGCAGTGGGTCATTATTAATTTCCATATTTTCCCACCCCAGAGTCCCACTTAACCCGGCTAGGTATCATTGGCCGGGCAACCGTGAGTATGTCTACTGTAAAAGAAATGTTGATATCTTCAATAGTAGAAACTTAATCACGGAAAGAGATTACTTAAATAGGTATCAATTGAAAAGTGAGATTTCAATTGTCGCTATTATTGTTCTCCTTCATTATTTCAGCCCATAAATGACCCACTACTGAGTCAGGCCTCCTCTAAATTCATGGAAGGATGCCTCCTGTGCCACGCTGGCAAGATGGGTTGGCACACGGTTTGTATCAAGTTTTCCATCTCTTGCGGCTACGTGATCTACTCATCACTGCTGACATTGTGTATTCTGAATCCGTCACCAGACGGACATTTATGTGTTTATCCTATTATGATTCGTTTTCATGAATTCAATTCTTTTCCATTGTGCACTCTCAATAATCAGATCAGAATAATCGAAGGGTTCAAGACGTGTCTCCGCGTCGAGCGCTATCGACGTGCAGTCCCGACTTACCTACCGAGCTTACCTACTATCGACAAAACTATTGATTCTTCTCATTTCTTCATTGTATTATCACCGGAATGTAACATTATGTGACAAGGAGTGCTCAATAGCTTTGTGTGATATGTTCTAAAATACTGAAAAGCGAAATTCTGATGTAGAATTAAAAAAAATACTATAGCCATTAAAAAAAAATATATTTCAATAACACACAACAATCAACTTCAAGAGCGGCGTTGTAATGCAAGTGAGACACTAAAATTTACGAGAACTCTGAACAGTCAGTATTTAAATGAGTTTAAGTGTTTTTCTGCCTGTATTACTTAAATACATCTCCATACATAAAATTGTGAAGGTGTGACGTCACATCAGAGGGGAGGCTTTCTAAAAATGTGACAACGAGTGACAGCGACAGGGTTCAAAATTAATAAAATTCGTCCGACGTTATTTATGTGAAACGAAATAAATCGCAAACGCAGCTATATTTGGATGTTTGGCATTAGTTTTGCTTTTGTAATTATGGTACTATCTATATCCTGCTTCCTCGCCTCTTCCAATTTCGTTAGGGTTGGCGCCAGTGTAACCTAATTTAGCTTACTACTAGTATTTGCACGGAGCGATTGCCCTCTGCGACCCAACTAGTCACCAACTGTAAATTATTTGGCTACACCGGCAGTTACTTTTCGCGCTACAGACTACTGACAGCTTTACGAGCCCTCCAAAGCGTACATAGCATGCAGTACTATATATATTATTACTCAGCCCATAGATCACCCAATGTTGAGGCGGACCTCCTCCAGTTAAGTGAAGGGGAGTTACCCTACTGTGCCACGCTCGCCAAAAGGGTTGGCACACAACCCTGTACCATAGATACGTAATATAGGATTTCATATGTTCATATCCACATAGTCATCATCATCATCATCATTTCAGCCAAAAGACGTCCACTGCTGGACATAGGCCTTCCCCACATAGTATCACCACCCAATTCTATCCTGAGGGTGTCGTAATGTCCGTGTGGTGATGGATTTAGAATACATTGAGTCACCACCCCATTCCATCCTGAGGTTGTCGTAAGAGCCGACAAAAGGAAATGACAAGGCCGGAACCTAGCCGCAAGAGAAGGAAACCTTGAAACAAAACCCTGTGCCAACCCGTCTCGCCAGCGTGGTACAGTAGCCTAAATAACCCTCCCTGCGATGGGAGGAGGCTGCGATGGGAGGAGGCTTGACTCGTGGGCTATGTATGGGCAGAGTTGTAGTATTAGGTAGTAAGATAAGGAAAACTGATACAACTCGTGAGTTGATTGCCGAAGCTTCTTTAATCTCCTCTTGCGACATCCACAGGATGAAGTGTCTTAATATAAATAAAATCTTCTTATATATAAAAATGAATTGCTGTTCGTTAGTCTCGCTAAAACTCGAGAACGGCTGGAGCGATTTGGCTAATTTTGGCCTTGAAATATTCGTGTGAGCCCAAGGTTTAAAAGATGAGAAAATTTGAAAACATATCATTCAGGTTTTTTATTTATTGATTCTGAGGCGGTACGAAGTTTGCCGGGTCAGCTAGTAAATTAATAAATATCCTTGGACATTTCACACAACGCCATCTCGGCCCAAGCTAAGCAACTTAATGCTTGTGTTATGGTAACGAAATGGATGATAAACTACTTATATATATTTTTTTTGTAAATACATTCATATTATAGATAGAAAACACCCTGACCCGGAGCAAATACTTGTAGGTCGTACAAATATTTCTTCCGTGCGGGAATCGACCCCGCGACATGCTGCGCAGCAGTCGATCGCTCAACCACTGCGCCAACCGTGTCGTCTAATGAAACTATCTAAACAATACAGACAAGGCAGCCTTAAGTATGACCTTATACGTTTTTTTGTCAAGTTATAATACTAGCAACATTCCAAAATAAAATATCTTTAAAAAGCAGGCAACACAAGCCATTGTGAGTAAAGTAAAACTTTTAGGTACGTCATAAATTATGCTACCTACAGTGGCGGCTTGGGTGCGGCAAACGATATTCTAAATGAAGACAACGTCGTAGTGACAAGACTATTGAACTTCCGAGCACTCAAGATTATTTTAAACATAAATTAGCCCTTAAGTGCCGCCCTGTTTTTCGGGATTGTCGCCTTGATCTGTAGCTGAGACGTTGAATAACTTAGATCACGTTTCTTGGATTTGCCATTGGCGTAAATTTGCAGCGATCGATTCCCTACCTGACTACAAACTTCCTTAATTATTAAAGCTCATGAAATCGCACTTACTGAGATTTAAAGCCTGTAAGTGTTAACCTCTTACCGCCTAAGGTATTAATTAAATAAAAGTTTTTAATTTTAAGATTGCTTCCACGGTGATTTTAAGTCCATTTTAAATATAAATATCCTTGGACATTTCACACAACGCCATCTCGTCCCAAGTTAAGCAACTTAATGCTTGTGTTATGGTAACGAGATGGATGATAAACTAGTTAGATACATTTTTTTTTTTGTAAATACATACTTAAAATAGATAGAAATGACACCCAGACTCCGAGCCAGTGCCTCTGGTTTAGACAAAGACACTGGCCCGACCCCGGAATCGAACCCGGGACCCGTTGATCCAAAGGCGGCACATCTAACCACTAGACCAACGAGGCAGTCATTTTAGCTTGACCATTTTTTAAGGAACCTTTATCTGCTCCTTGCTTTATTTTCCCTAAGAATCTTAACATGGGACTGATCATTTCGAAAATATTCTTTGATTTGTAATAATAAAAAAAAACCCCATTGCCCAGGTTTTGCCTAACTACTACTTTTCAGCCCATAAATGACCCACTGCTGAGTCGGGGCTCCTCCATCTACATGGAGCGTAATTAGCCTACTGTGCTACGCTGGCCAGACGGGTTGGCACAGGGTTTAGTATCAAATGTTCCTTCTCTAGCGGCTAGCTTTTCGGCCTTGTCATTTCCTATTGTCGACTCTTACGACACCCTTAGCATGATAAGGGGTGGTGACACAATGTATTCTAAATCCGTCACCACATGGAGTTTACCTTTAACGGTACATTCTATGTTGGGTGGGTGCCCGTCTTTTGTAATGATATCTAACCTCCTTCGAGCTTCGGAAGGCACTGAGCCGCCTGTCCCGGCTGTCATTCTACCGCCTATGGAATCATTATGTGTAGAGTGGAACTGACAGCTGGACAAACCATATAATTAGTGGGGGCTATTACAGGAGGACATTACACATTTAGGTAGGTTTGTACAATCATGCCAAAACGTTTAAAATCTAAAGTTACGACAAATTATACAAAGAGAGCTACCCGTGTGCATCGAGTGGAATATAACGCTATTGACAAAACACACTCTAATGGAATTAATGTTCTATAGCGATACCGAAATGTCTATTCCAGATTTATGAATGACCAGATCGCCTTTATGTTGTGTCATGGTTGGTTGGTTATAGTGTAACCATCTGTTAATAGATCGAACTTGGATAAATTACTCCGACGCGAATTTTATTAAATTAATAATACTTATTGCAGGAAATTAAGAAGGAATTGCGTGAAAACCTAAGACATCATTAATACATCGTTTTATATGCAGTTACACGGTTTATTTATTGTATACAAATATGTACTAAGCTCACCCGGCAAACCTGGTTTTCCCATATAATTACGGCCCCCCGCTTGCAGTGAAATTTTGTAAAATCCTTAGCTATCCTCTACTCGACGAAAGACATATTCCTACCAAATTTAAAGTATCGAGGCCTTGTAGTTCTACAGATATAGTGATGTACAGATGTGATGTCACAGATATCAGATTAAAAGTATTTAAGGAAAAAAAATACTTTTTTCAGTAGATTAGTTTAACAATACTCATAACCCAATATTATTGTTCTACTACATACTGCGTCATCAATCAATCATAGTATCAAACCGATCAATGCAGTTAATACTTAGTCTGGTGTCAATTAGGGAACTACTTACTACGAGTACGCGCTCAATCTAGTGCATTAGACGCCAAGTAGAGTCAATTTGAGCCAAGAGTCAACATCATTTTAAACCTAGCGATTCGAAATGAAAAATAAACGGCTCGTGTCTAATACAGTGTCCTTATCTTTATAATTAAGTATAACATAGATTATCTGATAATCAAAAACAGTTTATATAAAATGTCTTTCTCCATTAACACAAAAAGTCCATATTTTAAAAAGATATTTATGTATGCCTGGAACAGATTGCTTTGTAATAAAACGGTCAATTGTGTAATTCAGTAGTTTTTGTTGTCTAATGTTCTTTGTGTTATTTTTAAGTTGCAAGAAAGGGTATTCAATTCCATGCGGCTGATCCACATTACTGTGACCAGGCAATGTAGAATACATGCCGTACTAGTATTATTTAGAACTGAAGGCTACTAAATGCTTAGATTCTTAATACATAACCACTTTAAACTAAAATTATACTTAATTTGGCCAACAGTAAATAAATAAACTCTTTGCTTAAAAATATTTATATTAACATTTTATATTCTAGAAAGAAATACATATTACATTTCAAAATAAATCTTTAACGTTTAAAGGCATATCTTTTTCCTTCGCTTATATTAGTTACTTTTAATTAAAAAAATACTATACAATTTTAGCAGCTTGTTTTATAACTTAATTTTTAAAGAGCAAATGCTTTGTAGAAGAATTGCATTGCAATAAAATAAAGAGCCGTTTTATATTTATACTAAATACCTGTTTGTTTACTTAAATAATATAGTTCACGTGGTACCTAATTATAAAACGTGTTATTTGCTAACCGCAGTAATAGCACTAATAAATATTAGATAAGTACGATGCGCCTAGAATATGTACTGTTGCCGTGCCTGTAAATGATTAATAATTCATAATTCTCCATAAGACATTTTTACAAACACTGTGGCTATACATAAGCGGTAAGAAAGTTGGTAGATAAACATAGATATGTTGATATCGCTCAAGAGGCCATCTAAATGAGTTTTAAATTATCCCTCGACAAGATTTGCATAGAGCTTACGAAACGAATTTCCCGAGTAGAGGTTTGCGAGGTTTCTAAATTGCGATTTAGTGAGCTCTCATACATTTGTGAGCGTTGAAAAATAATTACAAATTTTCTATGTTTAATTTATAAGAAAGATATCTAGATACTTAGATCCAACGCTAAATATGTAGCTTTTTAAATGCGATTTAGTTTGGTCAACACTAATGGTATAAATAATTAACATTTTTGGGAGAACACAATTATAAAACCTTTCTTTCCACCAAGACTATGTAAACAATGCATTTATCGGATGCAACGATAAATTTGTCATTATTGATAATTTGTACTCGATTGGAATGTATGTGCCTAAATCTTCCTAAGGTTAAGGTACACAGAACTAGTAAGTGTAACGACAGCACTTAAATTAATTAGCGCCTATCTACGTTGTAAGTGGAGACAGCTTTTAGTGATATCAGTTTAATTGCCGTCATGCATCACAGGGGCTCGCGGATTCCAGTGAAACTGAAAATGTTTTAAAACGATACAAACATTGGCGTAATAATATTTGTTGATTCACGAATACAATGAACAAAGGCGGGGAAATAGCGGGGAAACAATATCGCGGGCTCTATAAAGGCATGTACTCAACAGAGACAAATGATAATGAACTAGACCACCTATCTCTTAAACAAGGGACTTGCCGATCCCGGTTTCGGGTCAGCCCCGAAGGCAGCGCTGGCTTTTTTGTCGCTGAGGAATGCTTGCACAGTCTCCCGGTTACACACTAAAACCCCACCGGTAAACCGCTCACTTTGTGTAAACTGATCGGCTTTTGACACCCTGGCGGATTTCCCAATTAAGCGGACGAGATTATTGGAGGTTGACCTGGCGTTCATGGAACAACGTGTGTGCCGCTAAATGGGCCACAGGTTCTACAACCAGCAGCCAGCGCCTTTACACTGTGGGCAGGAGATGGGTGTATTGCCCATTTCTTCTCGGCCCCGTTGCGGCACTGGTCTGACCCTCTCTGCACAGCGCTTGCAGGCCACAAGGCGTGAAAATTATTGAACTTTATAACAGTATTCATTCTAATTTATTTCGACCCACTCACAAAACATTATAGTGACATATTATCACATCACTCACATGGCGCACAGACCATTGACCCTAGAGTCCCATGTAATCTGGCTGTGTTTGCTCTTCACTACTTAGACTTCACCCATTAAAATGCCTTTTACCCACTACAAAGAGAACAAAACTATCAACAAATTTGCAAACAATGTTTCTGTGATATGTATTCCTGAGTTTTATACTATCTATATCAAGTGATATATCAATGAAAACCCCAACTCCCTTTTGTCATTTCGCTTTACAATGGTTTCATGCAGTACAAAAGCATATTTTCCTTTTACTTATTCCTTATACATGGAATTTGTTGGAAATCATTGAATCCTGTTATATGTTCAAAGCAAACACTGAAAACAGAAATCGACGTCGGTCTTTGGGTCGAACAATATGGAGTACGTTCCACGCTTTATTTTGCAAACAAAGGACGTAGGATATACTGAAATCATAAGGATTATATTATATAAGCAAATACAACACTGAACAGTAATTCTTAAATCTCATATGAATACCTAGAAGAATTTCTGGCCCAAAAGTTTTTTCCAAACCAGTCCTTACAGTGACAGTCAAGTTTCACAAATTTAGCTTAGTGATGATCATAGTACGCCTCGATGGCTTTCCTTCTCTGGCCATTATATTGTCTGTGTACTTCTTACAGTCGCCTAGAACGAAATATAGGCTATCTAAATCGGTCATCACGCGGAACATTCAATACATTTTGTTATTGGCGGATTTAATCGGAAGCAAATTTGCGCGACAATTTGGGATATTACTGTAAAGGTTATCGAGTGCAGAATATAGTAGAGACGGTAAGCTTTAATAGCCTCCCGGGGCCCAAACTTACTATTCTCTCTCCATTTTCTCCAGAAGTTCTTGCCAAGTGCTTGTGCCAAAGCGTGTAGCATTCATCCCGAATTGACACTATAATATTAGTAGATTACCAAAACACAGTGAACAAACAGCATGTTTGTTGCGGCTTTTAACTTTTGTCGGCGACGAATTGTTAGCATTATCCTGATAAATTCAAAAGTACTTGCCAAATGCTTGTGGTATACGTAAAAATTGAATTTAGATTTTTTAGCGGGTTTGGGACTACGATAAATTTTCCACTTTACAAGTTAATCGTTACACAGATTGTGCTGGGCAGGAAAGAGAAAGAGGACATGCTTGAAAAATCGCCAAGCCACCTGGCCTTATTCATTTATTCAGCACGTAGAATAAAGTTCGATACTTGATAGTGGACAAACCTGAATCCCTCTGGGTATATTACGATGAACATGTACCAGGTTTTATGTGAAATCTACAAAAGAGCAAATACAGGGTGTAACAAACACCCTGCAGCCACTGAGAAAGGATCGAAATTACTAAGGTTGTAGATAATCTGTTTGAAAAAAGGACGTATGGCGGATGGGCAAAAAGGCTGGAACGACGACCTGGCTAATCTCACCAGGATCCGATGGATGCTGATTAGGACTCCTTGGGGGAGGCCCGTGTTCAGCCCTGGGCTTCTTTTCACGGTGATTATGTTGATGATGATCGGCTGTGATTGACATTACTGCTGATATAGCTACTGTGCACAAACATTAAGAAAAAAAAACAATTTCTTCTTGATGTTTTGGTCACCAACTGATGACGAAAGTGTCACAGCTCGATGAGCACAGACAACCCAAAAAACATTGCGAGACTCAAATTTCTAAGCTGTATAAATACCCAGCCCAAATTCAGAACAGGCTCTGTTTGTCGATACAATAAACCTACACAATGACGAAGCGGTACCACGTAGAGCGGAATAATCGTTTTATACGTTATTGATAAATGAACGTAGTACTGGTATTCGCTAACTACGTAAAAAGTTAGTAATAATTTTAAATCAATAGATGTTGAATTAGCCGTGAATAATTTAATTTGATTGAGGTAACTCATACCCAGCGGCGGGCGTAACCTCGACGGTATCGTGAATTGTACCTATACAGGGTGTTAAAACCCATCCGAACGGCCTACCGAATGAAGCAGCATGTATAACTTATTTTCTATTTACAAATACGAAAACGGCACCGACGTTTGTGTGATATTTTGTCGTTTGTCTTCTTGTTACCGTGATCATTGCATTTAAGTGATCATTTCGAAGCTTGTAGGGGGCTTGTTCGACAATATTGTTCGAGTTTATGTTCTTTATTTATGTTACGAGTCAAATAGGACCGCAATGAAAAAAAAAATGACAAGCCCTCTGAGTTTCTTGCCAGTTCTTCTCAGCAGTGGTCGCGTTCCGAACTGGTGGTAGGCGGTCGAATTTTTTTATTGTATAATATGACAATGTGTTGACTATTTGTAAGTGTCCATCGTGACCCACAAAAAATAAATGATTTGAATTTTAATATTTCTTGGGATTTAAGTAATTAGTGTAAGTAATTAGTAGGTGACAGATTTAGAATATCATCAACCCATGACATCCTGAGGGTGTTGTAAGAGCCCTAAAACCTAGCCACAAGAGAAGCTTGATAGGAAACGCTGTGACAACCTGTCTGGCCAGCGTGGCACAGCAGGCTAATTATCCTCAATGTGATTGGAGGAGGGCCGACTCAGCAGTGGGTAACTTATGCGCTGAAGTAGCTAGTAGTAGGTGACCAAGAGAACAGAAAAAGCTAGCTTATTTTTCCTTAGATTTTGCTGTGTCTATATTGGTAGCACTGGGTTTATGTTACATTCTGTATAATAACTTATATTAAACCCCTATAGTCTATTTTTAGAGTAATTCTAAAAATAGACTCTTAATGATCGTTCTAACGGTAACTCGAAGTCTTAGGGATACTTATATAATATATATATATCACTACATAGTATAAAACAAAGTCGCATTCTTCTGTCCGTCCCTATGTATGCATAAATCTTTAAAACTACGCAACGGATTTTGAAGCAGTTTTTTTTAATAGATAGAGTGCTTCAAGGGGAAGGTTTATATGTATAACCCACCCCCGCTTTGCACGGGCGAAGCCGGGGCGGGTCACTAGTATATAATAAATATAAATATCATTGGACATTTCACACAACGCCATCTCGTCCCAAGCTAAGCAACTTAATGCTTGTGTTATGGTAACGAGATGGATGATAAACTACTTATATATATATATATATATATATATATATATATATATATATATTGTAAATTCATACATATTATAGATAGAAAACACCCAGACCCGGAACAAATACTTGTAGGTCGTACAAATATTTCTTCCGTGCGGGGATCGAACCCGCGACATCCTATAGCAGACGCGGCCACGCGTTGCTGTGGTGGTTTGCTATAGTCCTTGTAATAGTTGAAAATATTTTGAGCACATGCCCGAACTTCCGTCATGTTTTTCGGGCACTTTATTTAAAAATGTGATGTGTGATAATGCTTGTTGCACAGCCATAGTTATGAAAAGTGCCCGAAACTGTCATACTGCTGCGTTTTTGACATGGCGGACGCGCCTGCGCTATGCGAACTATAAAGAGCCCTATTAAATTGTACTTTTACGTAGCGCCATCTATTAAATACTTACTCAATCCAGAAAACATATATCGCCATCTGTTAGATCATATAATTGTAACTGTCAAATAATGGACAAATAATTTTCACTGAAATAATATTGCGACTATAGATTGAGATGTAATCCTATCTATCAAGTTGGATCATACTGCACAGGTTATGCAAATTTAATTAAAATCGGTACCTAAGTAGTTTAGGAGTCCACCGCTTTTAAACAACGTGACGAGTAATTTATGGATACACTTCTCATCAGAAAAATCGAAACCCCTTTGCTATTTTATGTTTTGTAAGGATTATCAGAAAAATGTGAAAATTATATATGTGTTACATAATACGTATGATAATATGTATTAATATGATTATCGAGTGCACTTAGAGTAATAGTAATCAAATTTTTATATATATAATTCTACTGTACTCTGTATTTCACTGAACTCCTCCTAAACGGCTGGAACGATTTGAATGATTTTTGTGTATGCGTTTGGGTGGCACCGAGGATGGTTTAGATTCACAAATAAGCCTGACAGAGGGCGCAGCAGTCTGTAAACGAATATCATGCAGGACAACGTCAGGCAACGTCATGCAGGTTAGCTAATATATAGTATATATACATGTAATACATGTATAATAAAGTACATTCAGCGTTCTGGTCACGCGTATCAACAATGATCATTTTAAATTCAATCGTTGTGTGCGTAAGTTTAATACAGGGTACAACGTTCAATTGTTTGAATAAGAGTTAAAACTAAGATATGTCTGAATACTACCAACAATAAGTGTAACCGATTTTGCTTCGGATGAATAGGTAAATATAACAAACACAATTAGACACAAACAAAAGGAACATAGAAACATTTATATAGATGTTCGCTGTTCTCTAATCAATATAATGACATCGACCTGGTCGGTTTTCTAATAGCAATACAACCTCTAAGCCTAGCAAGAGGCCTTAAAAGTACCTACAATTCAAATTTATTTCAATACACAGTTTAATAAAGCGTAGGCTCTATTGTCTATAGAATATAATAACTAATTAAGGATATGTATGTCTTTTGAAATTAAACACTTTTTAACTAATTTATCGCGTGTATATTACATGAATATACAAAGAAACAGTTAAAATCTTCCGCCTATAATTTTGTTTTATTGGTAACGTTCCCCTGTGCATTTTAACTGTTTCTTTGTACCTTTGAAGACAACTGTCATCTAGTCTCACGCGCGACCACGCCTGCTGCAAAGCATTCGAATCGTCGGGAATGAAATGTAATATACCAGCGATAAATCCGTTAAAAAGTGTTTAATTTCAATGTGTAGTAATCGCGAAACCCTAAGAAATCAGTATTGTCAATGTTCCATTTCACTCAGAGGGAGTCGACAACATAGAGGGAACTGAATAAAATCTCGAAACAAAGCCATATTTATGACCTGGCCACAATTTTGGAGCATACCCGAATGGTGCTGTTCGTCATTTATGTATGCGTAGGATTATCAACAAATATAAAATATAACAAAAATATTTTAAACTAGCTGACCCGACAGACGTTGTCCTGTCTGAACTATGAATATTGAATTCGAATTGGAATAATTAATAATAAATTAATATACCGCCTTTTCTTATCGATTCCAATCCCTTATTTAATGTAATTAAAAAAGTAATTATGCCAAAAATAGCGAACCGTCGGGACGAACGTCAAATGTTTGGAGCGATTTGGCTAATTTTGGTCTTGAAATATTCGTGTGAGTCCAGGGAAGGTTTAAGAGTCTAGAGAAAACATTGATATTGTAAGTAAAATAAACATTGATATTGTAAGTAAAACAAACTGTTACCAGACAGTTTGTATGGGAAAATAAAATTGTTGTTTTTATTATTTTACTTACAATATCAATGTTTTCTCTAGACTCTTAAACCTTCCCTGGACTCACACGAATATTTCAAGACCAAAATTAGCCAAATCGCTCCAGCCGTTTTCGAGTTTTAGCGAGACTAACGAACAGCTATTCATTTTTATATATAGAGATAAATTCTTATAAAAGGAAATAACAAGGTGCAGTCCGCGGTATTCCCTGGACAAATATTTCGAAACTGAAATTGGTCAAGTCATTCTATAATTTTAGCAAAAGTAACGAATAACAATATCTATTTTTATATTTTATCTGTCTTTTGTTTTCACACGATATATTTATTGTTGAAGGAAATATATGGGCTATTATTTATTCGTAGGCTATAGCTGTTCAAACGCTGCATACCTAATATGCCGTAGGTATATAAGTTAATCTAACAAAGAAATACCAATCTAATTAAGAACCTCCTCCTTATTGAAGTCGGTTAAACATAGGATATGGTGAGATTGTTTTTCTTTTGAGGGCTATATAAAAGACAAAAAATAAAATAGTATTCTCTCCTTGTTGATTTTCTAGGGGTTGCATGTGCCGCCATTTTATCACGGGTCCCTGGTTTGATTCCGGGCTCGGTCAAGTGTCTTTGTGTAAACTATAGATGGGTGTCATTTTATTCGTGAATTATATGTGACACACATTGAGCTCGCCAAATGCCTTCCAAGATGGAACGTAAAACATAGAATGATGTATCAAATATGTAATAATAAAAATGCAAATGCAGCTAACCTTTTAATACGTATCTAAGCAACAATGTTGTGGCTTTTGCCTTCCTACATTATTTAGTCAGGTCTTTTTTGGCCTTGTGACACCTTACAATTGTTTATTTTTCATTACACTGAGGATTTGGTGGAACGTCTAAAATAGTCTGTAACACGAATACCTGTTTCAATTAATAACCCAAGATACAAGGTGTACATAAAATTGCAAACATTATACAGAGTTGATACGACATAGGGGCATTTTTTAACTGCCTATACTAGGTATCATTTCCAGGCTCTGTACCAAAAATCAATTAAATTGGAGCAATAGTTTAACCGAAAATTATTTTTTAAATTTTTGCTCATTTGTACATGATGTATCTTTCCTAACAGATGTTTATGCCTAACGCATCGTTTATTAACCTTAGGGGCTGTCCATTAATCACGTGATGTGTTTTTTAACATTTTTTAACCCCTCCCTCCCCCTTGGTGATACCTGGTGAGGTTTAAGACTACCCCTCCAACCCCCATGAAAAATCACGTGTATTTTTTTTACCGTTTCGAATTCATACTAATCACATATAGTATACGTAGATTAATTTAATGCCCCTCTGTCATATCAACTCCGTATAATATATTCTTGCACAGCCATCTCAACCATACCGCCTGATAAATAGAATCCTCCTAAGTATACCCTGTTCAAGATAGCGTGATCGATTTGACAAACGGGCTAGTGATGGGAAACAGAAAATATCTAGTAGTCCAAAAAATAACGTTTTAAAATACTTGTAACAGTGACAAGTTGGCGTGGGTGTATTATGTGTGAAATTCTTTATTGCACTAGACATATAAAATATTGTGTAGATAAGCGATGGTGGGCCAATATTCATAATAAGTTCCTATTTAATATTACAGGGTTATTTTTGGACCTTCCGCCAAATTTAAATAGGTGGTTCAGACCATGAAAGTAAACAAAAAAGAAAAGAAAATATAAGTAGTTGTAAAAGTGTTAAATTCCAATGCGCTAAAGCTAACGAATTTTATTTCGAAATGAAAATGTTTTTTATTCGAATATTGTCTTGTATAGTGAAGAAAAAGTGAATACCATCTCGTCACAGTTACAAGTATTTTAAACCGTTTTTTTTGGACTACTAGATATTATCTGTTACCCATCACTATTCGTCATTGCAAAGTAAAGGTATGATTCCGAACTACGCTGCACGCAAAAGTGCTACCGCGGCACTACTACCGCGACGTAGTTCGGAATCATACCTTTATGTCGATCAGAAAAATTGACATATGTCAAATCGATCACGCTATCTTGAACAGGGTATAATTCATTGGACCATCACCATCACTGAAATGTCATTTACACAGCCATCGACAATCATTAGACTGGCATAAAACAGTAGATGGTCAACTGATTTTGCTATGCAGCGTCAATAAGCTTCTAATATGTCATCCAGCACTAAAAAGCAATTAATCGCCGATCGTGATTCTATTTTCAGTTTATCAAATTGACGTAGCTTAATACGTGGTATTTTTAATGCGATTATTGCCATCTATGATTGAATGGGCTGATTAGTCCGGGAGGAACTGGCGCACGAGTGCCAAAAACTGTTCCACCTCCATTTTTTTATGCGATCCTCTTCAAAATGTCCTACTGATGATATAAATGCCAGGGGGCAACCCGGTTCCATTTTACTTAAACCGATTTTGTTTTCATTCATGTCAAGAAATTGTTATTTTTCAAGACCATTTTTTAATATTCTTTATTGAAATACAAATAAAATAGGTCCTATGACTTTTTATATGGGTAACTAGTCTACTGTGCCACGCTGGCTAGACGGGTTGGCACAGGGTTTGTGTCATGTATGTAGGTGATCTGACTTGTAATTTCCTTTTGTCGGCTCTTACGACAGCCTCAGGATGGAATGAGGTGGTGACACTAAGTATTCGAAATCCGTCACGACAATACTCTCAAACATTTACAAACATTATAAAAGCCGCCAGAAATAATTAATTCTTGATTATCAGTAAGGGAAACATACAGTAAAATACTTGTGAGCGCGCTAAATAAAAAATAAAAAAACAGGTATAAACCATGTTTATTTTAAAATTGCTATCATGCATAATATTATTAACCGAGCGACGTACAAAGAATATAAAAAAAAATATGTGACTTTTTTTTTATACATTTTTTTTATACCATGGGTCAAAGGTAACCAAGTTTTCGATTTAGTTTGCATATCTCTAAAAATATTAACTTTATCGTGAAAAGTCATGGGATCTTTTTTATTTGTATTTCAATCTATACTAATATATAAAGCTGCAGAGTTTGTTTGTTTGTTTGAACGCGCTAATCTCAGGAACTATTGGTCCGATTTCAAAAAATCTTTCAGTGTTAGATAGTCCATGTATCGAGGAAGGTTATATTTTATTTTCAAAGGAATTAGAAACATTACACACAGACCGCATATGCACCGTGTCCCAGCGACCTTTATAAGATCGACTGTTTACACATCTTACGCTTCGTTTTCCAATACAAGATTGCCATTCACGAATTACATGTTTACATACTGCCCTCGCAATACAGGTTATAACCTAGTACAGGGGATAAGTTTAACAAAAAAATAGTGCTTAAGTCAAATGCGTGTGGATGATATTTTTCTTTGAACGTTACTCATATCCTATAAATAAAGAGTGACGGTAACTAGAAACGTCCTCTCTTGAATAGAAATATCCCCGCGAAATAGTCCCGCGCTCAGGTGCAGGGCAATTTGTTATAAATAAAAGAAATAAATTGTATCTGGTC